>OX375825.1:1200000-2400000 GCA_947359405.1 Antitype chi | reverse complement strand
GCCTACCACGTGGCCAGGTTTACAAGGAATGGAAGTAGAGCTTCACTGCAGCTGGATAACTATGCTGTTATTATTAGGCATCCTCAAGGTAATTTGTTCAACCTGCTGTATACAAAATGTTACAGCATTAATTCGATTTTTTACACAAGCAGTTTTACCTCACGGCACGATTGACAGTCATGTCACAGGCCCAGCCAATCGAGGAGCACTTCGTGTCATGGGTTCCATTACCGGACGTACCAAATTTTGAATGGCCTATAGGTAATCTGTTGCTCCGGGTCTGGCTTATCATTTAAGCCTTTGAATACACCCAGGATATAGCAAAAACTGGTAGAATTAGAAAATTTAAAAATTGCTTCCCCATTTATTTGTTTTAAACGGTGTTAATCAATTTTTAACTACTTATTATTCATACCTTTTCAGGAGGCCAGCAATCGACGATCTTTAATGGCATGTCCACCATAGCTGTGGGTGGCGGGGCTGGTGGGTCGCGCACGTTCAGCGGTGTGCTGGCCGGCATGGTGGTGGATGGGGTCAGGGTGCTCGACCTGGCAGCCGCGGGGGATCCCTCGGTGTCCGTCAGGGGAGATGCCCGGAGAGCTCATACTCCACTCGACAGAGATATTAATAGGATGCAACAGGTGGGTTATTGGTTTGAAACTAGTAGGGTTCCTAGAAACGGTGGTCTGGCAAAGAAAAGTAATCGCGATAGTCTGACGATATCTTCAAAGTTGCGGGAAAGACCTAAGAAACTTGAAATACTGACATGCTATCAGCGATACCGATGATGGAAAACACAAAAATTAATTCGATTGACGTAATATTATGCTACCAAAAAGCTTTTACGAATCGCTTTGAAAGCGATCACAACTTGTTGGGGCCCTCCGAACGAGGCACGTATGAAACTATGAAAACAGGCAAAGGCGAAAATAAGGAAGAGTATACACAAAAGAGTGGCTGCTTCCGAGCTGAAATAGTGATAAGTAGGATAATATTAAACATTCACTTAAGTAGGTACATACTGCACGCTGTAGCTATAGAAAGATAGAGATAACAGTGTATCTACCCTTAAATTATGTCCAAATTGATGACGGAAATTTACATATCAGATAGGAATTCATAAGGTCCTTTTTTAATAGCGAAAGACCTCGCCACCTGGATGCAACGGCAAAAGATATCGCTCGCCTAATATTTATATAAACTATTTCACTTACTATGTATTTTGCCCATTCCAGACGCCACCTTCAGGATACGGTGGTCCTGGAGTACTAGACGAGCTGGTATACTCCGGTGCTGGGTCAGGATGTAGAGATGATGATGAAGACGCCTGCGTGCTTCCTGACGCAGGGTCCGGCGATGATCTTATCACTCCGGTGTATGTGCCGTCTACGAGGCGACCTCCATCAAGGTTACATAAGGTATGATGAAAATGTTTGATGTGTGTGTGACTTAAGTTGTCCGTAAATCAATAGCTTTGATTTTGAGTATCCAACAACATTCATTGCGTTATTTATGTTGTTGAGCAGACAATCTTTTCAAACATATGAAGCAATGGATTCAAATTATCCTTTATAATGATTCAGATCATAATTGATAGTGTGTTACACAATTTGCATGCTGCTGAATAAATACCCTTATAGCACATTTAATAGAACAAAAACTGACTTAGTTTTAACCAAATAATCCTGTGTACCTGATTTTATCCTGGGTCTGTGTCATATGATTAGGGTTCTCAATTTATATTAAATAAATCAAAAGGTATAAAGCTAATTCAACTTCGATGTAAGATTGTACTAATCATGACTATGTCCAGGGTGACGCAAGTGGCAAGTTGATGAAGCCGTGTGATGACGAAGACTGCATCGAAGGATCTGGCTCTAACGAAAACGAAATCACTGAACCTGACCATCCACTGACCACGTAAGTTTCTAACATAATACAGTGTGTAACAGAAACCCTATTGCTATTCTTAAGCACTAAAGACAACAGCTGGTATAGAATCACTATACATAGTTTCAGCTCAAAATAAAATACTCTAAGAATTGATACCAAATTTTCGGTTTCATATGTTTCTTAAATTCAAATCATAACAAACGTGTCACCATACTACGTAGTTCAATAACTTTTCACGTTACTTGCCAACATCACGATAAATCTCTTCCGAGTGATGTGTTTATTCTTATCTTGAAAAGTTCGGTATCTGGTATCAATTTATTAAAAATTCTCATAACTTCCGAATATGTAGAGATAGGATAAAAAAAGACCCATCCAATATCGTTTGATATCCAAAGAAGCCGTGTCCTTGGTATGTATATGTATATCCTTTCCATTAAACGTTGTATATGTGAAAGTTTGTATGTTTGGATGTTGTTAGTCAATCACGCAAAAATGGCTGAACGGATTGACCAACACGCAGGCAAAGCCGCTGGCAATACCTAGTACAAAAATAAACCTATAAAACTTAATGAAATGCTGTGACTAGCATAATGGAGAGATTCTGGTGATGGGCGATTATGTGTCATGCATATCCATGCAGATAACGTGACACAGATAGTATATACACTGTGTTACAATGTTATAAGCTCAGACCTTCTTTCTTTGCTATGATTGAAGACTTTACTTCTAATATTTCTTATTGTATCATTATTTAGCTCGATTCTATTCTTATCCAGCATAACAAGCATATATTGTTTCCGCTGCTGAGGCATAGATCTCCTCTCTGTGAGAGGGAGCGAGCCGTAATCCACCGCGCGGACCCAGTGCGGGTTGGTAGATGTCACATGACATGTCTTCGAATTTTTGATCCTAGTATATGCCGGCTTCGTCGCAATGTTTTCCTTCGCCGTTTTGGGAGCTGGTGTTGTATACAAAGTAAAGCATGCCTACCTGAGTTCGAACCTTCGACCTAAAATACGTAAGTCGCGGCCGTTACGACTGGGCCACCACTGCTCTCCTATATAAAATATACTATGTATAATTCTAAAAATACGATGTTTAATTCCAGGTCTGGAGCAAGCAGTACCCATAGCATGACATCACCAACAGTCATCATCGTATCTACTGAACACGTGGACAAGACTCTCGAAGGTTCCACCGACGGCTCCACGGGTTCTAGTGAGACCACTAAGAGTAGCACAGCCGGGCAGCCAACGTTGCCAGATCATGACAATATGCATGCTGGAACCGTTCATACTGTTACACCGCCTGAGAGAAGAACTACGCCTACTGATGGTAAAAAAAATCCTTTGTTACTTTTCAGTCAATATTCGCAAGTCTTTTTTTAAGGAAAATTTCACGTTACGCGGTTTATTGTTTTGCACACCCAACCCACAACACGTTATTACGAGCTACTACGCTATTAGCGACCTTGCTCACAATCAGCAGCTAACTTAACGTTTGGTATGAATGCGGCCCAAGTCTAACGGTCAAGCAATAAACAAAAAGTTTCAAGCATTTGTCAAGTACCATTACTGTGTTCTTTTTATTTCATAGAGGACCATCATTCGAGTAAGGTTTTTGCGACTTCTATAAACCAGCACTAAGAGTTACTTGTATTTGATTGAATCTTGACTTTTGAGTTCTAATTCCTCATCATCGTTTCTTTCCAGTAAGGTGGTAGGTTAAGCTTTGTTTTTAAGAATAGTATGATTATTTATATTTCTTTTATTATCCACAGATCACTCGCATACACGAACAAGTTACTTCACACCTACGCTAACAGGCAAACATTTACCAGAAGAGCCAACCCACACTACAGAAGAAGATACCAACCACATACCGGAATATGAAGACCGGCGCGAGAACGAGATAGAAGCACGAACGCCTACGTATGAAACCGAGAGTGAGCAGGATAGAATGCCAGGCAGAGTTCATCCCGAATATAATGGGTATGACGTCACGCCTAAGTGGTATCACCCGAAGACGACGGATAATAGGGTTGTACCGCCTGAATCAGAGTTCTTTGCGACTATTGTTGGTAAGTTTAACAAAATTGATATTACATAAAATTTTACACGGTTATCAAATATTACTCTAATATAGCAGAACGGAAAGTTAAAAAAAAATTGAAACACATTACATCTCCGTAGGTATAGCTGGCATTTGTCACCTTTTCTCATCATGGCATTAGTCATAACATAGTCTGAAAAACTAATTAATTACATGCGCATAGTAAAATAACTGACTTCTGTGACCAGAAGTCAGTTATAAGCTTCTTTCTAGAAAGGGATATTCTTGAATCCTCCATGATAGCAAAGTCTTCCAGACCGTATTTCAGCCATGGTGGCCAATCTCAACAAAACCTAGCCTTTGGAGCAGAAGATAGTCTATTTATATTGTTCAAACCCGCCCTCTGACTTTATTCAAACAACGTTGACAAAACCGTAGCACGAATCAGTCCAACGGAACAACGCTGTCTATTGAGCTATTAAGCAAACTTTGACGCCAATCTCAGTAAACCAATATGAACGTAATTTTTTCCTAAGCTGAAATTTTATTGAAGTGAAACTTCTTATGCGACTTCCAACAAGGTTGCGTTAAACGTTTAACGCAACCGACGCAACAGAGTGAGTCGGTTACACTTCTTCCGCGCGGAGGGACTCCACGCACTTTTTTTTGTAAACCCAGAATTTTTACAGCATCTTCATGTTAGATGGTTGAGTTATGAAATAATAGGTTGAAAACGATTAGCATTCCGAAAATCTAGCCTGTTTCAAGTTTTGATTAGAACGTATCAATACTCTGATTTAGCAAGTGAGGTCGCAGTAGACCCAAATAGAAATGGTGGGATGAACTTGACTTCTCCAATAATAACTTGCCTTAGTAGCTTTAAATAGAGGAAAGTGGAAAGAGAGTATGAAGCTTAAGCCCAGCAATGGGCCTCATGCTCAAATAATGATGATGATGATGATAATGAATACTTTAATTTAGGAAACAGAATGGTAACAAAAAATATTCTAATTTTCAGGTATAGTGGCGTCGGTGCTGATAGCAATCATTTTGATAGTAATCATAGTGCTCAAGTACATCGTGTTCAAGTTCGACCCCTCGTATAAGGTGACAGAGGATAAGAATTATCAGCAAGGAGCCAGTGCGGCGCTGTTGGGCAACCAGGTGATGTTTCATGTTCCAATGATCTTCGGCTACCTTTGCACTTGTCTATCTACAATCTCTACTCTATCTACTAATTTAATCCAATATGACAACTGCTTAATCACAATATTAATGAAAATATTTATAAAGACAAATGGCAAATTGTAGAAAGATTGTGATGCTGATTTTAATTTTGGCTAATTTTGTATTTTATGCCTTACTGTCTCCTTCTTGCCTTGGTTATATACTAACAGTTTGTATGTTAATTTCCTAGGCTCATTCGAGCTATCAAAGTGGAGCATCGAGCGCTCCAACGGGAGGTGCAGTTCGGAACCTGCAACCTCTCCCTCTCAACAGAAACGGTACTGCGCCTTCCGCACCCCTCGCGCCCATACCAACACAGCCTGTTAAACGAGACGGCATCAAAGAGTGGTACGTTTAAACCAAAGTGCGAAAGAGACGACGATAGTTTTGTGTGTGTTGGACATATCAAGAACATAGTGAGTGGTTGTTAGACGCTTCGAATCGAACCTCGCCAGAACAATGGGCGTTAATGCTTTAAGATGATAAGACATAATGACTGATACGAAAGTGTTTTTAGTATTTTGTAAATATTAATTATTAATGTTTATAGATGGGTCACCTGTGTGTACGGATGCGATTGTTGAGACTTTTGCATACTAGATTTGTAGCAATAAGTTAATTAAATCCTTCCTATAATTAATATCTAAGTAAGAGGTCATCAATGTTAAAAGTTTTCTAAAAATACAGATTGAAAATGAGTTCTTTAGAAACTGTTACAGTCTATTATGCAAAAGGTCGTGATAGAAAAACCTAGAGAATATGGAATTGCATTTTACTATTGTATAGTTAGGTTCATTTGTTTATGTTACTGATGTTTTACTGTTAAACCTTAGCTTTTCTGACCTGTATATTGCTATAATTCATGTATTTGCGACTTAACTTTTCTATCTACATTGCCTTTAATAGTTTAAATTAAACTAAGACTAACGTATATTGGTTGTAGACATTAAATTGTTGGTGTATCATGATTGAATCAATTGAAGTTGAGATTTTTTCATGCAACTTTTTTATTATAATTTTTATAAAACAAGAAAGTAAGTAAACGGAGTAAGAAACATACTTCTATAGTCAGAAGGCTTTGTTTAAGTTAAATTAAATTAATTGTTCAATTTTGATACACAATCTAACCTTGATGATCTATGACTATGTAAGACATAAGATGAAAATGCTATATTTGGAGCTGCCATCACGAAATTGAAGCATATCGTTCAATTGAAGACTACAGTACTTTTACGATTCTCAATAATCTTCCTATATATATTAGATGTTATACAATACTTTAAAATAGGCAGGGCGAGGCGAGTAGTATAGAAAAAAGGAATCATAATCACCAGAGTTTAAGATCTAAATTCGCTTGGAGTTAGAAATGGAAACAGGTATATTATTGTAGGACGCGTAACAAGTATGAGCTTGTAGATTTGGTATGGAATATAGATGTTCTGAGTTGTAACATATCCTCCATATAGTATTCTGTATTTCAATTGGGACACTTTAATTGTTCGGCCACCAGTGCAACTCTTGGTTATTCAAAATCTATAGTATTTTTTAAGGATTTGTTGAGATCGTGTCCCATAAATTGTCAAGAGTTTCGTTTGTGGTCCAATCCCTCACTTCCCTCCTATTATGGATTCATTTGCTCAACTTGTCCTCGATTATTTTGATCTCAGGCCTAATTGACTTATAGTGAGAAAGTTAATTAATTAAAAAAATATGAGTCAATTTAACCTAAAAAAAAATGTATAAGGATGAAAAATATATGAAATGGGATGTCGAAATATGATATTTCATAAAGAAACGATGCAATAAAGTATGAAAAGGAAATGGTTCTTAAGCAAGCTTTCGATACACTTCAGCAAGGATTTGTGATAGTCGTAGACCTACCATGCTCATTTAAATTAACAAGTCATCAAAATTTATAAATATGTGGGTACCAAAAGCTTTATGCGCATAAAAAGGCTATGCGATGTAAAAAATAACATACACATAAGTATTGGCATGCCACAAGGACGCGATATTTGCCCGTTGACGTCGTTGGTGTATGATCCTAAATAAAGCTAACATATTCATCGTCACTATTGTGCATAATACCAATGAGCAGTAACTTATAGTTAGATAGTAAAACTGTTAACTACAATAAAGTCTACTTAATTGGCAATGTCTCTTCAGTAATCTTAAGCTGTCTTCACTGACATCTATTTTATAGAGTCAAGCAATTTTCTGACTCCTGAAAATATTCCATGCAATTTCCTCTTCGAACCATAACTTATAAAAAAGCTGCTTATATTTTTACATCTAGTGTGTATTTGTACATCCACCGTCCCGATTTCCTCTTTCCGATTAATAAAAACTTAAATTAGCTTTAAAATAAGACGAAAAACAACATATTTATATAGATTGTTATAAAGCACAGGTTTTAGGTATTCGAAGTTGCATTTAATGTTATGTTTGAGTGTATGGACTGAAGATAACAATATGCGATTGAAAATGGCGTCTGAAACACTTGTATAAATCATTGCATGTCACCATTATTTTCTTGCTAGAAGAAAAATAGGATACACATAATATAAACCATATCAAGCAAAAGCGAATTTTTTAAAGTTTACTTTGTACTATTTTTTGTAATCGGTAAGTTTTTTTTACCGAATAAGCTATTGTTTCCTTTCCATCATTACCCGGACGTCAAGGCTCTTGCAGACTGATTAGACTCGACCCTAGTGGACCAATTTTTATGGAAATTGTCCTCCCAGAAACGCGTCGCGCCTGTCTGCGGGAGCTTTCAATGAATCGCTTATTTTTATTCTGTACACCCACACACAGCATTTATTGTAAATAGGTATTCAATATAATACTGTAAGCATAAGCGGTACTTTACGGTGTATGTCACACTCGTTTTACGGCACAAAATGTTAGTAAAAAAACCATTTGTTTATCTGTCAATTTTAGTCGTAATGTTTAGTGTGTTAATCATTTATACCGTGATGTAATTATATATTGTAATTATTGTAGAGTTTTCTACAGACACAATGTGAAATGGAGGCAAAAAAATGTTACGAAAAATGCCTGCCTAGAATAAAGATAGAATATAAAAATATAAAAGTGACAAAATTGATCTGACGACATCAAAAAAACTTGCACAAAACTAACATATACATTTTACGGTTAATCCCGAAGAAATATTCAGTCAATTTTTAGGTATATCAGGCATGAAATAATTCACAAAGTATTTGGTTCAACAATACCTGTTGTGATATTGATAAGCGAGTATAATGGTAAGTTCATAGCTGTGTCTGTAGGGAATAAATGTGAAAATTTTGTTCGTTATACCATCTGATGTTGTTACTCACGATTCCGGTCGGACCAATTTTAGTTTCAATGTAAAAGCGACAGTTTAAAAAAATAATATTATATTATGTAAATTACATGGCAACATTGTTTTATTCAATCCCTGTTTCTCTACCTCCTCAAGACAGGCATTTCTGGCAATAAAACAGATAACAAAAAAAGGTGGGATGTTTTTTGATATATTAATACAGCAACGCTTCTACTTAGCAATTTAATAGCTGCAAATCTTTGCGAAGATCCAACAAAATGATCAAAACCATTTGGGAAATCCTAAACATTCCCATAGCAAGGCAAAATTTAAACAGAGGGAAGTACGTCTCGCACTGGGAGGGGACGCCCTTGGAGGACGTATTGTGACCTATTGGTGATGTATATAAGAAAGGTGATGATGGTGGTGGTGGTGGTGGTGGTGGTGAATCGTAGCAGGTGGCGTTTTTCAGTTTCTGCCTACCTTAATGGAAGAAGGCGTGAGTTTATGTACGCGTATATAGAAAATTATTAGACAAAAAGAAAGGATTAAGATATGAGTATTTATTGAGACCAATTAACAAAACTGTTGTCTGACTCAAGCCACGTTCCCCAAAGCTTTTTGCCTCTTTTTGCTTCAGATACAAATCGCTTGAAATAGGCAGGTACTGTACCAGTAAACAGCTTTGCTTTTTTTGATTGATGGCTTGGATACTTACAAACGAATGTAGGGTTGCTGGGTGTGAAATTAAAGGCCCCTTGAACTTCATGATAATTTTTATATTACGTTAAACGTTACTATAATATATACGTATGTATATCATGTGGCAATCCTAAGTGGAGGGCTGAAATGGACTACGTGGCTATCGCCCATCAGACCTCCCCTAGCTGACAAGTTTCCTGAAGACTGCGTGGCTGTTGAAGCAGGACCTAGTTGTACTAAAGATCAGCGCTGGCTGCGTGGCTACCGCACTCAGAACCTCCTAGTAGTCCTCCTAATGACGATTTGTTATTTTTTTCTTTGAATATGGCATCTTGTTGTTAATTTTGGGCGGCCGTAACTACTTAACCCGACTTTCCTGTGGCTGCCACAAGCTAACTCAAAACCTTCAGCCCGGGGCAAATTACTTAAATTACTAAGCAACTGTACGCTGAGGGCACCCCCTGTTTGGTACAGACCTCGGCTCAGGGCGTCAATGAGAGGACAGCAAGTCGGAACAGGCTGGATCAGCTTTGGTTAAACTATGGGACTTATGAACTGTCTTATGAGTGTCTATGTTTCACGTTATATAAACTATTATATTATATACACTAGTCTATCACTTGTCCCGCACTCCCGCGATTTTTGATCGTGATCATCGTGATGATTTTTTGACAGTATTTATTATTATATTGACACGTGTCAATCGTGGTCAAATGTATTGACCACGATTAGGCACGTGGTCAATACATTTGAGGACTATGTAGATTGGTGTCTGATAGGGTATTTTGAGCAAAGAACCATACAGATTGAGTGGACCTGCATTGCTATTCTGCCATGCTATTCTGCAATGTAAGGACTAGTCTAGGAAAAATAGACTAAAACAGCATTGAGTTTCTGACTGAGTTTTTGTTTTGATACTTTATTTGAAAAACCTCCCAAACTGTAATGCATGACGCACACTTAAACACTGCTTTGAAATCGTAATAAAATAATCAAGAGAAGCATACAATCATAATCGATATTTAATCTCGATTATGATTGTAAATGTAATGCTTGCTCATCCCTAGCATCAGTAGGATGACACTGACAGGTCACTCCACACTCACTTCACGCGGTGAGATGGTTACAGAATCGACATGCTGTAGTGCTATTCTGTAAAAATCTCACCGTGAAAACTAAGGTGAAGTGAGCTGTCAACAGTGTCAATTTCTGCCACCAAATAGAATGACAGCTCACTTTAAGCTCACTAATCTCACCTATGCTTTCACGGTGAGATTTTTAGTGATTAGCGCTACTGTAATGTTAGGTTTATAAATTCCGCTTTGATAATCCAGGTACATACGTTCCAACAAGTAAAGATTCGATTTCTTTACAGCGCAAAACCACGCGCATAGAAATAAAAGCATTTATCTTAATGGTGTAATCAGATTCGAACTCCAGAAAACTTTCGTCGTAAGTTCGATCACAAATCATGAACTGCGCACAAAGTTGAGCCAAAAAGGGGCAAAGATCATGACGATACGCACATACATTACAAGCGATTATGAAAGTAATCGATGGACCTTGAACCTGAATTGATGGTTATTTCTGTTACACTCGAAAAGTAAGCAGCTGGAGTTAAATAAAGGTATAGGTAGGGAAAATTACGAGTATTGTTATATGAATTGACTACCGACTTAAATTGTCTTTGTACTCAACAACTGTATTTCTTTGACTTACCTAATAGCTACCTACTTGAGTTTAGGTAAGTTAGGCGGGGGGGAGTAAGGTGTTTAACTCGCCTCGTTTCGTCTTAGAGAGAGAGGCACGTGTCGAAAACTACGCGTCGCAATTTCGAGTACTGTGGGATGAGGGCCGACGGATGTCTTCGTGTCCGTTGGTCCTGAATACGTTTAGGGGGGCTGGACAAGGCCCACTGCTGATGCTCAGTGTGCCTGCTGCAGGCCGGGAAAGGACCCGTGATCTCCATTTCCATTTTCGTAGCTTCCGTTTTCAAGATATCTGTTTGGCAGAAGGATACTACTGCGTTGGGAAGCTGCGCTGCCTACTATTGAACGAACTGCAGTCAGTGGCAGGTCGCCCTTATTCCCGTAACGAGAGCACGGAGCAGCTCCTCCCATGCGACACATTCGGCTTGCGCATACTGAGCCAAAAAACCGAACCCGCATCTCTGTTCAGCGTTTGTGGACTACGAAAAAGCGATTTGATCGAGACATGGGCTATACTGCAGTCCATGCAATGGTGCCAGATCGACTATCGGTACATCGAGGTGTTGAAGTATCTGTACGTAAACGCCACTATGTCAGTCCGGCTCTAGGACCAGACCTCGAAACCTATCCTTCTGCAGCGAGGTGTTAGACAGGGAGACGTTATCTCTCCGAAATTGTTCACCGCTGCACTGGAGGATGTCTTCAAGTTTCTGGACTGGAAAGGGCCTGACATCAACATCAATAGCGAGTACGTCACTCATCTTCGGTTTGTCGATGATATAATTGTCATGGCTGAGACCATGGAGGATCTCAGTATAATACTCGATGACCTCAGTAGAGCTTCCGAAAGAGTGGGTCTTAAATGAACATGGAAAAGACAAAGGTCATGTCCAATGTCCATGTATCACCCACTCTCATAATGGTCGGAGGCGGTGCACTCGAAGTTGTGGATGAGTGCGTTTACCTAATTCTCCAGTTAGGTAGGTCCAACTTTGAGAAAGAGGTCAATCGTCGAATCCGACTCGGCTGGGCAGCGTTCGGGAAGTTTTATAATATCTTCTCGTTCCACATACCGCAGTGTCTCAAGACGAAAGTCTTTGACCAGTGCGTGTTGCCAGTGGTGACATATGGGAATGAAACGTGGTCGCTCACAACGGGCCTCATAAAAAGCCTTAAAGTCACCCAAAGGGTAATAGAGAGCTATGCTTGGAGTTTCCTTGCCTGATCGAATCAGGAATAAAGAGATCCGCAGGAGAACGAAGGTAACCAACATAGCCCGAAGAATTGTCAAACTTAAGTGGCAGTGGGCAGGGCACATTGTTCGCAGAACAGACGGCCGATGGGGCTGAAAAGTTTTGGAGTGGTGACCGCGTACCGGAAGATGTAAATTCTGAAGGCCTCCCACAAGGTAGACCGATGACCTTGTGAAGGCCGCAGGATTCCGCTGGATGCGAGAAGCATAGAACTGGTCGAAGTGGCGGAGCTTGGGGAAGGCCTATGTTCAGCAGTGGATGTCTTTCGGCTGAAATGATGATGATGATGATGAGTGTTATTGATCATAAAACTCACAGTCCGCGCCATTTTCAGCATCTTAGGAAGCGACGTATCATAAATTAATGCACTGTGCCAAATTGTTAATTAATATGATTTAAAGCCCAACGAAATGCCCAGAAAATAAAACAATTCGTTCCTTTTAATTGTGACTATAGTTTTAACTAAGATATCGTAATTAGTTTTTTAGTTATTTAACCAGTAATCAAACGAGCAGTACTCGGTGAGTTAGATATGACGACCTGGCTAATATATGGCGTTGATCTTAGGAAACCAATGGACACTGACTGATGCATGTAAATGGTCATAATAGTGTCCCACAGAGGGCAGGAGCACCGGCTTAGTGGTGTAATTGCATTTATAATAAATAGTTACGCATAAGATTAAGATATAATCCTAACAGGTAGACGCAATCGCGGTGACAGGTATAATACACTCGAGAGCAATGAATCCGGGTCACTTAAAGAATCCTAAAAATCTCGGAAACTAAAAATGCTAGGTTAATGCAATAAATTGTATTTAATAGACAATGTAATACTCCTTAAATGAAGGTATTAAAACTTCATAGTTATTATAAAGTTATATCATAAAAAAATCTAATTTGAAAAAGGGCCACTTTCGAAGATGGAACTACGAAATTACAGCATTTGGTTTTGCTTTTGTTTGTAATCTGTCATTTATGTGGGTACATAAACCATGTTGATAGTGCTCTATATTCATTATTCAAGCTGAAATTATGTCGCTTACGCCTGAAGAATGCACCAGAATACTTACAATGCTGGAAACCGGCCGGAGTCAGCGCGATACAGCCAGGACTGTCGGTGTGTCGCTGTCAACAGTACAAAGAGTTCTCCGACGTTACGAAGAAACTGGTTCTAACCTACGCAGACCAGGAACGGGCAGAACCAGGTGTACCACAGCACGAGAAGACCGATACTTGGTGAACACCATGCTTCGAAATCGCTTTCTCACAGGAACTGAACTCACAAATCAGTTTCGACGCCTCGGAGGAAGTAACCCAAGTGCATGGACAGTAAGACGTCGGCTTGCTGAATCTAACTTAAAACCCCTTAGACCTGCAAACGGCCCTAAACTGGAGCGTGGGCATCGTATTTCAAGACTAAGATATGCCCAGAGCCACGTAAATTGGAGTATTGAAGATTGGTCAAAAGTTATGTTCTCCGACGAATCAAAATTTATGCTCTACAAGCACGATGGAAGACACAGAGTGTATCGAAGACCAGGGGAAAGATTCAAGCAAGCATGCATCGAAGAAAAAGTAGCCTACGGTGGTGGGTCTGTACTTGTGTGGGCCGGAATTTCTTCTGAAAGTCGCACAGAGCTGGTGATCATAGAAAACGGCTCTTTAACTAGCGTAAGATATGTGGAAGAAATCCTCAATGATCACGTTGGTCCATTTATGGTCAATTTAGGTGAGGATGCTATATTTATGCATGACAATGCCCGACCTCATACAGGTAGGATTGTGAATGACTACCTTCAAGAGATGAACATTACTCGTATGGAGTGGCCAGCGCGCAGCCCGGATATCAACCCGATCGAGCATGCTTGGGACGAGCTAGGCAGATGCGTAAAACAACGAAACCCTCCCCCAATCACGCTTCGTGAGCTCAAAATTGCTCTCACAGAGGAATGGGAGAATATTCCCCAAAATCGTATAAGGAACTTGGTGTACAGCATGCCAAACCGCGTAAACGCAGTAATGGAAGCACGAGGAGGCAATACGAAGTATTAAAATTCAAGAAAATCGTAATAAAGTTCAAAAATTTCATGTTTCCTATTTTTGTTTTAAGGAGAGATCAGCAGTTTTTTTCTTTATGTAATTTTGTGTTAATAAAATGTATGGTGACTCATATTTTTTTTACTTTCATTTAAGGAGTATTACATTGTCTATTAAATACAATTTATTGCATTAACCTATCATTTTTAGTTTCCGAGATTTTTAACATTCTTTAAGTGACCCGGATTCATTGCTCTCGAGTGTATTATTTTGCGACTATTACTTAAAATCGCTCATCATGAATTTTGATTCCCTTCTACATAATTTTTGACTCCTTCGCTCATTCATTAGGCACATGTTTTAATCGTGTTCACTCTTGGGCTACATTTGGCCACTGTCTTTTCATCGAAATTCCTCCAACCGTTAATTCGTGAAAATGTTACAGACATACAGACCACTTGCGCATTTATAATTTAAAGTATAAGTATGGATTTAATATCGGCACCCTTGAACTTCCACCTCGAAAAGGAAAATCGAACGATACATTAAAGTAATCACATCGCGATTAAACAAAATATGAAGATTGTTCTGAACTTCGATATTTTCGTAAAAGCCTCGCGTGCTGAGGTAAGGTATAAAATATTTATTGTAATGGCACTGCTATTTCGTATAATATCACATATTACGGAAACCTTCATTGTGATTAATACTGAGTAAAAGCAGGAATCTGCGACCATTTTTTCAGTTCAGTTCAGTATCTTTATTGTGGATCATAAGTAGGTACATAATACAGGTCTTAAATAGTTAATTGTGATCAGTTACATAAAAATTAGAATTACATTCGGAATTAGAAAAATTACGTTAAAATTTCACATATAATATAAATTACTTGTAAGATATTTTTAGAATCGCAAGGACTGGTTCAAGAAGGCGTTGGCCAACAGTTCCTAGAAGGATTTTGGAGAGGCCTTTGTCCAGCAGTGTGACAATATGGGCTGAAAAAATAATAATTAAATGCTTATTGTTGTTTCCACCGGACCGCTAAGACAGAGGCCTTATCTTTAATAAGAGGGCCATAATCCACCACGTGAGTGATCCACCCAATGCGGGTTGGTTTAATTCTTATTAATTTGTCTATAATAGAAAACGAGACCCTTGTTTTTCATTCCAATAACTACACATTGACGTATCAAGCGTATATTGTGTATGAACATGGAACCAACTCCTAAAATACAACGAAACAGGAACTTCAAAATTAATTTCGATAGATAAAGACTCTTTGGTAAATCGTTACTTACATTACAATGTTACTACGATTGTAGAATAGCCTTTTGCTTAAAATCATTTGAAGTGTGTAGAATTGTTGTACAAAAGGTTTATTTCGAACAAAAGAAACACAGTTGTTAAAAAGACCATCTTCATTAAAACTTGATTGTTTAATTTGTAGAAATACAATAGTTAATGAAAACAAAAAAAAAATAGAAAACCCACACAGTTGTATACCTCTGAGCTTTAAAGTTCAAAGTTCTTACCCCACAATGAATCAGTTCGCCATTAGTGCAGCCTTCGCGAACATTAGCGGCCGTCCAAGATGTTCTCCGTTCTTCCTACACTTTTATTTTTCATACATTTTATTTCAACCATGAGTGAAAACCCTCTACTAATGACAACTGGAAATTCTGGACAAATAACAAAAACAGCTGAATGCGTTTTAAAACTCTCCGCTAAATATTTCGTTGAGAAAAAGGCTCTAAGTGGCAGCATCGTGATAGTCAACATCAACTCTTATATGTCCACTACACAAGGACTATTATTGCAAACTGTACACAGCGGAATCAAATATTCTATCATGGTAAAAGATTCTTTTTACCCGCATGCAAACGCTTCACATTTCCCTGAGAAAGCGAAAAATTATATGTTGATTTTGGAAGAGAAATCTGAACTAGCGAGAAATATACTGCAATTGAACAAATTGCCAACTTGGAATCCTCTTGCTAAAGCTATAGTGTTTTATCAGTTGAAATATAACGACACCGCAGAGGAGACGGCTATGGAATTCATTAACGAACTTCGAGATTACAAGTTGTTTAGAACAATCGTGTTCATTTACGACGAATATAATGATGTGGTTATATCTTACACTTGGAGACCATACAGCGACACTAATTGTGGAGGAAAATGTGACTCTGTATACATACTAGACCGATGTACGAATAACACAATTTACGAGTTTCAAAAACAGTACGAAATGTTCCCTTTAGACATGAAAGGCTGTCCTTTGGTGGCTTATACTGTCATAGCTGAGCCATACGTAATGCCTTCCGTAAGAAAGCTTACTAACACTTCGTTTCAAGACGCCTACGAGTTCGAAAAGGGCGGCGAAATAAACCTTGTCAAAATTATAAGCCAGTTTACAAACATGTCGTTAGTAACTAGAACATCAGAGATTCAAGAAAACTGGGGCAAGGTCTACCAAAATGGAACTGCTACAGGAGCTTTTGAGATACTGAAGAATGAGTCAGCCGATCTGGTGATGGGAAATGTAGAAGTGACGAGGATACTCCGAAAGTGGTTCCATCCAACAGTGAACTATTTACAAGATGAGATGACATTCTGTGTGCCTAAAGCAGGCCAAGCGCCTACTTGGAACAACCTGGTTATTATATTTCAATGGAATACGTGGGTCGCCACATTCTGCAGCCTTGTGATAATGGGAATTATGTTCCACATCTTCTACTATAGAGAGCACAGTAAAGCGACAAAATGGCCGACAAACTCTTTGCTGATGACGTTTAGCATGCTCCTAGGTTGGGGTGCCACATTTGAACCAAAAAGCTCCACGTTCCGAATTCTTATATTTGCTTGGCTTTGCTTCAGTATAAACATGGGGATATCATACGAATCGTTTCTCAGAAGTTTCCTAATGCATCCTAGATTTGAAAAGCAGATAAGTACTGATGTGGATCTTATATTGTCTCGAATTCCGCTGGGAGGTCGAGAGATTTATCGCTCTTATTTTGAGACTAATAACGCGAGTTCGTTTTATTTATATCGCAAGTACAATTCAACTACGTTTTCGGAGGGTGTAAGACGGGCAGCTTTGCAGAGAAACTTCGCCGTCGTTTCGTCGAGACGTCAAGCCGTCTACCAAGACCAGAAATTGGGTAAAGGGGCGCCATTAATTTACTGTTTTTCTGAAAGTAATAATATGTATAAGTACGGAGTAGCTATTCTGACGAGGCGTTGGTTCCCTATGTTGGAGAGGTTCAATAATATTATACGTAGTGTGTCGGAGAATGGTTTGATTGATAAATGGATGAATGAACTTCTGATTCATTCGGGTAGTTCTGAAGAACCTAGTACAATTATGCCTTTAAGTATCCAGAACTTATTAGGTGCCTTCATGTTTATAGGGTTCATGTATGCAGCTAGTATTATTATTTTCTTAGGAGAAGTAGCTATCGGTGTTATCAAGAAGAGGAAACGAGGTAGACCTAGGAAGGTATTACCTTTTTAAAAGCGTTAACGTTAACCTTTATAATTAACCTCAAAGAGTCAGAATCTGTAATATTGTTGCAATAGTAATTTATTTAAATAGAGCGTAAATATTCCGATGATTATGAATATTGAATAATGTTAATAATGCAGGTTTGTATTTACTAATGCGTAGTGGTAAAATATATTTCTGTGTGCATTTGCTTTATAGGACTTATTAAAATATATTGGAACCAAGTTTCTTAATTACCGAATCCCAGAGGGCACACGTCCATCAATTGATAAGGTAACGACACCGAGGTTCGACACTGGTTCTTGCCGGTCAATCAGCCCCTATAAAACACCAAGCAGATGAATATATTTTACAGCTGCATAAAAGGAGGTATCTCCGGTTGGCGTATTTGTGCAAATAGTCGGGTTATTTGAGCAATACAAAGTATACCCATTTTTTTTATAGCATTAAGCTCATATAATTATTATTGTTTTAGCGGAATAGCGAGAATATTATTTTAAAAAAATACACCAAACGTGCAAGCAACTCCAAAAAACAGCAGGAGCCAAATTTATTAGTGGCATGAATTTCTAGATAAATGAGTACTACTTATTTGTCTAGAAACGCAATGAAGGTACTTAAATGAAACTACATTGAATTTATATTTCCATCTCATGCGCTTTCGTCATACATTCAATCATTATTCAATTCATCATCATCATCTTCATCAGTTTCCTGGATTTACTCCAATTTATCGTAGAGTGGTATGTCTTCTCCTTCCAGATACCACCAACTATTACTTTACATATCCCAAATCCTCCTTACTGACCTTTGACCTTCTAAACACTGACACAGTTCCCTAAAGACACGGTCGCCATATTATTACGTCAATTAGTGAATAAGTGATCCTAAGTGCAAACCGCATTTGTGACGTTACATGTCAACGTTAATTCACAACGTATCTGTCATAGCTTAACCAACAGTCGTGTTACACACTCAAACTATCTATATGACGCTTATGTACTTTCGTATAAAGTTGAAATTCTAATGGTAAACGTTTCTGGAGTTGTTCATGAGAAGCTGACATTGTTTGGTGGTAAATTGAGTGTGCTAGTAAGTAGTAATAAAGCGGTTGTTTCAGTTTTGAGTTTAATTTACCTACTTGAATTGCGTTTATAATTTAATTGAGAGTACAGTGAGAGACCCAGCGGTATCGCCACCGACTTACAACTTGTAGATCGTTAGTTCGAACTCGGGCAGGTACTTTTAATTTTGTCACCATTGCTCTCAAATCGGTGAAGGAAACCATCGTGAGGCAACCAGCATGTCCTAGAAGCAAATGTTCGAAGACATGTGACATTCACCAATCCGCAACTAAAACTGTCTGCATGCATTACAGTACAGTGGGAGGTAGGAAGCATATAGGCGTTTGAAAACTTGTGCAAAGCCACCACCTCGAAAGAAAAATACCGAGAAAGTCCGGACTTAATCTAAAATCGCTGTAACCACGGGCAAACTTATACAATGTGTTTTTTTTTATATCCCACAAGGCTAGGATTAAATTCTATCAGTAAAAATTATACAAATAGTCCCAGAATATGTGGTCCAAAATTGCATAGTTTCGAAGATATCATCAATCATAATTAATTTAGATCAACAATAATTGTCACCCGTATGACGAGTCTTTTCTTTTGCGTCGTTGCAAAATTACCGTACAAAATACGCTAGACTCTCCATGTATGTAGGATTGTAGGTATCTGAGTTTCATTGATAAATACGAGTAATTCGTCTTCATTCAAACCAATAATTCATATTTAAAGCTAAAAAAATGCGACGTTGACATATTTCACGTAAGGGTGTTTTACATTAATAATCGTGACTTTGTCGAATTATTTTGTAATAATTCAAAAGCCAGTTGGTTATTTGATATGGTTTCATTCATACCCTAGAGTTATGGGGTATAAAAAAAAACACCTTGTATACAGAACCTTGGATGCAGGCAAGCCTCCTCGCTCCGGCGGGATCTCATGGCGACATGGAGAGTGCGATTGTCGCAACCCAGTGCTGGGCACGCCACGATAGCGGCGGTAAGTCCCCTCTTTGAGGAGTGGCTTGAGAGGCGGCATGGCGTCCTCACCTTCCGCCTGACGCAGGTCCTCACCGGACACGGTTGTTTCGGGAGGTTCCTGTTTCATATAAGGCGGGAGGAAACGCCCGGGTGCTTCCATTGCGAAGATCGCCCAGAGGACACGGTGGAGCATACGGTGGCGGTCTGCCCAGCTTGGGCGGAGCACCGCCGTGTCCTCGTGGAGGCGATCGGCGGCGGCGATCTCTCGCGTCCGGCCCTGGTGCAGGCCATGGTACGGAGCGAGAGTGAATGGCTAGCCGTCACCTCCTTCTGCGAAGCAGTAATGCTCGCGAAGAGGGAGGCGGCGCACGTGAGGGAGAGGCAGTATATGCGCCCTCACGGCCGTAGTCGCCGCGGGAGAAGCCCTGGGCGTCGGGAATCCTAGGCTGATTCCCGGCCACCGTAGGCGCGGGCTTGCGGACGGCGAGTAATGGGTAGCTCGCTGTCCGGTAAGGACCAAGCCCGGGTCGACGGCGCGTTGTGTTCCACGCGCGCCTCAAAGAGATGTCAGCACCAAATGGGGGGTCCGCAAGGGCCGATGCCTGCCAGGGGTGCGGGTTGTTCGAAAGAGATACCGCGGCCCCTGGCACACAGGCAACTGAGGGAACACGGGTGGGTTTTAGTCAGTAAAAGTCTGACACGCCCTCTCGCTCCACCCAGAGCGGGAGAAGTTATTTGATGATTTCCCACCCAAAAAAAAAAAAAAAAGCCTCCTCGTGTAGCGCAATTTGTTCCAACAGTAACTCGAATGAACCGAGCGCTCGGCGCATCCTGGACAGTCACACCCAAAACCTTGATGACTGGCCAATTCTTCCCTTTGCGGTGGTAGGGCTAACGCTCGCCTGGTTCGCGACAACCTTCCCACCGGAGTCAAGCAGCTTGCTGTGTTTCGTCGATGCGTGGGGTACCAGTGCCTTGAACAAGAGTGAATAGGCATTTTCTGGGCACGCTCGATCCATCATAGACCTCATCAATCGCTTTTCATCAGGCGTGATCGAGGTCAAAAGCGGGGCCCATTTAGTAATAACAAAAAAAAAACAGTCAACAAACGAGACCAGGGTTGTTGGATATAGTTGAAGTTGAAGTTTGAAACGACATTCCGTGTGGTGCCGGACGTAAAAGAATAGCACCATCCCTTTTCTTCCCGTGGGTGTCGTAGAAGCCGATTAAGGGACTTACTAGAGAATGGGCAGCAGCGCTCTCTATGAATTTGACCACCATGCTGCGATCGCTAACCCGTCTGCCAAGCGTGGCGATTATGGCAAAGCCCCCCTTTTTGGGGAGCTTTATGGACCAGCAGTGGACGTCTTTCGGTTGATATGATAATGATAATGACGAAGAAACCGATGCATGTTTTCGAATGAAATTTAATTTGATAAGAGACATGTTTGTATTCTATTCTTCTGCTTCTTAGCGTGTCGATAGCACATCATCATACATCAGTCAGCCCAAAGTCTTTGGCCCTTTCAGTAGCGTCCTTCAACTCCTTTATTGGGCAGACAATAGTACACGCTGGACAAAATATCAAGTGCTCCATTGTTTGTGGGACAGCACCGCATTCACACTCCAGGGCGAAGTCATCTGTAAATCTATCATCTGTTTTCTATATTCGAAAACATCCATCGGGTTCATAATAAACTTCAGCAATATCTAACGACTCTGCAGGTTACTTATCTCTTTTGGTAACTGTATCTGTACTATACTTAAATACCTATACTATTGTGGTTAATGCTCATTTCTTTTGTGTACTTTCAGACGTCTTTGCGGTACAATATGAAAATAAAACTTGATGGTTTTTTAACGAGAACCATGCGTACACCGCTTCTTGCTCTGTTTACTCCATAAGGGAAAACAAGCTTGAATATATCTCATAACGAACTCCTCAAAGCACCGTTTGTGCCAGTATCAGCTAATATCATGGATATAATACTCATTTCATATTATATCGTGTATATTGTATCATTAGAGCAATGTATGGCTCTGTTGGTATATTGACGCAATGGGAAGGTCGCCGGTAAAGTATGAATTTGGTTGTTTTAAATAAAAATCCAATTGAATAAAAATCTAATATAGTTTTTTTTTAATTAATGCTAAGACTTAGAACATTTTTAACAACAAAATTACATAAAACGACACTCAGTGGTAATTTTACCGTAAGGTATGTATACAATAATAAAATCATTGTATCATTACCAACATCAGCAGCGGTTAGGTTACGTAACACATTTGACAATTCAAAAACATTAATTGCGTTATTTAGAAACCTTTTTTGGGCAACCGAATTTTTGAAACAGGTAAGTATTTTATGAATCTCGGATTTCCTTTCCTTCAAACTGTAACACACTTTCAATCACAAACACTTCACTACCGAAGGTGCACTATTAGCTCAATGAAACCAGGCCCTATCTTTGTTCAGGAGCAAGAGTTGTTCATCAATATTTTAGCAGAGCATCATAAAGAAAGTAAGAAAGAAAAATTCGTTTATTGGCATTACAGCTTATAGAACCTTAAAACTATAAATGAAACATAAAACAATGTTATTAATGCCAAAAGGGCCGCAGCCCAGCATAATGTCAGATGACAACACAAATATAAATATTGAACGTTATTCAATATTTCATTTGTACCTAGAACCCCTTAGGTACAACAGTACCACCTGACGCTGATTTTCAGCTGCATCACTCTAAAATTTTATCAGCAAATCAAATTGTGACTGGCTACATATTACGAAACTTAGTAAAAGAAGAATGATATTAACTTTATTAATCAGATTTCACTGATTATGATTTTTACTAATTATGATCTACTGTGGTTAGACATTGAAGCGGATCCCAGCATATTATATGGAGCGGCTGCGTATCTGATCTATAAGCCAGCTACTGGATTACACGTTATTCCAAAGATAGATGGAGAAGAGATACAGGTAGATATTAAGTTAATTTCTGGAATTCTTTTAATAAGTCTAAAAAAACCCTTTGCCAACAACATAAACATGTTTACGAAGCCCTATAGAGTTAAAGTGAAGCAAGATATGCCCCTATTAGGGTTACAAAATATAACGCCCATTCTCTGTAACGGCCCCGTAGGGAAATGCGCAATATTCGAACTGAAAACGAATTTCAGACACGTCGCCCGTTTAGACGTAATTCTTAGTTGTCCACGTGTTTTATTGGAAGTACTGAAGGTAAATAATATAGGGGTAAAATATTAAGGTAAATTGTGTAGGTAATGTAATGTTTACCCTTCGTAAAGATTTTTATTTTTTAAGGCATGAGACCCTAAAACGTAACATAACATCACGCTTGTATTCCCCGAAGGTGTAGGCAGCGATGTACCAATGGTACACCCACATTACGCCAGTTATGTTCAAGTCCCATATAACAGGATGCGCGGCTACAAATCCATTAATCGGAAACAAAAGCTGGCCATCAAGAAATTCCAGATAGATAAACTCAATAACACTTGGCCCGACACAAGAATCGAACCCACGATCTCATGCTCAGCTGTAGCTACTAGTCTAACGCGGCAATCAAATGGAAAAAAAAGATGAAGGAAGGAAACTTTGTTTAGACTGTGTGAACGACAATAAGGCTATAAAGACAGTGACTACCGAGTTGACGAAGATGACGATGATGAAGAGATCCGTAGTAGAACCAAGGTAACCGACATAGCCCGAAGAATTGCCAAACTTAAGTGGCAGTGGGCTGTGCTATAGGTGTAGGCACCATGCTTTAAGCTAAAAACACCATAGTCACTTTACATACATGTAAGAGTGCCAACTAACGTAATTCGGCGCGGCCTATCGAATGACATTTATTTATTTATTTTATTTTAAATAGAACGGCCGAAGTCAATTACACTATTAAACATATCAATATACACATTACAAGCTATTTAACACAGTCATGCATTCTTCTCACAAAAATTCAAAAATTCTGACAGCATCATCTTCCATTCATCCGCAAACATATCAAGATTTGTATTCGAGTTCAGGAGAGCGTTAATGGCGGTTAACGTCCGAGGAATAAGTGACTTGGAGTGTGCAACAGTACGGCAAGTTGGAACAGCCAGTAAGCGGTGTTTTCTGCCACGACAGTAATTGTCTGGGACAAATAGATTGCAGATTGCGTTATGTAGATCAGGAACATCAATAATTCCCCTAAGAATTTTAAATATTACAGTCATCTGATCGCGCGACCGTCTAACTTCTAAATAATTGGAACCTATGCAACCCAAGAAGAATTTACTGGGATACAAGAAAGGATAGAACCCATACAAGTGCTTGTAGAGGTACCTAAGGAATGCTTTTTGAACTTTTTCTAAAGCTAACGCATACTGCTTTTCAAAAGGATTCCATACGCACGCACTAGACTCAAGCTTACTACGGACCAATGCCCCAAAAACAAGCTTGATAACGTGGGGGTTGTGGAAATCGCGACAGTTTCTTAAGATAAAGCCAAGGCGCCTGAATGACTCCTTAGCAGTGGATGTGACATGGTGCATCAATATTATAGCATAATAAGACAATCAGCTATTATCGGCCATGTTGCTTCAGCTACGATGCGATACGATAATTGGACGAGAATTGAGAGTGAAATGAGAGAAACGAAAGATATATCTCTCGGTCTCTCACAATAAATCCCTTACACCTTAATGTTTTAAGATTTGTCATTTCCATCAGTTTTTATCAGACAATTGATATTAATAGTTACTAATGCACTGATTTTATCTTCAAAAAGCGTGGTCTTGATTCCCATGACAACCAAACTTCCTGACTTTGTACCGAACATTAATTACACCCATGTACTACAGGATATGATAGGACGGTAGTGACGTAGTTTCCACACATACAAACACACACTCACACAAGGAATAAAGATAAGTTCCCACTAATGATGGGCCACACACCACGCCGCTTAGTTGACAACTGTATCTCAGAGCAGGTGGCACCATGGTCTAGTAAAAACGATGATTAAAATTGTACCTGATCGGTATCTCAAATATGTTGGACTCTGCTTCTAGTCTAACCGTATGCAGCTAAGTACTAGTAATTTACATGTCTGCCTATCTAACCTTTACAACCCAGTTGGGGTAATACGATACCCTTTGGTAAGACTGGTTGTCAGACTTGTGTACTGACGAAGATCCGTAATGACAGTCAAAGATCGTGCTTAACATACTTCCGAGCCGCGGGGGGGTCTTCGTCAGGAACTAAGACCCCGTTAAGAGGCCGTACACGAAATTTTTCCGACTTCGCTGATTTGCGTGATTTTATAAACACGATTTTACATTTAAAATACTATTTTACTAAATGTTTGAGCTACTGTTTTTTTTTATTATTTGATTTTGATTTAGCGACCTCAAACCGGCGATTTTTTTGAACCTTAAAACGAATGAACCAGAGATCATTGTTAAAAAACTAAAGATCAATTGTAACTATGTTAATTAAAAATATATGATTAAAAACAAAACCATATGTAATTTTGGACGTACTTCCCCTATGTCTTACATATCGAGTAAATAAGCAAAATCGATCAAAATTTCGTATACAGCCTCTTAAGACAAGTGTTACTCCTGTAATAAAAAGTGTTAAACAAAACTTCTCTTCACATAGTACTCAACATATCTATCACCAAAGCTGGTCGTTTAAATCACTAAAACCAACTTCATTCATTCCGTCAGTTATAACTTAACCTCCGTTAGCATATAATCCAGCTAACACCAGTTAACCAACGATGCCACCTTGCTTTCTGTAACAATTCATCTCGGCGTACGTTTGAAACTGACAAGTGCCTCCGAAGGGCCCACAACCATTTGTTATAGCTAACCAACGATATATTCACGACTTTTTACGAACGGAGCAAAGCAGCGCCGAATGACATAATTTATGAGAGCATTAAAATACGTTGCGTCATTTTTTTGTTTGTCGTTGTGGTTTTTTGATTGGGTGAATTTGGTATTAAAATTAGAGTTGATATTAAAATTTTTAAGTGATCATAATTATGACGTGTACATGAAAGTATTTATAATGATCTACTTACAGAAATTTTAATTTTATTGTGATTTATCGACTTGTTAGTCGATTCAATTTATGAACTTTATTGCATATACTAGCATGGTTTTCAATAACTTTATTGCATAAAATTCAAAATAAGCCTAATAACGTGTTTTTGAAGTTGTCGATTTGCCACAAATAAACTTCGTGCGAGTCGCATAAAAAAAAATGCACTATTAGGAAACGTCAAGAATGTGAAGTTAGCCGAACTGTCAAAATCAACTGACATATCTGACATGAGTACATGACATCGTTTGATACTCTCTTTTGCTCGAGACAGCTCCGCGGACTGGCGCATCACTTACGTAACGTATTACATGAATATTTTGTTTCAGTCCAGTACTAACCCCACAAGATCAACAGTTATCCCAACTGTATCATCGAAGATCGTTATCGTTTTTTTTTTTTTTTTTGTAATAACACACGTTTTTCCAATTCACTTAGACATTGGCAGAATAGTCGACATCGGCTTTGCTTGCCATATGAAAAATAGAAGAGAATACATGAATATTACTTTGTTGTTAAGTGTGAAAGAAGACCGAAATATAATAGTTGTTTTAAAGTTTTAGTTTCACCATTAAATTAATTATTTTTGTATAGAAGATTATTTTATTTGTTTTTAGTATTATTTGATAGTGTTTATTCGCCCGATTCAGGCGAGTTAATTTGTGTGATTTGATTAATAACCTGATTTATCAGAATGTAGGCGGAATGTGGTAGTATTTGAATTGATTGAATTTTGACTATAATAAAAAAAAAAAAATCTTATTTATAGTTTTGAACGAAATATTATAAACTATTTTGTACGCCGATTAAGGAAAAACATGTTGAACCATTAATTTTAAACACATTTTGATCCATCAAACATCGCTATTATTTTGTTATCATACCTTCTTCATCAAAATCCTAGGTAAGACGGTAAGTCATTTCAGCAAAATTATATATAGTCTCCATTGGTCACGTTGTAACGAAATCAAAATTCTAAATAAAATCAAATATTTTGCTGGTTTGCAAATAGTATTGAGTACATAGATGTTTTATTATCAGAGTTCTTCATGTTTCATCGTCACATTTATATTTTTATGCTTTTATGTATTAGCCATTCTTGTTCCACTGCGGGGCAAATGTCTCTCAGCTATTCTCCCATGTATTTTCTCTTTTCACCACTATCTGTCCAGAGCTTCCACGGACCAATCTTCATTAAAAGAGTCCAGATAATACTAAAAAAGCGAAGAAAACTCTCTTAATTCGTTGAACCCAACAAAGAACAAATTTCAAGCACAAATATTCCAAAAAAAATCAGACGACACTGGAGTTTGAAAATCCAATTTCGCCTATCAACAAGACTGACGATTGATCAAAAACATCCATCAAGCTCCGAGTCACACAACTTCACGATGTCACGAGCCTATCAGATTCAAGCTATGGCGTCCAACGCTTCAGTCATACCAACTGTCTTCCTGTCAGAAATACAGAGTCTGAAGCAGGATGTTCCAACATTGTTGAGAGACTTTGGAGTCTAAAATTAAAAACGGTACATGCGATATACGGACTAAGTAAAGAAACGTCAGTCAAAGACCAGCTACCGTGTGACAGTTGGGCTCAGCCATTCATCTTTATTCACTGAAAACCACCTTCACCAATGCGGTTTCCATCTCCTCTATGTTAGTAAGAACAGGGTTGATTTTTGCGTGTGTTTGGTCGATGTAAGTTTGTGCCAAGGAGACGAGTAATTTATAGAGGGAAACAGTGCTTCGTAGCGGGCTTGTGTTGTCTGCTCATCCACCTTTTGTAAGGGGATGAAGGTTTGTATATTTAGTACGAGATGGTGTCTCTAATACAGTGGTATCGTTTGATTTGCGGTTCTCTTGATTAATTTGCTTGAAGCGAAATGTATTTGTGTAATTATTTACTTTGCTGTGTGAATTTCTGGCATAGTTTGAGGGAACTAAATAAAGGTAATTAATTAGTTTATCATCTTGTGTTTGTTGGAATAGGAAGGAAATGGGTAAAGGGCTTGCGAATTATTGGTTTGCACAGGTGTACTGTGATTCGAAATATATTGAATTTCCTTTCTTTGATATAGGTATTTATTCGGTCATATTAGATTCAACTAGAACTTGCGTTATTGAATGTAATATACTTTTTTTTTTGTTTAGTCTATACTATCCCACTCCTAGGCAAAGGTTGATATAAATACTATTTCTTTAGACTACTTGCTTGAGAGTCTTATGCCAAAATAATAACGGTTGATAACAGGCGCACGGGTCGATCGATCAAGTTAAACTTCGCTTGCCGCGGTTGGTCCACGGATGGGTAACCATATTTAAATACCAGGAGCCTATGTTTGAGGCGAGCGTAGAAACAACGCGCCGTCGACCCGGGCTTGGTCCTTACCGGACAGCGAGCTACCCATTACTCGCCGTCCGCAAGCCCGCGCCTACAGTGGCCGGGAATCAGCCCGGGATTCGCGACGCCCAGGGCATCTCCCGCGGCGACTACGGCCGTGAGGCCGCATATACTGCCTTTCCCTCACGTGCGCCACCTCCCTCTTCTCGAGCATTACTGCTTCGCAGAAGGAGGTGGCGGCTACCCATGCACTCTCGCTCCATACCATGGCCTGGGCCAGGGCCGGACGCGAGAGATCGCCGCCGCCGATCGCCTCCACAAGGACACGGCGGTGCTCCGCCCAAGTCGGGTAGACCTCCACCTTATGTTCCACCGTGTCCTCAGGGCGATCTTCGCAATGGAAACACCCAGGCGTTTCCTCCCGCCTTATTCGAAACAGGAACCTCCAAAAACCGTGTCCGGTGAGGACCTGCGTCAGGCGGAAGGTGAAGACGCCGTGCTGCCTCTCAAGCCGCTCCTCAAAGAGGGGACTTACCACCTCTATCGTGGCGTGCCCAAAGTCGGTGACTTTGGATACGTCTTTAATTTTTTTGTCACTTCCGAAATTAAAGTTATTTTTCACTTGTAGTGTTTTTCTGGAAGTCGGTTGTTTGTTTTTTTGGAAAAAAAAATTTTTTTTTCACTTTTTTGATGTATTGCCTACCCCACACCAATTCAAAATTTCATCATCCTCGGTAAAAACTACGCATATTTATGCGATAGCAGCAATCGCGGTTGATTTGCTGAAATTTTTGGAAGAGTTCCGTTGTCTGCCTCCGAAATGCATCATCAGATCTACATGAAATTGAAATGGGACCATTTCTGAATCCCCTTTCCGGAATTTCCCTTTCGAAAAAAACAATCATTTTGGAAATCCGTCTGTCTATAAATGATCAAAAATATAAACATGTCGAATTTATAACCTCCTTCTTTTTGAAAACAGTTTAAAACAAGCCAATTCATCACCTGGCTGCCTTTTCCCAACAATTTTAGGGTCCGCCTCCAGACTAACCAGGTGCCGCTGAATACCAGTGTTTCACATAGGGCGACTGCCTGTCTAGTTACTGAATACCGTCAAACGGGGTGAAAAAAGTTTCGTCCCGATTCACGCCTGCATCCCGGTTAGTAGACAGACTATTAGGCTCCTGACACCCGTAACGACTGTCTAAGATCTACGAATGACAGTCGAGGTCAACGGCTTAAAGTGTTTTCATAGGCACGAAACGCTCGATATTTAATAGGTCACCCACGGATCGACCTTGCCAAGCGTAGCTTAACTCTGTTCGACCCGTGTGGATGTTATTACTTAGACACGAGCCCCTACTCCAGTGTAGTATGAGAGAGATAACATAAAAAGCGTCGATGACACGCTAATCGTCATAAATATGGCGAGCACTCGGGAACGCGTGTATTATTCACGAGGTGACATTAACATAAATTGAGCTACGCTTAGGCGCGGCACACACTGCAGAAATATGTAGCACGGTTGTTAGGACTTAGGTTTAGGAGGTGACGTGGAAGTTAGGTTCAGTTGTTTAGCTACATCACGCCTTGTTTCCTCGAAGTTGTGCAGTAGTTGTGAGAACGTTGTAGGCCTTGTAGACTGCAGATTTGTAGACAATTTTCTTTTCTTATTTAAGCACCTAGTACTTGTTGTCAGGCCTACACTGTCCTCCCATACCTACTAACATAGTAATTTGAAGCCATTGTAAAAATAAATATTTTTTACTGCGGTGTTGTTTCTGGCTTCTGACGTTTCAAAGTACCCATGTAGGTTTATGTGAAATAAAATATTTTGATTTTCACTTTGATGCTTGGGTGTACACACACATCTCGCCAGTTATGTGTGTCCCATGTAAGTGATAGGGGGCGAGTCTATTGGCATCAAGCTGGCACAAGTTCAGAGTCAAGGATGCTACTGAGAAATTCACTTTGCCCGACCCAGGAATCGAGCCCAGGGCCTCCTGGTCAGCTGTAGCGCTTGCGACCATTAGACTTACTAGGCAGTCTGTTGTTAAACTAGTGGGAGTTAATAGAGTTCACTGAATAATGTTTATTAAAGCTGTACAAAACACGATCCTACGAAAGATTAAAGATTTCATCTTGGAAACACAATTTAAAATCTTCCAAGTATTTTTCTCACTTCATTAGATTTAACAGACGAGCTCGATCTTAGTAGATTCAGTTATTTTGATATTCTTCTATATTTTCTTGAGATTTTCTTTTACCCCTGCTGCTATCAGTTCTCATTTATCAGTAAACCTATTGATGGAAACTTCGTATTTATATTTTCTTAATTTAACCAGTGCGCAAACTGTAACCATGAATTCAGCATATAATCCTAGACCCCCCAGGGCAGACATTTTTCGTCGCTTATACAAAAAGAAAATCTGCTGTTTCATAGAAAAGTGAAATACCTACGCGGTCAAAATGTGTGGAACAGCTGATAATTTTTTGCATAACCGATGAAAAATTTCTGCGCTGGGGGGTCTAGAATGATATGCCGAATCCATGGTTACAGTTTGCACACTGGTTAATATTTTACCCTGCGTGTAACATAATCAGCCAATATTTATTTATTTATTTAAACTTCTCGCACACAAAAAGGTACAAAGGCGGAGTTAATGCCTTAGGCATTCTCTACCAGTCAACCAAGGGTGGTGAAGAGATTAGATGGCAGGTGCTTAGGTTGAGAGGAACAATGATTGAAAAAAAACTAGCTATACAAATTGTATCATAATGAATAATAAATAAGATAAATAATCCTTCTACAGCTGGGACACAGGCCTCATCTCTTTGATAGGGAGTGGGTTGTAATCCACCACGCGGGCCTGGTGCGTGTTGGCACAAGTCTTCAAATTGATTTAGGACATGCCGGTTTCCTCATGATGTTTTCCTTCACCGTTTTGAGAGCAGTGATGATGAAATAATTTACGGAAAGTAAAGCCTCACTATAAATATGGACCGGGAAACTACGAAGAAACGGCACACTTATACAGACGAGCGCATCTACGAGACTTCTCAGCTTGATGATTTCTACCAGTCAGCTCCTACCGCAAACCGCGTCAAACAACTTCGTTCCAATAAAACACTTTTTAATTTTACACACACTAAGAGCGACAATTTTTTGAGTGGGAAATCATCAAATAACTTCTTCCACTCTGGGTGGAGTGGGAAGGCGTGTCAGACTTTTACTGACTAAAACCCAACCATGTTCCGTGAGTTGCCTGTGCCAGATGCCACGGTATCTCTTTCGAACAACCCGCACCCCGTTCGAAAGAGATACCGTGGCGAGTGACAACCTTAACGCTCCGATAGAGCGTAGGAAATTATATCAACAAAATACAAATAGGCCTAGTTTCTATACTGTCCATTGTTATACAGTGGGAAAGCAATTCTGGGTTCAAACCTATGACCTACATACTCGTAAGTCGCAGCCGTTACCACTGGACCACCGCTGCACATCCTAAATACAACTAAAGACAACACTGTTGCTACCTCCAACTAAGATGCACCAAACCACCACCATTCGCTGCCCAATAGCCCAGTAAAAGATAAAACCGCACCATTTTATCTCTTCCACCAACTTTCTTCGCACTAAAACACCGATATTCACTAACAATAAAAACTACAGAGAACTAGCAGAGGGCACACTAAGCCCGGTCTACACATATCCTTATGTAATATACCGTTTCAAAATTTTACAGTTTGCAACGGTTTTGCGCTGTAAAATTTTACGGGCGGCGCGGGAGCCCGATGTTTTACCCAATGTGAGAAGCAACTTTTATATTTTTGGGCCGGTGTAGTAAATATCGGTGGAATTTAGCGTTCGATGCGAAAGTGTGATGTTTTATTAATTTTATGAAGAGACTGTGTGGTGGAATGGAATTTGGATTGGTTTGATTGGTGGTTTATTTTTTAGATATTATTTAAACATGGTGATATGGTCTTCACTTCACAGGCATCTAAATCAAAACTATCGCAATGTTTTAAATAATAATAGAGGGGGGGTGGTTCAGTATTAACAGCCGTACGTATCGATCGACTTGGCGTGGTTGGCTCGTGGGTGGGCGACCATATTTACACACCAAGAGTCCTCCGTGTCTCAGAAGGTCCCGGCTGTCATTCTTGGATCTTTGACAGTCGTAACGGGTCATCAGTAGCCCGAAAGTCGGGACTAGTTACTGGCTAATACGATACAACTTGGTAAGACTGGTTAGTCTTACCAAGTGGTATTGTATTACCCAGTAACTGTATTGTGGAGGTCAGATAGGCAGTCGCTTAATGTAAAACTAACTTTTGCCAGCGGTTTTGCCCGCGTTTAAGTCGAAAATTATCCCACATGAACGTAATTTTACGTAGGTTTACCAATAATTGTTCACACTGAATACAGTGACATAACACATTCTTAATATTAAATTACAGCGCAACAATTACTTATAGGTAAAGACCACATGCATAAAACAATTAAATAGAGAAATAAGCTATCTTACTCAGTAATAATCGCCAATATTCAATTAAATTACTTAGTATCGAGTTAAAAAGTATCCTATGTGTTATTACAGGTTACAAATTATCTGTGTACCAAATTTAACCGAAATCCGTTCGATAGTAGAATACTGGTAAAAGCTGCATCACGGTAAACTGAAACCTGACTCCAACATAGTTAGATGATGCAGATGATCAATGTATTAAAAAGAAGTAAACTTAGTAGGTAACTAGGTATCGACATTTTGTAAAATGTAAATGTAAAATAATAAAAAAACTTGAGAGGTGTCAAGGTACACCCGGATGGAACGAAGTTAAAAAAAAAAAAGATGAAATGTAAAAATCTGGCTTTCTTTCTATAAGAGAGAGAGAGAGGGACAGACAGAGAAACATGCGCACGCCGCACGGCTTACAATAGCTTACTATAGCAAAAAGTGTCGTTACAACTTTTCGTGAGAATTTTTTCCGTCTAGCCCCCTTTCACAACGCGCGATACGGAACTTCGTTCTAAAACGTTTTTCAAAAGAAAAAACAACCGACTTCCGAAAAAACACTACAAAGTGAAAAATAACTTTAATTTCTGAAGTGGGTGACTTTGGATATGTATTTAAATTTTTTTCACCGCCTTCCGAAATTAAAGTAATTTTTTACTTTGTAGTGTTTTTCCGGAAGTCAGTTGTTGTTTTTTAGAAAAAAGTTTTTATTTTTCACTTTTTAGTTATAGTACCTACCTACACACCAATTCGAAATTTCATCATCAAAACAATGCATATTTATGCGATAGCAGCAATCGCAGTTGATTTGCTGTCATTTTTTGAACAGTTCCTATATGAAATTTATATGGGAATATTTTGAAATAAACCCCTTTTGAACAAATAAAGAATTTTACAAATCCGTCTATAGTATACCGAGAAATTTTAATGGTTGTTTTCCCGCAGCGAAATGGTTTTGTCTTGGTAATACAATCGTTTTATAAGCAAATAAAATATTTAAAACAAAAAATGGCAGATTAACAATTGTGAAAAATCACCACGTGCGAGAGTTTATTTTGCTTTGAACATTTTATGGATCGCTGTTTACTTTGTCGGCGGCGCGTGCGATTCGAGTAGTACCTACAAGTAACCTCTAGTGTTACTATTGATTCTCACGTTTTCGATTTTATGAATATTTTTTAATAAAAAAGAAATATCTTATTTTTTTTACTTTTACTCTATGCTTCGAAAGTACTCCTTATGGCAAGTTGTTCTGCCGCAGGAAAACAACCATTTAAATTTCACGGTGTATATAACGGAGTTATCGCCGAACATACATTAAAAAAAAACATGTTGAATTGATAACCTCCTTCTTTTTGAAGTTAGTTAAAAAAGTAAAATACCACTTTTGGGAGTTGTCTGTGTGTTCTAAGAAATTAACAACGAAAGGCTTTTTTAGAATTCCGTCATTTAAACTTGGTCAAGAAAAAAATACGATAAACTTAAGAATAAAAGACACTAATCATATGGAATAGAGGACATATCTCAATCTCAAATAAGTAAACGCAGTCTTCGTCGACCCAGCTTACTTGTCCTACCAAGGACACGTACAAATTATACTAAAAAGAATATCATCTATGAAGAAGCACAATTTTATAATAATTTACCTTCCTACATACAAAATATAAGCTCTTTCACTGGTTTTAAATCAAAACTGTCAAATTACATATTAGAAACCACTCACTTATAATGTTGCTAACCTACTAGTAGAGAATAAAACCGCTGAAGGTGTAACCCAACCAAAATAAACACAAAATAATTTTAATACCTAATATTGTATTGTATCAGTGACCGATACCTAGAATAAGCTTATTACAATATGTTATCTTATGTTCTCATGTAAGTGGGTCTTTTGTCTTTTTGAGAATAAAGTATTTAAACCTAATAATAGTACTAGTAGTATTAGTATTTAAACAACAAAAGAAGCGAAATTGAAGAGATAAAGCATATTTTTCTTATTAGACACTTCAAAAACTAACAATTTGAAAACACATACCTACGCAGAGAGGGGCCCGTATCCCAGCAGTGGGAACACAGGCCTCCTCTATGTGAAGGGAGTGGGCCGTAATCTACCACGTGGGCCCAGCGTTTATTGGTATAAGTTACATGCCGGTTTCCTCACGATATAATCCTTCACCGTTTTGAGAGCAGTGTTGATGAAATGAATAAGTACATAAAGTGTTGGTTCGAACTGACGACCCTTACCACCGAGTCAACATTGCTCCCAATTTGAAAACAATCAACACAAATTCACCAACCCGATACGATATTACACCCACCGAATATCAAATGCCGGCACGATTTCAACCCGTACATAATCTCCACCGCCTTAATACTGGGCTAGTTTCGCAAGGTACTAAGTGATCCCCTAAATTGCACACAACGTCACTAGTTAGTGGCATTAGGTACCAGATGGTAGCATGTTAAGTAATTTCCGATAATTAAGTAACTAGTTCACGGCTGACTTGACTAAGTCACGGGATTTGGCTTGTGGGACGATGTCAAATATCGTTTTACTTGGTTCATTTAAGCCTTGCATCATTTGATTTCTCAACTATGTTGGGGTTGGCTTCTGGTCTAACCGCATGCAGCTGTATACCTACTAAAGAAAAAAATAATAATTAATATCATGTATCGTACTGCCCAGTAACTGGGATGTGGAGGCGGAGGTAGTACAATACTTCTTGTTAAGACTGATTGTCAAATTTTCAGACTTGTAACCACTGAGATTCACGAGGCACGGAAGACTCCTGGGCCTCGAGTCTGCTATTTTTATAAATTCGTCATCCCAACACGATCTCATTGTCATTTTGCTAAAAGTTCGTAATCTGCTAAGTTCATAATGGTCGATCATTGGTCGGTCATGGTGTCGTAATAAAATTGTGTTATAATACTTAAAATGGCATTCTCGTATTGCCATTATTATAAAACCCGTTAGTAGAAATGATTTTCGAAAAACTACTACTAAATTTGAACATTTATTCATGCCAGATTTCAATTATATATATTTTTACATATTATTTATTAGTGTTATCATTATGCACGAGATTACCAATAAATGCCATTTCTTTCAACGGAGTGTCAGTGACTGACCATTGGAAAGTCATAATGACGCCATTATATTAGTAGATTACCAAACTTGTCAAAATCAACAATTAAGAAATCAATGATAGACCATTCTGACACTATTGTAATAGCAGACTTGAGGCCCTGGTGCAATGCATTAAAAAAAAATTTATTTGCATTTGTAAATAAGATATCTAAAGAAATGTGTTAAATATCATAAAATTGATTCCTTAGGTTGCTTTTAATTTCAACGTGCAAAGACTTACATGCCTGGATTCGGATCCACAACCTCGTGCATGAGAAGCGAGATCTTAACTACTGGGCCATTACGAAGTGTATCACAATGCAATAACTTGATTAACCCTTCTGGAATTAGGCGTGATGATATGTATTGTGTAGGTGCTACCTACTTCTATCAATCTTATCGCACGGCTAATAATTGACGAGTGATCAATGAAGATTGCAAATATTTAGGAGGAATGTATATATTATGTTACTGCCATTCAGGTGTATAAAATCCAACATAACAGGTAGTAAATTTTGACATTTATTTTAAATTAATAATTACCAAATTATAATAATATTAATTCATATCGGACTGAATGTAAATCGCCAATCTTTAAATTAATTCTACTAAGCTATGTAATAATGACATTTTGTACCTACACCACCAAAAAAAAATCAGCTGTTCCATAGAAAAGTGCAATACCTACGCGGTCAAAATGTATGGAACAGCAATTTTTTTTTGTATAACCGTCGAAAAATTACTGCGCTGGGGGGGTCTAGAATGACGCTGAATTCATGGTTACAGTTTACGCACTGAATAAAACCTTTTCCTGTATATAAAATGCGATTTCAATATTCATAGTTAAGGCAGGACAACGTCTGTCGGGTCAGCTAGTAAATAAATAAATACAATTAGAATTTAGAATAAATATCAACGCTGACGTAGGTATCTGCCAGCCCATGAAGAGATGGCTAGACGACCAAGCCGCGTACCGCAAGGGTTCGATCGAGGTAGCTATAGAAATGGATGCCAGCAGGCTTAGCATGAGAACCATAGACAAGCGTCTTGTCGTCAGAAGAGTAGACAAAAATGACGTTTCCGTATAGACTGTTGACAGTTTTTCACCGAGAAATGTAGACAAGCGATTTCTATTCCACAGTAGAGTAGAAATAGAATGTGTCATACTAAGCCTGCTGGAACGATTTGGGGGAGGTCTTTGCTCAACAGTGGGATAGCGCAGGCTACTTTAATCAGCTATTTTTTATATAAATGTTAGCAATTTGTGTTTTGTTGACCTTTCGCAATATTGTTTGGAGCCGCCTGAGAACAATTTTATTATTTCACTAATAAAATTATGGAGCTCTTGGGTATCACCATATGGAAAGAAATTATTTGGAGAGCAATAGATTTGGAGTACCTGGGATTAAGCCAAATTAGGTACCTACCAAAACAATTATGTGTTTGTTTCCAAAACAATTAACATAACATCACGCCTGTATTCCCCGCAGAGGTGTACCTCCAGAGCATACTCATATTACACCAGTTATTAATCTATAAAACTTTTCTCGACCCGGGGACCGAACCCAGGACCGCATGTTTAGCAGTAGCGCTTCCGGTCACTAATCTAATGAGTCATTCTATTAAATAATAGACAATCTATTAGTTTACAAAAGGCAATTAGGTAGATTGTCTGTGGATCTATGTTATTAAAACGGCTTTTCTTTGCTCATTTTTAGTTAATAAGTAAATTAATAAAGCAGCAGGAAACTAAAATTAATAACAACAATATCAATAAACACTATCATAATATTATCTTTATACTTGCTTTAAATTACGTTGCGATAACGGTTTTACTTGTACCTACCTAAAAACTGTAAAAATGGCATTGAATAATGGACGTTATTTTCGAAGTATTAAAACTCGTTATCGCACTCAGAAAACACGCGGCATGACGACACTGAGACGGTTGTGAACTCTCTGCATTGAAGAATGGACGATATTTCCCGCACAATGAGATTCATTTTAGCACGCTTGACAACGCGCGATGACGACAGCTGAGGGCGACGCGAAAACGCCCGTATACGCGCGAGCTGACAACAACGCTTGGATGTATCGACCAGCCCCGCGCTTACTCCTAACTCCCCCGCGACGCCCCAGTCCCCTTCGCACGCCGTCAGTTTGTTATCACATCGCGAGCAAATACGCGCGTTTCAAAATGAACGATACAATGAACTTTTGTGTTAGACGTTTAATTAACGAAATAAAATGTCGACCAATAATATGGGATAGTAGAATTAAGGAATATAGTGATAGGTCATTGAAACGAGAAGCTTGGGAGGAATTGTGTGCTTCATTCGAAACGAACTACTATGAGTTATCTGATGCAGAAAGGAATGGCACAGGTAGGTACCTACATGTTTTTTTATTTATTCACTAACTATACCGGCTACGCCTGCAATGAATAGGCAATAATTTTTTTGTGATGCGTTGCACAGTCGTTGCATTTACTTTTGGCAGATTACACACACACATGACACACACACTTGTGTTGTGTCGTGACGTGATTTAAGCCACCAATTAAAGTAAAGTTTGTGTTGAATCATATCTATTTACTGAATATTATACTATTATCCTGTTGCCCGCAGTGGTAATGATAACCTGTATGTCTCGTGACGTCGCCATTTTATAGTAGGGTCGTCCAACTTGTACCTATTATTTACGGGACTCAATATCCTGAAAAATGGAGTAAAAATAGTAAAAACTAAATTAATAACAATAATTCGTAATTCGCTCGCAAATTAGAACCTTCGTGTTTAGTTGTTTCGCGGCAGTCTTACAAAACAAGTTGTTTTTTTTACCGCCAAAACTGCTGCTGCCGGTCGGCGGCCGGCCGCGTCGGCGGTCCACACCAGAATGCGATGGCGCGTGCGTGCTCTACTGCTCTAATGCGCTTGACGGAATTCCAAATTCCAAAATAATGTATATAACAGTCCACCGTAGGTAGTACATAGTGACTTTCACAGCGCCCGTATTACACAGAAGTAAGGACGGTTTTCGTAGTTGAAGTGTGCTTGACATGTGGTTGACATGAATGGCTGTAGATAATAGTTGTGACTTGTGATCCGGGCTTGGAACCAGTACCAAAACTACAGGTTCTGGATCGGTACTTAGCGGTTCTTGTAACAAGTACCGGTACCAAATTCAGGTACCCAGAGGAGGAACCTCGTAAGGTTGGCAACCTTGAAGTTTTGTTCTATATGGAAGCTCCAGCGTAGTCCGCGAAGTTCAAAAATTCTTACGTGTTTTGTAATTTGCATTTCAGTACAGTGTTGTATGTTGATTTAAATACTATCCGCGACCGTAGCACGTATGTATTTACATAATTATAGTCATTAAAATCATCCATCAAATCAATAAGTACCTATAGAATTGATAATTTAAATAATTATAATAATTATATTCTAAGTTTATTTAATTCCATTGAATTACTTTTTCATGAAAAAGTCATCATATTTTGTTCAATAAACATAAATAAATTTGAATTTCGTGGGCCAACTTGGAGTTTTCACCTTATCTATTCTTTTTTGTTTAGCAGTTTGCTCAATCTTACTTACGGAAATATTTGTTTTGTATCGGTTTTCATACCGGCACAGTACTGGTACTAATTATAAATACCAATAGTACAGGTAATACGTTTGGTACGGATACCAAAAATACAGTTATTATCACTGGTACCGGTATCACATCAAAGGCGAATAAAGAATATTTTGCATAGATATAGATATACCCATCATGTCTGCGGAGTCTCGCTACCAAATTTAATTTGACCCTTTAAAATAAGTAATTAAATGTTTAAGTTTGTAGAAGATCTAAGTTGAGAATTTTATTGCGCAATGGAGTTTCAACTCTCAGTATTAAGCCGAGGATTGATAATCTAACAGAGTGCATCTCAGCGCGTCGAAAAACACATTTCGATTTTCAACCCTAGGCGCTTTGAAGATCCAGCGCGTGAAAAAATTAATAGATATATGAATAACGCACTATAATTAAATTGTTTATTGTTTGCAGTCGCAACAATGCAGAGAAAATGGAAGAGCGTCAGAGATGCGTTCTTACGAGAGCTGAAGAAGAGTACAAAACCCGTACCTGGAATGAAATTCACAAAACCGTACGCATATTACGACAACTTAATGTTCCTGAAACCAGTTTGTGAATTAAGACCAAGAAGAGACGAAGAAGACGCAACATTCAATAATGAAAGCTTGATCGCTGAATATGATAATAAAGAAGACAGTGACAATGATAATAATTCTAGAAGTTCAGTTACTTGTACTGATAATAAAGCATTTTCTGCTCAGCCAGAACCGAAAAGAAAACGGACAGAAGATAAAGAAGAAACTGTGTTTAGTATGATAGCAGACCATATCAAAAATAAAAGAAAAAAAGATGGTCGTGATGATCCCGACAGACAGTTCTTGTTGTCTTTGCTGCCTGACTTACAAAGTATGGACCCGAGCATTAAATTCGATTTGAAATACGAGATTATGACTGTTGTAAAAAGGTATAAAGATGATAATTTGAAGTTTGTGTCTGCGTATCACCAGGAATAGGATTTCTGTATTACTTTTATCGATAGCAAACCAGATGATCCAGATGTATCCAAAAAATCGAAATATTTTATTTCACTTATGCATGCAGGTTCATGGGCACTTATGAAACGTCAGACCGGCTCGGCCGGCTTCACGACCTAGGTTCTGACCAATTGGAACCGAGGATCTAAATCCCATTTAAAATATTTCTTTTTGTTTTATTATTCAAATTGCAATGGATATGATTGTTCACAGAAGAATAAAAGAAAATTATTATTTGATTATTATTAAACAATGACTTTTAGTAACCTCATCCAAGCTTATGATCACGCTTGTACTTTACGAAGGGGTATGAAGAATTGTACCTTCTGGAGGTGCACAAATATTTCATCAGTTTTGTTTTAATGTCCTAAGAAATAGGGTGAGCTTATTGGCTTCTTCTACCAGGCACACATCTGGACTTTGGGCTTCTAGGTACACTCAAAATTACCCATAGAAAAACATAATAAATAATAGTATAAAAAACTAAAAAACACGCTTTAAAAACCAAACTAAAAAAGGATAAAATAATTTAATTCAATTAAAAAGCGTGGGGTGCTTGACATTAATTGATTATAAAAATACCACAAAAAGCACCCCACGCTTTTTAATTGAATTAAATTATTTTATCCTTTTTCAGTTTGGTTTTTAAAGCGTGTTTTTTAGTTTTTTTAAATATTATTTATTTTCTATTTTTTAGTTCTGCTAACTACAAAAACGTGTCTTTTTTTCTCATTTTTTTTTTTTAATTATTGAATTGTCATCGGTCCTCGACAAGTTTACAAAGTTTCAATGAAATCTGACCGTTTAAAGTGGGTCAAAATCGCGCTCAAAGGAGTCGGTTACATACAAACATACAAACAAACATATAAGTGAAGCTAATATAAAGCGTGTAAAAACACTGCCTGACTGTTTTCCCCGGAGTAGAGGTCCACACATTTTGCCGGTTATGTTTATAAGTTCCATGTAATAGGGGGTCAGCTTATTGGCATCAACCGGCCACAAATACAGACTCTGGGCTGCTACTGTGAACTTACTGATGGAAGAACCCAATAACATCTTCCTCGACTTGAGGACCGACCCCAGAACCCCATGCAGACAGCATCAGCTGCCTAGCCTTTTCCCAACTACGAGTATGTTGGGGTTGGCTTCCAGACTGACCGGACGCAGCTGAAAACCAGTATTTTACATAGAGCATCTGCCTATTTATTTTATTTTATTTTTATTGGGAAATAAAATAGTTACACATTACAACTTTTGTGTGACCGAATAAATTAAAAACTATGTAAACGTGTAACCCACACCAATGTCCGCGAAATAATGGTTTGTACTTGGATAGTTTAATTCGTGCGTTGATTTTACAAAAGAGTAATAAAGCGTACGTGTACGTATTTTGAAATAATTGAATAAGATGCTATTTTAAAGATTCAATAGCCAATTTCTTGATCTTAAAGTGTGTAATCGCTCACCTCCACAATCCACTGAGTACCATGATACCCCTTGGTAAGACCGATTGTCAGGTTTCTGGCGACCCGCAACGACTGTTTCCACGAATGATAACCGGAACCAACAGCTTAACGAGAGGTCTTGGTATGTATAGATGGTCATCCATCCAGGGATCAACCGTGGCAAAGCGTAGCTTAACCTGATCGATGAGTTATTATTTAGCCACAAGCTCTCAACCCCATGCTGACAGCAAGTGCAGGTTATATCTATATTAAATAAATAAATCTATTTTCCAGCTACTTTTTCAAAAACAAAACCAACATAGTTCCCCATGAAAGGCCAACCATGTCTCGAGTCGACGTCTCTAGGAAAGTATCACAATAAGTAATAGTGAGTTATGAAACTCATGAGAAACATTCATGAAACACAAGAGTGTGTGTGGGTGGCATAGCAACGACTTAAGAAAGTGCAGCGTCACAAAGGCACTCGGTTCGTACCAGTATGTCGAGTGGGAAATTTTATTTTTGTGTGACGTCTTTAGGTTGTGGTGTGCGGCATGAGTTGAAGCGGGTGAGACTGCGAATGACGATTTTTTTTTAAATATTTCTGTACTTATCAATATCGATACTCAGCATGTAATATTGCCAACTAATTTAATTTGACATTGTATTTATCTTCATTTCACGTCACCTTTACATATCGTGTGACCTAGTAACTGGTTTGTGGAGGTCAGATAGGCAGTCGCTCCATGTAACATACTGGTATTCAGCTGAATCCGGTTAGACTGTAAGCCGATCACAACATTATTGGGAAAAAGCTACGCAGACGACGATTTATCTGTCTCTTTTCAGGCAGAAGAAGGCTTCGTATTAAAATGCGTAGATCTGCTATAAGTATATTGGAGACTACAGAACAAATGGTCATCAGTCGCGCCGTTCCATCATCGCATGAAGTTTGAGTTACTGACTTCTCTATTTAGTGCTCTGTAGGAATGGGCCGACAGATTGACCGATAATGACCGGAAAGATGTTTTATGATCATAAATTGGTGTTGCAGCGCAACTTAATAAAGACCGTTGTCCAGTAGTGGACTGCTATAGGCTGATTAGTTGTTTGCTTTGCTTAATGTCGAAGCCAATTTTAATATTAATTGTTTGAGGAGATAGGATTTATGGAATATTGGATATGGTGTAAAAAAACCTATCACTCATTTAGATCTAAGCATTCTTTACCTTATTTAACTAAGTAACTTTACCGAAAAATTGTTTAGTAATGATATATTTTTTAAATGATTAACGGATAACGGTTGACGGCATGGTTGGCGTGGCGGCATGGTTAATCGATTGACTGCTGCGCTGCGTGTTGCGGGTTCGATTCCCGTACGGAACAAATATTTGTATGATCTGCAAGTTGTTGTAGTTGTTCCGGGTCTGGCTGTTTGTGTATGTGAGTTTAAATGTTTCTAAACGCACCCACAATACAGGAGAAATTCCACGTTGAATCATATGTACATACCTAGTAAATCTGACAAGTCATCAGCTTATAACTTGGACCAAACGTAAAGCAGAACTTTAATTTTATAGATCAAAAGACAGACGCCTCGTCTTGCTTTTAGACATACAACAAATATGTGCCGCATGACACACAGGCGCGACTAAGACGAAATATTTTTTTTGAAATTTGGACTGACGTCAAAATAGTGAGTCATAGTACTGGCAGGGTTAACAAACTATTTTTTTTTTCAATCCTGGTGTATTAAAAATGGAGGAAATCTTATTTCCTGATGGTGATATTATTATAGTTGTTTTAATAAATCCCTATTAATATCTCTACTTAATATTATAAATGCGAAAGTAACTCTATCTGTCTGTTACGCTTTTACGCCTAAACCGCTGAACCGATCGTCATGAAATTTTGCAGAGATATAGCCTGGGATATGGAGAAGGACATAGACTGGGCGGCTTAGCGTGATAACCTGTGCCCCGGGAAAAATCTAATAATTGATAAAAATTAAACATAATGCAATAAAATTAAAGAAGTTTTTATGTGAATTGAGTATTTTTTTTTGAACAGAGGTGTTCATCCTTGTTGCGTTTAATTTCGTATCAACTGGCGTAGGCTCTAAAATCGTGCTATAAACGATACCTAGTCTGATATTATAAAATTTTATTCAGAGCAACTATAGCTAAAAGAGACGATCGATAGAGTGTACACGGCTACACATCAAGCAATACATTTCCAGTATAAGCTGATCTCGCATTGTATAGGATTTCCATACAGTGCGAGATCAGCGTAAACTGGAAATTTATAGCTTGATTTGTAGCCGTGTAAACACTTACTCAAATTGAATGAAAGTGCCTGGTACTTGATAATATTACTTAAACTTAAATAAACTTTGACATTGTCTCACATTTATCAGATATAAAGTTGTCTAATATATCACTTGAGGGCGACGTAATAAATAGTCCTCGTGACAGACACCTACTATTTGTTATAAGTCTCATTTTAAGCTTAGGACTGGTTCACCGCTTTCTGATATAGTTTTAACTGACGAACAGGTTACGTGCGTGTGTGTGTGTGTGTAATGGTCGAAAAGGTGAGTTAGTTAATGTGGTTAACCTTTACTTATACTAACGAGAAGCTTCGATACTGATCCTAGGATAATCAGCCTTATAATATAATATTCCTACTGCTGGAAAACAGCCGAGAGGAGGTCGGCCTAAGTATTAAAATAAATTTATTAGCAACCAAAGTTAAAGTTAAAGCTTTTGACTACTAAACCTACTATTTCTTCCCTCTTAAGGCGGTGATTTCTTGAAAACGCTCATAAAGATGTTTTTTTAAACCAGTGTATCTCTTTAACTGGAAATAATTTTGAAAGCAAAAAAAAAATATGATATTTTCAAGTCTTTTTTGCATAGAGTGATGGAACTCAAAACATAATTAAACACACTTTAATGCATCAAAAAAATCATAACTGTCACCTCTTAATTATCTTTAAAACCAGTTTATCCCTTCAATAACAATTAAATTTAAAAATATACCATAAAATTCCAAATGCCAAACTGCATCCAGTGATAGATTATTTATTATTAAATAGTTAATGTCTAATTTTATACGATTTTATTTGCATTTTCACGACAATGCTTGCTCATTTATTAATCGAATTTATTAGAACAGATTTTAACCCGTATTGGATTGCAATAAGAACTATTGTTGTTCATAACGACAATATATAAAGTTACCAGGGCCTTAAACTAGAATACTTGATAGTATGATGGCAAGGTGAAGACATCGTCACATGGTCAAACAAGCATTTATTGGGTACATATCCCTCACATATATAAACAAACCCCTTAGAAAATAAAGATTGCGATTAAATACAATCTTACCTAAAAATAATAGGGTGCAAATTGCAAAAGAAAGAGAGAAAATAAGAGAGCAATTGAAAGGCGACTTTGCCCTGCAGTGAGACAGCAAGCTGATTATAATAAAAAGTAATATCTATATCATATAACTGGTAGATGCTCTTATCATTCAAACAATCCTTATCACCAAACGTCATAACATAAATCTCGAAGTGCAGATAAAAGTTGCAACCAACTTCGAGGTCCGGCTCCACTATCATTCCAAGCGATTACGTTTCATAGTCCTCATAACACCATACGTGGTTAGAGACACGTGCGCGACCTAATTATTATTTAACCATCGTCAGATGTCTTTAATGGCAGACGAGTAAGGCATGACCGCCATTAGGAAGGGTGGCCATGCTGACAATGTTGTATAGGACAAAGATAATCGGTATTAGTTACTTGTACTAATCGAGGTGGTGGAATAACACCGTATATATTGTGGAAGGATAGGATACTGGATCCTTAGTTAATGATGCCGCAGATGAACTTGCAAAGAGAGGCTCAGATATGAAAGTGCTAGGCCCGTACCCCCTTCTCCCCCTGCCTTTCTCACAATTTCGTGTGTGGATTCACCAAAAACAAACCAAACTTCATAACAACAGATGGTGGAAACAGTAAAAATTGGCTTTACCAATTGTACACCTACGATTAACCAAAATTTTCTCAGCCTGAGTAGAAATAACCTTAGAATAATCATAGGAAATATTACGGGCCATAACCCCTTAACAAACATCTTTATAATATAGGCGCCACAGACAGCCCGCTACGCATGGGCTGCCTTGACGCCGAGGAATCAGCTGGCCACGTCATCCTGGAATGCGAGGCCGTGGCTTCTCAACGTAAAGAAATCCTCGGAACAGTGAGGTCACTTCACGAAGCCTGTGAAGCTCCTAGAAAGCTCCTGTGCTTTTGGCTGGCTTTGTTAGCCAGAGTCCCCACGCACAACGGACCAAATGGGAGTCTACGTGCGGAAAAGGGAGTCCCATCATCATCAAACTCATCATTGTGGAAGGATTCAGTAGATGCTCGCCTTTAAGAGTATTGTTGAAAGAAGTAAATGGGTAAGGGATAAGTTATATTATTAGGCTAGGTCAAACGTTTTAATGAATGTTTCCATAATCCATAATCCATCTATAAAGTTCCCAATGCTGAGACATAGACTTACTCTCTTCGAGAGGGAGTGGCCCTCTACGGGTTGGTAGATGTCACATGACTTCGAATGATTGGTTCTAGGACATGCCGGTTTCCTCAAGATGTTTTCCATCACCGTTTTGCCACATGGCACCAAAAATCGGCCATTTTTTTTTCAATTTTGTTATACCCAGTGTCACTCTCACAATTAAGACTACGTTGAACTAACGGCACCTCTCAAGCTGAAATCGATCAAGCCGCTTAGGCTACAGAGCGTGCAAAAAATATACATATACATACACGCGAAAAACATAACCCTCCTTCTGGCGCAGTCGGGTAAAAAAGTAGCCTATGTCCTCCATATTCCAGGCTATATCTCCGCCAAATTTCATGATGATCGGTTCAGCGGTTTAGGCGTCAAAACTTAACAGACAGACAGGGTTACTTTCTCATTTATAATATTAGTAGGTATAAAGTTAGGGTTAGTAGCCACTTATAACAAGCACACTTCAAAAATTCCCCAAAAACTAGTAAAATCCATGTCCCAGTTTACTAACCCCATATGGCAACACTACTATTAACCCGCTCCATGCCTGTCGCATGCTTAAATACTAATGTTACTGTTATAACCCTACGTATTCGTAACCCCTGGAGCCGCCATGTTTGTATAAATTACTTAGCTGGACCCACCTGATATTATCTGGGATGATCTCAGACGACAAATAATTAAGTAGAATAGCATTAGAGAACTCTCAAATTCTACTCCACTTAACTATTTGTAGTTTATAAATATTAGAAGGGAAATTAAAACTAAATTGCCACTTTCGGCTGGATTACGGTCTAGATCTGGGCATGAAGGAATAAGGATGGTATGGCTGGAAATGGGGGATACAGATATCGTTTTAGGGGAGGTAAGGATGATAGCGCTGGAGTTAATGGAGATATAAAAGATGACATTAAAATTTTCCGGAGTCATTTTAACATTATTAATTATTTATGATGCCTGAAAGTTTAAATTGACCAAAGTGGCTATAAATTGAGTAGAATTAGCCTATAATGTTCCCACTGTTGGGACATAGACCTTCTTTGTGAGGTGGGCCATAATCTACCACACGGTCCAATTCAGGTTGATAGATGTCACAGATCTTCGAATTTTGGTTCTAAGATATGCCGGTTTCCTTATGATGTTTTCCTTCACCGTTTTGAGAGCACTGGTGATGAAATAATTTACACGAAGTTAAAGTACGGGTTTGAACCGACCTACAACTTCAAGTCGGGGCCGTTGCCACCAGGCAACCACTTCTCTCTCGTCAATTTTGCTTATAAAATATCTAACGTAACGGTCATTTTGCAACTATGTTGGGCTCGGCTTCTAGTACCAGAATTATACATGGAGCGACTGCGTCTCTGACATCCACAATCCAGTTAAGTACTTCGTTTTGGTAGTCAGACTTTCGAGCTTCTGATAACTCGAAACGACTGTCCAGACATCCACGAATGGCAGACGGAACCAAAGGCCTAACGTGCTTTCCTAGGCACGGCGGGCGGGGACTTGCGATGTAGAGATGGGCACCCATCCACGTATCAACCGCGGCAAGCGTAGCTTAACCTAATCGATCGACCCGTGCGGCTGTCATTACTTAGCCACAAGCCCCTCTAAATAATAACACAACATTTAATTACATTACCATAGAATATTTTAAAGTAAGTAATATTTATAAACGTTTTATAAATTCTGAAATCATATTCATAGAAGGTCGACACCTACAGATGTCAGTCGTTACTCCATTATGAATGATGATGATACTAATGCGTAATATAAAAATAGTACAAATTACGCACAAGTTTTTATTTATTTGATAGTCTTATATCATAAACAAAATCATCATTTCGTGGAAGGCCCTATGTCTGAAAACTTTTCCATAGACCCACCGCGTCGCATCCCATACCATCGACCGCCCGCGCTTTTTCTTTGTTTCGCTTAGCTTTCTTTCCACAAAACAGTACCCTAACTGCGTAACTCACGAATAATCATAATCTGTTTCGTTTTGAAACAGATAGCTAAACCATTGCTTCATATGTTCGAAAAATGTGTCTGCTCAACAACGTAAATAACGCAATGAATATTGTTGAACTGTCAAAATGAAACCGATTATGATTATTCGCGTGTTACGCAATTAGGGTGCTGTATCTGTTTTTTTTTGGTTCTTTCTGATTTTTTGATATTTTTGGGTCCTAAACACCGTAGCGTGATGTCTAATTTAATGAACCCTATAACGTTCCTCTTGGGTCTCATTTCTCTACTCGCTAAATTACTAGTATTTCAAAAATAATTAACTAATTTTACAATTAATTTTAGCCACACAACGTGAACCTCCAGTGTGAAATCCGTCAATGAAGATACTGGCTTGTCCGAAAGAAGTTGGTCCGCCAACAAAACAAGTAACAAATAAAAAAAAAATCGACGGGCACAAACACATCGGGAGTAGAAACAACTGTCAAATCGCGTTGTCCATTATTAGTCCGGGCACCAAACTAATCTGCTGTCCGTAAGTGATACGGAGTAGGAAACGCTACTTCCGAGAGTACCGATTTCTTGCTTAGATAGTAGACCCTCGGAATTGGGATATCAAATGCATTTTTTTTTTTTTAATTGGACTGTAGTTCCTGAGATTAGCGCGTTCTAAAAAAAACAAACTCTTCAGCTTTATTATTAGTCTAGTAGTATAAACACAAATAAAACCATTTCGTGGAAGGCCTCATGTCTGAAAACTTTTTCAAGTGTTTTATTACGCTTGACGTCTCGTCTTTCAGTACTTATATGGACCTTCATTCTCCTTCGTATACCTAGGTACTAACTTAATAAGAATAGCCATGTATACAGTGTGTTAGGTTAATCGAGGGACATAACTACCCATAGACTACAGAGACAGGCAACAGCTTTTTTTTTATTTGAGCGTTGTTCCTATAGTAAAAATTGCACTTTGTCATGAGTAGGTACTACACTCTCTTAAATTATGTCCCCCGTATAAAGGTGGCTTATTTCAAGAAATAAATAAAATGATAGCCCTTAATTAGCTCTATTTTATTTATTCCACGTTCAAAACAATGCGAAATTATCATAAATTGTTGAAAAACCTTATCGGAATAATATATACATAGGAAATATCAGATACTGCAAAATCTGGCTTATTGGTCGCTTCGCACAACTACTCGTCTGAAAAGTTAAGAAAAAAATTGGATTTTTCTAACTAGATAATAATTATGAGAAAATCGAACGATTGTTATTACTTTATTGCATCAAATTCTAAACGTGCAGATTACTTACTACACATTTCAGCACCCTAATTGCGTAACTCACGATTCATCATAATCTGTTTCGTTTTGAAACAGACGGCTAAACCATTGCTTCATATGTTCAAAAAATGTGTCTGCTCAACAACGTAAATAACGCAATGAATATTGTTGAACTGTCAAAAGGAAACCGATTATGATTCATCGCGTGTTACGCAATTAGGATGCTGGTCTTGTCGATTCGCCCACAAATAAATTAAATTTGCACGAATCGCCTACAGAAAATAATGTTATTTAATTGAAAAGTGTCGATTCGCCCGGCGGGCGAGAAATGCGTGCGGATCGACTAATGAGCCGAAAATCTATTGGTACTTTACTGTGCCAACACTAGCTCTCTAGGTAATTTAGGTAAAGAGGAATAATCCCTAGATTCAACAGTCGTTTGGGTAATTACTTGTCCTAGAACTACTAATGGATTTAGGGTTACAGTCAGATATACGATTATAACGTGATTACTGTAATTTCAAATTACCGTAATTTGGGAGAAATGTAGCTGTGAATTATATTAGAATTGTAGAATTTGAAAGAGATACCGCGGCCCCTGGCACACAGGCAACTAAGGGAAACACGGGTGGGTTTTAGTCAGTAAAAGTCTGACACGCCCTCCCGCTCCACCCAGAGCGGGAGAAGTTATTTGATGATTTCCCATCCAAAAAAATAAAAAATGTTATTTTATTATACGTACCTTTGCCTAAAGATAGGGACAGTATTTATTCTAATGAGGCTACTTATTATTTTTAGACGGTTCGAAAGAAAGGAAAATGCCTTTACTGGCATTACATGTTATAAAACCTTAAAAATATAAATAAAACAGAAAACAATGTTATTAATACCAAAAGGGCCGAGCTCAGCATAATTTCAGATGGCAACAAAGTATGCACTACCTGACGCTGATTTTCAGCTGCAACCCACTTTTTACTCAGTTTGTCATTATAATCAGACTATAGTCTGATTATAATGACAAACTGAGTAAAAAGTGTTGTGTTAATGTTCCCACTGATGGGATAAAGACCTCATCTTTCTGTGAGAGTGAATGGGCCATAATCCGCCACGCGGGCCCAATGCTGGTTAGTGGATAGGCAGTTTGTAGTTTAGTGTAATTCGATTTTGCACCAACTATTATTAGTAGAAAACTGTAAATCGCGACAACGGTTTTGTCTTTGATAATGGAACTTGATGACCTATGGAATCCTGTATGTCTAATTAACTACATACCTACATTATGACCGGAGATCGGATATTCGGATGCATATTCACCTAAAGTTGAGATGTTGGCTAACATGGAATGCGCTTTTGTATCTAAAAAGTCTTAATTTAGGTGAGTAATTTGTTTATTTTTTGTGTTAACTAATACAAACTACCCCTTCTCCAGTACATATACATATTTGTAACGGGTTAAACATTAATTTTAAATTAATACACATCTGAATAGTTATGTAATCAAGTATCCCGGGGTTTTTAATGAATATTATAAATAATTTATAAAGCCGCTTCCATACTTTCATAGCTAAAAATTATCTTTAGGTAAATATGCATCCGAATATCCGATCTATGATTATGACACTAATCTTCCTAGTTTTTTTTTTTAAACAGAACGTTCAGCCATATTGTAACTGTCCAAAACAATCTTCACCTAAACCGATAACTAGACTAAATTCAGTCAAAGTACCTAGTTTCAATTCAAAATGACCTAGTTTAATATCCAATTACAGCATAAACCAAACACCATGAATAAGGGGCACGTCTTTATTTAATGCTGGAATTAAAGCGTAAATCCTCAGTCGTAAATCTGGTCTTAATCTATTAGATTAAGATGGAAACTATGTATGTAGGTGTGGGATTTGAAGCAACGTTACTGCGGTAAGCAGGATTTTGAGGAAATGTTCTCCATTCTTCACCATTCCTTTATCCAGAATGTACAGAAAAATAAGGATACGGAAGGCTGATAAACAGGGAGTTGTGTCGCAGCCTGGGTGACGCCTATGTCCAGCAGTGGACTACGATATGCGGTGATTCATATAGAAAAGGATGCAGCAATTGTTATATCCCGTAACTTTTCTACCCAGGATAATAATTTTGGGGACTCATTTTAGTTTTAATAATCCTCAAACTTTTTGTTAGACATTAACTGTGCATAGCGTAAGTTCGGGTTGATATTTATAATTATGTCACTAGCTTTTGTCTGCAACTTTGCTCGAACTTTACTGATTTTTTTAAACCGTTTTACACGAAACCTTAACAAAATATACACTTAAACTTTCCCCATGAATCACTCTGTCCATTGGTGAAAACCGCATGAAAATGCGTTCAGTCGTCTTTGAGTTTATCGCGAACAGACAGACAGACTTTGTTTTATAATATGTAGTCATCATAATCAGCCTATAACGTTCCAACTGCTGGGACACAGGCCTCCTCTCTGTGAGAGGGAGTGGGCCGTAATCCACCACGCGGGCCCAGTGCGGGTTGGTAGATGCCGGTTTCCTCACGATGTTTTCCTTCACCGTTTTGAGAGCGGTAATATGTAGTGATGTCACGCAACGACTACCAGACAGATTGATCACAACGCATAGTTGAAGAGAATGAACAGTCCAGTCAGTCTCTTTGAGATAAATCTACTAACTGATTTTGAGATGCCTAGACCGAGATGGCAAAGAACACACAATACTATACAGAGAAAAAAGAAAAATAAATTGCCAGTCAGCAAGATTGGTAGACGGAATTGACAATCTTGAACTAAAACTGGTAAAACTAATTACCTACTTACTCAATTTTCTCTACCCTTAGAACATATTAGACTCTAAACAATAAGCTTTTAAAAGTACATTTAATTTTAACTTCATACAGGGAACAGTTGGGAGTGTGAACGAGGCATGTGGCGCTCCTGCGCCAGTGTTACCAACTTTGCAAGACAAAAAGTTGGTGGAAAAAAGTGTGGCGCGGACAGCAACGTAAAACTCGCCCTGATGGTCAGTCGGGAACAAATGTTAGGTAATACAGATGCGGCATTGGGTAGACAAAGTGAAAAAAACACTGGTAAATATTGTGAAGCTCCGAAATAGTCTAAAGGATTTATGTATGATACAGTTTTATACGATACCAAAATTCATATTTACGACGTCAATAATTTTTTATGATGTTGAGAACGCCTGTTTCCAGCAGTGGACGTCTTTTAGCTAAAATTACAATTTTAAAGGCTCGCAGATTTATACTTACTCGTGTAAGTATAGTCGATATTCCTCACAGATTCTCCAATAAGATAGGCACAAAACATTCCTCGCCTCCGCAACCCGAGTCTCCCTAATCTTTGCCCCAAGCGTTCAGCTTATGCATGGCTGTAAAATTTAACGGTTCACAATAAAGTACTGGAACTAAGTCCAAGCCCGGACTGTGGGTAATAACTTGACGAGCATGTGCGCCTGCGCTTACAATAAACTCAACCGTCCACTACTATGTGGGATGTGCTCAGAGAGGTTTGCCACGATAGCTGCGTGGTTCATTTGTTTGCTAGCCTTCGGATTTTCGCTTAGCGTCACATCTGGCGTACATTTTCATAGAAAGCGGAGTTAACGCGTGCGTAACTTAGCCAGGAGTCGCTGTGGAGCGGCGCCTTAAGGATATAACCAGTTATAGGATTTTAGTGGTGTCCTTTTTATTCCTACTTTTACATTTAATTCATTTCGGCGTAAGGGTTTCTTTCATTGGTCCGTGTTTGCGGTTTTTCTTGCTGAGTATATGAAGTATGGGTGATGAGTTTTTTGTGATGAAATATGACGTTTTACGCTATTTTAAAATTGGGAATAAACTCGAGAAGGCATTTCTTATAGGCTTGCTAACATTCGCAGTAGAATCCATCATTAAAATATTATGGTAAATTGGTACTAAAATCAATAAAATGTTGGTGAATTCACCACCACATTTCATAACGGATGATAAATTACTGAGTTGAGCTGCATGATTACTGACTGGACAGATCCACTCAATCTGTGAGGTTCTTTCCTTAAGGTGAACCTAGTCCACATTTTTTGCATACAAACTTCGGGAGTGTTTTACTTCACTTTCTTCGTTTTGTCTCATTATTAATATTGTCTTTACGGAAACAGAATACTAAAATAAAAACCCATTAAACAGTTAGGAGCCAACAAAGATTAGTTTTTCTTGCTAATTTTACTTAACTTTGGGCGTGTTAAAGTAATAAAAGAAGTGTAAAATCTCCAAAACCAACTCAGTACCGACAAAGTTCAATTATCGAAAAGTTCAATAAACTTTATTGGTCATTGATTTATGCATTAGCTTTTTCATAAAACCCGATCTTCCAAAGGATTTTTCTTAATTTTTTCGCGAATTTTTTACTATAAATGATCCTGCATCTCACTCAATAACGTTGTACGTGTAGACTAGCGTCTAACTGCTCATCACTGATACTATCTCTGTCGGACACGAAGCCTGGTGAGACACAGTGATTTTTAGCCAGGCCCACCAGTGAGTTCGATCCCGTGGCTAGGTTCCCCTTAAGACACAATTTCGGACACCAATCGATATGTTCTCCAGATGATCTGCCTAAGATTATGTCTGGACTTTGAAAGAGGCGTTGACCTCTGAGTTTGCTTCGGTCTCTATTCTCAGATAGGACAAAATAAATATTGATATATTAGGTATTGCATAAAATATAAATAAGTGATATCGATATATTATGATATTTCCGAGTCTCTGCTGAGCTATGGGTTAAATTCTTATGGCCGTACATTTAAAACCTACTTAAAACAGTATAAAATCGCTGCAAATTAGTTTTCTGAAAAACCTTGTTAACCAAAAAATTAAGCTTAATTGTAAAGCAAATTACGAGAAACGTTTTGTCGCATTTAAGGTGCTTCCTGTGCATGAGAAGGTCAAGTACTAACTGATTCTAGAGCAGTTTTATAACGACTAGTTCAAAGTACACGTGCAAAACACATACAATACTAGAAGCGTTCGAGAACGTAAATATGAACGAGCACCAGTAAAAAAATACTATGGCAAATGAACCAATAAGTATTAAATCCCAACGCTGTTCAATAAGATATTATTAGCGATAGCCTGGCTAAGGAAAGATGATGGTGTAATTAGCAAACGAACCCTAAGAAGTAAATTAAAAACTGAACCACTTAATGCATTGATCGCGACATGTGACAATAAATAACAATAACAATAAAAAGCATGAGCGGTGTTAGCCGTCGTCGGCGTGTGTGCCGCCGCCGGCCTGCGCCCGCGCTGTATACATGGTATTCTTACTGCGCGTCCTTTTAAATTAGCTGTAAGACTGTATCGACCTACTTAGATGTTTAATTAAATTGTTGATACCAAATGTTTAAAACGAGCGCTAATCCTGCCGACAAACTGTCACGCAGTTTGGCAGGTTTATAAAATTTGTACTTACAAGTTTTGGTCCAAATAAATGATTTATTTATTTTTATTTATCGAAAACTATCTACTTCACTAACTATTATCCGGTAAATTAACAATATCAAAATCACGTTTCGTTACTTCGATGTTTGATGATGCTTTCCCGTTTATTTGAACCTATCAGTCTAGACTGGCTAAACCACTACATCTATGGCTACGTAGATTAATATAGGTTCCTCCCCTTTTTCAATTTACTTTGCAAGGCAAATAGGGAGCAGCTATTCTATCAATATTGCAAACATTCAGTACGTATTGAGCAATAGCTACAGCTCTGATAAAAGGGGAAAGGGTTAGACACCAGACAAACAGACAGAAAATATATTTATAGGCAATTTCGGACTATTTGTCTGAAATATTATTTTTGACAGCTGTTTGCAATTTATATAGGTTATATAGTATTTTCCAAAAATATCAAGCAGCAATGCTCGCGAAGAGGGAGGCAGCGCACGTGAGATTTCCTGGGCTTCGGGAATCCCAGGCTGATTCCCGGCCACCGTAGGCGCGGGCTTGTGGACGGCGAGTAATGGGTAGCTCGCTGTCCGGTAAAGGGGTACACGGGTTGTTCGAAAGAGATATCGTCACCCCTGGCATATAGGCTACTAAGGAAACATGGGTGGGTTTTAGTCAGCAAAAATCAGACACGCCCTCTTGCTCCACTCAGAGCGGGAGAAGTTATTTGGTGATTTCCCACGATGAAAAAAAAGCCTGCTCTAACTCCGTCAACGAAAATACTGGCCCGTCCGAAAATAGTTCGAAACTTCGAAGTGAGCTGTAAGCAGTACAGCTGATTAATTAACTTTTTTGGACGGGTAAAACCATATAGGGAGTAGGGACAACTGTCAAATCGTGTAGTACTTAATTCATTCTTAGTATGGGCCCCAAACGAATCATAGGTCCGTAAGTGATACGGAGTAGGAAACGCCCGAAACTTCGACCGAGTTAACGGATTTCATGCTTAGAGAGTAGGCCCCCAGTCATTAAAGGGAATTGTTAATACATTCATTTGTATTTAAAAGCTTCATATCGCAGCAATATTCCAAAAAATATTTTTTGAACAGCATTCAATTCTAATTGAAAAACAACGACGTCAGTCTGTTAGAGTTATAAAATTAACCTTGATTGAAAAAAAAACAATTATAATGTAATTTTAAATTAGAATTTTAGGTGAAGTATTCAAATAATCAAATCAAAGCACTCAATTTGTAAGTTGGCACTACAGTTTTTTTTTTTTTTATTCATTTGTTTACATTTTCATCATACATTTTTGTAACAGACTATTGTATCTACCTATAATTTTCGTTACACAGTAGTTTTTAAGGATCAGAATCTTATTTAATTTGACTTACATAGATCGATTGGATCGGTAATCGACGATACCAGTCTGCTCTCCAATATTAATTAAGGTACCGACGGATCAGATACTATGACGAAACATACGGTAAGACAATACTGTACTTTAGTTTGTAATTAATTACGAGTGAGCTATCAAATTGTTTGTAATTTTTCAGTAGGTACTAGTTGGGTTGCGTGGATACAGATTGCTTGATTTTATAATTTTAACCGCTCTTTGCTGTTAAACGCTTAATTATTTCGTTGTATTTGACGATGGGTAAGATAAATCTAACTAGCTTGTATTGTTAAACTGTAGGGCAAATGTGTCTTTCCACCTTTTCCACACAATTTTGTCTTTTGCTAGTACTGGCCAGTCCTTTCTGTAAGGGTCAAACTCGTCCTGCTATATATCTTTATCTCGGCCTGCCGCGATGAGGTTGTACGTTTAATGGGACCCAATTGGTGGTTCTCTCAGCCCAAGCCAATAGGTTAAGAATTTTAGTTTTGGCTATTATGTTTGAAAAATAAAAAGGGTGAGCATATTACCATCAACCGGGCACAAATCCACTGCTATTGATAAATTCTTGATAGAAAAATCCAATAACACTTTGCCCGACCTGGGCATCGAATCCAGGACCTCATGTTCAGCAGTAGCGCTTGTGACCACTGGACCAACGATGCAGTCCATCTTGACCAGATCTCCCAGCATTATCAAACTACAACGGAACTGCCACTAAACCTTCCAATACTTTTACGAAATTTAATTGGCAAAGTTGAGCATACGAAACGCGAAGAATGCTCAAATATAGCAGCTAAAACACCGATATGAAGCATTTTGTACCGCGATCCTGCTTGATTAACCTTTGTTCATAGTTACTGAACTTCTAGTATGAATTTTCTGAATAGTTTCCGCTTTATTCGGGCTTCGCGTGGCGAGGGTTTGGTGCCAGATGAAGATAGTGTAGCCATAAAATTATCTTTAAATAATTTATTTATAAAAATTATTAATATTTTATTTTTACAATGAAAATGTAAAGTTTTAATTAAACTATATAAATAGAAATATTAATGGAATTTAAATCTGTACTGATATGTTGAGGGAGGATTTATTAATCTACTGGATTTTTGTGAGTGGAACGCTTGTGCGAAAGAATGTCATGATCTATCTACTACGACTTGTGTGGATTTCGTGTGTTAAAGGGAAAGATGGTTCAATTTTTAACATAGTCTTTGCATGTTAACAACAACACAATTATTCACATTGTAATGTACCGGAGTTTGTTCATTTACAAGCACGTCAAGCAGCTGCATGCGATTAGACTCGAAGCCAACCCCAACATACTTGGCATTAGGCTAATCAGATGATGATGATAATGACAAGCATACCAAGTTTTAAGGTAATACTATGGTATATAATGACACATACACTCACCTTTTTACACAAAGACTTGCTCTCCATCACATGACATTCATAACGTTATTGGCAAACTGTGGGAGTAATGTATGGTTTTGCTTAGACCTGGTAGCAGGACACTTGCGCAAAAGGCATTTGCGCGAACCCACTTGCGCGGAAAGAAATTTCTGCGAATAGACTTTTGCGCGAATGGACACATACGCTTAAAACACTTGCGGGTGTCGTTTTCATGGTTTTCGAGGGTGCTAAAGCAGATGGTGAGGTCAAAATTGAAATAGATATCGCAAAAATCGATACTTTAATGACAACCTTTGGATTGATTACGGGAGAAAGGTGTACCATTTAATATTAAACATGATAAAGACATCTCAATGTTTAGTCAAGTTTTAATAAAATCCCACGCGAAGCAGTTGAATAACTAAGCTAGATAACATAAAAACAAATTACAAACTGAATACGAATCTTAAAAATAGAGATAGAGACCCAAAGCGAGCAAAACAAAGCTAAAATCTGCGTTCACTGTGGCCCCGACCATCACGTCCCTATTTTAAAGACTACAATAAGGGTGTATTCACAGCACGGAGAGCGGCTGCGAGCTGTGGAGTACTGCGGACGCTAATAAATATTCAGACCGGGTTAGTGTAGCACAGCCCTATTTTGGGATCTGGAAATAATGGTGTTAGATGAAAATCTGAATTTGGGTTGCAGATAAGGGTTAAAAATTTTGCTTTTTTTTCAGATAAAACCGTTTTTCCGAAAACCTTGCTTTTAAAGATTGACAAGTATTGAGGTTGTATTAAGTGTTCTATAACTGACACAATATTATAGCCGATGTATTCGCTCGCTGCAACATAACGCTTACTTCACCGTAAACCGCGTTCAAGAGTTGTCAGTGTCAATATTCCGTGACAATAATGACACTGAAGCTCTTAAACGTGGTTTATATTTGCTCATCACGTCCAGTTTCGTTGGTGAAATTTGCTTTCAAATACCTGGAACGCAATGTTGTATTTCTAAAACTACACAGCGTTACAAATTAAACATACTTATTTTCTAATTGCTCTGAGAATTTAAAACTGCACATTTGAATGAATATACCTACAATTTAAGCAAACCTGTATTTTTTCACAGTCAGTATACGTATGACAAGTCCTAATGAAAATTGAAAAATGCTCAATATCAGCATCCCCCTGAACTGTAGGTACTTTTTAGTCGAGGTCCTTTTACCTAAGGGGGGGAGATTGGATTGTCTATCTGTTTCATTTCCTGCGTGTTGATTGCGTGGATCATAGTGTTAGGGATGAAAAGCGCATGCCTTAATTGGTGGGTTTTGAATCGATGAAGAGTGTCATATTTTGAAATATTGGTATGATTTTCTTTTCGCGTTTGTCTTAATAGTCGGAAGAGCGTATACGTTAAAAGGTAGAAACATACATTATGTATAATATAAATATTAGAGAGTATTTCTTTATTTGAACGAAATTGTAAATGTGCTAATTCACGGGCTTCTTACCATATCGCTACTTAAACCAGATTTTTGTTTCGTACCTATTTTTATCTTCAAACATTCAGACTTGTTTCGTCTCGGCATTGTAATAAAAATCATGCTTACTTGATTTGAGACATAAAATTCTCATCAAATTGTGCAAAATCTGGAGTCGTTCATAAGATTGCCATAATCGACATGTGGCCACAAACCACATCAAAATGGTCCTCGATTCAAATTCAAGCAACTCTGCTTCAAGTCATAAAGCACGCGAAAACATTAAAGTTATTTGCATCGTTTTATATTTGCATATGTCTTATGCCACTAAAATTTTATTAATTTCCAAAGGTTAAGTTATCTTTCTTGAATTTAAATAAAATAAACTAAATAAATAGTGTTTTACTGCAGGCAGTATATCTATGTACAACAATCGAAAGTAAAAAAAAATTGTCATCAAAAATACATTAATTATTCTGTCGTCATTTTTTGTTACCGCTTAGGTGAACAGAAATCCAGTGCACAAATATAGGACTTGCTGAGTTGGCCGAGACAACCTTCAAAATGCTGTTAGTGGAGCGTCTCAAACTTCGCCAAAAAGACGCGACCCTCGACCTCATGATGGCGTAAAAGTTCGGGACCCTCGCTTCGACGAACATGCTCGAGGCACTGCAGTATCTTGGCAGTTTCATTAGGGTTCGCTAAGCATCATTGTACTGAACACTTAATGAACTGTACATCTTTTTTGTGAAGTTGCACCAAAGTTGGCAGGTGTACAATGACAAGCAATAAGCTCTGAACAGAGTGTTCTTTATGTCTTTGGTGCATTTCACAAATTTACGCGTGAGCATGTTACTCCTCACTGAGAGGGCCCTACGTTCTCTTTCAATGTCGCAGTCGTCCTGAAGTCTGTCCGTCAAAATCTGCCCTAAGTATTTAAACTGCTTTAAGACCTTTATGGTCGTACCATTGAAATAAAGACTAGGTACGTTCCCCGGACCTGCCCCAGACCTGGATACCATACATTCGGTTTTGAGAACGTTATATTTCAGTCCATGAGCATCAGCATAATGCTCACAGACAGACAACAGTTTCCTTAAGCCTTTAATCGAGGGACTCAAAAGAAACATGTCATCAGCGTAACTCAAGCTATTCACACAGATATTGCCTAGGTGACAGCCAACTTGGGTTCTTCTGAGTTCATCGATCAGATCATTGATATACAGGTTAATCTGTCAATCCCGGCCAATGAGACACAATAAATTTTCTATTGTATTGGAACCGATAGGTTCCGCGCCGGACTTAGGTCCGGAGAAGTCAAACCCCCTTGGCGAACACCACAATCTAACCTGTAACTACTAGATAGCGTGTCACCTCATTTCACTTGATTGGTCTGGCCCCCGTACCTGAATCTTAACAGAACTACAATTTGCTGAGGTACTTGTGACTTTTTAGCTCATCCCAGAGAATTACATAATTCAACAGGTCAAAAGCTATGCACAGGTTTAGGAAGCAAGCATACACTGAGGTTCTCTGGTGGGTGTAATAGGTTATCGTACTCTTAAGGCTAATAATCGCAGAGTATGTTGAGAGCCCGGGACGGAAACCAAACTGCGCATCGTCAAATCTTAAATTCTTCTGCAATTCAGGCTGTATGAGAAGCTTCAGCACTTTGCCTATTACCGTACCGAGTGTAATTGGTTGGTTAGCAGTAGTTACTAGAATAACTTAAATCACCTGTTCTATTTTCGACGACTGGAACCACTACAGCTTTCATTAAAAGTTTCGGCAAGTAGACGTGTTTGACACATAAGTTAAAAAACCCAGTTAAATGTGGAAATAGGTTAACGCTTCCCTAGACGAGGTGCTCTACACTGAGACCATCGTGTCCTGGTGACTTACCACGTTTCATATTCTTCACTTCAGCTATTACAACTTCTTGCGTAAATGGTGGTAGTGACTCAGTCACGATGGTATCATTGGTGAGCTTACAATCCGCATGCAGGGAGTCAGCTTTAAATTTACTGGCAAACAAATCAGCAATTTTACATGTTTCCTGTAATCCATCAACAGAGGATCTCATCTGTTTAAAATTAAACTTTTTAGTCGCGTTCCAAAACTTCACAAAATTCTTTTCTTTTCTAAGCAAGGCCAAAATATTAATTTTTATACAATCTTAATTTTTCTGACACCACTTAATTTTTTTTTATAAACATTGAACGACTACTACGCATAGGTTCAAAAATTAAGCCCTATAAAGGCCTACCTGCCTCCACCCAAACCTTGAAATGGAACCTAGCAGTTTGATGAGTTTGATGATAGTCTCGCAGGTAAATGTAAGTGTTTAGTGATTTCCAATCAATACTAAGTAACTATATAGAGGTTCTGTTTTGCTAACAACAACAAATTCCAAGGAATTCAATCACATATCAAATGATTAGACCAAATAGAAACACTTTCTTGCCGCTGTCATTGTCCTAAAATGAATGCCATATTTTCGGCAATCAAAAATAACCCTTTCCCACTAGTGTTACGCATTGAAATAAAAGGACATCATATTCTAACACCCATTAACGACACATGGTGGCATCATGTCAGAGATTCAATCGTAACTCATTCTAGGAAGCGGAGCAATAAAAATTATATTAACCGTAAACTTAGGGACGGTTCACACTAAACGCTCGTTTAAAATCAGCCGCCAGTCCGCCACTGTCAACAGCCAGTGGGTGGCTGACGTTATTATTACCTACGATGCACGGCAGCAAAGGTAGGGTTATGTTATTCGTACGTTTCTATGTAACTTTGTATATTGCCGGATTCTGGATAGGCGCATCATCTTCATCAGTTCGTCTAGGGTGGCCCATGGTAATAGGCTTACTTTTATTTTAATAAAATAAAAATGGCAAATTTTAGATTTCGCGTCAATAAGCAGTGTCTTGAAACATAACACAAGTAAGTCTAAAAAAAAAAGAAACCCAACTGAATTGCATTCTCATCGGCACAAACAGTTGTCGACAAATGCGTGTACTGACTGAACTTGTCCAGTCAGTGCACACAATCTGTGTGGTCCTCTCCTCAAAAGACCATTTCAGACACAAATCTACATAGTCTTCACATGGTCTGACCAAGATCATTTAAAAAAAAACTTTCACCTCTGAGCTTATTTCGCCCTTTCTTCTCAAAGTAGTCAAATAGGAAATGCCGACTTCCTCTAGTTTTAAAAATATGGCTGACGTGTAAATAAAAGTGTTTGTACCTACTTACAGAAATAAAATCTTCGTTCGGCTCACACTCGTCAGGCGGCTGTACGTTTGGTGTGAACCGCCCCTAACAGTTAACTTTCAGTTAAAAAGAAGACGTCTTTCCCACAATGTTTTGTTATGGACCAAATATTTATATAGATGTGAGGCATTCTGATTTGTTGATCGTTTCTGCCTTGCTCTTGACTGTTGATGCTTGTGAGAGGATCGAAAAGATTTGTATTATGATATTACTTTGGATTTGACATTAATTTGAGACTTAAAAACGCGTTTATGTAGTTTAGTGAAGTTAAATGAGCCCAAGTTTTGTTTGTTATGTTTTAACTAATAAGGTTTAAATTAACTGAATATTGGAAATTCCCACCCTTGGGTGGAAATGAGTTGATAAAGAAGCATGAGGTCTTTAATCTCGAGGCACGAAGTATTAAGTAATAATATTGGACGAGTTCAGAATGCTATGGTAACAATAATAGTAGTAGAGTAGAAATTGGCTGTTTTGCATTAATTATGCTCCATTGTACTACAAGAGAGTTGGCTAGTTGGTTGTTTGGTTAATAGGTTGACTACGAGGCTTTTTAGTTTTAAGTTTGTGTGTTTTTAAGGTATGATTTCGAGCTCCGCTGCACACAGCAGTGCTGCTACTGTGGTACTGTGCAGCAGTGCTGCCGCTGTGGAACTTCGCAGCAGTGCTGTCTGCCGTGCTGATTCCGAGCAAGGCAGCAGTGTCGCGCTGTTCGTGGTGATGCGCTGTTGTGTATTCATTCATATTTGCTTTGAGTTGACAAGATATCGATCGATGGCCAACTTTTATTTATGTTGTTGGAAAAGGAAGAAGATGACGATGACATTATGTTGTTGTTTTGTACCAATAGTAAAAGAAAAGCAACATATTCGATTTATAAAAGCAGACTACGGGAAGGATGTTACAAAACGCTGATTAATTAATTGTTAACACATAGTTAAATAATTGTTCCACTTATGAATCAGAGAAATTCATCTTTTCGTTGCCAATTTACTAGTCAACATTCACGTTGATACTATCGATATCGCTGCGACGGCAGACGCGTCACTACTGGTCTGTCGCGGCGGCGGGGCGACACTGCCGCGTAGCAGTGCTGCGGCTGCATTGCTACCGCGACATTGCTACTTAGCTCGGAATGTAAGCTCATATAAACTTATAGAGAATGTATTTGGATCAGTAGTGCTGCGGCAGCACTGCTGCGTGCAGCGGAGCTCGGAATCATACCTTTATTGTAATGTGCGTTATGTTTGTGCCAAATGAACAACTTTTCTTTCTTATCTGAATGTAGGGGGCCCAAAACCGGGTGTCCCCTATTATAAGCCAAAGTGACTACACACCAAGAGACCACCATGTGGTGGATACATACGGGTCGAAGAAGACGAGAGACATGTAACTGCATTATATTGTTTTTTCTAATTCCAAACTGAATAGTAAGTTAACGTAAGTTAAAAAACAATAGCATTCCGCCTGCCTTTAACAATCAACTCAAAGACGACGAAGTACTTTAAATTAAGCAGAGTAAGTTAACGTAAGTTAAAAAACAATAGCATTCCGCCTGCCTTTAACAATCAACTCAAAGACGACGAAGTACTTTAAATTCAATACTCCGGAGCTGACAATACAGCTATCATAAAATCACACAGCGTTGGATCATGTGGTATTGAGCGTAGTACGGCAGTAGGGGGAAGGCTCAATGGAAACCTATTCGCAGACAAGTGCATCGCTACCTGGGGCGTGCGATTATAGACCAGGAGCTTGGGTGCTAAAGATTTAGTGTTAGAACTGTCTTTATCGTTAAAGTTGAGGTTCTTAAGGGATGGTTCTGCTGTGTGGGGGATATAGAAATATAATGTATTGGTAAGGTTTTGAAAAAGACGTTTCTTCCTTTTTTTAACGGTGGTTTGAATATTTTGAATGAGGTTTGAATTTTTGCTCCTTGAGGAAAACAAACATAATTATCTCCATACACGCTATGTTAGCAGCTAAGCTACATAACAACTACAATACTGCGTAGAGATGTTTTCGCATCTGGCATTGAAAGACTGTGTAGATGTTACGCTAGATGTGAACGGTACAGTCTCGACCACACATTGGTAGTAACACGTTCAACTTACGCTGGCCTAGCATAGAACGGAGTCTCAATAGAATGAAAGATTAGCTTAAACTGGTTTACTTACAACTATCATGTCTGGGTGTATCAATTCTATAATACTTCACATTCCAGATCTAACATTTCCACCACACAGTCCATCCGTAAACAAATCCTTTGGAAAAAACAAAACAAACTTACCGCCGCAGCGACACACGCAATTGAAGCAAGCTTTGCGAACTCCACATTTTAGCCGGACCAACGTTTTTCACGGCGGCACCGATCGCCGGTAATCCTCCTGTTGCCTTCACAGCTCTCACGTGTAATCTGATCGTGACTTGTATAAAACAATTTGTTTAGAACCGGTTTCCAATTTGCCTTGGCATGATAGGTTTTTTAAACGGATTTTGTAACCCCGGATTAGGTTTATAGATTGAAATTTAATCTGTAATAGATATCTGTGTTGATGGGATTCGGTTATTGTGGTTTGTTTTCATTTTATTGTGCTGGCGAATATTTTTTTATGATAAAGTTAGTTAATCTGATGGCGAAAGACATAGTAATGGAACATTTTAAACGTTTTTTCGTTAAAGGAAGACGGTCCGCAGATACGTAAAACTAATGACCCATGAAGTCTCACTTCAACTAAGCTTGGTCAGCTAAAGTGTAAATCCAATATTTTATTTATTAAGTTTACAGCACCCTAATCTCGTATAACCTATGCGAAGTTGAAAATACCTGATTCCGTTCTACCCTAAATAAGTAGCAGCCATCAAAATACACTATTTCCATACACACATAAAAAAGACCGTGCAATAATAATAAAGCTCCCTAGCTCCCGAACATGTCACGGTACGTTTGACGTATCATCGAGCGATTGTAGACGCGCCTCGCTCCGTGCCGTTTACCTTATATTTTTATATAATACAAATCTTATGGCGTATCTTGATGGTTTGGATTCGATATCAGGTTTATGGGAACAATTTTGCATGATAGTGAGGTGTTGGTACCTTTGTATTTTTAACTACCTTTATTATAGTTTTATATAAAGAGTTTTTGTTATTCATAAGATTCCAAACTACCCGGACTTACTTTACTACTAATAATGTTAGGCAGGGGTGCGGGTTGTTCGAAAGAGATACCGCGGCCCCTGGAAAACAGGCAACTGAGGGAACACGGGTGGGTTTTAGTCAGTAAAAGTCTGACATGCTCTCCCGCTCCACCCAGAGCGAGAGAAGTTATTTGATGATTTCCCACCCAAAAAAAAAACATCCTAGCCTAGCATTTTCCCAACTATGTTGGAGTCGGCTTCAAGTCTAATTATTTTTTCATGTTTGTTGGCTCAGAAATTTCGACTGGGTGAACCGATTTTGATGATTCTTTTTTATTTGAAAGCTGGTGCTTCCCGTGTGGTCCTATTTATATTTAATATCGATCTGATGATGCGTTTCGGAGACAGACAACGGAAGGGTGTGTTAGAGACCATCAGACTGAACAATTTTCTCCATGGGACCAACATCTTAATCGTAAAAAAAAAACCGTCTCATACATTTAGGTCGATTTTGTATTGAAGTTTTGTATGGGACAGTTGATAATTTTCCCATATAGAAAATTGTTCAGTCTGATGTCCTGTACCCCTGTACCACTTCGTTATATTTGGCAGGTCTTTGAAAACGAACACTGTAAAGAAACACTTTTGTCCACTCTTTAAGTCAAAACCTACTTGATATTGTTAAACACTATTAAGAAGGTTTTTAAAGCCAATTAAGCCAGAAGATGCTTAAGCCTTAAATTTTTCAAGTAGCGGTAGTTTATATTATTGGTTTTTATTATTTTGTCTATTGTTTTAGTCAAATATTTGCATACTAAGTATTTATACAGGTTGAAATTGAAAACATGCGACAAACCGAAATGGGAGATTGTACTCATCATTATGAACAACTTTTACTAAGGGACCAAAGATGCAATCGCGAAAAAAAAACATCTGTTCCCTACATTTATGTTCGCATGACTCGTCAAAATGTAGGGAAAAGCTGTTTTTTTTTTTGCGATTGCATCTTTGGTCCCTTAGTAAAAGTTGTTCATAATGATGATTACAATCTCCCATTACGGTTTGTCGCATGTTTTCAATTTCAACCTGTATTATTCTTCTCTATTTATTAAGGCTATGTGTTTTTCTTTGTTTTTGTGCTCACACCATAAATTATTTTTATAATATTTCCATACGTAAGGATTTGTTATTGGTTTTCTAGTAACTATATTTTCCTTTCTTTTGTCTGTTTTTATTAGCTGTAAGTCCTCCAGGTTCTTAAATAAATAAATTAAGAGACCAATTTTGATAAACATTCCTATACCTAATATCAAAAACAATATCTAAGCAACCATTACCTCTGATATTTCAAAGCAATCAAAATCTTAACGCACTCATCCACGATACTCAAACAAATGGAAATTTCATTCGAATTTCAAGTTATCCTCAAGAAAAATAACCTAAAAATATACATCAACCAATCCAATTCAATTTCGCAACAAATGAGTTCTGATTGGTTTATTTGAACGTCTATTAAGTATGGAGCCGAAGTCTTACAGTTTCGAGAAAATTAATATCGTCAGTTATTTTAGTGAGGGTAGGTACTTGTGTGTGTGTGTGTGGGTGTCGGTACATGCTTAAGTGAGGGAAGTAATAGTAGGAAAAAATTTCCTACACGTGTCCTGTATGTATATGTGTGAGTTTTAAACCAGGATTTTCTAAGAAATACTATTTTGGTTGTAAATTCGTTCTATAAACATTCATTAGCAAATGAATGTTTATAGAACGGCGGTAAAATGGCTTTATGGTATGTTTTTGATATCAAATTAGTTCCAAGAAAGTGTTGCTAGATAATGAGCCGAGTTGGGTTTATGTCAAGGCTCTATTTCACATTTTACACTATGGATAATTTCACTAGTTTACTGAATTTGAAATGTTCAAATTTCCAAATAAAAAAAATGTAATGCTATTCATTGGTAAGCTATATCTGTTTTTTGTTTTATGATGCTTTAATAGTTTGAATTAGGTTTGAATGGGTATGGAAAGAAAAATTGGATATAAGATTCCCGGAAAATTTGCAAATTCGATGAAACGGTTTTTTTACAGGTCCACGTTTGCTGGATGAGCTGGTTTAAGATAAATATATCTACAATGTAGTAAGGGTTCTCTTCTGGCCTATTTTTCTAGAAAAAAACAGGAAACGTCATTATTTTGTCTGTAAGTCATTTAAATATTAGTCATGGTTATGGAAATTCCTATTAACGAAAAGATTAACATAACATAAAATCAGCTACATTCATTGAACTTCAAGGCATCAAAGTCGAAGACCAACAAAATTTTGGTAAGTATTAGAAAACATTATACAGAATATCCAGTCTTCTCCCGAAAATCCAAACATCACTCATCTCCCTATAACATGTTATACACACGTTTCGTCTAACAGACTGCTGTGTTAAGGAAGTTAGGGAGAACATTGTGATTAAATTCCGTGCGGTTAGCAAGATAACCAGCAGTTTTACTTGTCTTGTTTCACTAGACATGGTTCGCCAATTGGGTGAACGTAAAGTTTGAAAGTTTTGGTTGAGTCGCGGGGACTGTGTTTGATTAAAATGAGCTCTAAATAACCATAGCCAACTTCCATTATGCTACATACTTTTAAACATTAAAGAACAGTAGACAGCTACGCAGCTGACATCGGTGAACGAAAACATCGTAAAGACACCTGGAATAATAGTTAATATAAGTCTGAAATGGTGCAAAATAGTGGTAGAAAAGAGCTTTGGTGGCCTAGTGGTAATGGTCCTGACTTACGTGTCGTAGGTTGTGGGTTGGAATCTGGCAGGTAAATTACTTTGTGTAATTTATTTCATCACCACTACTCACAAAACTGTAAAGGAAAATATCGAGAGGAAACCGGCATGTCCTAGAATCAAACATTTGAATAGATGTGACAACTACCAATCCAGCAGTATATGCGGCCTTAGTCACCGCAGAAGACGCCCTGGGCGTCGGGAATCCCAGGCTGATTCCCGGCCACCGTAGGCGCGGGCTTGTGGATGGCGAGTAATAGGTAGACGCTGACCGTTAAGGGCCAAGCCCATGTCGACGGTGAGTTGTGTTCCACGCGCGCCTCAAAGAGTTTTCAGCACCAATTGGTGGGGTCCGCAAGGGCCTATGCCTGCCAGGGGTGCATTGTTCGAAAGAGATACCGTGGCTTCTGGCAAATAGGCAACTGACGGAACACGGGTGGGTTTTAGTCAGTAAAAGTCAAAAAGGTGAAGAACCATTCGAAGCGCCGAACGCGGCCGATGCGTTAAGTCGAGATGGTTAAAATAAACTCACACTAGGGTCACTGATGCATGAACGTAAACGAGCTAAAAGGAGTATGTTCTGTTACGATACTTTGTAGCAGGTGAAGTTCTGTAATTTTGGGCTACCCCCATAGGAAGAAGGAATGAGTTTATATATGAATGTATGTATGAGCCTGTGCCTAGTGGTAATTCAAAAGTGCCTGTAGTTGGGAATAAATGAAATAAATGCTTTATGTTTGAGTGAGTCAGATTGTCAGACATTGAGCCACCATGAGCAGTATAATTATTATTAGTAAGTAAATACAATAATAATTAGATAAGTAGACATAACACGGGTCATGCTAATTTAAACGACATAAGGCTCTCTTAACAAACAGACGAACGGTAGAATTGAACCCTAGCAGTGGTTGGTTAGCAAAATTAAAAGGTAAACCCGAGCTCTTGTTATTCGCACATGGCAAACAAACCGAGTTTTCACACCAAGAATTTCACGTAAAGTCGGGCAGAGCAGAGTAATTAAATAACTATTGAAAACTCGTATGTGTGTGTACTAGTACATAGTGATGAGAGATCAAAGGACAAATTTTAATGAAGCCTAGAACCGATTTATCGCAATATCTAGGCGATAAATTGTTAACCATCCATAGATATGTTGTACTGGCGTGATTTGTTAACCTTTGTTTTCGTTTTGTGTTAATTTGCCTTATGAAACAGGGCTAGCCTTGTTATTAAGGCTGTTTTAATCAATATCTTAACATATTACTAGTGGACCTGACAGTCATTGTCCTGTCCTGCCCGAACGGTGCTACTCAACGGGTTTAATTTAATCTTAACCTTTCAAACACACGCAAAAATTTTCATCAAAATCGATGAAGCCGTTTAGGAGGAGTTCAGTCATATACACACGTACAGAAGAATGATATATATAATAGAGATAAATTAAAGTCGCTTTTCGCGAGACTGTGTGACCGCGTTGTTCCTTTAAAATTCCAAAGCAACGGATTTTGACCAGGTTGTCAGTCATTTAGAAAATTCGTTCCGTAAGGTGTAAATTTATATGTATAGATATGCACACGTATTAAAATCTCGATGTTTTAATGAAGTCAAAATCGTGCTAAGCTTTAAGGCACTAGTTATTTATAAATTTAGACTAGCAAACTGTATAGTCAGTCTTAAAAAGAATGAAGCGTTCTGCACGATTCTTTTCTCAAGTTTTGAAACCCAAATCTTTCAGAGGTTTACAGAATAATCGTCAGAACAATGACAATCTCTTATTAGAACATAAGTTTTTTTCAAAAGACTGAAAAATTCGTAGAGTAGGTAGTACTAACCATTATTTTCAGTAGCTTAGAAAAATAATCATCGTACCCTTTACACTTTTTAAAGAGGTAGAGGTAGAAGTACCTTCTTGGACACGAAATTACAAAAAACCGACTTGCTCACCACATAACCACCTAATTATTCCATCCAACGGATGCAGTCCTACACATTATGATAGCACTACATGAAATTTGTCCCGCTCGAGCCATAGCTCAATATTCATGAACAGCGCGGTCGCCGATCAATTTTCATCTTCCGATTTACATGTTTCGATGTAATTAAATACGAATCGACGTTCAGATCATCGACTGGCAGTCGGTTAATTACTCGATAGTTTGGGTTAGTATCGATTTATGGGCAGTTTGTGGGCTGAAAGTTTTTGTTTTAGTTAGTCATGCGCTGAGAATCAAGACTGAATTATCAACATCAGCACGATTTTTAGATTATTACTTATCAATAAAACGAGAAAATTGGCGATTTACACATAAATACATCTTATAAAGGCAATAACAGTAATAATAAACGATTTAGCACACGAAATTGGAATTTCACATGTGGAATGTGAACTCGGCTGTAATTGTGCCGATTGTCGTATCAGCCAATGGACTGATGGCTGAAAGCCTTGATCAATATCTCTCGAGGCTCTAAGGCCTGACTCAGAAGGCCGTACTCGCATTGTGAGGAGGTTGCTGTCTCTGGAACCCTAACCACCGGTAGCTTGGACTCTGCTCCCGATACTGGCGGACCACATTTTTTTAATATTTTTTTGTTTTTGTAATGTTACTTTTATAAACTGTTCCGTGTGGTGCCGGACGTTAAAGAATAGCACCATCCCAATTCTGCCCGTGGGTGTCGTAGAAGGCGACTAAGGGACTTACTAGAGAATGGGCAGCAGCATTACCTATACATTTTACCTACCATACTGCGATCGCCAACCCGCCTGCAAAGCGTGGTGATTATGGCAAAACCCTAACCCTGGGGAGGCCTATGTCCAGCGGTGGACGTCTTTCGGCTGAAATTATTTATTATTTTACTTTTATAAAAATATTTAAAACTGCATTTAATAAAGATAAAAAATCAATAGCTGATATATTGTTGCACATTGCGTTTCCTCGTCCAATGGGATGCAATCCAACACGACCGAGAGAGATCAGGCGCATTACCAATGGCTTAACGGGCTAAGCATGTTGGTACCACTAGCTACTGAGAAATTCTTCCTGGAATAACCCAATAACACTTCTGTCCGACCCGGGAATCGAACCCAGGACCAAGTCAGCGGTAATGCTTGACCTAACCACTACTTACTATGATCTCAAAGATCCCCCTATATCGGACCCCATAAATTAGGCCTTTTTTCATGAAATAAATCACGATAGGTAATTCAACGTTACGTAGGGCAATAAAAAAGACATTCGTTATCTTCTGTCACTTCACGATCGTGAAGAAAAACCACACAATTAAGGGCAATCAAAGTGTTATTAACTGTTAATTACTTCGGCTGAGAACTGTCACTATGATTGGTCGCACTTAACCCGATACAAACTATTATTTTATTGTGATTGGGACTTTTACTCGAAACGACATTGTTGAAAATGGAAATTATTTCTGTGTATTTTAAAATTACTTGAATAAATACTTTAAAGTCAATAATGATGTGAAACTCCATTATTATCTGCCTTTTGACATTGTCGTTGTTGTTCAACGTTGGATGAAATAATTCTATTACCATTAGGAACCGGAGGAGAGGGTCGAAGCCGGTCGAGCCGGTCGAAGTGGTGTAACTTGGGGGAGGCCTATATCCAGCAGTCTTTCGGCTGAAATGATTATGATGATGACGATGACCACTAAGAACGGATGGTGAAGTCCATCCTTGCTTAGGACCAAGCATTTGCATTCATGAGTACTAGAGAATGGAATTTAATGCTTAAAAATCACTACAAAGTGAAAAATAACTTTAATTTCGGAAGGCGGTGACTTTGGATATGTATTTAATATTTTTGTCACCGCCTTCCAAAATCAAAGCAATTTTTCACTTTCACGGAATTCGGTTGTTTTTTTAAATTAACTTTTTCATTATGGTACCTACTCCACACCAATTTGAAAATTCATCATCCTTGGGGTCAAAAAAAATGTATATTTAATTTATGCGATAGCAGCAATCGCGGTTGATTTGCCGTTATTTTTTGAAGAGTTCCGTTGTCTGTCTCCGAAACGCATAATCAGATCTATATGAAATTTAAATGGGACCATTTCGGAATAAACCTCTATCGAACAAAAAAATAATTTTGCAAATGAGTTATGCCCGAACATACATAAAAACAAAATAAAAATAAACATGTCGAACTGATAACCTCCTTCTTAGTGAAGTAAGTTAAAAACAGTCATCATCTACCGAACTTTTTCCCAACAATTTTGTCACTCAGCTTCCAATCTTTCCGGACCCAGCAGAAGACCCATCTGACTCCACTACCCCAAACTGGGAACATCCCTTCGTAAGACTGGTTGTTAGACGTTTATATTTCAAATTGTAATCCTGAGGTCTAAATCAAGACCAGAATCATCATTGCCCTCAAAACGGTGAAGGGAAACATCGTGAAAAATGACCTAGAACCAAATAATTTGAAGATTATGTGACATCTAACAACCCACACTGAGCCCGCGTGGTGAATTACGGCCCACTCCCTCTCACAGAGAAGAGGTCTGTCCCAGCATTGGGAACATTATAGGCAGATAATGTGTGATTCTGATATCGTGGTGGTAAAAGTTGAAGTTAAGTACCAACCCCTGCTTTTCTGACTTCCCATTTTAAAAGTACTTTGATTTTGTCGTGTCGTGAGCTGTAAAGGTTCTTTTATTATATGGTAAGTAATTGCTATTTCCCATAGTTTTTGCCATCGTCAGTTTCCAAGTGGTTTTGTGTAACCATTCTAACACTATTACAAAATTGATTGTAAATAATTATGATAGATACCAGTTTCTAATGCTACGACAGCTTCAAAGATATTGGATCCTTTAATTTCATTAGAATATTTCTGGTTTCTGATTAAACAATAAAACATTATTGCAGTGGTTTCTACGATTACAATCAAGCTTTTCTATTTGTCATTCTTTAAATGAACAGTAAAGTTAGAATAATTTTGTAAAAGGCTTTGCCTGTATTGTTTCACCAGATTTTGTGACAGAAAATTAGCAGCATCAGATTTCTGTTTGGGTGGTCATTATGGAAACTTACCAGTAGAAAGAAAGAAGAAAAATACGTTTATTTAGCACAGATTAAAAGAATAAATATGTCATATACAGCAGATATACAATTTAAAGAAAAGTATAGTGTGATGTAAGAAATTAGAAGGAAAGTGTATATTGCGTCAAATAGGCCCAGTTCGACAAAAATGCCAGACAACTGGTGCCTGACGCTAGTTTTCAGCAGGACCTGAAGAGTGAGGTGATGTATATATAGTTTTAGATGATATGCAGTTTTATACTGCAACTCGACTTGTGTGAGTAAAATAAAATTGTATTAGATAAAAATGGTAACGAACCTGTCGTTACTTCTTTCTTTATAAGAAACACGTGTGAGATCGGTTTTTAAACAAAACATTGAGATATAGTATAATCATCTCTAGGCAAAGCAGTTCACAGTTTACACTGTTCGCCACAGTAAACCAAACTAGGTACACAAGGAATGGTCTAAACATTTTTAGGAGGAGAATATCACTTGTCATAACTTTGCTGAATTTACTGCCATACTCAACCCAAGTATTCTGTAAGATCAGCGCTGCAGCGTTTTCTACATTAAATGAGAGCTGCAAAGAAAAACTTAGACGTACAAATGTCTCAGTTGCAAATAGAATTGAATAATTGAATTTATAGTAGTTCCAGAATTTCATATGGCAACCCTGGCCTGGCAAGATTCCAGGTATCGTGGGTCCAACTTTGTAATTGAAAGTTTCCCGCACTCGTATATAATGTGAACTGTTTCGGACATGATATATCATTGTTTTAATAAATTAGGATGATTCATTATTGTTATGATTCGATAGATTTATTGGAGTTTTCTTGGCTTTTAGCTCTAACAGACGGAGTTGGGTAATAGATTAGACTAGTTGGAACCATCGGTTTCATTATTAGAGTGGTTCATACAGATTTTTTCTTTTTTTTTGGCATCATGATTAAGTATCATGCTTTTGCATTATAATATATTTTGACAATATTTAAAACTCACATGATTGAATGTGGTATTGTGCTCTATTGTATCAATCCTTTGGAGCTCTGAATTAATTTCACAGTCAACAAACATTGCTCTAAGCGTCTTATGAATCAACACTCAAGAAATCATTCTGTACGATAATTCCTAATTTATTAAATACTTTAGGATATACAGGGTGAAATTGAAAACATGCGACAAACCGAAATGGGAGATTGTACTCATCATTATGAACAACTTTTACTAAGGGACCAAAGATGCAATCGCATAAAAAAAACAGCTGTTCCCTACATTTTGACGAGTTATGCGAACATAAATGTAGGGAACAGATGTTTTTTTTTTTCGGGATTGCATCATTGGTCCCTTTGTAAAAGTTGTTCATAATGATGAGTACAATCTCCCATTTCGGTTTGTCGCATGTTTTCAATTTCACCCTGTATAATAGATATAGGTGTTATAATCGCACAGACACTTCAAAATGTCGTAAGTATTTTAAAGAGTGGTATCACGATGTTCTTAAAAACGACGAACGATTACGATACGTTACGAAGATGAACGACAACGAATGATTTCGATTTTCGTTTTTATTGTCCTTTTTTGATTCTTGGCCTAATCTTCCGGCGACATATTAAACGAATAAAAGGATTTAAATAAAAATAAACCTCAAAACAGTGCTTCTTTTATGTCGCAGATGCCACGTATTTACTTTTACTGATATAGAAATATCAACATCTAAACTAGGCCAGTCATTGCCAAGTCCAATACGACTACCAACACCAGCCATCTTTCCAGACCCTTCGTTCCACTTTCCGACAATCCCACGCCCTACAGGTGGTGCCTGTCATCCCTGAGGACTTACGCTAATAACTCCAATCCAATGTTTGCCAAATATGCCAAATGCTGCAATATTACAAACACTCCAAAATGTCAGCGAATTGTCAATTAGTATAGATTTATCAGCCGCCATTGATATTTTAAGGACTGGTTGAGATTATTTTTGGCTTGTTATTGTATGTAGGGTGATAAATACTTCTTGTGTAAACTTACCTTTAAGTTTATGAGTTTAGATAGATAAATAGGTGGATTTATTGAAGAACGGGGTATGGGTGTTTTTACCATCGACGTGTTTGTTGCCTAGTGAATTAATGGTGACAATAAAATTATCTGTGTTAGCAGTTAGGACAGTGTTCTCGTTTTTGATGACCTACCTTATTATTGTCATGAGTTATGATAAATCCTTACTATATTATATTATTAACTAGATTCCGCCCGCGGCTTTGCCCGCGTGGAGGTCGGAAATTATCCCGCGGGAACGTACTACCGGGATAAAAAGTATCCTATGTGTTAATCTAGGTTATAATCTATCTGTGTGCCAAATTTCATCCAAATCCGTTAAGCCGTTTTTGCGTGAAAGAGTAACAAACATCCATCCATCCATCCATACATACTTACAAACTTGCGCGGTTATAATATTAGTAAGGATATTATAAATGCGAAAGTAACTCTGTCTGTCAGTCTGTCTGTCGCGCTTTCACGCCAAAACTACTGAACCGATTTAAATGAAATTTGGCACACAGATAGTCTAGAGCATGAGAAAGGACATAGGCTACTTTTTAATGCGAAAAAGGGTTGTAAGGGGTTGAAAGGGGGAGATGAAAAGTTGTATGGAAGTATCGTCATTTTTAGAGCTAGAAGCTTGAAACTTATTTTCTAGGCTGTTGATTTGATATAAATAAATATGACATTATAAGTTTGTAAAAGTTTTACCCTTAAGGGTGTAAAATAACAATAGAGAATAGGGGATGAAAGTTTGTATGAAAATTATGTAAGGTTTATGTGAATGTTTTATAAGTTTGCGACAAGAGACAAAGACCCAAAGACACTATTCCACGCGGACGAAGTCGCGGGCACAGCTAGTTACTACATACATGTCCGTGATTAATTGTCATCTTTCGATTTACATCTATAGCTGTAATTAAATACGAATCCGGCAGTCGATTGATTGCTCTTTTTGTGCAGTTTGTGGGCAGAAAGATTTTGTTTTAGTTAGTTTTGCACATAAAATGAATGTGTCAAGCAAGACTGACGAATCAAAACAGCACGATTTTGTTTTTTTTTTTTTACAGTCAAACATACAATCATACATACATAAACTCACGCCTTTTCTCATGGAGATAGGTAGGAACTGCAGAACGCCACCTGCTGCGATCCTTACATACTCCTCTTGTCTCGGTTACGTTCATACATCTGGTCATATGAAGGTCAGGTAGCGAGAACTACGCACCTGACCTTTCTGAAAAACATCACCTCCTGGGGTATCCCCTCCCGGTGTGACAACTCATATCTTTTAAATTGCGCTCTTCTTTCTGACATCTATGATTGCGCTATTTCTACTTGGTATCTCCAGAACGGAAATCATTTTATCTGCTGTTATTGTTTATGTTAGATATGTTACCGGCCAAACCCGATTTCAGGCCAAACTAGTTTGTCCTAGGCCAAACTGGTTTATTAAGCCGGGGCGCCCCGATTAAATGGGTTAGGTTAGGTTAGAACTGTGACCAAAAGGGCGCGAGCCGAGTGTTACCGGCCAAATCAAATTTCAGGCCAAACTAGTTTGTCCTAGGCCAAACGGACTTAATCCTACGCGTGATATGTCGCAGCCAACTAGCTTAATTAGCCGTTTCGTTAACAGCCTTAGGAAGTAACGCTCGTCGGCCGCTGCCGCGGCACTGCTCGCTGCGCTTGCTCGGCTTTCGGCTTGGTGGTGATCTTTATACACTCTGTTTATTTCAAAACTCTAGACTGTAGCCCGAAGTTGTGAAGTTGGCGGTGTGATATCCCCGTGCCTCAGGGCACACGTTAAGCTTTTGCTCCTGAACCATTTTACTCTCTGGTCGTGTCGGGTTGCCGTCCCCTTGGACTATGAGAGTTCGGTGTGAGAGAGTCTCCACGGAGATTGGTCGCAATGGCCGAAATTCGGCCGAGTCTGAGTCTAATTTCTCAAAATCGCATATTATCAATAGTCTGCTGGTACCAGGGTTAGTAACCTACATAATACAAATACTAAGTGTAGAATCTAGATTTAAGTGGAAATACATAAACGTCGTAGAAATTAATGAAATAATTCTAGTAACATGTTCCATGGAAATATATGTCTTAATTGGTGAAATAGGTAATTCTGCTTGGTTAATTACCTTAGTAATAGATTGTATAATATGTACTAAGATAAATGTATCTATGAATATTGATGATGGTCTAGAATCATAATAATATCATATGAGGCAGTATATTTGTTCTTCAAACATACAATAATTGTCTGTGGTATACCATAGTCAATATTAAGATTTAGGGTCTAAGCCAGAGGTTCCCAAACTTTTTTTCTCATAGACCACTTTTAAAATTTTGCTGGTCCCAGTGGACCCCCTTCAGCTACATTTCTACCATATTTCCAGTCGACAAAAATGTGAAGATTAGATCTTACTATGGAAATTTGCGTTGTCGCTGAGCTCCAACCACGAATTAATAGTTTTCGAAAAAAAAAGTGAGAATCGTGAATGGGCACAACTAGACTTATAAATGAAAGAAGAAGTGGACTGTATTAAAATAGGTGTAATGCTATAAATAATGCTCGTAGTGGATCGTGTCTGTGAGCTGAGAGGTCTGGAGCGCGCACAGCGGTCGTTGCATCTGGGTTTGGTACCTCGACACCCCGCGCCTTTTCGTTGTCAATCACCCGCATATGTGGTGTGCCGGCAATTGATTGGTTCATGAATTAATTGATTGTGCTGTGAGTGAATGTCAAAAAAATTAAGTTGGCCAATCAAAAAAGTGATTCCATCCAACTTTACTTTTTTGACATCTACTCACAGCACAAGAAACCAATAAATTCTCACTTATTTTATTTAGAAAACTCCCCATTCGGAGTGGTAAAAAGAAAAAGAAAAATAGTATATTTTCTTGTGCTGTATTTATTCAAAAATGTAATTATTACACTATTAACTATTATTGTTAACTATTAATATGATTGAATAATAATTATTGTTAATACATAATTGTTCTATAAATAGTTAATATATTTAAAATTAAACATTAATAACGTAATGTAACTTCTACAATGACCATCACAAAATAGTAATAATTTTAATGGAAGGGATGTACTTGATGGATTGACAGCAAATTATCAATATTCGGCTTCGGAATAACCGCAAATCTGTTCTGTGATATTCAATCTGCTCCTTTTTAGGGTTCTGTACCTCAAAATGAAAAAACGGAACCCTTATAGGATCACTTTGTTGACCGTCTATCTGTCTGTCAAGAACCTTTTTCTCAGGAACGCGTGGAGGTATGAACCTGTAAATCTACTGTCCCTTGGAGCTGTGAAAAAATAAAACTTCTAAGCCAACGCAATCAAAAGATACAGCCGTTTATGCCGAAAATTTTTGACACTCGCAAGGGAATCAAAACCTACAGGGTACTTCCTGTGAACTCAAAATCTTGAATTTTGATACGAAGCAACGTATTATAGCACAGATAAAGGAAAAATTGCTAAAAGCATAAATTTTTAGTTACATCATACAATAAAAATATTTTTAATAATTTTAAACTTACTACCCCTTTCCACATGAACGCGTAAAGGTATTAAATTGAAATTCATATCAAATACTCAAGTCTATAATACCTTTAAGCTGTAACAAAATCAAAGTTCTATGTAAACGCAATTAAAAGAAACAGCAATTTGAGCAGCATATTATGAAACTCGCAACTACTCGCAAGGGAATCAAAACCTAAAGGATACTTCCAGTCGACCTAAAATCTTGAAATTTGGCATGAAGCAAAGTTTTATAGCATACATAAAGGAAAAATTCCGAAAACCTTAAATTTTTAGTTACATCACATAATATATTTTTTTTTAAATAATTATTAACTTATTACCCTTTCCCTCATGAACGCGTAGAGGTATAAAGTTGAAAATCATATCAAATACTTTGGTCTTTAAGCTATGAAAAAGTAAAGTCAACGCAAAAACGCAAAGGTACTAATTATACCGCATATTTTGAAACTCGCAACTACTCGCAAGGGAATCAAACCTAAAGGCTGCTTCCTGTTGACATAGAATCTTGAAATTTGGTAAGAAGCAATAACTTACAGCACTGCAGGTAATAGAAAAAAACAGAAAACCTTAAAATTTTAAGTAGCTATATCACCAGAAAAATTGTGATTATAAACATAATTGTAGTTACCGCAATAAAATAAAGAATTACTGAAACGATAAAGAGACCTTCGTCTTAAATTTATGCTCCTCCAGCTTTCCACATTGTAATGTTGTGGATTTCATTTAGCAATAAAAATACCATAACTTTTACTTATATACCAACAGGTTTGTACGGAACCTTCGATGCGTGAGTCCGACTCGCACTTGGCCGGTTTTTTTGATTACTTACGTATACAATATATTGTAAAAAAAAAAAAAGTATGTATAACAAATAGGCAGGTATGTACTTATTTTTTCCGACACTAGCAAACACTAACATCGATTCGCTTTACTTTTCTTATCGAAATTCCGGAAACAAAAGAGTAACGTTTATCCTTGGCATTCGTATTTATATTGGTGAAGAATCAAACAAGTTTATGCAAGATTGCAAGCACACACACCACAAGTAGTATTTCGACCCTTTGCACGTCTGAACAAGCGTTGCGGACGGCGGCGGCGGCGGCAGCAGCGGCACTTTGCAAGTCTCGACACGTTGTACTGAATATGGAATATGCCAGTTTTTACAAGTATCAGTCGTTGAGTTTCTTAAAATATGATCTGCCTACATTGATATGTGACGTCAAGCCAACATTTTAGTTCTTCACTATCGAAACTAGATACATTTTCGTGGACCCCCCACTTACGAATTGTAAACCCCCATTTTTGTCACGTCAACGTAGACCCCCGTCGAGTCGCTCATGGGCCCCTGGGGGTCCACATGGACCACTTTGGGAATCAATGGTCTTAACCGTGTTAAAACGATGCAAGTGAATTGTTGCTTTAATTTTATTGGATGCCACAGGCAAGAAACTTTGATGCCGTGATGGGTATCAAATGAAAGGGCTTAATAGCACATTTCAAAAATAAAATAAATACAGGAAATACTTGTAAGTAGTGCCCAAACTGTAACCATTCATACTCAGCATAATTTGTTATGATTCTAGAAATAAACGTCGTTAATCGTAGAAATTTTTCGCTGGGTACAAAATATATATATTGCTTTTGCATACATTTTGACCGCGTAGGCATTAATTGTACTTTTCTATGAAACAGCAGATTTTTTTTGATAGCCGTCTAAAAATTTCTTCGATGGGAGGGAGAGAAGTCTAGAATTATATGATGAATTGATGGTTACAGTTTACGCAACTGCACAAAATATTTCTGTTTTGTTTTTGTATTGTTACCTAACCCTAAAATAATGAGTAAGTTCACTACTGAAAAATCATGGTCTGAAAAGTATGCTTACTATATTTGCAGAAAAGATCAGTTCTTTCTCATGTTTTGTGTAATGTGTAGTATTTTAACTATCTTTTTCTATAGATTAATCTCAGCTAACTATTTCTCTCTAAGTTCAAGACCTACCCCACTAAACATTCCTGAAAACCAAGATCAAACGACGTTCTAAACCCATCACCAAGAACCGATTCTCCCTAATCCGAAATGCTAATCTGTCCTGACGTGCATCTATATTTTCTTATTTCCACATTCAATACCACAGTGTATCTACAAGTTACTGTGGATCGCCGTCCGTCCATTTGAAAGGACTTAAGAAATGTAAAAAAATACATTGTCTAAATTGTGTCACCTTGACACTATTCAGACAATGTAATTTTTGCAGTTTGCCAATTTGAAGTAATGCAGGGTTATTTTAAATTGGCTAGCTAAATTCGTACCGATATCTGAACACGATTAATAAAAATATTCGATAAGCTCCACGGCCATTAATCTCGCACGGTTGCTGAAATGCGCAAGGCCCTGACGTGACGACTGACTCAATCAATCAATCACCTCAGCCTATATTGCAGACCACGGTTGGGCATAAGTCCCTGCAACATCTGGTTCTCCGTTTCCGCATCCAGTATCCTTGCCGAATTTGACTAAATCACCCAACAAACAACACCCAACATTTGGTGTGGTAGAATGTTTCAGTGCGTTTGCTAACACTGGTCTGTTTTTTTTTGGTTGTTCGATTTACTTCATTCAAAATTGATGAAGTAAAAATCATAAAAACCCTTTTCATATTAGGTATGTATAAAAATTCCCACTATATCTCGATTTACGAAAGAGATACCGCGGCACACAGGCAACTGAGAGAATACGTGTGGGTTTTAGTCAGTAAAAGTCTGACACGCCCTGCTGCTCCACCCAGAGCGGGAGAAGTTATTTAATGATTTCCCTCCCAAAAAAAAACTAAAAGTTCTTACGGCCTTATTCATAAAAAAGCTTTTTCCAAAAAAAAAACAACCGACTTCCAAAAAACACTACTAAGTGAAAAATAACTTTAATTTCGGAAGTCGGTGTCTTTGGAGCTGTATTTGAATTTTTTGTCACCGCCTTCTGAAATTAAAGTTATTTTTCACTTTGTCGTGTTTTTTTGGAAGTCGGTTGTTTTTTTTTGGAAAAAGTTTTTATTTTTCACTTTTTAGTGGTTCACATATGTTTACCCCTTCAAAGCATACCTGCGTGATGTTATGTTATGAAGTGGTGTAAGCAATAGACAGACATGAGATTTCAGCAATCCCAGTCCATTTGCTATCATTTATTGAGGAGTTCCGTTGCCTAATCTCCAAAGTTCTTCATCAGATCTTCACCAAATTGAAATGAGACCACTCCGAGTAAGTACTCTTCAAAAAAATACCTAAATCGCTTCGTGTGCCTATAAAATTTGAAGACTTCTCTCTATTTCTCCAGGATCCCATCATCAGATCCTGACTTTATGATTATGGGACCACGTAGGAAACCACTACCAGAAACCACCACCCTTTCAAACAAAAATAATAATTCCAAATCGGTCCAGCCATCTTCGAGTAATCGGGGAACATACATTAAAAAAAAAGGTTCCGATGAATTGATAACCTCCTCCTTTTTGAAGTCGGTTAAAAAGATATCGAACATCTAAACACTTGCTAAAGTCTGGTTTTTCAAAGAGAAACCTCACTTTAGCAACTGTTTATTTGCGATGAAAACACAGTTAATATGTCTTCAAAGATCCTCTTCTTTCATACTTTCATTCTTCTCTATCAGCCGTCATCTCTTCTGACATTGACCGACTGTTAGAAGTTAAAATGGGTAGGCTGTGTCAATACTTCAGCACAAAGGCAGCAGATGCTCATCTAAGCACTAAGCATCCAAGGTCGCATGGTCGGACACGCGGCAATGCTAACAATAGAGTCGACTGTCGCACGTTTTCAAACATTCTTGATATAAATAGCGTAAGAATATTTTGACTAAGAGTAAGTGACTAGAGGTGATGTGTAGGCATTAGTGTTGTCAAAATATAATTATTTGATTACTTTGCAGTTTAGCAAGGATATATTTCTTGTAAAAAAATATTTCTGTGAATGTACACTTTTTCTTGTTTTTGCGATAAGTTTTTGAGCGCCAGTGTTTGATATACAATATTTTTGGTTTGAAATATTAGTTCGATAACAAACTGTGACATAGCCAGATAGCATTGTTAAATTAAGTAGCTTATTATGCCATAGTTAGAATCAAAATATAATTACAACATTTAGCACTTTGTAGGTGGTACTTTTAAGTAGAGTAACGGTGGAGTTTCTTGCCCATTCTTTTTCATACGAAACTACATTTTGGAAGGGGCGACTAGAATCAATTCTATTTTAATGTAAATGTTGACGTTCATAAGTGCATTTTAAGTGCCTATTTGAAATAAATGCTTTGACTTTGACTGACAAATGTTGTTGAGAATATGATTATGGGAAAAGATTAATTGTGTGAAAGATTGTAATATCTACAAAGGGAGTAAATGCCGAGATGAGTTCTATGCGAAAAAAAAATGAAAGCTCCCTCAGTATAGTTTATAACGCTTCGTCTCTTCTGTCTCATAATCTTTGCCGCGACAACGCAAAATCGTTCACAAATCAGTCTCCATGTATCGACAAAGAAATACCTTTTAACCGTTATTTATATCGTCATTTGTGTAGTTATTTATAACGTTATTTCTGTTTCAGATGTTCCTGTGTTTACAGTCCGTGAAACGATTAGATGTTTTATTTATACAAGATTATTGGGTTTCGTTGGAACTGTTATGGTGGTATAATTGAAGCTTCGAGCTTCTGTGGTAGCTGGAAGGTGTTGGTTTCGATTGATTTATTTATAGGTTTTATTCCTTTTGGTGTTGAGATGAAAGTATTCGATGCGGCCGTGAACTTGTTGCTACCGCTTGTACATAAACTCGCTGAAGCTATACTTTGTATGGAATGTTCTCGTAATTTGGACGACGGCGTGAATATTGTAAACCTTATAATAAAATAGAACGATGAGCATAAAAAAAGATAGCCATCACTGAAGTTACTGAAATTATGAACATTCCCTATCACCATCTGCCTAGCCTTTAACCAACTATGTTGGGGTCAGCTTCCAGTCTAACCGGATATAGCTGAATACCAGTATTTTACATGGAGCGACTGCCTATCTGACCTCCACAACCCAGTTATTTGCTAACACGATAATCCTTGGTAAGACTGGTTGTCAGATTTTCCGGCTTCGGTCGATCCGTAACGACTGGCAAAAATCTACGAATGACAGTGGAGACCAACGGCTTAACGTACTTTCCGACGCACGGAGGGGTCTTGGTATGTAAAGATGGTCACCCATCCACGGATCAATTGCAGGAAAGCTTATCGTTCCTCAAATAATCACTATTATTGAGAGACACATTTTTAGCCCGTACCCAAGAGATGTTATTTTTACCATAATCAAATAATATACTCACTGTCACGCCTTTCTAATTATGTGAATCATTAAGAAGACTTTTTTATCACTTAAGATGTCGACTTTGAAAAAAATAACGTGTTTTATGTTGCCAAATGTATCATTGCCTTTTATAGTTCTTTTAAAACAGAAGTTACTTGAGACTGATTTATGAAAATGGGTCTTAACTTAGAAGCCGAACGTACAGCTACTGCGTCATTTGGGTTCCCAACTTTACTGTTAAATATATTTCACACAGTATCACACTTACTTTTTACAGTTTCTCTCAAAGCGTTAAAACTTATTTTAGTATTAATAACATTTGAAACTTTACTCATAAAGGATTAAGTGTTGGCGCTTATATTTCAGACAGAACTTTATAGTAGCGTTAAAATTAATTTAGTAGGCATATCAGACTTTAATGTTGTCATCTCCCCAAAGCTGCGTGCGCCCTAATTAAAGACAAAATAGACCATCCCTAATTATAAGGGAGTGATAAGAGGGATCTGGTAAAAGCCATTGTTGTTTTCACGCCTATTCAAGATGTACCTAATTGAAATAAGAAAATCTATTCGCCTTCGAGTTATCTGTCCCTTATGTTGCAAGTACCATGTTTTGTATCTCTATATCACCCTAAGGTTGACTGGTAGAATATGCCTCAAGTATTAAGTCCGACTTTGTACAGTATTTTTTACTACAGCATTAATAAAAAGATTTATACTTTGTTTTTAAATATCCGCTGGTCCATACATTTTGTTGGCTGCTTCATAAATGTATGGAGTAGGTGATAATTTTTTCACAATTTCTGGTTTGCTCCTATTATAAAAGTTGTTTATGATGAACCCCTTTTCAGATTTCCAGTTCATTTCAGTTTCAGTACAGTCGTTTTGGTGCTTACAGTAAGTGCAGTAAGCAATTGTTATAAATAAATACATAAATAACACCTTGTATAGAACCTGAATGAGGCTGGTTCAGTAGCCAGGTGTATTTGCAATGAAAGAGAGGCCCAGCTGTGGGTGAAGTTGGCCTGTGGATGATTATTAAGAAAAATAATAATAGGTATTTAAGTAGACTCCTCGATTAAAGAATTATAATAACCAATTGTATTTGAAAGGTGGTCAAAAGTTATATTGTTGTTAATATGTAAACTGGCACAGTGCTTTTTGGTGACTGTTTGAAGTTTGAAAAATCTGACTCGAGGCCAGACTGGGAAAGCATAAAGTGAGGGCTTGCATGAGCTTGTAGTTGCTCTAATTTTGAAAAAACTGGAAGACAATGTCAAGGTGTCCGGACTACCAGACGTACTGCAGGGTACCTTCCGCACTTGGTTGATATTCTAACCAGTGGTACTCAGCGCTTCTCCTCGGTATTCATTATGCGACCATCCAAAATGTGGAACTCTCTACCCGCGTCTGTGTTCCCTTCCACATTTAACCTGTCTGCTTTCAAAGCAAGAGTGAACAGGCATCGTCTAGGCAAGCTCATTCCATCATAGATCTCATCCAGCGCTTTCCATCCGGCGAGGTCGCTAAAATTAATCATGGATGAAAAAAACCCCATGCAGAATTTTTTTTTCGTCGAAAAATCAAAAACTAATAATGGATTAAGAAAAGCATTTTGTTGAAAGAAAAACATATTATTCTTGTCTTATCAAACCAGTTTAATTTCTGAAGCATAGTTAAAATAATGGTCTTACACCATCACCATGGCTTCAATAAAGCGGATTGAATCAATTACGTTGCTAAGGCGGTGGGCAAACGAGCGGATCGCATGTCGACAAATGTGGACGTGGCCTAATCCTCGTTCTGGGTTTATTTCGAAACATAATTATTAAGTGAATTACAGCAGTTACACAAGACTCGGTTGAAATTCATTAGAAAATTGTGTCTTCACCCTTTTAACATTTGGGTCAGGAGACCGCTCTAAGGTAATTGAATTTTATTTCTTTGGACTTTAGAGGTATTTTTCCGGCTATGTGGAATTTGAAATGGCTGCCTGCTAGAAATCTACTGCTCTTCTTCTATCTGATTGCACAAATCGTCCTTACTTATCTTATCTTTCATTCAGGCTTACCTATTACTTAAACGATTAGACGCATTGGATGATAACAAAACAAAACATCACGCTTATAATCTCCGAATGGTTAAAGCTGAGGTGCACTTATAACCAGAGATCGGATATTCGGATGCATATTTACCTAAAGATATTTTTTAGCTATGAAAGTATGGAAGCGGCTTTATAAATTATTTGTAATATTTAGATGTGTATAAATTTAAAATTAATGTTTAACCCGATACAAATATGTGTATGTACTGGAGCAGACCCTTTGTATTAGTTAAAACAAAAAATAAACAAATTACTTGCCTAAATTAAGATTTTTTCGATACAAAAGCGTATTCCATGTTAGCCAACATCTCAACTTTAGGTGAATATGCATCCGAATATCCGATCTCTGCTTATAACACACCCACATTTCGCCAGTTATGTTTAAGATTCATGAAATAGGAGGCGAGCCTATTGCTATCAACCGGGCATGAGACTCCGGGCCGCTCCTGAGAAATTCCAAATCAGACACCCAATAACACTTTTCCCGACCTGGGAATCGAACCCAGGATTACAAATGTTCAGTAGTAGTGCTTGTGATCGGTTGTGACCAGACAGACCAACAAGGCAGTCAACGTAATATATTATAGGTTGGTAGTGGTTTTATGTAGGGCCGTATATCAGTGGTAAGAAACGCACAACCAGCTTGCGTTCAAAAAAATATGACAGTCATGTCTAAAATTATAACATTCACAATGATCAAATTTTCCATCAGGTTTTCATTAATTTCTCAAAGAATTTGGTAAAACAAAGTAATATCCGTCCTTAAATATGTCCAATGCCTGTATCAAAGTAGTTATTTGATCTTAGTTCAAAGTTTTAGTAGAATAAAGCTTTGCGACCTTCCTCATCAAATAGCCCAAATCTGTAACGTAGACTGTCTAGATACATACATGTTTCAGGGTCACCCAGAATTAGGAATGTTCTTATATGGGGTGAGTTTGTAACGACTACCCAAATTTTTCATTATTTTTAGACTACAAAATGAAATACGACGAGACTCATATTTTTTAGGGTAAGAACGGAACCCTATTACTACCGTACCAATATCTGTTCGTCCGTCTCTCATAGAACCGAAATTAAAAATTCATATAGGCATAGGCGCCGATCTCTGATCGCGAGAGTGCATGGGTAACCGTCACCTCCTTTTGTGAAGCAGTAATGCTCGAGGGAGAAGGCGCACGTGAAGGAGAGGCAGTATATGCGCCCTCACGGCCTTAGTCGCAGCAGGAGACGCCCTGAGCGTCGGGAATCCCAGGCTGATTCCCAGCCACCGTAGGTGCGAGCTTGCGGACGGTGAGTAATGGGTAGCTCGCTGTCCGGTAAGGACCAAGCCCGGGTCGCCGGCGCGTTGTGTTCCACGCACGCCTCAAAGAGATGTCAGCATCAACTGATGGGGCCCGCAAGTGCCGATGCCTGCCAGGGGTGCGGGTTGTTCGAAAGAGATACCGCGACCTCTGGCACACATGCAACTAAGGAAACACGGGTGGGTTTTAGTCAGTAAAAGTCTGACACGCCCTCCTGCTCCACCCAGAGCGGGAGAAGTTATTTGATGATTTCCCACCCAAAAAAAAAACAAACGGTATTTTCAAGGCAGATGTGAGTGGTACGCCGAAACGAGACGCACAAGAGAACATAGTGACCGTATAGGTAATGATTTTCAGAAAGGTGCAAAATTATCTGCCTATAAAAATCTCACCGTAAGAACTAAGGTGAAGTGACCGTGAAGTTAGCTGTCAATCCATCTGATGCTAGGGATTAATACTAATGACAGCTAACTTTAAGCTCGCCCAAGTTATCATTGTTAGATTTTTACAGAATAGCACTGCAGATGTATAAACGTAAAAACGAAGCAAAAAGAGTATGCTAGGATTGTAGCCGGTGGCGTTCTGTAAGCTTCTGCCTAGTCCCCTGGGAAGAAGGCGTTAGTTTATGTACAGAGATTGGATATTCGGATGCATATTCACCTAAAGTTGAGATGTTGGCTAACATGGAATGCGCTTTTGTATCGAAAAAGTCTTAATTTAGGTAAGTAATTTGTTTATTTTTTGTTTTAACTAATACAAACCACCCCTTTTCTAGTACATACATACACATATTTGTATCGGGTTAAACATTAATTTTAAATTAATACACATCTGAATAGTTATGCAATCCAAGAATCCCGGGGTTTTTAATAAATTATTACAAATAATTTATAAAGCCGCTTCCATACTTTCATAGCTAAAAATTATGTTTAGGTAAATATGCATCCGAATATCCGATCTCTGTCTATGTATGTATGTTTATACTTACTGATAGTTTACCCAGTATTTAATCCCTGCCATTTTTATCCTCCAAAAAATCTTCAACATCGAAATCCCCCTGTACATCCGTATTGTCCGTCCGTCTCGTAAACAGGCACCCTTTATTGACACGATAGTTTACAGCATCTACACATGATTCCAACAGTTTTATGTTAGCCATGTGTTATTTGATTAGCTATCCGTTTATTTGGGTATTACTCACATCGATTCAGCAATGAATGTATGGTTTGTTTGATCCGAATATATTAGTTGCCTTCGATGTAAGCAATTTTGTTTGCTTATGGTTTCAGAGATTTTGTGTTGATACAAATGTTGGGTTCGTTCGTATTTGGGTCGGCAGTTGGGACTAGGAAATCGTGTAGACCGTCCAATCATAATTGACATGGATTATGAGGAAGACACTGCTGTGACTGTGGCTTATAGTCTGTCGTTAAATTTTCATTCCTTTTGATTCGAGAAACTGTTGCTAGGGACTATGTCTGCGTTTAATTTGTAGGTACTAGCTGTTGCTTCGTCTGCAATCTCGACCTCAACCTGATCGACTGACCCCTGCGCCTGTGAGGAAGTCGGGAGTATCAGCTAGGAATATTATAAATACAAAAGTACTTAACTCTCTACGTATCTATCTGCCTTTATATTTGTGACCTTCATATACATAAACCAATGGACCGATCTTTATAATATTAGATAGATAGGTTGCTTGGCGCCGAGAGAAGGACAGAGGATACTGTTCATCCTGGATTTGTATTATAAAAATATGAAATCTAGTTACGGGCAGCAGCTAGTCTCAATATACATGTATTTTAAAGTACATTTTATTAAAGTAGCTCTAGTGAGAGGTATGCAAATAAATAAGGATAGTGCAGGAAGTGCAAGTGTTGGATAAAGTGCGGAAATCAAATCCTCTAACATCTATATAAATAAAAAGAAACTGACTGACTGACTCATCAACGCGCAGCCCAAAACCTTGGACCTAGAAAGCTGAAATTTTGCACAGAGGTTCCCTTTATAATGTAGACAAGGAATAAGGAAGGATTTTTCAAAATTCAACGCCTAAGGGAGTTAAATAGGGGATGAAAGTTCCGCGCGGGTGAAGCAGCTGGGAAAAGCTAGTAGATCATAATAGTAATGTATGTCCTACACACTTTACAGACCAACGTCGCTGCAATTAATTCCTTAATCAGCTACGTGACGAACTGGGATTAGCCCTTCCTTAGCCCAGACAACCCGGCTGGTATGCAGACAGTCAAAACAAGCAAAAGTACCTACTTAGTGAGTCACACAATTATTACAGCCAGTGTTGTTGTAAATGCATCAATCTAACATCAAACTGAAACCACTTCATTCATATTCATTTTCCTGAGTTTCTAAGGGCGTATGTACAATACTTATACCATAACTGCAGTACCTATAACTTTACGAAGTTAGGCTAAGACGGTACTATTAAATTGATCAATGTTGTGTTTATCACAATTAAAAAACTTACACAATTTTTGCTAAATAAAAGCTATTACTCTGTTAACGAATATTTAAGTGATAGACTCATAAAGTCATAATATGTACTCGCAGCTTTAAATTTTAATTTTAATTTGACCTATTCATTATTATTGCATCTCATATTATTACGTGTTTTATATTATATTTTATTTTATATTAATTGATTGTATTTTAGATTTAATAAACCAGTAAATACTTACATTAATTTTATAATATAGTAGTTTTGCTAAATGTTTAATATTTAACAAATGCTTCCTCTCTAACTTACTTATTTTGCTGTGCCCGACAGGGTCCATATGATCTATTTATAAGTTTACCACCTAAGAATACCTACATGTGGAATGCAATAAAGCATTGAGTATTGAGTATTATTAAGTGAAGGAGTAAACCTTTTCCTAACAATGAGATGTGTTAGGTTAGGTTATATGAAGTGTGCGATTTTGTTTATTACCTTGTCTACAGGATTGGAGCCTGATAAGAGCTATGCGTTGGAGTTTGATACATCAAATGTTTAGGATAGAAAACAATGAATCAGACATATTTTTTCTAAATCTCTTGTCGGGGTACATAGCAAGGTTTTTGAGGAGAAACAACTGTTTATGTTGAACACTATTTATTGATTCATTCTCAATCTGTTCTTAATGTTAAAATGTTGATGAATACATCCAGCTAATGCGGTAGACAAAAGTGCACTGAATCTATTATAAATTAACAAGAAATAAGTAATAAAATTAGGTCAACGCGTCACGCCAATATTGCAAACTAAGGTGTTCGCTGAAAACACCGAACATCTTTCATCTATAATTTTATCTACTCTTAAATATATGTAATCTCATGTACCGTGTTCATCCTACTAATATGTGAATGTTTGTGAGTTTGGATATTAGTTACGTCACGCTAATATTGCAAACTAAGGTGTTCGCTGAAAACACCGAACATCTATCATCTATAATTTTATCTACTCTTAAATATATGTAATCTCATGTACCGTGTTCATCCTACTAATATGTGAATGTTTGTGAGTTTGGATATTAGTTACTCAATCACGCAGAAACGGCCTAACAGATTTGGATGAAACTTGGCACACAGATGGACAGCTTATAACCTGGATTCAAATATAGGATACTTTTATCCCTGTAGTACGTTCCCGTACATTCACGCAGGCGAAGCCGCTGGCAAACGCTAGTGGCAAATAAATTCTTTAGAATTTTGACTTTGACATTGAAGAATACCGCTAAGACGCCGCAAACAGAATTTTCTTTGACGCGTTGCTGACGAAATTAATGTCTAGACACAATGAGAACGGTTAAACAGCTCTTACTTGCATCGGTAAAGGTTCTTTTGCGGCCTATCGATTTCTGCATATAACCTAAACTCGCCTCGCGCAGTTTCACAAGCAACCCGACCAAAGACGCGTCTAAACGCGCCTCAACTATCAACGTCATTAATATCGCTTGCAGCCACAATTAGCGACGGATATCATATTTTACTGCACCCAGTTGATCCAGTTGCTCTAATAAACGTTACGACATTTTAATAAAAGCGAATTAAACAAGTACTGCGGTGTAACAGATCTTAAAGTCTGTGTAAGACTGCATAGTTTGTTTTATGGGTGGTTCGAGTCGGTAAGTAATCTGCGGATTAGCCAGTTGTAGTGGCAAATGGCTAAGCATGTTGATAGTGTTTTGCTTTTCATATTCGTTGTTGGTTTATGATTTGCTTCAAGTTCACGTTATTGAACGCTTGTTTTGTGCATAAAAATAACTTAGTGCATGGTTCAATATCATGCTTTCGACCTACTCAATCAAACACTCAAAGTTCTACCGAGAAAGTAAGCTTTAAATGCTTAATACAGAAAAAATAAAATTGCTGTCAGAATGTTAAACAATTTGGAACATTTCAACATTCATTTAACTCTGTTGTTGCCTAAAAACTATCCACTAACAAACACACAAAGCATAAAAGACTCCAGTGACATATTCATACGAATATAATTGAAAAAAACCCCGCCTCCTACATAGGTTTGGACTCGAACGAAACAACATGGGGCAAAATAAAAACGAATTTCAAAAGACAATTTCGTGTCCATTCACGGAGCATGTTCCTTCGAATCACGGCTAACTAGTTGTCAAAGGCATCGCACGTGCCGGTCCGGCTTTTTCTGGACGTTTCTAGCCGTTTCCACGAACTTATTGGCCGGTTCCGGTGTTTTTCGGAAGGTCCGGAACGTTTTTGAGCGGCGCCGCGTGAAATTGGGGGTTGAATCGGTTGCGTTTTGATGATAGATGCGTTCTGAATGAGCAATAATATGAAATCGTATTAGTATTGGTAGCACAGTTGGGTATAATAACTATCACGGGTGGTTAGGGAAAAATAGTTAACTGTACTATAAACGTTGTGGACTAGTCTATCACATTAATATAGGTACCTTTTTAAAGCCAGTGAACAGCTTGTGCCCATATAGATTATTAACTATACATGAATTACGTGAATCCCTTGCCTTCTAGTTTTAAAATGAAATTAAGGAATTTCTAACTTCTTAGTCGTCTATGAATCTCCACCTGAATAAGTTTTTCTTGCTTCGGCCAACCTGGTTCCAGAATCTGTTTAAAGACTTACCGGTTACCCAAGGCAACTCATGACCAGGTGGGAAATGAAGATCTTCAGCTGTTGGAATAAATGGTCCCACAACTTCAGTGTTCCTTCTGATCGTACACCAGTTAGTGGGACGACACACTTGAAAAAATAATAGTTTAAAAAACACGCTTTAAAAACCAAACTAAAAAAGGAGATAATAATTTAATTCAATTAAAAAGCGTGGGGTGCTTTTTGAGGCATTTTTATAATCAATTATTGTCAAGCACCCCAAGCTTTTTAATTGAATTAAATTATTATCTCCTTTTTTAGTTTGATTTTTAAAGCGTGTTTTTTTAGTTTTTTAAACTATTATTTATTTTCTATTTTTTAGTTCTGCTAACTACAAAAACGTATTTTTTTATATATTTTTTCCTTTTTTTTTAATATTAAATTGTCATCGGTCCTCGATAAGTTTACAAAGTTTCAATGAAATCTGACCGTTTAAAGTTGGTCAAAATCGCGCTCTAAGGAGTCGGTTACATACAAACATACAAGTGAAGCTAATATAAAGCGTGTAAAAACTGTTCTGACTAAGGACCTATTTAGGTATTATAATTTAGTAAATTGAAACAGAACTAGATAGAAATGGACTAAGTAGCACTACGTTTAGCCCTCATAGTAAGCTTAAATAAGGTCTTTATAACGACCGACCAAACTCTTAAGGCTGGTTTTAAGGCACAGTCTGAATTCTTATCTTAAATTCAAAAGTTATAGAGATTGTTACTGAAAGTTACTGTTACCCAAACTGCTGGCTTCAACCGTTAAGATCTAATTAAAAATAATATTCCTATTAGTGCTGTCTGGTTTTGGTTAAGTAGTTTTAGGTTACTGGAATCGTCTAAACAAATTATTCTATTCTAAATTGCTTATGGTACTTTTTAATTATAACTAGCAGCGCTCCGCTGTTTCACCCGCTTAGTTCCCGTTCCTGTAAAAATACGGGGATAAAATATAGCCTATGTCACCCGGGGATAATGTAGCTTCCCAATAGTGAATAATTTTTCAAATTGGTTCAGTAGTTTCGGAGCCTAATCAATGCAAAAACAATCAAATCTTTCCTCTTTATAATATTAGTATAGATAAGTCGCCAAACCGCCATTTATGTATCATAGAATAAACGAAAGACGTCCACTGCTGCACATAGGTCACCTCCAAGCTCCGCCACTTCAACCGGATCTGTGCTCCCTGCACTCGCAGCTTCCGCCATCACAAGGTCATCGGTCACACATACTTGACGAAATTTTCATCTTATGTCCTAGATAGTTTTACATGATTTTATTTTTTTATAGGTTCTTATGAGCATTCATTCCACGCAGGCTGGCAACAACGTATTTACAGTAGTTTTTCGTGATTACTTCATTGAATACAAACAACTCGTTTTTTCTGCCAAGAAATAGATCGTTGGTATTTAAAGTTATTTATAACATTTACTTTTTAATAAAAACATTTAATGGTACTAAGTAATACAAATAGAAAAAGATTGACGGAATATCGATTTTTTATAAATAAATACCAGAATAACTGTAACAAAATAGCATACAATCTTGAAAATACCAATGATCTAGTGCATGGCTGAAAAAATGTTTACTTTGTTTGTATTTAATTAAATTATCACGAAAAACCGCTATTAATACGCCTTTGCCAGCCCGCGTGGCATGAACGCTTTTGCTACTGAACCCAGTCTGATAGCACACCTAATGAAAAGTTGCTATTACTGCCAGACGCTTCCATATCCTATGGCGTGTTCCAATAAGTTACCAACCTTAGAGAAACGCACTCTGGAGAACAGTAATGCTTCTGGCGGCAAAAATAGCTAAGCAGTCATCATCATCTGCATAGCTTTGCCCACCCATATTGGGGTCGGCTTCAAGTAAAACTGGATGCAGCTGAATACCAGTACTTTACTGCCTATCTGACCTCCACAACACTAATTGGGTAATACAATATCCTGTGGTAAGACTGGTTGTCAGACATCGACGTCGACCCGTAACGACTGTTAAATATCCATGAATGACAGCCCGCAACCAACGCTTTAACGTGCGTTTTGAGGCAGGGAAAGGTCTCGATATGTAAAGATGGGGAATCATCCACGGACCAACCGCAGCAATTGTAGCTTAAACTAAAGGATTGACGCGCGTGGCTGTTATTACTGAGCCACGTGCCAAGTATCGAACCCAGGCAGGCGTTCGACTTTGTACAGGGTATAACAAAAACTCTATTGCTATCCTTAAGCACTAAAGATAACAACTGGTGTAGAATCACTATACATAGTGTCAGTTCAAAATAAAATACTCTAAGAATTGATACCGAATTTTCGGTCTCATATGTTTCTTAAATTCAAATCATAACAATCGTGTCACCGCACTACGTAGGTCAATAACTTTCCACGTTACTTGCCAATACCACACTAAATATCTTCCAAATGATGTGTTTATTTAAATTTGAAAAGTTCGGTTTCTGGTATCAATGTATTAAAAATTCTTATAACTTCCGAACATGTAGAGACAGGATTAAAAAACCCTTCCAATATCGTTTGATATCATCCAAAGAAACCGTGCCCTTGGTATGTATATACCCTTTCCGTTACACGTTGTATATATAATTTAATCACCACTGCTTTCAAAACGGTGAAGGAAAACATCGTGATGAAACCGACATTTTCTAGAACAATTAATTCGATGACATGTGACATCTACCAATACGTTCCGGGGCCGGGCCGCGTGGTGGACAACAGTTCATCCATCTGGAAGAGAGGAAGCCTGCGTCCCAATAGTGGGAATATTATAGGCTGATTATGAAGCTAAGTACTACAATATTATCGTGCTGATTTTTGTAAAGAAAAATTCAGTACAATATTGCTCAACCACGCCGCGTTGCGTACTCCACATTTCACATTAGCCATGATTTATGTGTTATGTTGGACACGGATGTTAGTTTGTTGGTGGTCCCCTGGTCCATGAGGATGGTGTAAATTTAAATTATCTTTTTTTATGTCATAATAGTTGTGGGCGGCTAATTTGGTAGGATTTGGAATTGGGTTACGTTTTACGATCTAGACTATGGTAATTTACGCTGGTTTCCTCAATTGTGACAATAGTAATATTGGTGCTTTGTTTATTAGCGATTTCATAATTATTAAAATATAACAGGCTTCTGCCCGCCTGAAGTTTCAGGTTTTATCATAAAACATATAAAAAGGGCACTCGGCAAGCTTTCTACCATTATATGCAAACAAGTATACCTCAACAATCAATTTTAAATCTTTATACTATATGTAATGATTGAGATTAATTTGACGACTATTGTAGGTATTAGATCACCACAGGTCCAAAAAAAAACAATCGGTGACAATTTTCAAGTTTCATATACGTAAATAAATAATCACACGATAAGAAATTTAGTAAAATTACAAAGTACTTCCCCCCTTTTTGGGGTAGGCTTATGTCCAACAGTGGACGTCTTACGGCTGATATGATGATGATGATGACAAAGTACTTTTAAAGCGACGTACACACGGCCACCATATCCATTAAGTGCATGTATGCTGGTGAAGTAAAAACATGGTCAAAAGAAAGAAAACATTTTCCTCACTCCTAAATCAACCTCATTACCTTGAGCTTGGTGGCCACGCTAGGTAATAAAACAATCATCAACTGCCTAGCCCAACTATGTTGGGGTTGGCTCCCAGTCTAACCGGATGCAGCTGAAAACAAATATTTTACATTGAGCGACTGCCTAACTTACCTTCACAACCCAGTTACTGAGTTACACGGAACAGGTCAGCTCAAAGCTGCAATTACTCTTTCTTCAAAAGCTATTCTAGACATAGGGCTGCATTATTAGAGTCACATAAAATCAGGGATCAGTCAGATAGGAAATAATGGCGCCATCTAATTAAAAAATATTGAAAAGATCTACATACTTACATAAATAAACTAGGTATTCATTTCATTTCACGATACCCTTTGCTGGCTGCCGACTACCCAAAACAACTGTCCAAAATCTACAAATGACAGCCGGGACCAACGTTTTCTGAGCCATGGAGAGATCTTGATATCTAATAGATGATTCCGAGAAGCTTAACCTTCCTTCGACCCGTGCAGCAGTTATTATTTAGCCACGAGCCTCATTGAGACGAGAAGGGTAAAAAATATATTATTTATTAAATTACTTTCAGTCTTTCAGGAGCCCTTTTGTTGGTGATCCTAAACAAACGAAAATTATGCAAACAAGGCGGCCATCTTGGCTTACTGTCAGTCGAAATTGTGTCTACAAAGTTATAATACAACTTTATATTTTTCATAATATTGTTATTTATTTACATTCACAAATCTAGGTAGGTATTTGAGAATTTTAGTTCGATTTTAGGTCGCCTAAATGTTAGCCTTTTCATTGAGAGATTGTCTTATAGGTTGACAGAGAAATTATTCAAAAAATAAGTTACAGGCATTTAAGAAAAAAAAAAGAAGTCTTGCAATAGATACGAGACTTGCCCGACTCAAATGAGTACCCTTAATGATAACAGACTGTCAATTAAGTACATCATCATTAGCCAACAGCAGTCTACTGCTGTACATAGGCAACTCGGCAACTCTAATCCAGCTGTATCCAGCCATCCTGCGAAGATTGTCGCTCCACCGAGCCTGAGGGCGTCCTATCTTACGTTTGCCGATTCACGGTCTCCAATTATGTACCTAACATAGTCATCTTATAAAGTTTCCACTGATGGGACACCAGCCTTCTCTCTTTGAGAGGAAATGGATCATAAAATATCAAGAGGGGTTTGGTTGTACATTCTCAGGCAGGCAAGAAATCAACAAAGGTAATGATAGACGTGCAGGCAATCAAAATCAAAAGTCATTTATTCAAACTAGGCTGAGAGTCAGCTCTTTTTGGACGTAAAAATTACATAAGACAGTCCGCCCAAAACGCCCGCCCTTCACTACTTCCTAGTGCTTTAGCTGGGAATTACAATGAACCCCGTGTTTCCTTTTTGAAACAAACTATACGCTCAGATGAACCATGTCAAACACTTTTCTGCACAGAACACATGCATATAACGTAGCCGTAATATCCTGCACACTCATCTCTTTTGTAAAATGTACTAATGTAAAATTTACCCCGAATTTTCACATACAAATAGGTCTGAAATTCCCGTAACAATAAACAGAGCCATACCAGACATACCAGCCTTGATTCACAGAAACACAGCGTTTACGCTGCGTTCCCGCAACGCAGTCTCGCTGATTTACGATCGCTGAATCGCAGGAAGTAACAGATCGGCACCTTTGATACCAAATGTTCTTTGTTTGATTCAGGAAATCAAATAGATGTTACTAATTTTGGATAGGAATTTCTATTGAAGTTTAGATGCAATGCAATGCAAGGTGCTGTAATAAAACAATTAAGTTGCTCAATAATAATCATAGAAGAAAATGTATACGTAGCTATTACATTTTTGCGAGCCCTTAAATGATCCCCACATTAAAATGACGATCACCACTTTTGTCGAACGAATACTTACCTATTGGTGATTATGATTCGTAATTACTAGCGCTTCCTACTTCCTACTAATATTAGAAATGTGAAAGTTTGTATGTTTAGATGTTTGGATATTTAGATGTTTGGATGTTTGTTACTTAATCACGCAACAACGGCTGAATGGATTTTCATTTGCTACTGATAGTGTGTTACGTCATAACCTCACAGGGGAGCATGGGAGAGAAGGGAGCTCGAATCGAGAGTGCCAATGATAACGATGATTGTAGAAAAAAAACAAAATCGCGTCCGATGCGAGCGACCCGTAGTCGCGGGCCGCCACGATACAGCGACTAAATGCTATCTCTTTCTCTTGCCGGACCGTTGCGTCAAACGGGCATGGTACTGCGCAGTTATAGGATTTTCGTTCCCAAACTCAAACGCAAAACTCAAAGCATTTATTTCAAATAAACCAATTACAGGCACTTTTGAATTGCCAAGTTCGGCGAGTTAGAAAAATGAAGCTAGTTGCTCATTCCAAAGCGCAGTTCCCTATGTAGAAAAACGGGCAAGAAACTCCATGGACACTCTTTTAAAATCATGACATTGTTACAAAAAGTTGGTTACATCATTATGTTGAAATTGTCAATGTGAGAACGATGTAAAAAGACGTGCACATTAAAAGCGTCGTTATTAAAACAAAAATTATATAACAATTCAGAAATTTAAAAAAGCCGTGGGAGCTAAGAGATGACCAGTCCCTACTGGCGGCGCCCGTTCCTGAACATGACGTATGGATCAGCACCATTCAGCTCAACCATTTTGAAAAAACTTAATGATCCAACACACACGCCACCACCAGCGAGACATTTGAGTGAAAATGACATACTCTCAGCTGCCAGGGCACATTCAAGTCAATGAAAGACGTACCCTGTAAATGTTAGCGTTTAGGAACGTAGTGCTCACACATATGCTATGCAATTATATAATACTAAAAGTTTGAATTTATACAATGCAAAGATATCTAGCTTTTACAGTCTTCAGCAGCTCCAACAATGTTTACAAATGCTATTCAATTTAGGTACCTTGTGGAGCAGGACAAGCAGAGTTTAACTAAGCATTTTGTCAGCGATGTAATCCCCCAACTTATAATAAGCATGGCTGCATAGTGTGCGTTTCATACAAGATTTAAATTTCGTTTCATTCAGTTGGAGTATGTGGGGAGGTATTTTATTGTAAATTTTAAACAGTACCCCATGAAGGATGAGTCTACTTTAGCCAGTCTGAAGCCTGGTTGAACTAATTGGTCCCTATTTCTAGTCCTAATGGTGTCTATCACCTCTTTTACTGAAAAGATTTAGATTTTTCCTGACGTAGGTACCTACATGATGTTCTCATAGATATATTGACAAGGTACCGTTACGATGGTAATAACTTTGAACAGTTCCCTTAGAGAATCCCAATGTTTATATGTGTGAACTTTTGTGTATACTACCAATTAACGTTAAAATTAGAAAGGTGGTTTCCGTTAGATAACCTCCCTCATATGATGAATTTACATTCATTACTGTAGAGTAATGCTTAATCTCGGCGTGATCCTGGGAGGTAGCTCCCAGGATCACGCCGAGATTAAGCATAAAGTTGAAAAATATCGTATAACAAGTCATTATTTTTGCTTCCTAATTAAAAACAAGGTGTCAAGAGCCATTTCGTTATTAAAAACATACAATTCAATATCAAAAGCTTTCCGCAACAAACATTCTGCGCAGCTCCAAAGAAACTTCATAAAAACCACTAGTATTTAACAAAAACAATATGGCATTATATCATTAGAAAACTTCGCCAAAAAACCAATTAAAAAACAACCTTCTACTCTATGAAATAAAGCCCATATACGTTCACCCAGGAAATGAATCATGATTAAAGAAAAACCAACATAACTTTGCGGTCGAGTAATTTAATTTTCTGCTAGAAATGAAGTGTGTGGCGATTTAACTGAGCGCAAAAATAAATTTGTTACGTCAAGAAAAAGCTTCAGTGACGGAAAATAAAGAGATTTTGTTGGAAATTACAAAAGAAAACCGCAAAAATCGAAACAATAGCTTTGAAACAAAGGGCCGTGTGACGAATTGTGTAGTTGAGTATGGCCGGCGAAATGAGAGTGGAATAAAAAATTAAGAGACGGTTCCATCTTATTAGTGTAATGATGGCGAAGCCGTAAAACTACCCTACACAAAGTTACGACATAGTTTTGGTAATAACTTCGCGTTTGTTTATCTGTGGTCGCGTTTATTTGGCTAATAAATAAGATGTCAATTCACACAGAACACTAATAAACATATTATTACATTACTGGTATATTTATAAGTATATAAAATTATGTATTATGTACCTATATTAAAACTGTTTTGTACACCTCGTCACTTTTCCCTAAAGGTTCATTAGAAAACCAGCGTCAGACAGCATCAGTCTGTCTGGCATTCATGCTGAAATGAACCTTTTTGGCGCAGCCGTGAGGCAAACACTGTTGCAGCTTTTTTATTTGATATTGTATTTTGTGTTTCACGAACTGTGTCCAAATAAACGGTATTCGTTCTTTCTGATTACAAAAGGACCATACATGTCAATATTGCGAAACTCATGTACTGGAATTTTGCTCATTTAATAGTTTCTAGTATTAATTTTAATCGATAGTTGGCCCTTTTTATGTAATTAGTATTTTTAGTATATATAAATATATATTTAGTATGTATATATTAGTTTAATATATAAATATATGAGCCCAACTTAGATTTTTCCATCATAAATTGCAAGTATTAAATGCATAATTGTGACTGATAAAAATAATAAAACTGTATGTTGTTGACCTATTTAAAAGCACCATTTAACAGTTCATTATTTACTTTTCAATCTAGTCATTATGGAAAATAAATGCTACAACTGATAGTATTTTGAGCACACAATACTTAATATTTAGATAATTATTAAAACAGTGAAGGAAAACATCGTGAAAAAAACCGGCATGTCCTTGAACTAAAAATTTCGAAGACATTGACATCTACCAACCCGCATTGGTGTGTGGTGGATTACGGCCCACTCCCTCTCACGGAGCGGAGGCCTGTGTCTCAGCATTGGGAACGTTATAGGCTGAGTATGTAGGTATGTATTAATACAGGTACCGGTTAGTAACACTAGTCCTCTACTTCTCACACATTATTGTCTACATTTCTTATTCATTTCCCCTTTTCGCAGGTCTGCTGGAAGAAATTTCTTAAGTAATATGCAGCATCTTTGTACTCTAATTATAATTATGTTGTATCCTTTTGTATTTTACTGTGTGTACCTACATAATAAAATAAATAAATAAACTATACAACATAAAACAATTTTATATATACGAAACATCTACTCTGATTAGGAAAATTATAACAAAGGATTAATTGACTTTCATAAAATCAAACCACGGATACTATACTAGAAATCGCAATAAACTCGAACTCAGAGCACCCAGAACCAATTACGGGAAGAAAAGTATTTATACGAAGAAACGGTACTGTACAAAAAAGTGTCAGATAAGATTGTCAATGAAAAAAATCTAAATATTAAAAAAGAAATGTATGACAAGCTAGAAAAAAATACAAAAAAAAATAAGTTGCCTGCTTGTAATCACTTATCTTTTGTATATAATTTAATTCTTATTACGTATGATTTCATTAATACTTTCATTTACTCACGGAGTCAGTATGTACCTATAAACAGCATGACTTATTTGTATACTCAAATTTTAAGTGAACTGTTTGTGTTCTATAAAAGAATAAATTCTTTAAACCGAAATGCACGATCAAAAACAGAGACAGGAGCCTTAGGTAGGAGGATCCTGAGTTACTGATCACACAGATCTGTAAGAAAAAAATTGCTATCCAAAAGCTCTAGTAACCACGCCTCCAGTATTCCGGAAGACAGTCCTCTACCCGTCCATTTTCTTGAATTAATTATATCAGTGTAGATGTAATGTGTGAGTATGATAATTAGTCGTTTGTTAGAACCAGGGCCGCGACACATACAAAGTGTAATGTGCGCTCGTTTTCTTAAGTATTTGAGGTTATACGGGATTCTATTCGGTTTTACTGAGTTGTAAAAAATATTTGTAATGATTTTGCAGTTCTACATTGAATTAATTGAAACATAGTATATAATAATATATTACTATACTATGTTTCAATATTTATTCGATGGACAATCTTATTTATATATAAATAAATAGAAAAGTCCTGATTGACTGACTCATCAACGCCCAACTCAAACCCTTGGACCTATAAAGCTGAAATTTTGCACAGAGGTTCCCTTTATAATGTAGACAAGGAATAAGGAAGGATTTTTTGAAATTCAATCCCTAAGGGAGTTAAATAGGATGAAATCTCCGCGCGGGTGAAGCCACTGGCAAAAGCTAGTTAATGATAGTCAACCAGAATGCTTTGATGTTACTAATCGAACTAAATTCTTTGTCCAACTAATGTGCCTACCTAAAAAACCTCATCAAGCAACCTACCAACTTGAAAAAATTATAAAATAAAAGCAAAATCTGCCCCCTACCAACAGTTTGTTTAGCACTCACAACTACCCACTCGTGTGTCCACACTATATGATAATCTAAAACAAGGTCCTGAGATTAATGTCATACCACCTACGCGAGCGAGACAATTGTGTGCAGACTACCGAATTGATAAAGCTAAATAAACACTCTGTATATTTCATATTAGCTTAGAGATCCGTACTAAAATAGGAGTACTAAAAACAAATAAAAAAATCTTAGTAAAAATAAAGAAATTGCTTTTTAATCGAAAACATAAAATCTTTTTGGCGTGAGAAGGAAACGCGAAAAAAATAATTCAACGAATAATCGCTTTATAGAATTGTTTTGATAAGAACTGCGTACCAAAAACTAATAATTTTAACCATTGTTCTGATTTTCAGTGAACATTTTTCTGGAAAATTCTAAATGATTCCGAGTTTTTAAATGTCAGATGTCTTAGAATATTAGAAAATAAAAACAGTATAAATGTGGGCCGATGGCCCACATTCATACTGTTTTTAAATATACAGATATTTGCTGAAAAATAGTAACTTCTATGAAAGTGTTGCAAACGTGGCCGATGCATCGAGAGGGTTCGATATTGGGCGGATTAGCCCTGTGTGAACACACCAATTTAACTTCGGTTTTTATTCACATGCCATTCATTCATTCATCGGTGTATATCATATATGTAAAGTACACACTGCTTTGATTTTCAGCTCAGCAGTGTTGATCTTTCTGCGGTCATGTGGGATTGCAGACCCATTGGACTATGAGTGAAGAAAGAAAGAGTGTAACTGTACTCTTATGCACTATAATATCTGCCAAGCCGAAGGCTGGTGTCCGCTGAGAAATGCCGCCATGGGCAAAATTCGGTCTGGAGGACTATAATTATTAGTGTAGACTTCAGTTTTAAAATTATAAGTTTAAAAAGTCGAAGTTACGAAGAGTCTTCTTCTAAAAACAAATTAAACAGAAACGAACAGATTTTATGAAAATTTGCATTTTTATAAAACATTTGATGCATATAGCAAAGTTTGCTGGTTTCAAATCTAACATGCAACATACGGAACCAAGTAATATTCTAGTTCATCTGACACGCAGCCATTTTATCTTTTTAGTATGTAAAAATATTCGGGGAATTGTTTTAGTAGTATTTTTTCGTGGAACAATCCCTAAACGTTATAAAGATTTTACGTTTTAAACGGTTTTGTGAATAAAAAAATAATTTATTTCCCTTCCATTTTTTATTTGTTTTCGCTCCCGTTGGGTGATTTCTGTTTCTATGGCAGGGTCTTTAAAAACAGGGTTTGACGGCCTTCTTAAGGAAAAAAATTGGTGGCCTTGTTAATTTTGACTATGGTTTTTGACATTGTTTGCAATGCCAATAATTAAGTTCTGATAAGGAACACGTGGTTCTGTAAGGTTTAATACAAAATGATAAGAATGTACCTACCTTAATACCAAAACCGGAAACCATATAAAAACACAGCACAACAAAATAAAAATACGCTACCCAATAAAAAATCTACAGAATCAGCAAATAAATAACTACCTATCCCAAAAATATCGCCACTCAGTCGTATCCACAAAATCTTACTTTTATATAACATCGTGAATATTCCTCCTTATCCATCGTAAAGTGGGGACATCATTGTTTTATTATGAATCGTTGGCCATTAGAGGAATTGCGTAGATTTCGCGAACGGGTCCTGTTCCGCTGACGCAGCATTTATGGTCATCCTAATAAAGAGTAAGTGTGCGACCCTATGTCTGGGTCGGCCGTTTGATGATTCCTTCTGGTCGGTTTTATAGCTGCGGTTTTAGATTTTGTCCTTGCGTTTGTGGAAAGTTATACCTACAAAATGTATCAGAAAGAGCAGAGGAGTGGTAGAGCAGTGGTGGCCCAGTGGTGACTTACCCGTTGTAAGTCGTAGGTTCGAACCCAGATAGGCACTTTACTTTATGTAAACCTGACCGCCTATCCTCCTCACGGCCGTAGTCGCCGCGGGAGAAGCCCTGGGCGTCGGGAATCCCAGGCTGATTCCCGGCCACCGTAGGCGCGGGCTTGCGGACGGCGAGTAATGGGTAGCTCGCTGTCCGGTAAGGACCAAGCCCAGGTCGACGGCGCGTTGTGTTCCACGCGCGCCTCAAAGAGATGTCAGCACCAAAGGGTGGGGTCTGCAAGGGCCGATGCCTGCCAGGGGTGCGGGTTGTTCGAAAGAGATACCGTCGCCCCTGGCACACAGGCAACTGAGGGAACACGGGTGGGTTTTAGTCAGTAAAAGTCTGACACGCCCTCCTGCTCCACCCAGAGCGGGAGAAGTTATTTGATGATTTCCCATCCTCAAAAAAAAAAAAAAAAAAACCGCCTATCCTGAATGTGATCTATTTGCTGATGAATAGAGAAAAATCATGCGTGTGTGTTTGATGTTTTGCGAGAGAAAGTATGCTAGGTTGTCCTCTATTATATGTTAGTATTTGTAATATGTTTGTTAACTATTCAATCTCTATGTTAATTAATGTAATTGTTGATTACCGTTTTAATTAACAATAAACTATGTAAATTTATTTAATCACCATTGCTCTCAAAACCGGCATGTCCTAGAACCAAGAATTTGAAGACATGTGAGATGTCACATGTCTTCAAATTCATGTCCCAGTGCGGTTTGGTAGATGACCAAACCGCACTGGGCCCGCGTGGTGGATTACGGTCAACTCCCTTTCACAGAGAGGAGGCATGGGTCCCAGCAGTGAAAACGTTATTGGCTGATTATGCTAAGTATCAGAAACCATGTGACAAGTGTGATACAGACCATAAAATTGAACTATTTTTAATTGACGAACATCGTAATCGCGAACATTTAATCAGCTGTCCCATACATTTATAATAATAATAATTATAATAAAAATGTTTATTTTCTTCCACAAATAAAGTTTGGATAGTAAAAAAAAAATGGACAATTACTGTATATTTGCGGGAGACTGGTGCCTAAACTAAGCCAAGGCCTGTATTTATGTCGAATAAGTAGGTATTGAAGTTTTACATGGAACAGTTGATGTTATTTTTTTAACTAGAATCGTAGATTACCTAATTCAAAAGCAAGTTTTTCTTAGTCTTTTATGGTACATCGACTCACATGTCTAGTTATGAAACTGAAGGCGTGGCGCAGCAAGTGGCGCCATCTACTTTTGTTACGAAGTAACTGGAATCACTGAAAAGGTCGGTTAACATTGACATTGGTTGGTAATAGTCAGTCTAGCAGAGATGATGATGACAAATGATGTTGGGGAGCCATTGACGTATCACGTCCACGACGAACTGCTATATTCTGGCACAATCCTGATGCTATTGAAGCTGCAGAACTACATATAGGTACGATTACCACTTCTGGTAAAGGCAATCCTGCACCGTTTTTTTTTTTTTTTTTTCAGGGTGGGAAATCATCAAATGACTTCTCCCACTCTGGGTGGAGCAGGAGGGCGTGTCAGACTTTTACTGACTAAAACCCACCCGTGTTCCCTCAGTTGCCTGTGTGCCAGGGGCGACGGTATCTCTTTCGAACAACCCGCACCCCTGGCAGGCATCGGCCCTGGTGGACCCCACCAGTCCGGCGCACCAGGACACATGGCACGCCGTGACCACCCCAGGAACCAAGTAGCACAAGGGCCCTAGACTACCCTGGCACCCTTGGCACCCTTGGTCCCCCTGCGACGGGTCAGCGCAGTGGCCCCGCCGCCTACCACTTCTCGGCCGCAGAGGATAGGGAGAGCGGCCAACGCTATACCGACACTCCTCTTCCCCTGCGGCCCCACCGCGTCCGCCATCAAACGGTGGCGGCCCCGTCCAGGCCACGGAAGGGAAGAGCGCTACTCAAAAGTACCGGCACTCCTCCTCCGCCGCAGCCTGTAACCCTCAGCCGCGATGCCTCCCATTCGACATCGCGGCCCGCCTTAGTTGCGGTGCACCTCACCGCAACCTACTTTTTGGCCGCTACGTCGTCAGCTTGGAGACCAAAGCCCTGACGAGCGGCCCCACCTTGGGGTTCCTCTTCGCTTCACCGTGGGAGCGGACCACGGCTACTGAGCCCCCCCGCAACGACAATGCGGGAACCCACTGGGGGGGAATCCTGCACCGTTAATCCTATTACCTAAAATTATTTATAAAATATTTAATACACAACTACATAACATATGTACGTGTGTGGTGTGGTATGTGTGTGTGTGTGTGTGTAACATGTGTACTTATGTTGTATGTGATTGTACAGTCAGCGTCAATAATATCGGGACGAACAGACTGTTCAAAATGATCTCAGCAACGAAGAAAATTTAACTTTATCTCAATTGGATAAAATTCTTGTTAGAATGACAGTTGTCGTGTACTGTTTTCATTCTGAAACATTCCTTGTGTCACTGAGTTAATACTTAATTTTCGTTGTTGTTAAGATAATTTTGAACAGTCTGTTCGTCCCGATATTATTGACGCTGACTGTACTATAGGTACACCATCTGTTTTATCTGTTCTGTGAGTACAGCTCTGCCCAACCCTTCGCAGAAATAAGGGATGATGATATTAAATATAATATTGTTTGAATAAAACATGAAGAATAAAAATTTAAACCATAGCCTCACATTAGAAGGTTTAATTTAACTTTTTCAACCATATTTCATAAATAAAAACAACACATTATAAAAGGAGCTCAACATAAATTCGACAAAGAAAACCTAAAGTTGAGGTTATTTTTAATAAATTTAAAATGAGACCTTTTTTCTAACGAAATACAAACGTAAGAATTATTGAGCGCTAAAAAACTTTAAAAAAGATTTTTCTCGCAAAATACTGCTTAATTATGTTAAAGAGACGTCCCTGAAATTCAGAATGGCCTAGTTTAAGTGGCAGACATCCATTTAAATTCAGTTTTAATGTTGTAACTGAAAAAATAATGCAAGAAGCTTCGACGGACGCTTAGCTCTTTTTGAGTTCCTACATTATTAAAATGTGCTCCGTCAAGTTTAAATTATTGTTTTCTTGTAAAACTTCGTGTCACACAGATTAGCTGACTTTGAAATTCAGTTTGTTGTTTGTTTCAATGTAAATGTCTACGGTAATTTGTTTTCAACTTTGTGTTGTTTTTTTTCGTATCTTCTTTTCAAGAGTTTTATTTTTCTTGTCTTAAAGTTAGTTGTAAAATTGATATCGATTGAAAAACCAGTCCATGCCAGATTAAGAATAATCCTGGCACAAGAGATTCGTACTCTAGTTAAAATTATAATGTTGGTCCGGTCCGCTGCTTGAGTGCGTGTGTAGTCAATCTCTTAATTTTAGGATCTACAGCAGAAACTAGACGCATCGGGAAAAAATATACATTCGTCTTCTTCCCATGGGGGTAGTCAAAGTCTACAGAAGGCCACTGGCTTCGATATTTACACACTAAAAACCCAGGTGCATAGTGCACCTGGGTTTTTTTTTGGATAAGCACCAATAATCCACTATTTATATTCTTCGTCTTTTCCCGGCGACGATTCTAATCACATTTATAAATATGTTTTGTTAGTCGCCATTCATTTTTAATTTCGATCCAGCCCTTCCTTTGCTGCCCCTCCCGAAGCCAAGGTCTGTACCCTTAGCATGTGGTTGCTAAGCTTTGGAGCCCTGGCCGGAGCCTTCCATTTATTGAGGCAATAACAGGCAAGTCTGATTAAGCAGCTGACAATCTCATTGATTGACTTGCTAAAAAAAAAGCCATTAATTCACTCATTCAGCATAACCACACTATCTAAGCATAAGTTATGCATGTATTTAAGTTAAAGGCCTTGACTCGTCGTCAAAGACACAATTAAGTTTACGCTCAGTTTGAAGTTTCTTAATCTAAGTCAATCTCTGCTTACAAAATACTTAGATAGTTAATAAGCGACACTGTTCTATGACAAACATTTGTATGCTTGTTTAAAGCAATATTAATGCTCATCGCATTATTATTGCTTAAGTTAATACACAGTCATTACCTTAAGATTGTAATTAATTAACTTAGTCTGGATAAATATTTCATTTTTGCCTGTTAAAATGGGACTGAATAGAATATACTAGAATACACATATTATGTAAACCAAACTAATTATAGATATAAATGTAGAAATTTTACTTAGGGTGACTTAATGGACGGTATCGCTATAATCGATAATTTTAAAACCAACTTTATATGGATTTAAAAGGACAAGAAGAGCCAGTGAAGCAGCAGGCTTAGCACTAGCACCAATTTATCGACGGAAGAATAGACATGACTATTAACTAAATGATGTACAATAGGAGAAGATAGCTATGTTTTTCTATTAATTATCACAGTTGTGCGTTCTAAACGAATCATGATTTTGTAGATAATCGTATATATTTTGTGGCCGTCGAGTAGAAAGTTTTATGTCAGTGTGATTTTTACAGTTTGGGAAGAAATATTCTTGTGAAAGAGTCTACATTTATATGGACCTAGACAAAGATCGTTAGAAACGAAATACAAAATGACAGATTGTAGAAGGATTATCTACGGTGCGATGTCAAAAATGGAGAAACTAAATGTCACTTTATATTAAAAAAAGCACTGTCTATTCTTCGTAGAAATAAGAAACGTCATGCTAAGCCAGCAGGTAGTCTTAATATTAATTCATAGAAAACTAGCCCTACAGTTATAGTAATAGTTTTGATATTTTTTGTAAAAATAAAAGATTTTGATTTTTTTCTTCTGCCATGCTGTTGATTGTTTTCCGAGTCCTATATTCTAAAGTAGCCAGCCTAATTAACATTAGGTACTGCCATTTAAATTGACTGAGGAGCAGTGGTGGTTCAAATTAGAGATGATACGGATATCTGGTAGCTATCCGGTATCAGGCATATCCGGTCGAATACCGGATAGCTAGCGCCTATCCAGCCAAATACCGGATAAAAAATAATAATTGGTAATTAATTGCTTTATTCAGTTAGTATCACTTAAGAAATACAACCTACTGGTTGGATTTGATTTGATTACTATCAAAAGATAATTCTACAACTTAGAAAATGATTTATTACTCATACTTTACTAAGGAAAGATTATGGTGAATGAACAGATACTAATTTCTCTGCATTAAGAGGTAGCAAGCGGTTCCGCTTGTCTTCGTATATAAGGCCAGCTTCAGGAAAAAGTATTTCGCTGTACACACTGCTGCAAGGTGCTGAAAGATAGATTTTGGCAAACTTTATAAAATTTGGGTATTGTTTAGCATTAACTGCCCACCAAGAATATGGGGCAACGTTCCGCCGGATATTCGGCAGCTGAATATCCGGCTATTCGGCTACAAGTTTGGCCGAATATCCGGTATCCGTTTCATCTCTAGTTCAAATCCAGGCAGGGGCTTTACTTTGTGTAAATTATTTCATTAGCACTGCTCTCAAACGGTGAAGGAAAACATTGTGAGGAAACCGAAATGTGATAGAAAAAAAATAAGACATGTGACATTCACCAACCCGCACTGGGTCCACATGGTGGATTACGGCCAACTTCCACTCACAGGGAGGAGGCCCGTGTCCCAACAGTGGGAACATTATAGGCTGATTATGGTTATAATGTACTACAGCTAGCTAATATATATTTTCCATGAATGGCAATATTTTACTTTAACGTAGAAGCAACAGTGCTCATTCACCTAGAATAATCGATTTATCGATTTATCGCCTTAACAACACTAACTTGATTTGGATTACCTACGTAAGCATCGATTATTATAATAATGTAATTATGTTCTTATACCAACATGTTTACATATTTATTAGAAATTATAATAGCAACTAGTTCGACTAGCTGTCATATTCTAAGTAAAAGTTTTGTTTTGGTCTTTCCAATTGAAAACTTGGTTGATTTTCTTAAATAAATAAATAAACGTAGGCGTTTATCTAGGGATAGTATTATCTTCAAGGTATTCATTGAAGTGATTAAACACCAATATCCCTAAACGATAATCGCCATTGGACACAGCTGGAAATCGCCAGAGCAATTTATTTATAGCGTAAAGGCGACTCACGCGCCATCGTAAATTAGTATATCTTTGGACGAGCGCGCGCGCGCGCGTCTCTCCGTTTTCAAAATAAGCATTCGAAATATGAATCGGATTCCGCTAATCGATGTTCGAAATACGAATTGGATTTCGGTAAAATTCAATCGTCATTTGAATTGGGATTCGAATTTTAAACGTTCAGTTTTAGTGAGTTTTTGAATTTGGTGATGTGTGCAGTGGATTGTGTTTTATCAGGTAAATATTTTTTAAATTATCTTAATAAGACAGTATTGTTTCCATAACTAAAATAGATTGCACAACGTAAACACTGTAGGTATCTAGTTTTTTCCGCTGTCACGACTCTCTTTCGCATTTTCTTATCGGAAACTAATTTCAAAACCTGAGAATATTCAGGTACAAATTTTCAATAATACAGTGGAAAAACCTGTATTTTAATGCACCGTTAAAACAACACTAAAATACATTGTTCTCCGTAAGAACTTTACATTTTAACGCTAAATCACTGTTACACTTTACACATAATATGCCTTTAGTGGTTTTTGAAGTCAAAATATTACAATACAGTCCATTGTGTTTAGTAGAACAATTTATAATAACTAGGAGTAATGAATAACTAACATTAGCGATACAATGAACGCCTAGTAGTGAAATCTATTGTAGACTAATGTAATGCGTGACATTTCTATAGATATTTACACTCAATACACCATTTTGATCGTAGTCGTAATACTGTTAATACATTTACTACATAAATTATTGATAATAACATACAAACGTACCAATTCAATCTTTTAAGGTAAAACGGCAAGGGTAACCTGCCAAATTTTTTTATTTTTTTTGCAAATCGCAGGTCAGCGTCAATATATTAAGAGGGGCTTATGGATAAGTAATATTAGCCGCACGGGTCGATCAATCAGGTTCAGCTACGCTTGCCGCGGTTAGTCCGTGTATGGGTGACCATCTTTATATACCAAGACCCCTCCGTGCCTTGGAAAGCACGTGAAGCCGTTGGTCCCGGTTATCATTTGTGGATCTTTGACAGTCGTTACGGGTCGGCTGGAGCCCAAAGGTCTGACAATCAGGCTTACCAAGGGGTATCGTTTTACTCAGTAACTGGGTTGTGGAGGTCAGATAGGCAGTTGCTCCATGTAAAATACTGATATTCAGCTGCATCCGGTTAGACTTGAAGCTGACTACAACATTTTTGGGAATAGGCTAGGCTGATGATGACGTAGGTCAGGGTCAAGCTGTATTTTGAACAAAACATGATTCGCGACCGGATCATTAAAATACGGTCGCGATATGGATAATTAAAATCATCACATCACAACCATATAATTTCATTTAATCCCATTTAGTGTATTTTTCACGTTAGTTATTTAATGGGATTTAATTATACTAAGGGCTGATTTTTCAATAGTCAGATAACTGTTATTTAAAGAATAAGTCTGACAGTTTTGCATATTTTCTATTTATCTATTTTAAACTAGCAGCGCTCTGCGGTTTCATCCGCGTAGTTCCCGTTCCCGTGGGAATACGAGGATAAAATATATTCTATGTCACCCGGGGATAGTGTAGCTTCTCAACAGTGAAAGAATTTTTCAAATCGGTTCAATAGTTTCGGAGCCTATTCAATGCAAACAAACATTGAAAGAATCAAATCTTTCCTCTTTATAATATTAGTATAGATTATTAGTATAGAAGAACGACCGAAGCCAATTACACTATTTAAACATATCAATATACACATTACAATCTATTTAACACAGTCATGCATTCTTCTCACAAAAATTCTAACATTTTAACAGCATCACCTTGCATTCGTGCATTCCTTCATAACGTCCGAGGAATAAGTGACTTGGAGTGTGCAACAGCACGGCAAGTTGGAACAGCAAAAGCTGTCAAACTGCCGTATTTATTCCTCAAAAAAAAGTTACCGGACTATTGAAAAATCTGCCCTAAGAGAGAGATATGATTTAAATGATAATTCTCTAAAGCCATATTTATTACGGTTGCGGATCATATTTTAATTAACATTAAACCTCACACTGACCTGATAATTACAAAAAGCAGTACAAAATTCAAATTACGCTGGTTTCTTAGCGCATCCACCTTAATCACGCATTTAGTATTCTCATCTACTTCGTGCCGATACTAGAGATGAAGCCGAAAACTAAAACAACTAGTACGTTTGCTTCATTTCACATTTTACCGCGCAATGAGCACAACTTTTTTTTACCGACTTCAAAAAGAAGGAGGTTCTAAATTTTTTATGTATTTTCGGGCATAACTCCATCATTATTACTGATTGATTATTTCATCGCATTTTCTGTGCTAAAGAGAAAAATCTTTAAATTTTTCTCATCCAAAGAAAACAAACAGTCATATTACTCGTACCTACTTCTGTACTCATACAGTAACTAGGTACATTCAATTACTTAATCATTCGTTCACCGAATCAGTATATCCATCAAGTCCATGACAGTTTATTTTATTTTTTTAATAACGAATCTATTTTTTCGAGCTGAAAAATTCAAGTTTTTCGCTAAAAACACACTCGACTATCATTTATTTACGCCCCGAATGTTAATGTATTCGTCTGTACAAATAAATGGAGTAATGTTAGGATTATTTAACTTTTTATTAATTTAGTAAAATTTTCATGCCATTGAGAAAAATATTCTACGAGCGAATGAAGGTATTTTTTTCTGAAAATGTTCGTATTTTTGCTAATAAATGCAAACCTTAAAAATGATGGGAATTATTTATAAACGTTGTTTTTATAAAGTTAAGTAATGATTAGCGTCTGATTAACCATACATTTTCATCGTTTAAATGTCCTTTAACTTTAAGCAACGTTTATTAAATCTTTCTTTATTGTTTCTAATTGAAATAGGTAAATATTTAGTTACTACAAAGCTAAAATGAATTAGCTCTCGTTTAGTACAAATAATTACACAATAAGTACACATTTTCACATACCCGACTACGGCGAAGCAAATGGGTATTGTGTACGTTCATCTGTTCACGTCTTATAACTTCTTAACTAGTTATCATAATTTTACAAATGAGGTATCGTTGGAAGCGTCTTCATCGTCCTCTGGTCTTAGGGCATGTGACGTCACATTAGTTGAATATGGCGCCCTTTAGAGTACATACAGTCATGACCACGACTTTCAGATGAAAATATTTTCTTGTTTCATTGTTTTTAGAATGTGTTTTTCAGTCGTCGGGTTTTGAACTTACTTTTTTTTACGACAAGCCCATTTCGCACATATTCTAATCTTTTTTGGCACAGTTTCGTCCCAAATCTATCTATCTATAAATACTGTGCCCAATACAGAAGAGGATGTGTCGAATTGAACAGGTGAGTCCCCTTCGCCGGTCGTGCGACCCGACGGCCCGTAGTGACATTACTCTGTAAATCGCACACGCAAATTGATCCTGGCCTGAATCATGGGCTTCAATGGATGTACATATATCCATGCTGGTTCTAAATGGTGGGTCGGTAGAAATGCTGGCTATAAGAGGTGTGGAAGAGCTAGTAAAAAGAGGCGCAGGAAAATAGGTTTTGGCGATTACGGAGGTGTATTAGCATTGCAAAGATTTTTTTAAACTTATTTATATTTACAGTTTGCACCATGCGTTAAATCGGTCAGTTAGTACTAGTAATTACACATGAAATAAGGTTAAATTACATAAAACTATACAAAATTTGATGAAATAAAACAAAACTAGATTAATCTAACACACGCACTGCAACATTAGACAAAATTAGACGAAATTCGTCGTTTCGAAGAAGTAAAAAAGATACAAAAAAAATGTTAGTAGTGTGTTTGTGTGGTACTGTGTGGCATGGTGTGGTGTGGTATAGTGGTGTGGTGCAGTGTAGTGTGCTGCGGTTTGGTGTGGTGGGTTGCAGTGTGGTGTTGTGATGGACAGGCTGAAAACACATTTACTAATTGTTTATGGATAGAAAACGGTGAAGATTTGAGTTGAGGTGTACGATTTTTTAAAAGTTGTTTTAGAATGAGGTACGAAGTTGGTTTTGCGGTTTTTTTTGACTGTAGGAAATCATCAAATAACTTCTCCCGCTCTGGGTGGAGCGGAAGGGCGTGTCAGACTTTTACTGACTAAAACCCACCCGTGTTCCTTCAGTTGCCTGTGTGCCAGGGGCCATGGTAGGTATCTCTTTCGAACAACCCGCATCCCTGGCAGACGTTGAGTTTGCGTTGATTTGGGGGATGCAGCAACGTAGCCCGCGAAATTCAAATTTATTTATTTATTTATTCATAGGAGAACCAACAGCTATAATATAAAGATAACAATTGTTTATGAAACATTAAGCCAATTACAGGTTCCCACGGATAAAAACGGAAAAAAGAAGTAGAAATCTTATGATCACTAACAAGCACGATAAAAAAGAATACAATATATAAGGTACAATAGGCACTATGCACTTTTGAAAAATTCAGCGTTCAGCCGAGTACGAACAGAATAGGTTTTGGTGGTAAATGGGTCAAATGAGACTTATTATACTTACGTTTTTTTGCAATTTGCCTGCCAGTCAGTTTTTATGTTGATTAAAATATGATTGGCGATCGTTACCAATATAGTTTTTGAGAATTATTATTTATATTAATTATTATTTATATTAATATATTATCATTAAACAAATAATATCCTTTTTCATGAAATAGACATTCAATGGAACAATATGAACTTAAAGGAGTATACAGGGTGTAAGGGAAATGCTTCCGAAAACGAAGACAGCTGATAGGGCTAGTGATTCTCAATATAGTACCATCAAAAAATCTTTTTTTTTTACAATTTTTACATAATATTTTTAGCATTTTTTGTACACTATGCTGTGAGAACAGTTAAATGAAGCATTATTTGAGACTAGCTTCCGCCCGCAGCTTCGCCCGCGTGGAAGTTGGAAATTATCCCGCGGTAACGTACTACCGGGATAAAAAGTACCCTATGTGTTAATCTAGGTTATAATGTATCTGTGTGCCAGATTTCATCCAAATCCATTTAGTAGTTTATGCGTGAAAGAGTAACAAACATCCATCCATCCATACTTACAAACTTTCGCGTTTATAATATTAGTAGGATTAAACGCATTTAAAAACGAACCCAAGTCCAGGCGGCGACCTTAGGTTTAGGCATCCTTTGTAAAGCGCCGCCAAAATAAAATAAGTAGACACATTACAGAAGCATCAAACGTTTTAAATTGATGCAAAATATTCAATTTATGGCGAAAGGTTATTGGTATCCGTTTGCATTTAGATTGTACATATAACCTACGTTCTGGCTTCGGAAGCGTTCCCCTTACACCCTGTATTGAACATTTATTACTGTAATTCTGTTAAGCCATATTTTATTTCATACGGTTGCGAATTATATTTTAATCTACATTCAACCTGGGGCTTGTGGCTAAAGAATAACATCCGCATAGGTCGACCGATCAGGTTAAGCTACGCTTGCCGCGGTTGGTCCGTGGATGGGTGACCATCTTTACTTATCAAGACCCCTCCGTGCCTCGGAAAGCACGTTAAGCCATTGGTCCCGGCTGTCATTTGTGGATCTTTGGGGTCGGGAACGGGTCGTCAGACGCCCGAAAGTCTGGTAACCAGTCTTACCAAGGGGTATTGTATTACCCAGTAACTGGGTTGTGGAAGTCAGATAGGCAGTTGCTCCATGTAAAATACTGGTACTCAGCTGCATTCGGTTAGACTGGAAGCTGACCCCAACATAGTTGGAAAAAGAGTAGAGCTAGACTAGGATGATGACTCAACCTGACATTGACCTGTAAGTTGTAAAAAACGTAAGAAAGTTTAAAGTTCACGGGTACCCTGAAAAGAAGAAGACAAAAAAAAGCTTTAAATGCTGACTTTACACTCTCTCATTAAGAAAAACTGATGCAGCTTCAAGTTCTGCAGTTTGACCTTATTAGAATAATAATGCCAATCAATCAATTCACCCATTAAATTAGTTCATCAATAAGCAATAAAGTATGTTCAACATGGATCATTACCTTGTGGATGTATGGTAGACATAACATGTTATGTTTATGTCTCACACTCGTTCGTAATTAGTGACAGATTGTCAGTCAACTGCTTCAGACCACCAACAAAGATTAAATTAGTTACAGAGTTGGGAATATGTGAATCCTGAAAACAAAATTGAATGATATTATTGGCATATTTCTCTGTATTTAATAAAAAAAAAATGCGAATGAATATAATTTTGAATCAATAATTGGTTTATTGTGTTAAATTTACGGAACGATTTTTTTAAATCGGTCCAGGTACTGTATTTTTGTAATCCTATGATGATTTCTCTTGAGTTATACACTCACATTTCGCCAGTTATGTTTGAGTTCCATGTAATAGGAGGTGAGCCTTGCCATCAGTTAAAACACCAAACTCCGGGTTACTGAGAAATTCCAGATGGAAACATCAATAACACTCTGCTCTATCTGGAAATATAACACAGGAACTCATGTTCAGTAATAGTGCTTGCGACCACTAAATCAACGAAACAAGATTGAAAAAAAAATGCTGATTGGGCCTGTCTTGACCTCGATAAAGCAAAATAAGTAAATAAATTTACGAAAAAAGAATCCTGACAACGAGACAGTCAGACAGTAAGACACTTCATAGAAAACCTTTTACTTTTCCTAAAAATAAAGTCAATCTTCCAAAACATATTTTACACAACGCCAGATTGCATATTGAAGTCCTAAGCTTAATTTCAGATAGACAAGCAAAAAAACTCTCACTAATGGAACAAAATACTCTGATATAAATCCCTCTTACATTTAAACCTAAGCAGAGTTTTAAAACAGAACAATATTGTCCGCACAAAGACGGATTTGTCACGTTTAAGACAAATCTAAAAACACTGGGGCACAGAATAGATATTACAAAAGGCCAGCTTCATTCAATGAACGAAAATGCACGCATTATGAACTATAATGTGTGCCAAATTTCATCCAAATCCGTTCAGCTGCTTCTGCGTGATTGAGCAACAAACATCCAATCATACAAACTTTCACATTTATAATATTAGTAAAATAGTAGGACATTTATATAGAAGGATTTCTTTTTTTTCCGTACGTGCATGTCTATGTATGCGTTTACTTTGGCTGATTCGAACCGGCCTTCTGATTCTTTTCTTTTCTGTGCTGGGAGCCTGTTTTTCTTGGCGTCGGCTAATGGAACGAATTAAGGCGAATTTTCAGAGAAACGTTTTATTATGTCACATTATGTTTGAAAACGTTTTGATGGTCGAAAAATGACTGGATTCGGAGTTTGTTTTTTTGGTGTTTGAGGGTAGAAAAAAATCTGTGAAAATTCACAGTAAGTCTGAGGAATTTTTTTCGGAACTCGTAATGAAAAGTCAATTGCTTTTGTACATGTTAAATTATTTTGGTTATTTCTTCGATTTTTGACACTTTGAAGTGCAATTGTTCGGAATTCTGAAAACTGCGACTGCGCGAAACAAGGTGGTACATTTTGTAGGCCAAGATTATGTCACTTTTTACAACACATTCAAATGAAAAAATTAACTAAGCAGAAAATGCTTATAATTTTGTAATACGGTATTGGAACAGTCATTAGATAATATGTTCACAGACGTGCAACATGTTTCCTGACTTTTGTATTCATGTCAATGGTCATTAGTGATATTGATTTGAGAAAGTACTACGCTTCAAATAAAAACAGCCAACATCTGAATTAGTATTTTTGTAGCGAATGTATGTAACCTTTTCAATACGGTTACTCAAGTCATCATCTGCCTAGCCGTTTCCCAACTATGTTGGAGTCAGCTTCCAGTCTAACCAGAGGTAGCTGAATACCAGTATTTGACATTGAGCGACTGCCTATCTGACCTCCATAACCCAGTTACTGGGTAATACGATACCTATGGGTAAGAATGGATGTAAGACTTTCGGGCTTCTGGCGACCCTTAACGACTGTCAAAGATCCACAAATGATAGCTGGAACCAACAACTTAACGTGCTTCCCGAGGCACGGAGGGGTCTTGGTATGTAAAGATGGTACGACTATACAAGTACCAAGATGCCTACTAACAAGAGTATACTTATTTGGATTCATCCGCCCAAAACTGCGGGGCGAGTGACAGCCGAAAATATAATTTAACGGAAACCATAATGTTCAATTAGAATAATTGGTGTCGGTTTCCCGTAATAAAATAGTTTAATATTTTTCAACAACGGAATTTTTAGTGTGTAGTGTATTTACCATGTTGTATAATTTGTAGTAAATGTTGGCTTTATCGGACATACGGCTTCCTATACCGTTCGGCATGATATCGGACTAAGTGTTTTTTTTATTTTCGTAATGTTCATATTATTTTGTCTATTTATGTATATAATCAAGTCTAACCGACTAAACAGACAGCTGTGCTGCTAGGGAGTTTGTTCCGCTGCTTCTTCTTTCCAGCTGAAGCACTAGGCTGTGGTGAAGGGTGGGCGTTTTTGGGGGGACTGTCTTATGTATTCTCATTCTCAGCCTAATTTGAATAAATAACTTTTGATTTTTTTTTTTTTTTAAACCAAATATTCGATTTATAGCTACGACTACGTTTCTTACGCATTCTAGTACAAGTAATTTTAACATAGACGTACATATTCACTGGTAAAACATGAGAAATATTGTTCGTTTCTTATGATGAAGTAGCAAGAAAGTCCACGGAAAAGGCCACAGTAAGAACTTCTAAGTACAAACTTAAAAACACTTTTCCAAATCGGGGATCCAATCTACCACCAGCAGATGTACTTGCAAACACTAGACCAATAGACCGGTCAAAATCTTAATTTCAATATAATTACAGTTTGCGTTTGTTATTTCTATCAACAATATCATGCACAGTACGCACGTGGAGAAGTTATCCGTGCGTCTAATGTGTGGGATGCCGAGATAATATCTCCATTCTCCATATTTTGATTCACGAGTATTTCCTACTGTTTAATTATGTGTGAATTTTAGTGGGTGGTACATGGTTGGTGCTGGAGATTGAATGTCAAAGTCGTGAAACAGATCAGCTGTGTAGTAAGACAATAGTAAGAGACTCTGAGAGTTGTTGTCGGTTATAAAAGGCTATATTTTTTTAAAGTGCCTGCATGGGCTGGGACTCACGACCTACAAGTAAAACGGGACCACCTCTCACCTGATAGTTGCTGTGCTTATCAGTAGAGCACCATCAACATCAGGTTATCGTCCTTTACATAGGCTTCCACCTGTCTTTTTTGGCCTTTTCCAGATACTCCTTCCTTCAAACAAGTAGAATTCAACATTCAAGCGTTCCCTTTATGACAACCCTCGTCTTCTAGCACCCGTTAGGTGACCACCCTGGCCCAACTGATAGTTCAGAACATCGTAGTAATCAACCTATAATGTTCCCACTGCTGGAAAACAGGCCTTGTCTCTGTGAGATCACTCTCTGTCTCTCTCTCTCCATAATCAACCACACAGGCCCAGTACGGGTTGGTGAATGTCACATGTTTTAATTTTTCTTTTGTTTCTACCGTGTCGGTTTCCTCAAAATGTTTTCCTTCACCGTTTTGAGGACAGTAATAGTGAAAAGTGCACAGAACAGAGGAAAGAGATTAGAAGGGCCTTGTGGGCGGGGCAGGCGCGCCGCACTTGTGAGCAAACGCTCGTATGTAAACCGAAATTTGGTTCACCGGACAACAGTCGCGCTCATACTGTGACAACGTGCGAAGCTCCGCGAAAAAAATTGAATTATGCCGTCTTGCGCTATTATAACGTGTCGGAAAAGAAGCCAGGTGTGTAGTGTAGCCCGGGAAGGGATTTCTTTTCACCGGTAAGTCCAAAATCCTTAAAATACAAGCGATATTCATAATTTTTACAATTGTATTATGTCATTTGTAGACAAAAACGATACAATCGCAGACAGATGCTAAATTATACATTGCTTGTAATGCATGGGTACCATCTTGTACTAGATGAGCAATCGCGCAATGTATTGCGTTCACTGCGAACGTCGCGGGTGCCCAGCCAATCTGAAATTCTGCGAAATCCATACGTATCGATAGTGTTGTACCAAGTTGTAAACAATGTCGATATTAAGGTCCGTATTACAGAACGTTCCTCAAGTACAGTTTGATCTGCAATCAGTCGATCACAGTTTAAGTATAGAATCAATACTTGAGCATCGTTCTTATTCCAGAACGGTAATTAATCTATACTCAGTTAAATCGAGACTCAAATCGAGCCTCAAGCAGAGATGTCTACTGTCTATGCATCAGCCTGTTTTCGTTTACGATTTAAAAAAATTACCAAGTTTGTTCTGTCTCTTCACTGGATCAGAAATAATAAAATATACTTTAAGTACCCAATTATTTAGGAAATTAGCGTTATTTTTTCCGGTCTCGAATAGTAGAATCAGTACAATGAAATGCCCCATTTATTGAAGTATCTTATGGTCATTTTGTATGCAAAAATGTTTAGCTTAAAAGACTCTTAACTAAGTCCGTAAATAGGTATGCTATTTAAAAGGTTATTATGTCAATGTCAATAATGCACCGCTACTAAAATACATGATCAGCAGCGTTGCCGTTAGCGTACATTTTTCACATTTGTCGTACCTTTTAAGCCTCCCATGTGCAATGGGTAATGGGGTCCATTTTACGTACCTTTTCAACTTATCCAAAATTTGAAACCGCCGCCAAAACGAGAAAACGAGATAGGTATTCGCTCCTAAGTACCGGTGGCCTGTGAAGTCACAGACCTACGCAATGTAGGAATAGGAACTAGATCTGTCTCGCTGACTTAAATCCTAACATAGCCGAGATATCTCCAGCTCTCTTTGTAGAAGTTCGTGACAGCATAGACTCTGACTGCAATGGTAGGTCATCACAATATTTAAAAACTGGATAACGAAACAGAAACTGACATAATATATAAAAATCTATGCTCAAGCGCGGTCTCGACCACACTTGGGTGATTACAGATCCAATCAATGCTTGGGTTCGATTCACGAACTGAGTAACGATCTAAAATAAAGCCAAACTCAGCTAAACTATGATCAGTGAATCTGTGCTTGAGGAACGTTCTAAAATTAAAACCAGGCTCAAAACTAGTTTTAAACAGAGATCAATGCTTGAGTTTTCTTCTGTAATACGGACCTTAGTATGTGTGTTTGATATAAGTGATAATTATCAGTAATATTATAATTAAAATAACTTTGTTTACTACCATCAATTATTGTTTATTATGGGTTATTAATTTAGTTTTTGAGTCGGTTTTTCGTCTACAATTTGGTTTAAAGTTAACCATTTATAATGAAAACATACATTATAAATTTTATTTTCAGGTTTCCAAAAGATCCTGGTGCAAGAAGACTGTGGATTGAAGCAACTGGTAGAATTGAATGGATACCTACTAAATGTAGATGAATGTAAGATAAAGGGGGTCTCTTGTACCCTTCGAAAGATCTAATACTAATATGTAAAACGTCGGAAGCAGTTATCAAGATTTATACCGACAATCTCCGGAATGTTAACAAACATATGTTGACAACAAAGATTTTGTGCAGCTTCGTTGGAACTGAATTATTTAGCAACATTAGTAATCATCAGATTGGATTATATCCTACTGCGAGCCATGTTACAGACCTAACTAAGGCTATTATCGGAAAATATATTAATTTAAGATTGCACTTTATTTTGAAAAATTCGAATTTAAAAGATAGCAAGCGCATGTTACTTAATAAATTCGTATTATTTCAAGGACAATAATAAAACCAGCATTGAAATGGAGTTTAAATTGTTGTTCATAATTAAAATGGTATTGTATTTTTTACTTGTGTCATTTATTTACTTACTAGCCGTAGCCCATTACCTTAATTGCGTAATGCACGATCAAACACAATCTGAATCATTTTGAAGCAGATTATTTCAAAACGATTCAGATTCTGATTGATCAATCTAACTCATTGTTTCATAAGTTCGATAAGAAAATCTCCTCAACAACGTAAATAACTCAATGATTGTTATTTAACTGTCAAAATGAAACAGATTAGTCGTACCTAATTAAATAGCATCTGTATACGCATAAATGACGTAAAACAGAGCTGCAGTTAGCATAAACATTATTATTTATATGTACTTAGGAAGACCACACTAATTGCCACCCTTTCCAGAAATTATAGCGAAAAATTGCAAAACTTAAAAATTACACTAATTTTATCGATATAAATAATCGACCTTTTGGTCGCCGTAACATGTATGAGAATATGGGCGTGTCAAATGCATTGTTTTCCGTTAGTGTGACAACTAATAGCAAGCTCGCGATCTATGTGCGTGTGGTTCAATTGTGTGCGTAATCCATGTACGTACTAGTCTCTTGCTTGTAGTAGAGTTAAAGAGTGGGAGACATGCGGCGACACGCGTTGTAATACAAATCAGGAACTATTTCCTTTCTAATCTCTTTCCTCTGTTCTGTGGAAAAGTGCCTGCCAGGGTTCGGACTCCCGACCTATAACTCGTACAATCGGCGGGGCCGATTCCACTAGGACACCACTCATCTGTTTGTTGCTATGTAATAATATAATCAGCAGAGCACCTAGGAATAACGTCATCGGATAAATGTGGGTATACCTACAACTGTAGTAGCATTACCATGCCCACGGAACAACGTAACGTGTTTTTTATTGGCCTTGACATATGGAGAGACTGAACCAGATTACCTATTCCTATATTTTGTTTGGAGATACAAAAAATAAGATGACAGAAAAATAAAAGCTGTGAAAGTAGGGGAACCAGAAAGTTTCAATCTAGTCTGGTTGGTATAGTTGATCATAAAATTGCCTTACCATCCTAAGGATCCTCTGCCCTAGGGTCTATTCGTTTATGTGACTTTTAGATAGTTTCAACCTTAGTGAAGTTTTGATTAGTAGAAATGTTTATAAAAAGTGTCAAAGCAATTACGATGTCGTATATATCCTCTATATACGAGTACGTATATACACAACTTCTCGAGGCATACCTTATTTTGACAGCTTCCCCGGTCCCTGTTTTTTTTGTTTGTTTATAAAATAAAGTACCTTCTTCCATCTGCTTAGTCTGTTCTCTTTTGGGGTCAGTTTCCAGTCTAACCGGATGCAGCTGGATACCAATATTTTACATGGAACGACTACCTATCTGACCTCCAAAACTCAGTTACTGAAAACACACCCTTTGGTAATACCGGTTGTCACACTTGAGTTTCTGTCTACGCGTAGCGACTGTCAAAGATCTTCGAATGACAGCCGGACCAAAGCACCCCGGGATCTTGATCTCTCCGAACCGCGACTGCGGCAAGCGTAACTTAACTTTCGAACGACCCGAACGGCTGTTATCAGTTATCCGCGAGCCTCCCTATGAAATGAAGTAGTTATTAACTTTAATTCAGTCTGTAGACACCACAAACGAACTCTGACTTATGATATTATTCTATTTGACCCCCACCCTCAATACAGCACAACACCAATAAAACTTCAATCAGCAGGACACTAGGCGGGCGCACACTATTGACTGCACATTAATCATACGGTTACCGCGGCTTCCGCTTGTGTGTACCGGGCTTATTGTTATTAATCGTTCCGGATAACTCAATCGTTTTGTGTTGACTTTTATGTGTGGGGTAATTTTTTAGAGGTATGTCGAACAAAGTGTCACTAAATCTTTTGATTTTATTTCTGTTAAAAGGTAGATTCAAAATGTACTGAATTTTCTTCGTCGTTTTAAAAAAAAAAACAACCGAATTCCAAAAAAAATGTAAATACGTTCCTATCCAAAGTCACCGACTTCCAAAATTAAAGTAATTTTTCACTTTGTAGTGTTTTTTTTGAAGTCGGTTGTTTTTTTGGAAAAAAGTTTTTATTTTTCACTTTTTAGTTATAGTACCTACCTACCCCACACCAATTTGAAATGTCATTCTCCTTAGGATAAAAACAATGTATATTTATGCGATAGCAGCAATCGCGGTTGTTTTGCTGTAATTTTTTGAAGAGTTTCTTTGTCTGTCTCCGAAACGCAACATCAGATCTATACGAAATTTGGTACCACACGGGAAACACCAGCTTTAAAATAAAAAGAGAATCATCAAAATCGGTTTACCCAGTCGAAAGTTCTGAGCTGAAACAGTCGAATTGAGAACCTCCTTCTTTTTTGAGGTCGGTAAAAAAAAAAAAATCATACGGGTTCATTAAAAGTACTTCTACGCATGACCATACTTATGTTAATTCTTGGTCGCCCTAAGCACCTTTATAATAAAAGGAAAAAGCTTTTCATGAGTTCTATTAATTCGTGGCCTAGTAGTAACGGTCGCGTCTTGCGAGGTGTAGGCTGTAGGTTCGATCCCTGACAGGCGCTTTACCTTGTATAGTGTCCGATGACCCTGCCACCCTGTTTAGTCCAGTTCCCAATTCTAAAGAATGTATGTTACTGATTAGTACAAACATGATACAAACAAACAGATCTCATACCAACGTGATGAGGTGTAAGATAATCCTTTGATGGTGCAACTTCTATTAGAAGTAATTGATAGAAGTGCAGTCATATAAGCGATGTAGCTAATTGAACAATGCGAAACATTCATGAAAAATAAAAGAAAAATTTATGTTCATTTGTCAAGGGTGATGAATGGATGCAGATGGTTAAATTCCGGAAAATTAACTTGAGGTACTTTTTGATGGAGATTGAGCTCTTCACTTTTGTTTTACAGGGTGACTTGTTACTTGACAGCCAGGACTATAGATAGTGGAACCCATTTTAAACAATTAAGCACTCCATAAAGCCTAGGCAAAAATTCATGGGATCCGGAAAACCCAATTTTTATGTATTTATTTATTATTTTTTTCGAAAACCTTTCGATAAAACCAAATTTTCTAAAACAATTATAAGTTAAGGGAATAAATTCAATCTCAAAAGTTTATCATGCGAAGAAGCGTACAAACAAATTACTTGGAAAACCTCTAGAGACATTCAATATCTAAAACAAATGGAACTATCGCAGAAACAGCATCATCAAGCATGACGTAAACTTCACAATCCCTAACCAAAATCTACACAATTCCTTTTATCTCTATAATCATGTCCTCAAAATCTCCAGGGCTGCACATTCTTCTATCATGAAACCATACTTAGTATTAGTACAATAGCCTGTAACTCCAACTGCAGTGCATCGCGTGCGAACCGCCCGTGCTAATTGAAGGCCAGATCTGTTTGTTTAGTAGATGCTCTCTAGAATGCAGACCTCGCTTTGTCACGAACGGTTCTTAGTGAGATTGAGCTATTTGTAATGGGAGGTACGACGAGATGTTTAACGACGTAGGAAATAATTGGAATGAATCTTTGAATGCTGAAGATGACCATGAAATAAAATGAAGAAAGTAATCTATTTAATAAAGCGATGCAATTGCTATCAGAAAGTCTTGACTTTAAAACTGCACAACAGCACCATACGAGGAAACGCGGTCATACTTAGACTAAAACAAACGCGAAATAACAAAACATGGAGATGTGGTAGTAGTAGATATACATTATATCGTTAAATATTTGGATAAGTAACATTAACCATTATGAGAACAGAGGAATACGTTAGTATGGAATGAATGCCAACGACCACGTGATCGCGTTTCCTCTCAATAATCTTTTAGCAACAAGCATCACCAACTCGAAGATAACATTGTTATCTCAAACAACAAAACAAATGCACTGCTACTGCGTGATTCAGGTCGTCAAAACACAGTCTCTACTATTTTTTCAAAACACATACTTCAAAACTCCACACAGAACATTTTCTAAAGAATAACAACAATACGGACATACTTATGTTTAAACGCGATTACCATCCCACAGCGGAGCGGTTCGCGCTTGACCTATTTCCAACTACAATCGTTAACTGGGTAACTATTTACATTATAAAAGAATTCTTTAGTATAACACTTACATTTGAAGTAGGTGGAAAACGGTGATGTGTCTATTCTTCCTCATATTATGCTGCGAGTTTCTGTCAATCAATTTAGGGACAGTTTTGAAGGAAATGGGGCAACTTTTTGTTCAAATATTTGCTGAACTGTTGTTGGACTGAAGTCCTGTCACTGTCAAGTTGAAATGACAGGAGTATGCGTTACATGTTGTCATGTTTTTCATAATCTTTACTTTGAAAAAGTCTTTCGAACTCTCTTTGTGTAGGATGAGGTAATCGTCCTAATTGGGAAACTAATTTTGGAGAAGAAGATTTTAGGTACCTAAATTTTTAGTGTCTGGGTGATAAAGGGTACACCGAAATGAACAGAGATGAGAAATAAATACAATGCATATGAGTACGCATTGTACGTATAGGTATGTGTAGTTATGTGTACGCATTGATTTGTGGAATAGGCTAGTTTTGTACAAAGTGTAAAAACCTTGTAGAAAAACTACACAGCAAAATCACTCAGCACAAAACACTAAGTGTATATTCTGACAGTGTTTCGGCAAAAACATCATAATATCCAATTTTGGAACTTGTTTATAACAACAGTACAATCACCCTCATCACATGGCTTCGCTTCATAAAACGAGATCTCTCAACAAAGAGATAATTTTATTATGAGCCGCTCAAAAACGGCCTTGAAAAGTTAACCCGATTAACGCTTTATTACTTTTTCATTCAATAAACCTTAAATTATGTTTACACATTATACTTTACGAGCCTCTATTTAGCCAAGTGGACTAATTAAATTATTTATAGGTCCCTGTGTAGGTAATTAAGTTTGGAAGTAATTATACACAATTGAAGATAGTTTCGCAGCACGTGGCGTATTACGTCATAGGCTGTTTAGAAAATAGCCATCGGAATTAAAGGGGATGATGGTTAATAGAGACTCACGAATGAAGCAGAAAGCTGTGACTACCCAAAAATATTGGGCCACGGGACGGATAATAATAAAATTACTGTTTGTATGTATGTACTTACTGCGTACCAACAAAGAGTACCAGTACGTCCAGTAGAGCTACTTAACTAAGCTAAAACTTGGCGAAACCGTCAAGCTTTTACTTCTATAAGAAACACAATCTAACTCATGACAGTCAAGGTTTAATTAAGTAGCTATCCGTAAAGTCAAAGCCAAAGTATTTGTTTAATTTATGCGCATACAAGGCATTTTGAACATCAACACGTAATTTCATTATCCTCTTGCCCGTATCTCAATGTATTTGGAGTCGACGCACCAGGTCTTCTTTCTTCCATACATCTCTATTAGACGTCAACTGTAGTTACTACTAAGAAGAAGTAACATGTTTTTTATACATGTATAGCAATATCATAAATATAAACCGTGATTTGACCGCTTAGAATGGTGAATATATAGAAAAACAGTAGTTGAGGCACATAATATGTATCCAAATAGGATTACTAGGTAAAACCAGAAAAAATATGTGTTTTTTCTTATGATTATGAACACAGATAAACAGGTACGCTTTCATTACACAGACATTACTCAAAACGAAATCATAACAAACATTGCAATCATTCGTAACACGTAAAAAAGACAGAATTCTATTTTTACTTCGTCCCTATTTTCCTCAAACACTATCATGGACTCAGATATTTCCTGAGGGAAAACATTGAGAAAGATACACAAATATTAATCCAAAAACGGTTTTCTAAATCAAGATATTCCTGGCGACAGAGGGCAGAGTCGCTATCCAAACAGATTCCTGCACGGCATCGAGGCCAAAATAAACGAAAAGGAAAAAATAGACGAACACATAAAATGTACGTCAAACGTATTATAAACAAGTAATAATTAAGGGATATATTTAACGCCACTTCTAAGTTTGTCGTCAAGTTAAAAAAAGAACACCAATAAATCTCTGCAACCTGTATTCTTTTAAGACTTTTCATTCGGAGCAAGTGAAAAAGAACTTTATGGCGAACGAGTAGGGTGTATTTTGAGGATAGAATGTTCTTTGCTACTCATTACCCTACCGTTTGATGTAAATTTCTTTGATCTAAGTGACATATTGTAAACTGTAGATGATTTGAGACGAGCGGGAGCACTTTCTGTGGCTAAAGATGATGTCGTACGCATTGTTCGAAATATTTTTACTAATTATAGAAACTTTAAAGTCAAAAAGATTAATGTTGTGGAGATTGACAAGGGTTGCTATGCGAGGGGAGAACAAAAATGTGGTTATGATTGACGTGGCTATAAATAAAATATTTGATAATGATAGATGTGGTGGTGTCAAAATGAAACATGACTCCATAGTTGCAACGTTTCCGGGTGCACTGAATGTAGTGACTTAAATTGAAACAAAGATAAAAGTTGCTTCTGTAAAAATAAAGGTTTTATCCTAATTTGAAGAGTTTTTGAAGACAAAAGAAAAGAAAATATAGGATGATATGCCAATGGTAATAATTTGAATGCTGAAGTTCTCACATCTATATGTATAGTTGTTATTAATCCATTTAATCATTTCAGTGGTACAGGGGCAATCACTGATGACGATAATGTATATTATTTTGTTGATATAGACTTTTGTCTAACTTAAGTTATTGATCAATAAAATGTACCTACAGCAGCATACACGCATCTCTTGAATATAAAGGTTTAGGAAATAAATTATGACTAGTTGACCAATGAAATTCACATAAAGCAACCCACATACAAATTCCAAACCCACAAAATGTTCCCATACGGGCAATATTTAATTCCTGTCTCTCTGCAAACACCGCGAGACAGTCCCAGCAGGATATTAATAGTCAACTTTATTTTAAAAATCAACCCATCAATTAATTTAATTAACATCATACGGTCATAAAAGCATTATTTAAAGAGGGGGAATATACATACAGCGTTTCCTTTTTAAAGTTGTGTCCTTTCATATTTTTTTTGTTTTCAACAGCACTGCATTTAGCCGAGAATAATTTTAAAAGTTGATAGAATCGAGTCAACTATGTTATGCAGTATTTACTGGGTAAATACTGGGGATCCTTAAACGAAAGTAAATATTAAGAGTTATTGATGCTTTAACTTTTGAACGGGACTGTCGAGATTGGAATTAAGTTGAATATATATGATAACGTTTTATCTAAAATGTGTTAGTTGATCATAATATTTGCTTATCTACAAACGTTTTCAGTAGTGTTATGGGATTGTGATCATTGTTCTTTGATGGGGTATCTCTGAAAGGAACTACATTAGCTAATTATTATCTCTAAAGTTCTAAATAAAGCAACGGATCTCTCACATTTTTCTTAAACCCAGCTTACGCTTTACACTTATTCAATCAGCACTCTATTTATTCAAACGCATCGGCTTTCAAAGGGGTACCTACACTTCCACTCTTACAGTTATTTATACAATGTCATTTTAAACATCTATTGAGATTCTCAGAATCGTCTGTGGTTAGATTTAAATAAATTTCTGTCTCGTTGGCGCCACAGCAATTAGTATCAGCTATGTGAATCATGGTAAACGCTTTGTACTTCGAAAACTTTGTGCCTTTGAATTTTCATTTGATATTAAGTGGAGCTAAAAATATGGGTTATGAATTTAGTGAGATGTTTTATTTTAACCTTGTATATTTTGTGTTTCAGACACTGTGCTTGTTTCGAAAATAAGAAAGTGTTTCAGAAACTAATTTAAGTCCATTTTTGTTTAATTCAAATCATTTTTTTTTTCACATAAACCTACATGAGCAATTTTGAAACGACAAAAGCTAGGTGCACGGTTCCAATAGTTCGTTTCCTATGGAGAAGAGCCGGCAAGAAACTCAACGGTAACGTTTTGATAATTATTGGCTTTTACAATGTTTTCAAATTACACTGGTAATAGGTATGGGAGGACAGTGTGGGCCTGTAGACAAGTACTTTAAGCACCCATAAAAACTACAACCATAAAACGCTTCTTAGATTTACAATAATCACGAATCAACATGAAAAATCAGTTCCACAAAAGATACATCTTTCAGTAACATAATACACTGAATCATCCTCCAGCATTCCTTCAAAATAAATTCCAAGGTCTCACCGATTTGCTACTACTACAAAATCAATGAGCAGACATAAATCCCCCAGTTCCAGTAAATCAAACTATCGAACAAATCATTCTAGATTTAGATTCCTCTGCGTTGAAGAGCCAACTGAATTGATTGGCAAGGGCCATCACAACTATCCTAACAGTGGGATAATGGTTCCCGTTTGTTGAATCAACACTTGCTTGATACGAATTGAGATTACAAATAATGTTATGTCTAGCCATCTATTTATGTACGCTATTCTAGTAAACTATCGGTTAGTGTAACTATTTGCGAATAATTTGAAGGACTTTGAAGTGCTTTTAAGATGTTTTTTTCGCAGTGTTATTTTTGTAGATTTTGAAGGTTTTCAATGATTGATTGAGTTATTGATTGTGTTTGAAATACCAATGTCAAGATTTCATTGCTTTTATCTAAATTAAACTGTTGATTGACGTCATAACTTTTCAATTTATAAATTACTATTATAATAATGTGGATATAAGTAATTATAATGTACCGCAAAATAAGTCCAGATCCGTAAATAAAAGTAAAACCTGAGATACACGATCATTGTATTTGGGAAAATCCCAACCTTCAGACTCCAACTTCAACGAACCAGACAAGATCTGAAACCTCAATCCAGTTCTCCTCGAACAATCAAAGAATACAAATGTAAAAAATAAATGAGCATTAACCGCCACATCCGCATTTAGTGTCTGTTCCCAACAATCTTATCGGCAATGGTTACAAAATGCCCTCGACATGCGATGTCGTCGCACCGATACCATCTATCTGAGCGGCCACATCATGAGGGTACCTTGACAGGACAATTTGTTGCTATTCAATCGTCATCGGAGATTGTTTTGTCGAGGGGTATATATTATGATGTGTGTGAGTTTTAACTTTTGATGTGATGAATTGGGCTTGGGGTGTGAATGTCACGATTGTTAATGAAGATATCAATGTGGTAAGGGGAAAATTGGACATGCGTTTTAATGCGGTAATAAATTGGTTGTGAGTCTTGGAGAATGTATAAACTTTTTAAGTCTCTCTAGTAAAATCCAAAGAAAAATAATGAATACTAGAAAATATAACTGCATAGAAGATCAGTTAAAGATTTTAGAGATATAAAGGTGCAGTTATGATTGTGTACAAAAGTGATATGAGCCAGAGTATTGTTAGAAATTCTCAGAAAAGTCTGCATATTACAATTTTATCATATCGAGCGTATCTATGTGCATCTAGACGATACTCAGTTTCCACTTAAAACGTCAGCGCACCGGTTTATTTACTCGTATTTGTAAACCAAATATCATATCCTGCAGGAATTGTAAACAGTTGCAGAAATATACGAATTCAAATATTATACGTATGTACATTCATACAAAGAAGAAATATTATACTTGGACGCTCACCAACATAATTTTAGATGTCTAAAGTATAAATTAGTCCCAAATAAATTAGATTGTGTTAGGTTATGTTTTTTTGCGAGCATTTTTCCCTATTTATAGTGATTATATTTTTATAACAGTCCAGAGAAATTACGTCATTAAAATATTGTTGATCATGGAAGTCTCATTTGATGAAAAAAACGAACACGCGTCCAATTTTTACGCTATCCTTCACGATTTCATATAACGTTAGGTATAAAAATCCTCCATCTCTACAAACGGACAGAATTCCAAACCATTTTGTTCGAGTATTTATACCCGACAGAAGTATTGTTTTTTGAAAAAACATCGGTTCGAACGTTCAGATGCGGCTGCCATGATATTTTTATATGGTCACTGTTTTGCAGACGTTGCTAACTCTTTGTGATGGTTGGGAACATTTTTCTAGTATTTTTATGAATATTTTACTTCCTGCAGTTAAAATAACATGGATTTTGTTTTAAGGCACATACTGAAATATATTTTTCTTATGACAGATTTTAATTTAGGGATGAATGTCAGTCAAAGTTACGCTAAGCAAAAACTACTTTGCGTCCATAAACATTATTTTTATCTTTATTTTAACGATGACATCCTAAAAATAAATTCATTTTAAGTAGCCAGTAGCTATGCACCATTTTGGAACTTATAAATGTCAAGGCGGTTGATATTGTGGTTATTTTTTGTCCTTGTCAAACTTGACAATAAGTGAATGATGTGGTATCCTAATTGGAAGCGCACACTTCTATTTGTCCATGTTTTTACGATCTAAGAAATAAATAAAAACTACTTAATGGTCAACAATTTTACATGATTGTCAATACGCTTGCCATAGTGGTGGAGCAATTGGATTCTGCATTGAACACTACGGGTTCTTTTGGCGTGTGGAATTTCCGTTTGTAAATCTAACTCACGATACAGCAAAAACTAGTGAGAAAAAACGTTTTTTAAACAAAAATATCAACAGGAAATGGTCCGCGGTAAACGAATAGTCTTTTTGTAGAGCAATAAACCTCCACTATTTTTGCTTATTTTCCTTGTGCCATTACAGAATTAGCTCTGTTGGCAAAACAGTGTCAATAAACGAGGACCTCGGTCGCAAATCCACAACGTTCACGCCCTGCCTAGCCCAATGACGTTAGTTGTCGTAATTATATTGTCGTGCATACGCTCAGAGTGCAAACAATTGCCGCCCGCCGGAAAATTAGGTGCGCGAATTACTTTGAATGTTTAATTTAGGGAACGCGTTAGTTGTATAGTGTAAAAGGGGTAATGTAATCAAATGTACACATCATCACACACATTTACAGCACCTACATCGCACAGACACACGCATACACACACTTTAAATATTAATAATTATGTCACTCTGTTTCTTTCATATTTTCTGAGTACTTCGTAATTGGCGTAATGTTTAGAATTATTAATAATGTTATACTTTCTGTCAGCTGTGTAGATACCTTATAGCAAATAAATAAATAAATAAATGTAAGGGCAGTAATTACTTGGTGTTTTTGTGCAGTATTGTAAGCTTTTTGGTCTTTTTTTTTAAACTTCAGTGTAAGGCACGAATGATTTTAAAGTTTTGCAAAATTTTGGGTTGTAGGTACTGTAAAGGTTGTATGCTCATCATAGAACCTTACTTTTACTGGCAGCCAATGATTGCTGTCCATGACCGAACAGCCAGGAAGTTTAACTTTTGAATTTAAGAATAGTTTGACATAGATTTTGTTGCGGCAGATGATTTCCATTATTGTATTAGGCGCGGCCCTATTAAATGCTCTTTTCTTTAAATATACGTGGAGTCCCACGAATTTAAACGCAACCAAATATTTTATTTATAGTTAGATCCCCCCGATCCCACAGTACCTAGGCTAAATATTTGCTTGATACATTCATAGACTCACGTCTTCTTCAAATGGGACTAGACAGAAACTACAGCACGGACGAACCGGCTACGATCGTTACATTATTCCTTTTACCTCGTTTACGTACATACAACTGGTCATACATGCATGCGACGCCCGCGCCGGTTGTAATTCGCTTCATTCCCATGAATTATTTGTTTAAATGTAATGTTTTGTTTAAGTTCATAATCACCCTATAATGTTCCCACTGCTGGGACACAGGCGTCCTCTCTGTGAGAGGGAGTGGGCTATAATCCACCACACGGGCTCAGTGCGGGTTGGTAGATGTGACATGTCTTCGAATTTTTGGTTCTAGGACATGCCAGTTTCATCATTATGTTTTCCTTTACCGTTTTGAAAGAAAGAAAGAAAAGGTATTTATTGTTACTCGCACAGGAAGATCACATACTAAAATAAACACAATGGTACAAAAATGATAAAAAACAAATTTCTCGGAAGAAAAAAAATAAATAAATAGTTAAATAAAATAAATTAATAATAGTTTTGAGAGCAGTGGCGTCGAAATAATTTACACAAAGTAATGCGACTGCCTGGGTTCGAACCTACGACCTACATCTCTTAAGTTGCGGCCGTTACCACTGGACCACCACTGCTCTCGCTCTCTCACGGAAAAACGATTCGTAGTAATGATTCAACCCATATTTTTCGAAAGTATGTGACATATTTCATATACAGACACCAGCAGATCAAGCTATCCCAAAATGTCAAATTTTCCCAATCTAACATGAACCTTACGTAATTGTAATAAAGTTGAAAATCTATCAAAGAAATTTGACAGATTTGGGGTAGCTTGATGTGCTGGCGTCTGTACATATTTACCTAACCATGAAAATCTCACTAATAACAAACGTATTTGTTATTAAATATTTAATACTAATAGGAAATCATCAGAACGGTTTAATATTATTCTCGGCTTTCAGAAAATGCTTTCAAAATAATATACTGCCTTTTGCTAAAACCATATTTCTACGAATTTCTGGGATCACGATAATACTTCCAACATTAATTTTGTATTAATTAAAACATACAAAAATAATTAATGCCCATCCACTTTTTTCTCGTGAAATATTTTCGAACGCAAAAAACCATACATAAATGTATTTCTTTTTGCCACACACGCTCAAAAACTATCACAGATCCTACGTACTACTAATTAAATCAGTTAATTAACAATTTCAAGGTAAAGGAAGCATGGTATCCACGGGTAGGTGAAGCAGGGAGGAGGGGGGAGAGGTAGGGGGAATTATTATTAGGAAGCGGCGGAAGTATGACGCGTGTGACTAATATAAGTTGATCTCTCACCTCGGTGAGATGTGGCGACATTTTTGTTGTGTGAGTGTTTTCATTTTATGTTTTTAGTAATTATGGTAACTGCGTTTAGGAAATGTGGTCAATGACGATTACTCTGATAAAGAACGTTTTTTCATAACTCATATTATTAACTGAATGTTTAATAATATTATTTGAGAGTATTGATGTGATCCTTTTTTTGCGAACAAAAAGCGGGCAATCAAAATGTGAAAATTACAATTGTATTTTCAATAAATCCCTACTAGGCCGTTGAGCTTTTGTAATGTAACTTTTATTCGCATAACTTTATAACATACGAAAGTCATACTTATTTGAAATTCACTGTATAATAAAACAAAAAAAAAAATGAATTATAAAATAATAGTTTAAAAAACTAAAAAACGCGCTTTAAAAACCAAACTGAAAAAGGAGAAAATAATTTAATTCAATTAAAAAGCGTGGGGTGCTTGACATTAATTGATTATAAAAATACCTCAAGAAGCACCCCACGCTTTTTAATTGAATTAAATTATTTTCTCCTTTTTTAGTTTGGTTTTTAAAGCGTGTTTTTTAGTTTTTTAAACTATTATTTATTTTCTACTTTTTAGTTCTGCTAACTACAAACACGTGTTTTTTTTCTCATTTTTTTTTTAAATTATTGCATTGTCATCGGTCTTCGACAAGTTTGCAAAGTTTCAATGAAATCTGACCGTTTAAAGTGGGTCAAAATCGCGCTCAAAGGAGTCGGTTACATACAAACATAAAAACAAACAAACAAACCAACAAACAAACATACAAGTGAAGCTAATATAAAGCGTGTAAAAACAACCCTGTCGATCGAAAGATACATAATTTCATGAACTAATTAATATTTAAACCACCCATACTAAAATATGTTATAATTTCATATTATAAGTCTTGGAACAAAAGCCATACCTCTAAATTACACGCTATACACCTATGGGGGGTCCCCCATAAACTGGTGGGAGCGTCAAATAACTCAAACTGTTGCCTGAACAAGGAGCATACTTGTGGGTACCATGGTGCTTGTGAGTTAATCATGTCAAATTACGACAACATGGCGAAGAGAAATAAATAGGTTTGTAAGGTAATGGTGAGGAGAGATGTTGAAAGAACTATGGTTCTGGGTCCACTGTTCTTCAACGATGGGTAACTTGTTGTCTTTGAATAGTTAAATCAATCCGTGTTTTGTTTTACTGACGTTTAAAACAATCTTCAATTAGTTCAGAAATAATTCTGTTCATCTAAGAATCTTCAAAACCCTGTCACATTGAAATTGAACATATTAATTTCTCCATATGTAACTAAACTTCAGAACACTGGTTTTATTGCTTTGGACTGAATAGGTTGTATTTTGAAATACGGATTCACTGCTTGGATTTCTGCCCGGTTGATGGCAATAGGCTCGCCCCCTTTTACATTCCCCCCCCCCCCCCATGAACCCTTTGGGGAATATAGGCGTGATATTTACGTTATTTCACGAAATCTTACGAATTAAACAAAAATATATTTTGTGCCATAATTTTCTCACAACATTACAAGTTAACATTTGAAACAACCTCAAATGCTTCGGTTGCTTTATTGTCTATGGAAAATGTGTGGAAACTAATATCCGCACCATTCATAAAACACTTCATTCACAGAAATACCAAATGACTTAATATTATAACATTTGGAACACAATAAAACCGACCCAATTCCCATTGAATAAACCAACCCAACAGATGTTGAACACGTACTATTTTTAATAAACCCACTATTATTTTTATTAGATCAAATTGTATAAACATGGACCAAGAAGAAGTGTTTAATTTATTAAAAAATAATATTATTTTGTTTCAGATTCAGTTCCGGTCGCAAAACAAAAAAAAATTGAGAAAAATTGGAACCGTTCCAAATTTTAAATTTGAAGATGGAAGGTGAAATACAAATGTATCCGATTGTGAAATAAAAGTGTATTGGGTGATATCAGTGACATCAATGTGTCGTTTTGATCATTTGATCGATGTTGGTGATTCAGTGTTGGTGATTAGGACGCCTGACGGTGATCATGGCAAAAGATATGAACTTGTTTGTGTTGGTGATGGTGATAGTGTTACAGACATTGATAGACACGAGTTTGGAAATCATAGATTCACGTGAGTACGATCTTTTGTTGTTTTTGGAAGAGTAAGTTTTTTTAAGACGGTATAAGATATATATACCTGAATTTATGTCAACGAATGTTGCTATAAATAATATTATAGAGGCATGTGGAACAGGGTGTAAAGTTCACTCCTCCTCTAAGAAGTGAAGGACCTCCGACCAGACAGGTATGGAGTCGTTGTATATTTGCTAGTTGCGCTTTAAACTTCACTTGCGCTATGCATGATTTTGTGTCATGTCAGTGTGATGCATAGTTCGCATGTGGCGTGGTAGATACCGCTACAATTATACTCTTAGATTGCATTGTAAGGAGCTTTATAATAGTTCTACGCGTAGAGATATACCATTTTAGTGCACAAAACAATGACAATTAAATATAATAACGCACCTGACACGGTCATCAAACCCACACCTCTGAACGCAAAAATATTTTCACCTCTATCTCCTGGTTCATCGTCCATTCATTGTTTGAGTATCACTCAAAATATTTCGTTCTATATTTACGCTTCCTGCGGATATACTTTCTGCTGATGGATTTCCACCATTACGTCCCAACGCAATATGGAATCCGTGTTCGCCAGTTATAAATCAAATACATCCGAGATTAAAGTTTAGTTGATTGATATAAAAACCATGTGTGGTTTAATTTTCGTATTTGTGAAACTATTTGTTGTTTTGTTTACGTTAAATAGCTTGTGTGGTTTCCTATTCCAATAAGGCCGACTTATATTATATAGTACGAGTATATTGTCAGCTACGATTTATATATAAGGCAGCAAGGATGTCAACGCACTACATGATATTAAACCATTGATTTTTTTTGTCGCTTATTTTCTGACACCCTGTTTAGTTAATATTTTTACCTTTGCCGTCGTGTTTGAAAGAAAAAGAATCATCTACGGGTCTATTCATAAGAAATTCTGTTGTATCAATCACATCACAGCTCTGATATAAACATCTTCAACAGTTTCCCTAGGATTACCAAAGTCAAGTAAATTATACATGTTATAGACTATCGGAATGATTGTAAAATAAACTGGAAAACAGTCGTCATCGGAATGATTAAATTTAGTTTTACGCAGAAAATAGTTGAGATTATTTACTTTACGGAAATATAAGTTTTCGCGTTTGTAAATATTTCAAGAATGACGATGATTCATCGGTTTATTTCAGTGGTACAAAATTTAAAATTAAAACTAGTATTTTTGAAATGTTACGACTTTACTTATTTATGTGGTTGAGTAATATTGCTGTTAAAAATTATACTAAATCACGAATTATCTTGGCATTTTAAAAACAACGGTTTATTTTGTAGGCGCCATTAAACAAGGGCTCATAAAACATACGACGCTAAGAATGACTAATTTTTATATGTCCTCTGAAGTCAAAAACATTTTAGAGAAACGTATAAGTAGCTAGATACTCTAATAATATATTCTAGACGTAAACACGTCTAGATTTTTAATAAAAGCTCTGTGACGTATGTAATACTCTAGGAACAGTTTTATATTACCATTTGTCACGTCTCACATAATTTACCCGTATGTTGAGTATGAAATAAATCTTACTTTTTCGCTGCGATGACAGGATTTTTAAGCTATGAATAATTTCTTCCGTCTTTTCTATCTCATATTCATAAAAAAAATCAAGTGTGAGTTCGTTTTAGTTTCCTTTTGGTATAATTTTACTGGAGCGATAAGTTTGAGTAAGAAATCGTGTTTCTAAGCTTTGATGTACAGTCGACCAAGGAGATTGGTACAAGCATTGCTAGGTGGGACACAGCCCTCTTCTCTTTGAGAGGTAGTGGGCTGTACTCCACCATGCGGGCTCAGTGCGGTTTAATGAGGAGATTGTTATACATGTGACTAACTTGCAACTACTTTTTATCAACATCTTAGTGTACTGAGTAAAAGTTATTAATGAGAAGTTGTTATAGCGGCTTGTCGCTAAGTAATAACAGCAGCACCGGTCGATCGATCACGTTAAGCTACGCTTTCTGCGTTTGGTCCGTGGATGGGTGAGATATTAACATACTAAGACCCCTCCGTGCTTTGGAAAGCACGATAAGCCGTTGAACCCGGCTGTCATTTGTGGATCTATGGCAGTTGTTACAGATCGTTAGAAGCCCGAAAGTCTGACAAGCGATTTTACCAAGGGGTATCGTATAAACTCAGTAACTGGACTGTGGAGGTCTAATAAGCAGTCGCTCCATGTAAAATACTGGTATTCAGCTGCATCCGGTTAGACTGGAAGCCGACCCCAACATAGTTGGGAAAAGGCAGGCAGATGATGATAAGTAAAAAGTTGTTACAAATGAATAAATTTGATATTTGCCTGCATAGCAAAGTATTTGTTCAACGGTACCACCTACATACTATTCACGTAATAACAATATTGATACTGTGACTGTACCTAGAATTGACCCCAGGCCGATAAAATTTTCGTTTTTCCTAATTATGTTAATATCAGTCCTTAGATCGGTTCCCCCTAAGGGGGAAGGACCGTACTCCTCCCCGTACGGCCCTGTAGAGCTCGTCACCGGACTGGTCACTCTCCCACCATTTAATTTAAATGAATTCCAAATAGCCTTAAATTATACTTAAGAATTCATATGTATGGAAACACATTGGATGTGGTTTCAGAAGCTAATAAATATCAGAGATACTCAAAGTACTTGTAATATTATATAAATGTACGAGTAACCCATACGCTAGCGTATTAGGTATCTGGTCAATCGTTACTCGCACGATACCTCACGTCAACACTCAGAGTACTCAGGGTAACACTTCCATAATGTGACGCAAGCTGCTTTGCAGCTATTTCACGTCGTCATGCTCTTTCGAGACAAGTTCCCTAGCAGCTCTTTCGAACTGAAAACGTGACGAAGCGGCTTTCCCTGCGGCAACCGTGCGACCGTCCTTGTCTAGCAACGGAGCGGCTAGTTCATGCGGCAAATCGTCGTCATCATGCTCTTTTTGGAGACATGGTCCCTATCAGTCCTTGGACTGAATAATTATGAGATAGATGTGGTCACCCAAACCCCTGGAAGTTCACCCGTTGCACAACAAGCATATCTGTAAGACACGTGTTCATGTCAATCTGACCGAATTATCAATCTGAGATCCATAATATAATAGTCACGAATGACTAGTAATAGAGTTGAAAATCTAGATTCTAGATTTAGTACCAAGTAGGTAAAGTTAGAGAATCAAAACCTAAGAATCATTATTTAAAATAGAATTGTGGATCAACTCTCATGACAGCCTATAGACAGCCCCAAAGAGCCCACCCGTCACCACTTCCTAGTGTTTGAGCTGTGGAGAAGAAGTGGCGCAACAAACTCCCCAGCAACACAACTGTCTAATTAGTTATAAGAACTTTAGTAGTACTCTCAACCTAAGATAACTACATATTGTTAGAATAGGCTCACCCAGTCATACCAACAACTATACATACACACACATAATAATTCTCCTCCCTTCACAGGTGAAGGCTATCTGCAATAAAGTCTTAATTATGTGGAGGGGTGAAGGGATCGTTGCGCTTGCGCTTAAATTCATTATTCATAGCTACTTTACTTTATTTGTTTACTGTTCACCCACTTTAGTGAGACGGGGAACCGTTTTACAACGTTTGCCTCATTGTACGTGCACCGTTAGACCTAACGCATAGAACCTCTGCGGACACTATACGATTCTAACAGAGCACGCTCCCTAAGCAGCAATAAAATGTCTTACTCAATCCTAAGACAGCGTACTGAGAAGTCCACCGTTATTGAGGAAGACAAGTTTTGAGTAGTTTTAATCACGTACTCATATGAATGTCACCCTTGTGAGTGCCTATCCCCTTTCTAAGATATCACAAGACTCGCACAAGCGCTCCGTAGACTCAGTCTCTAGCAAGACTCATTGCGATCGTTCTTGGTGCCTGCCGAAGTGGAATATCGTCACTTCAGATCTCCTTAATCTTCCCCACTTAGAGGATGCAGTGCATCCAGATTTCGTGTTTCGTTAAATAGTGACGATTCAGAAATAGGCCTACTAACAGCCGGGTGGTGGTTTTAACGAGACACGGTCCCTAGCGTTCTTAGAACGGCTACCAATACATTTTAGTGAACGTGTGTGATGCCTACCCCCGCTCCCAGAGACCTGCACGCCACAAGCCTCACGCAACGCGTTCTGTGGCGAGACCTTTTTGGAAACAGAAATCATCACTAACCTTTGGTTGGTTTATAATGCAATAATAGAACGGCTTTATAGCCTAGTTTATTTGAAATGAGTTATTTACGGTTCTGCCTTCCCAATGTCGTATGTTAATATGTCAACAGTCGTCAAAAGTCAGAGCTTTTCGCTCAGTGTCAAGTTTAGCGGGGGGCCTTCCCCGTCTCCCTATAACCAACTGCAAGTGACAAATATCTGCCGAGGTACTGGATTAGGAAGTTGACACTCAATACATGAGAAAATGACATTAATTATAAAGTCAGTTAGCACATAAAATAGTTAACGCCAGACTGAAATAAATGATCATTAATAGCTCCACTGTGTTATCACCAATCTGTTGTATATATTTCACAATATACAATCAACCTGCGAGAACAATAAAATGAGATCTTAATTATTACTATGTACACACTATTAATATAGATTGAAGTGGGCACTTACCAAATAATTCCTTAGGGTGAATTAGAGTAGGTACAACTCACTTACGGATACTGCGTCTATTACCAGTTTCTCCCTGCACCATCCCTCGCCGCTCACAACACTATATTATTTCCCGTAGAATAACTCGGCTAACTTAACTCTGGACTATCAAACCCGTCTGTCGTCTTTCGCGCTCTAAAACCCACTCGTTCACAAACTCGCTCTCTGAGATTCACGCGCCTTACATGCCACTTACATTCATTCTAGACTAATATAGTCTAGTCTAAGGCTACATACTTATTAAGCATTTAATGTATTCAATAACACTCTCACAGAGATATAAATCTCAATCCTAAACTAGTTTTAACTTCTCCAAGCCTAGCTAAAGCGACTGCTCTCTTCCGTGTCCAAAACTGACTCTCCGAGATTTAACCTAAGTCGTCACTTCTCCAGCCTACCTAAAGCGACCGCTTCCTACCGTCCCCAAAACTAACTGCCAGTGACTTTCAAGACTTTCCACATCCTAAAAAGCACCACGCGTCGTTCCCACGCCAATTCCCAGAATCGTTTAATCTCTGGGTTTTTTGTTTTATTTCTTAATGGACTCTAAGGGTACGCTTGAGCTCAAGTTATAGTATCCAGATGTGGACAATCCGTCCGCTGCTTAGAATTTGCAAGAATTATCGCATCCTTGAGTGACGTAATTTATTGCTTTTGATTGTTAATAACTAGCAAAGTGCCCCAATATGTTTCTAAGGAGTTCGACATTGTTTTTAGAATTTTAAAGGAATGGGATTATTTATTAGGGTCGAGCTGTCAGATCATAAAGTTGAGATTTAATGTGTTCCTAAGAGGCCCGAAACCGTGTGACGATTTCAAACCAATTGTACAACAACACTTCGCCACATGACAGAATGACCGACAGTCACATTCCCCCCTCTGAAAATCAGACGCGTGACGCAGTACAGCGGATGAGCTTTCACATTAGGTGAAGCCATATCTTTCCTTGAAAGTGTTTTTAAAATATGTACCCTATACATTATATGGTGCTGCTATGCTCATCTTATCAATGAATGGTTTCCATTCTGGTTGGAATATAAATCCAACTGGATTCTAGTAAAATTCATTGTCTGCTCTAATTTTGCACTGTTTCGCAGAAGCATCTTCAATGAATGCATTATAATTGCTCTATGATATTTGAACTTATTCATCTTAAAAGTTCACATTATTCAAGTTACACTACCGCGCATCAGGTGCGTTCCGAGAATCTGTGCATGCTTATAATGTAGTTTTACATACCAGGGTCTCTTTAAAGAGTATTTTTGCACTTTTGAGCCACTCTACCTACGGTGCTCAGCCTACCGTAGTGGTTGCTGGACACAGGCCTTCCCTTATGCAGCTAAACGCAGAGTCAGCTTAGACAGCTGCCCGCAGTCATACCCAGGATCCACTGAAATAGTCCGCACATGAACATATTAGATTGAATTCCAACTGGACATCCTCTCCGATTCCAACGGGTTAAAGCAGTTTTGAGGTCCAATAAGAGCTGGACGGTTATTCTGATTAGATAATGTAGGTATCCTAGGTTGTGCAAACAATTATTGGTTTAGTGTGGCAAAAGATTACCAATTTCTCCCTGCGATTACAACGCATACAAGAAACTCTTCTTGCATATCCGAAGTGATAACTAAGTATAGTGAAAGAGCTCAAACCTATTAATAATATTATTAAGTGAGATATCCAAAATCATACCGCGTAACGGCTAACCCTAATGTAGGTACGAATAGAATTGAAACGTAGCTTTGCTACAGAAGCCAAGCTACACAATATGCTGCTGTGTTATATTATTCCGTAGCAGCATTTTCAAACATTTTTGTTTGCTCTTTCATATTTGATCTTTCAAATACTCTTTTCATATTAATTTGAATAACATTGCCACATTCGCTGCTATTTAGTGCAGGAACCCTGTGCATGCTTATAATTTAGTTTTACATACCAGAGCCTCTTTGAGAGTATTTGTGCTAGCGAGTCACGCTACCTACGGTGGTTCCTCGTTCTAAACTCAGCCTACTCCAGTTGCTGGTGGACAGAGGCCTCTCCTCATGCACCTCAATGCTGAGTCAGCTTAGTCAGCTGCACACACTCGTATTCAGAAGTAACTGAAATAGTTCGCACAAAACATGTTAGACTTTATTCCAATAAAATTAGTCACCCCCCTCTGATTCTAAGAAGATGGAGCAGTTCTGTAATCCAACTTGACTTGAGAAGTTATGATAGAAAATGTAGACATCCTAGATTATCTAAACAATCATTGGCTTACTTGCACACCATGCTTTTATCTATCCCCTCAGAACATTTTCTGTAATGTTTGAAGTTATGACTATTGTGCCATAGCCCTAAAACATAAACCTATAATATTTCGCGAGATTACAGAAATCATAACGCGTAGCTATGGGTAACTGGACGGGGTCTAATAAAAGTGAAACTTAGCTTCGCAACAGGAGCCACGTTACAGCCACTGCTTTTGAAGTCAGCCGATGTCAGCTGATTTCGAAGAAAACTTTAAGCCAAGCGTAACCCTCAGAGAAACCGTTTAGGCTCATCGTAGTCGCAGCCAGATGAGGTTTTAAATATCCTGGAATTTGAAATAAGGCCAAACGAGTATCTATTCAATTATATGACGTGTCGCCAACTATTGATAATATTAGGTTTAACCATATCAAGGGTACTTCTTCTACCTAAGCTCACTTCACATACACACACACAGATGAATAAATTTCAAAGGCACACACAGTTTTCATATTTACACACTGTCAGATACAAAACTCACGTTTGCAGGCAGTAGAACCTTTTATTGCAGTTGCATATGAACACAAGCAACAATCAATACTAATAAAGCGGGGTTTGAACCCACAAGACGTGACACAGGAATCTAATATCAACAGATAAAACATGCGGAAATTGAATCCGCTACCAGTAGCTGAAGAATTCAACCATCATCATCAAGCCATTATCTAATTAAACAAATGTTATTGTAGGCGTTATAACTCTTGCCGTCTTAACAATTTATAGAACCATAAAATTACGTTGTGTTGTCGTTTACGTTGTGTTATTTTAGTAGTAACCCTTAATAAGTAGTTCTTTCTCGTTGCACTGACCTAAGTCAGTACATTTAATGACGAGAATCCTGGTCACGGCACCACATGTGACTGTACCTAGAATTGACCCCAGGCCGATAAAATTTTCGTTTTTCCTAATTATGTTAATATCAGTCCTTAGATCGGTTCCCCCTAAGGGGGAAGGACCGTACTCCTCCCCGTACGGCCCTGTAGAGCTCGTCACCGGACTGGTCACTCTCCCACCATTTAATTTAAATGAATTCCAAATAGCCTTAAATTATACTTAAGAATTCATATGTATGGAAACACATTGGATGTGGTTTCAGAAGCTAATAAATATCAGAGATACTCAAAGTACTTGTAATATTATATAAATGTACGAGTAACCCATACGCTAGCGTATTAGGTATCTGGTCAATCGTTACTCGCACGATACCTCACGTCAACACTCAGAGTACTCAGGGTAACACTTCCATAATGTGACGCAAGCTGCTTTGCAGCTATTTCACGTCGTCATGCTCTTTCGAGACAAGTTCCCTAGCAGCTCTTTCGAACTGAAAACGTGACGAAGCGGCTTTCCCTGCGGCAACCGTGCGACCGTCCTTGTCTAGCAACGGAGCGGCTAGTTCATGCGGCAAATCGTCGTCATCATGCTCTTTTTGGAGACATGGTCCCTATCAGTCCTTGGACTGAATAATTATGAGATAGATGTGGTCACCCAAACCCCTGGAAGTTCACCCGTTGCACAACAAGCATATCTGTAAGACACGTGTTCATGTCAATCTGACCGAATTATCAATCTGAGATCCATAATATAATAGTCACGAATGACTAGTAATAGAGTTGAAAATCTAGATTCTAGATTTAGTACCAAGTAGGTAAAGTTAGAGAATCAAAACCTAAGAATCATTATTTAAAATAGAATTGTGGATCAACTCTCATGACAGCCTATAGACAGCCCCAAAGAGCCCACCCGTCACCACTTCCTAGTGTTTGAGCTGTGGAGAAGAAGTGGCGCAACAAACTCCCCAGCAACACAACTGTCTAATTAGTTATAAGAACTTTAGTAGTACTCTCAACCTAAGATAACTACATATTGTTAGAATAGGCTCACCCAGTCATACCAACAACTATACATACACACACATAATAATTCTCCTCCCTTCACAGGTGAAGGCTATCTGCAATAAAGTCTTAATTATGTGGAGGGGTGAAGGGATCGTTGCGCTTGCGCTTAAATTCATTATTCATAGCTACTTTACTTTATTTGTTTACTGTTCACCCACTTTAGTGAGACGGGGAACCGTTTTACAACGTTTGCCTCATTGTACGTGCACCGTTAGACCTAACGCATAGAACCTCTGCGGACACTATACGATTCTAACAGAGCACGCTCCCTAAGCAGCAATAAAATGTCTTACTCAATCCTAAGACAGCGTACTGAGAAGTCCACCGTTATTGAGGAAGACAAGTTTTGAGTAGTTTTAATCACGTACTCATATGAATGTCACCCTTGTGAGTGCCTATCCCCTTTCTAAGATATCACAAGACTCGCACAAGCGCTCCGTAGACTCAGTCTCTAGCAAGACTCATTGCGATCGTTCTTGGTGCCTGCCGAAGTGGAATATCGTCACTTCAGATCTCCTTAATCTTCCCCACTTAGAGGATGCAGTGCATCCAGATTTCGTGTTTCGTTAAATAGTGACGATTCAGAAATAGGCCTACTAACAGCCGGGTGGTGGTTTTAACGAGACACGGTCCCTAGCGTTCTTAGAACGGCTACCAATACATTTTAGTGAACGTGTGTGATGCCTACCCCCGCTCCCAGAGACCTGCACGCCACAAGCCTCACGCAACGCGTTCTGTGGCGAGACCTTTTTGGAAACAGAAATCATCACTAACCTTTGGTTGGTTTATAATGCAATAATAGAACGGCTTTATAGCCTAGTTTATTTGAAATGAGTTATTTACGGTTCTGCCTTCCCAATGTCGTATGTTAATATGTCAACAGTCGTCAAAAGTCAGAGCTTTTCGCTCAGTGTCAAGTTTAGCGGGGGGCCTTCCCCGTCTCCCTATAACCAACTGCAAGTGACAAATATCTGCCGAGGTACTGGATTAGGAAGTTGACACTCAATACATGAGAAAATGACATTAATTATAAAGTCAGTTAGCACATAAAATAGTTAACGCCAGACTGAAATAAATGATCATTAATAGCTCCACTGTGTTATCACCAATCTGTTGTATATATTTCACAATATACAATCAACCTGCGAGAACAATAAAATGAGATCTTAATTATTACTATGTACACACTATTAATATAGATTGAAGTGGGCACTTACCAAATAATTCCTTAGGGTGAATTAGAGTAGGTACAACTCACTTACGGATACTGCGTCTATTACCAGTTTCTCCCTGCACCATCCCTCGCCGCTCACAACACTATATTATTTCCCGTAGAATAACTCGGCTAACTTAACTCTGGACTATCAAACCCGTCTGTCGTCTTTCGCGCTCTAAAACCCACTCGTTCACAAACTCGCTCTCTGAGATTCACGCGCCTTACATGCCACTTACATTCATTCTAGACTAATATAGTCTAGTCTAAGGCTACATACTTATTAAGCATTTAATGTATTCAATAACACTCTCACAGAGATATAAATCTCAATCCTAAACTAGTTTTAACTTCTCCAAGCCTAGCTAAAGCGACTGCTCTCTTCCGTGTCCAAAACTGACTCTCCGAGATTTAACCTAAGTCGTCACTTCTCCAGCCTACCTAAAGCGACCGCTTCCTACCGTCCCCAAAACTAACTGCCAGTGACTTTCAAGACTTTCCACATCCTAAAAAGCACCACGCGTCGTTCCCACGCCAATTCCCAGAATCGGTTTTTTGTTTTATTTCTTAATGGACTCTAAGGGTACGCTTGAGCTCAAGTTATAGTATCCAGATGTGGACAATCCGTCCGCTGCTTAGAATTTGCAAGAATTATCGCATCCTTGAGTGACGTAATTTATTGCTTTTGATTGTTAATAACTAGCAAAGTGCCCCAATATGTTTCTAAGGAGTTCGACATTGTTTTTAGAATTTTAAAGGAATGGGATTATTTATTAGGGTCGAGCTGTCAGATCATAAAGTTGAGATTTAATGTGTTCCTAAGAGGCCCGAAACCGTGTGACGATTTCAAACCAATTGTACAACAACACTTCGCCACATGACAGAATGACCGACAGTCACAATACCGCTGTGTGGCCATTGGCACTATGATTATGCGTCAGCGCCGCTCAACTCGACGTGTAATAATGATATATTTCCATCGAAAGGTCACCCTCGTAAATAGCACTATGCTCAACCTAGAAATAGTCGACAAGTTATGACTACCACATAGTAGAGATGCACAGAAGATACACTTCCTGAAGTAGCAGAAATAGTAAAGACAGGGAATTACTTAAGACATCAGGCACAAGTTTAAGGTCCGAATAAATGTTAGAAAATTTAATACGAAAATTGAATGAAACTAGCCAGAAACAGACACCTTATCAGAAGGCTTAAAGTCACCCAAAGTGCAATGGAGAGGGCTATTCTTTACTTGATTGAATCAGGAATTAAGAGATCCGCAGGAGAACCAAGGCAACCGACATAGCCCGAAGAATTGCGAAACTGTCTTTCACTTGTAGATTGACAGAGACAGGAATCTGCCAGGGGTTGAACGAAAGAGAAACCGTGGGCCCTGGCACACAGGCGACTGAAGGAACAAGGGTGGGTTTTAGTCAGAAGTCTGACACGCCCTCCCGCTCCGCCAAGACCGGCACCCTAATTGCGTAACATACGATTAATCATAATCTGTTTCATTTTGACAGTTCAACAATATTCATTGCGTTATTAACGTTGTTGAGCAGACACATTTTTCGAACATATGAAGCAATGGTTTTACACTATGTTTCAAAACGAAACAGATTATGATTAATCGTGAATTTGTGATTTTCCATCCACAAAAAAAAAACAGTGTCAGGGATCCCGCTAACTGTAATGTGCCTTACAATCATTGCCTTCTGCATTTTCTTGTTCAGAATCAGTAGTAAACACGCATTGAACTTTCATCGTCTATTTTAGCTTCATAGAAAGTGTCACTGTCGACCTAATTCTCTTTATTCTGGCCAACGTCCAAACTGAGAGGGATATGTTGCAGCAGCGGTTTTGTTATACTATGCGATGTCAATAAGATAAGTTTAAATATTACTGATTCTATCTTGGTTAAAATTAGGACGATATTTCTTATATTTTTATTTTCTTCTTCGTCTTGTGCGTCATAATGGTGCTATCACCCTTAAGTTCAATGTGACTTGCACGTCATAAAACGATACGGTATAGTCGCCATTGTGCGAATTAGATAGTTTCAACCTTAGTAAAATTAGAATTGTTTTCTATAGTGGTATCTAAAGCAAATTACAAGGTCGACTATACTTCAAAAAATTACCTTATTTTCACTAAACACCTGATAATACAGTTTAAAAATTCAAATCTATACATTTTCTACGTATAAATTCTCAACCACAATCTACTACAATAGAAATGTTATAATTCCAAAGGTACATGAACCAAAAATACAAAGCACACACGAGCTTATCACTGCTGCATTAATTTAAATACTAAACGGAGTCTGTAATCTGGCAATAAAACTCAGATTACTGCTAACCCTTCGTTAAAGTACTGGGAATTAACGCTAAGGTCAAAAAGGTCAGTTGAATTTAGCAATTAACTCGACAAAGAAGCTAATGTACTATGTGTTTCTCTTTTTCCATACTTTAGTATCTACTTCATTTAAAATCTTCGATAGTTAAAATTGCTGAAAAGCATTTTTTTATTAATTAAAAGGCTAACATGAAAATGTTTTGCGTATTAAACTCCAACTCAAAGTATTTATTTGACTAAAAAAGTTACAAGAACGTTTGAATTGGCAAGGGGTCTGTTAGACAGAAAGATGAAGCTAGTTGCATTCCAAAGTGGAGTGGAGTGGAGGTGGTTCCTATGGAGAAGATCGGGATAGATACTCACTCTTTTAAATGAAAATAAATATTTTGTTCGGTAGTACTATAAAAGATGGCGTTTGCCCTCTGCTTATAGTGTGGTTTCATACAAAAGAAGTCCACCTTTAGTTGAGAAAGACGATTTTTTTACGTACCCCACACCAGCAGGCTTAGCACGAGCACCGATTTGTCGACGGAAGAATAGACATGACTATTAACTAAATTAAGTACCTACAATTGGAGAAGATAGCTATGTTTTTCTATTAATTATCACAGTTTTGCGTTCCAAACGAATCATGATTTTGTAGATAATCGTATATATTTTGTGGCCGTCGAGTAGCAAAGTTTGTTGTCAGCGTGATTTTGACAGTTTGGGAAGAAATATTCTTCTGAAATATTCTACTTTTATAAGGACCTAGACAAAGATCGGTAGAAACGAAAGAGAAAATGACAGATTGTAGAAGGATATCTGCGGTGCGAAAAATGGAGAAACGTAATGTCACTTTGTATTGAAAAAGCACTGTCTATTCTTTGTAGAAATAGAAAGCGTCATGCTAAGCCTGCAGCAAAACAAAGCAGTAGACTTCGATAGTTTTAAAATTATAGCAGCTACACTGTCCCAGGTGAATTATTTCCCCATTTTCCAATACCGCTCACAACATACAATTAATCTAAAGATCCACACAAAGCCAAAATACCATTTAAATTCAAACAAATCACCAATAAAGCTAAGCAAATCTATACAGCAATAAAAGAAATCACATAAACCCTGCAACACACTCGCTGCAATCTGACCGCGGTAAGCCAAACGTTGTATTTCACTAGCAGGATTATGCAGTGCACTCCCGACTTTATCTCAAACATTAAAATACTTTATAGACACTTAGTCACTGGCTACGTTTATTGGACCTCCGGCTTTAACGTGAATTATGTTAGCGTTATTTGGATTTGAGTATTGGAATAATTGATTTTTTGTGCGGTATCGCTCGGGAATTTGATACGGATTTGATTTTCGTGGAACTGTGAAATGAAATACGGTTTATTGGGAACTTGTTTTTCAATATTTTGATGCAAATATCGTTTCAAATTATTCGTGTCATAGAAATGAAGAGAATTTATATATGACTAGCTTTTTCAAGCGGCTGCACCCGCGTGGAGGTCAGAAATTATACAACAGGAACGTACTACCATGATAAAAAGTTTCCTTAGTGTTAATCCAAGGTATCTGCTACCTGTGTGCGAAATTTCAACCAAATCCGTTTGGCCGTTTTTGCGTGATTGACTTACAAATCACCAAACTGCAAAATTTCACATTTGTAATATTAATAGGGTAAGATTCCTAAATTAGCAAATATTAACAACATAAAACACCTGGAAATAAAATAATGGTTTAAAAAACAAAAAATTACGCTTTATAAACCAAACTAAAAAACTAGGAAATAATTAAATTCTATTAAAAAGCGTGCGGTGCTTTTTGAGGTATTTTTATAATCAATTAATATCAAACACGCCCCGCTTTTTATTAGAATTAAATTATTTTCTACGTGTTTAGTTTGGTTTTTGAAGCGTTTTATTTTTATTTATTCAATTAATTTTTTAGTTATTGAATTGTCATCGGTCCTCGATAAGTCTACAAAGTTTAAATGAAATCTGACCGTTTGAAGTAGGTCAAAATTAAGTCCAAAAAAGGAGTCGGTTACAAACAAACATACATACAGGTGAAGCTAATAAAAGCGTGTTAATGATAAAAAGAAAAGCTGTTTCACCTCTACAAGTCAATATTGTAAAATAAACACTACGTTGAAGCAGAATTGTCACACGCGTAAGTCCTCAGTGCTTATCTTCCAAAGGAATGCTTTCTTGATATTATTTAATTTATCTACAAGTTGAAATTGCAAACATGCGACAAACCGTAATGGGAGATTGTACTCATCCTTATGAACAACTTTTACTGAGGGACCAAAGATGCAATCGCAAAAAAAAAAACAGCTGTTCCCTACATTTTGACGAGTCATGCGAACATAAATGTAGGGAACAGATGTCTTTTTTTTCGCGATTGCATCTTTGGTCCCTTAGTAAAAGTTGTTCATAATGATGAGTACAATCTCCCATTTCGGTTTGTCGCATGTTTTCAATTTCACCCTGTAAAGTTAAGACATCTCATAATATTATACATTTATTTTGTCTTTAAGCTTTATTTTCACTTAATTGCTGTTTATCTTAACCTTGCTGGATTACGTTAAGTCCTTCGTTCAGATTCTTATAAGCCTACTTACAAGCAAACACAGCATATTTTAAAACGGTGATTAAAATAAGTTTATTTTGATTAAATTCGCTCTCTGTTCTGTTAAGTCAGTAAATATTTTGCATTTATCATAATCCTTTGACTTAATTTTTACAAAGACAGGTTTTGTCCAAGTTCTTATTGAAAATTCAAGATTAGCTTCCTAATTCACGATAAAAACTTAGATCTCATAGATATGACAAAAAAATCTATCAAAATATTATTTTCCCGTGGGAAAAAAGTTCCTGGAAAGAATTGTGGGAAACCTTTGCCCAGCCGTGGGACAGTAAACAGATAACTTGGTGAGTTATCTTTCTGTAAAATTCTTTGGCTAATTTCAACGCACCAATTATAAAACATACGTCTATTAAATGTTGCCAAACTATTTACTACACCCTAAAATAATCTAGAATTCTAAAACTGCTTGGCAGAAACCGGATCTATTTCGGCACGAATGGAGACAGGTGTTAGAAAGTCTAAATATATCAGGACATGTTTAGCTACAGCGGAGTTCAAAACCCCTGGTAATTACAGGCGACACATTGGCAATAGCTAATAATCTGTTAACTGAACAAGTATGTGAGATGAAATGTTTTGGTAAAATGTAGTTGATGGAATTTGAGGAAAGACATGTCTTCAAGTTTCAAGGTTTCTTTGAGAACTCAACTTACAGAGGTCATTAAACTGTAGCGATATTTTCGTATAAGAATGCTAGTACATTTTATGTTATGAATTGGAGCAGTTTGGCTAATTTCAAATATATTGCGTATTTATTCACGGTGTTATGCTTGGCTGCTTCTTCAAAATGTATCTATGCGAAGTGCGGGACATAATGTTTTCTTTGGATGTAACTGAAAGTTGAGGAATTATTGTAGAATGGTTCCTTAGTATAGACTTTGAATGCATTCACTGTAATAATCTGTGAGAGATAGAATACAGCTGTATTAAAAACATGATCTGTCCTTTTGAAGTCTGCATTTGATAAATGAATTGCTTCAGCAAACTTCATTCATACAGGAATAAGAATAATTAGCATTAACTTACTATTACCATTAGCGTGAAAAATTGATCAACAGATTTAACCATGTGCGAACAAAACTTCAATCATCCAGACGTACAGTGTGCCAAAGAAATTAAACCTGTCATATTTTATTTATTTATTTATTTATTTAACCATTTATGCACACACATATAAACAGACAAGAAGAAAGGAACAGAAAAATACGTACAAAGGTAAGGTAGGTAGGTACTTTAATTTTAGACCAAATTACTTTCAATGATACGTCCGTATTTATTTTTATGCCTTCAAAAATATTTTTTCTCGATAAATATGAGGATCAAATAAAATCTAGGCAGCTTTTAACTTCAGCTTCATATATCAGCATCAAGCGTGGACATTGAAATCTGGTGCGTGACGTCATCTGACAGATGTCACGTTTCATCGTAGCATGAAACCGTTGATTCAGGAAAAGTTTTATACTAAATGCTTGGAATATTTTCATATCTATTGATTCCACTATATATAGTTTCGTTTACTTTATATAAAGTAAAAAAAGTCAGAATGTCAAGCCGAACTTCAAACGTGTATCCTGTACAGATGATCGTAGTAACAGAACGAAAGTAAATTTATTTGACCTGGAGGTTAGTTTTGCTTCAAAACTGTGTTAATTTTAGTCCAGTCAGTCAGAATTGGAAAAACTCGAGTGTTGGTTAAAACACCTCAGTCGTCACTCTTTCATTAATATTCATCAAACTGATGGAATGAACTGGGTTGTGGAAGTGAGATAGGCAATAACTCCAAATAAAATACGATATTTTAGCTGCATCCGATTACATTGGAAGCCGCTCCCAAAATTTTTGGGCGACTGACGAAGGTAACTCTCGCATTGAGTTGTGCGTCTACCTTAACATCTTTTTTTTTTTAGCTTCTAACGACCCACTGCTGGGCAAAGGCCTCTCTACTCTCTTTCCACCTCTTTCTGTCCAAAGATGACAAGGACCAATCTTTATTAAAGGAGTCCAGCTCATCCCGCCATCTCCGTCTGGGCCTGCGGCGATGTCGTTTGCCACTAAGCGGGACCCACTGGGTCGTAAGTTTGGCCCATTGATCGTCTGACATACGGCAGATGTGTCCAGCCCAATTCCATTTGAGCGTGGCACCTTAACATCTACCATATTCCTATTGAGTCATTCTTTTTCTCCTGAATATCACTATCTACCGCTGTCCCAACCAGCTGATAGTTGTCAAAAATTACACAAACAATAACAAAAGCTAACTGTACCACGTGGATACGCGTCTATATTCGTTTTGGCTCCAAGCCAATGTTCTAAGCGCTTCCTTCTATATGGAGACAGTTATATCTCGGGTGTCTTTGCCTTTTAATTATGATTTCTTATCTTTGTGTGAGATGGTTGTTAGAAAAATCTTTGGTTGGAAATAGTTGGTCTTGATGCCTAACTGGTACAAGGAATTCGTCGAAATAATCTGAATTTTTCAGTCGTGTGGATTTCTTGCTTTGTGTGACTGGTTTGACTTGCTATGGTAAGAGGCTGATTAGAAACTGACGACTGACTTAAAAAGGTAGCTAGGAGAGATCAGATGCGGGTGACGGAGGACAGGGTGTTGAAGCACAGTTCTGGTAGAACCCTTGTCCAGCAGTGGACTGCGATAGGCTGAGTTAAAGATATGATACACAAGGACTCTCCCTTGAGTTTCCAATCCGACTATTTTCTGATATCATCTGCTATACTTACATTGTAAGTTGTGTGTATTATAGATTTTCACATTAAACATAATATTTAAGATTAGTTTTAGTTGGTTTGATTTTTTTAAAGCAAAGATACGGTCGGCACATCTAGATGTGAATTCCGTATCTTGGTTTTGTTTTGTGAAACAACACAGTATATATAACACGCTGTGATACTAAACACTTATAGACCAAAGCTCCTTCCAAGTCTATATCCACTTTAAATCCTTGGTTAGACTTTTACGACATACCTATGTACTGACTTCGTGAGACACAGCTACTAAATTCTATAATTTTCCTTTAGTGCCAGATGGGTTTAGTAGAACCCAATAATAGAAATACACTACCAATTAATTTTATTACATTATGTGACCACACACAACCACTAAACTTTATCTATTTGTGTTCAATAATTGCCCATAATTCTATTGTACTAACACAGGAGTTGAGATTAAAAGACATTTACGATTTCTTCGCGACCATTAACACTATTTAACAGTTGGAAATAAAGTCAGACATCCACTGCTACGTATGATGTGCATAGAGAAGCTCACCACGTTAGCTGCTAAATTCATTTGTTTTATAGCTACGCATTCGTGGAAGTTTCCGCCAAATTTTTTATGCAGTGGGCCTAGTAGGACTTTATTTATGGATGATACTTAAAGTGCTAGTCGCAAAATTATAACCAAATTGCTAATGGATAGTCATATTTTTGATACATAAATCGTTCGAATTTACGTTACACCCCGCATTCGTGCTTGAAACCAGCTTGTCCTAGAACCAAAAATTCGAAGACCAACTCGCACTGGGCCTGCGTGGTGGATAATGGCCTACTCCCTCTCACTGATAGGAAGCCAGTATACACGTAGTGGAAACATTATAGGCTGACTATGTGTCCGTGCAAGGGCCTCAGTGCAAAGCTAAGAAATAAACGTGCGCAGCTCAGCCGTGGGACACAGTGGAGTGGCTCCTTAACTTGTTGTCCGTTTACAACAGTCCTATTTTGATAAACTACTATCTTTGTTGCTTGTCATAAAGTTGTAAAAACTATTTGTCGTTGCTTTTGATAGCCTGTTTAGTACCTTTTTATGATTTCGGTTGGGATAAAGAGATTGTCATTGGGTGTTCCTGAGAGATTATCTTGCACATTGTCTATGAATATGAATGGTTTTATTACTAAGCTAGCTGTGTCTCGCGACTGAGTCTGGGTGTATTTTGAATTTCAATTTTTTTTGTACAATTATCCAGATAAGAAAGTAGCTTATGTCTTTCGTCAGGTCCTAGGCTACCTTCAGATGACCAATCTGTCAAATTTCATAACGATCATGTAATCGTGGTATGTAACAGTTCAGTGCTTTAGGCGTGAGAAGGTAACAGACAGGGTTACTTTAACATTTATAATGTTTTCTTTTTCTTTTTACTTAGCTCCTTAGGTCCGCAACGTGATGCGAATTAGCCTGTTACATTTCTCAAGAATTGAGCTGTCAAATGGAATATTTTTTTTTCAAATCCTACTGGTAGTCCCAAAGATTACCATCTACTTACAAAACAAACAAATGTTACCTCTTTGTAATATAATGTATATAGGTATAGACAAGGTTGCTTGTCCTATTTTAATTGCTTATTCACCCGTAGTTGTTACCGAGTTCAAAAAACCAAATGATTTCTTAATTTAAAGTCCATTTCCTTCTAAAGCTAATTCTAACCAGCTAGAATGAAATAAAAGTATCTTCTATCTTTTTTGTACGTGGCGCTTAGGGCAGGGGCTAAATCTGGTTGATCTCTGGCTTCACGCCAAAGCATGCCGATCCCTAAATATGCTATGTCGCCATGCAATTCTGTATTTAGGACACTTTTGATGGGGGAACGCGGTAAAAATAGACTTGTGATGAATTTTTCTGCTATTAAAATTGAGATGTGGGTGTTTGTAATGGGTGTACTTCCTCTCATCACTGTTGAGTTAGCGTTTCATTTTAATTATAATAGAAATAGAAATATTCTATTACTGTTGCTGGACTATTTATGCTGGAATCTTTAACACGCTAAGGGTTCTTAGTTATTTTCATATCCTACTAATAATATTATAAATGTAAAATTTTCTTTTTTGGATATTTAGATGTTTGTAAATTTATTACTCAATCACGCTGAAACGGCGGAACGGATCCGGATGAAATTTGGCACACAGGTAGTTTATAACCTGGACTAACGCGTAGGATACTTTTATCCCGGAAGTACGTTCATGCGGTATAATTTTAGGCTACCACGCGGGCGAAGCCGCTGGCTAAAACTAGTATTGAATAAAGTAATGGGGTTTCTAGATTTCCACTACGTGTATATTCATTAAACATAATTTTCCTAAACTGCGTTTAATTAACACACCAATCAGGGCTTTTCTGGAAAGCTATCCTTAACTGTCTAAAAAGCCTTAGTTGATGTGTTATTCCAATAGTACATTATCCAAAAAATGCTTTGGTAAATAAAGGGACAAGTTTTGACCATGGTGTTAAATTTCTCACTAACCAAACCCAAAAAGATTATGATTAACTTAACGTTAAAGGCAACAAATAGGTGTCTTCAAATAAGTATCGCGAGCATCGTCATGTGAATAGAACATTTGTGGTGTACGTGATCGAAATTGTGATTTTTCTCATTTTGACGGGGCCCGCCATTTTGCGGACCCGCTCTGAGGGCCCTCGTTGTGACTGTAAGATGTTGATAGTATTAGCTTTTATGTTGAGGATTTTTTGCTATAATATGTAGGTCATTGTAGGTAGGATGTCATTTTCGGTTCGTGAGAGAAAATGTTGAAGGAATTATTTGTTGGGATGTCTTCTTTAACTAGTAGTTATATTCTGCTGGAGAGTTTGTTGCGCCACTTCTTCTTCCCAGTTAAAGCACTATGAAGTGGTGAAGGAAGAGACTGTCTTATATAGTTTTGAGGTTCAAAAAGTATTGATTCTTATCCTAGTTTGAATAACTGATTTTTGCTTTTGATTTTGATATTGCTTCGGTCTAATGTATTTTGGCTGGTGTGATTATACGTTAGTGAGTAGCAAAATTATCATCATTATAATCATTTATCATTGACACTTCTCTTCTCAAAGAACCTGAAATACAATGACATGATTAAAACATTTAGCAGATAGTCTGTTTATCTTTTTTTTAATGATTTGACGAAAAAATAACTCCAGCAGAATAATTCTACAAGAAACCGTTAGCAAAATCGTAAACTCAACATTCAGACAGAATCCTTCAATGCAACGCTTCTCAAATACGAGAAAGCCACATTTGCAACAATTGCTGCAATATCCATGTCATGCAAATTCATGGGACAATGCATATGTAATGCAGGCGACAATATTTATACATACTGTTACATACGTTAATTCTCTGTTGGATCTCTGACTCAAGATGGCGGATGTTTGAAGACGTTTCATTTGGAAGGTTTGTTGCAGTGTGTCGAATGATGAAATAGGAGGCTGTGTTATTATTTAGTTTCAAAATACTGTTGTATTATTTGTTGTTTATGTTGCCTAAGATAATGAATAAGATACGTTTTAAGACTACAGTGCCTCGGGAAGCACGTTAAGGTGTTAGTCCCGGCTGCCACTCGTAGATCTTTGACAGTCGTTACGGGTCGTCAGAAGCCTGAAAGTCTATAACCCAGTCTTACCACGAGGTATCTAGGTACCCAGTGACTGCAGCAAATTCGTCATGCTCTCTAGATGTCACTGCTTGTGGTAGCGTCGGGGGTCGGGTTGCCTCCTTCCCTCAGTAATGGCGAGGGGGGTAATGGCTTATCTTTGCGTTATGCTCGTGAACGGGTACTGCTTGTGGTGACTGTTCGTCTTGCTGACCATGGTTTTGTTATTATTAATAGTAATAACTGTTTATTAATTTAACCCCAAAGGTCTTAGTTTAACTTTTGTTATTCCAAGTTATAGCTATATTTACATAATGCAGAATTGTATATGTAAGCGGGCACGCCCTTTATGCCGGAGGCTTTTATTTAGGTTGTAAGTTCTGTTTACGTTTTTTTTTTTAATTTATTTTTTCTGCTTGAGTACCTATACCTTAACTACTTACCTTATTGTACCTATACAATCAAGTTCTTCGAACTTAACAGACAGCTGCGCTGCTGGGGAATTTGTTGCGCCACTTCTTCTTCCGAGCTAAAGCACTAGGAAGTGGTGAAGGGCGGGTGTTTTTGGGGAACTGACTTATGTAATTTTGACGTTCAAAAAGAGCTGACTCTCAGCCTAGTTTGAATAAATGACTTTTGACTTTGACTGGGTTATGGAGACCAGATAAGCAGTAGATCGATGTAAAATACTGAAATTCAGGAATCACGTTAAGCCATTGGTCCCGGTTGTGATTCGTGGGACTTCGAAACTCGTTTGAAAGTCTGAAAACCAGTCTTACCAAGGATTGTCGTATTAACCAGTACCCGGGTTGTGGAGATCAGATAAGCAGTCACTCTTCGTAAAACACTGAAAAATTAGCTACTTTATCCAGTTAAACCAGAAGCCGACCCCAATGAAGTTGAGAAAAGGTTAGGCAGTGATGATGATGATTTACACTACAGCAAGTGTTTAGATATTGAAACTACCTATAAAGACATTCATACTATTATTTAACTTCATGCAACTTAATGCGTTGAAGATTTGATCAGGCGTTTTGTGTGACGGTGAATTAGTTTTAAGTCTACCTACATTTTTTTTGTCATTACTTTGTTCTCTCGGAATACATACGCATTTTACAGCTCCAGTCTAGAAATTTCATTTTTCCTGCCTAAACACACATCTCAATAGCAAGTTCAGTTAACTACGTACTTTTTATGTTTCTCTTCGTGTTGATTGACTACTAGCTTAAAAAAAAACGTCTTAAAAAGATGTACCTTTCATATTTATTTACTTTAGGTAGAAAACAAAATTTATAAATAAAATTAACACCATCGCTTTTCGCAAACTTTCATTCTTACCTAAATATATGCGCAATGTGTCCATAAATACAAAAGTTAAAAACTTGAGAGTGAGGTTAGTAGAATAGCTTTGGTGTCATTAGGCAAAGTGCCTTAAAAATCAGTCCTTTGAGTGGAATCTCTAACCTTTCCTACATTAATTATTTTGGTCCACTTAACAGCTACATCTGCCACATTCTTCCCCATATTATTACAACTCAAACGCAATTCGTCGTCGTCTTCTTCCCCGCCATTTGCCACAGCATCCGTGTAGCACCAACGTGTATCGTAATGGCGGCGGTCGCACCGCATACATAAAACATGGGCCCTTTGCCGCATCGCGCAGCTATGATCTAATAACGTGGTGCGTAGTGCGGACGGTTCACATTGTTTGATACGGGACGAGATTTTTGATTTTGTTGTAGTCTGCTTACAATGAGTTTGTTTAAGCCTTTCTTCTCAAAGTGGACAGATGAGAAACCGGCCTCACTTAGTTTTTAAAATATTGTTTTTTTTTTGTTGTCGGGCATCACGCAGTTGACCTTGAGAGGCCATGACTGCTTAACCGGGCTTTCCTGGGGCTGCCATTAAGAATTAACTTAACGCCTCCAGCCAGGGCTTACAAACTAAAATATTACAAGCTAAGCGACTGTACGCTGAGGGTATCCCCTGTGGGGTACGGGCCTCGGCCCAGGGCGTCACTGATAGGGGGACAGCTGTTATTGGGGACAGGCTGGATCAAAATATTGGCATTATTATTATCAGGCTCAGCTGCGGCGCGGGCTGGCGCCTCAACGAGCAAGGGACGGTCGGGTTAAAATATTGTTGGAATGTGAAAGTTTTTGTACAAAACTACTGACGGAAATAAAATAATTTATCATTAATGATTATAATTTTGGAATTATCAAAATCCTTTTCTAGATTTTGACTTTTCTCTCGCCCTTCCTCTTATAAAATCAGGGAGCGTTTAGGAAGCCTGAGTGTCAGGAGAAAGATGGCTGTCGCCGCTATTTGAAATCATACGCTATTTTGTCGGAAACTTCGAAATATTTATAGGCAAGTCAGAAGTTATGGCTAATTACGTAAAGCGCTTTTTAATTAACGTGAAGTAAAGACATCATCATCATCATTTCAGCCAAAAGACGTCCACTGCTGGACATAGGTCTCCCTAAAAAAGATGGGGGGTTTGTCATAATCGCCACGCTTGACGGGCGGGTTGGCGATCGCAGTATGGTGGTAAAAAGCATAGAGAACGCTGCTGCCCATTCTCTAGTAAGTCCCTTAGTCGTCTTCTACGGCACCCACGGGATGAAATGGGATACTGCTATTCGTTACGTCCGGCAACACACGGAACAGTAAAGACATACCCAACAATAATACTCAGAAAAAGTTTATCTGAAGGTTAACTATACTGGTTATAACTTTACTCCGAGCTTACAAATAGATAATAGAGGGAAGAATTAGAACGCTTGGCACACTTGGCCATGATATCAACGTAAAATTAAAATTTAATTGTTTACACTAAAATAAGTCCCAATATGCTGGATTATCTATAATCCTCGCTAAACAATGGACACACTCACTGTAACTCAATTGCTAGTGTTCTCTTTTGATGTAACGCCGTCTTTTACACGCGGCCCTTACACGCTCGCTAATGCGCCACCTTCTAACTATATCCAATTTGTTCTACCTCGGGGTAAGCAGGGAGAGTAGGTGTTGTGATTTTTTGGGATTTTACAGGATTATAAAGCTTTCATATGCGGCCATTTTTCTGTCTTTAAAAAGATAAAGGTGAACATTGGTTGCTCAGACGCCCTGGGCGTCGGGAATCCCAAGCTGATTCTCGGCCACCGTAGGTGCGGGCTTGCGGACGGCGAGTAATGGGTAGCTCGCTGTCCGGTAAGGACCAAGCCCGAGTCGACGGCCCGTTGTGGTCCACGCGCGCCTCAAAGAGATGTCAGCACAAACTGGTGGGGTCCGCAAGGGCCGATGCCTGCCAGGGGTGCGGGTTGTTCAAAAGAGATACCGCGGCCCCTGGCACACAGGCCACTGAGGGAACACGGGTGGGTTTTAGTCAGTAAAAGTCTGATACGCCCTCCCGCTCTACTCAGAGCGGGAGAAGTTATTTAATGATATCCCACCCAAAAAAAAAAAACATTGGGTGCTTTATTTTCCATCTTTTTCTATTTTGCTTTAAAAGAATAATCCCTGCGTGGTGAAAAGATTGAAAAAGTAATGTTGCTTGGGCTGACTGTCTTAAACCTCCATGGATATCGAGCCCTACGTGTATCTGTGCCGTGTTGATGGCACAGTTGGCGCAGTGGTTAAGCGATTGACTGCTGCGCTGCGTGTCGCGGGTTCGATTCCCGCACGGAACAAATATTTGTATAAACTACAAGTAGTTGTTCCGGGTCTGGCTGTTTGTGCATGTGAGTTTAAATGTTTGTAAACGCACCCACAATACAGGAGAAATTCCTAGTGTGGGGCAACGTTTTAAGAAAAAAAAAAAACTTTGCCAGTCAGCCAGCCAGCTTGCTGGCAAATCTTGATAGGCATGAATGAACTATAAATTGAAATCTGAAAACATTATTCAATCAAGTGTTTTAGATCAGTTATTTTGTTGAAGACAATATTGATGACATCATCATGATGACTGAAATGTGACTGTATAACATCTGGTGAATGATTTATGGATATTGGAAGTTAGGAATTTGTCCGTAAATAATAATTGTACGACGTGCCTGTATGTTTGGTCAGAAATTAAATAAAGCAGATGACATAAGTTTAAAAATATGCATTAATCAGTTTCTGTTTCCTTGAAGGAGTTGCCGATTTTCATGCAAACTAGGATTGCTAAGGTCTGGTCAAAAGAGTCACTTATCCAGTGGCTATATACAGTCGAAGCTTAGAATCTTAAAAAGTAAAGTAGTATAAACGCTAATATTCGTTTATACTATATCAGAAATCAACTACAAGCATCTTTGGCTCGTTATGTGATGATGATCTCGCACTGTACGGAAATCCTATACAATGCGAGATCAGCTTATACTGGAAATGCATAGCTTGATGTGTAGCCGTGAGTACCAAGACGTCTTCGTGTCTCGGAAAACACGTTAAGCTGTTGGTCCCGGCTATCATTAGTGGATCTTTGACAGTTGTTACGGGTCGTCAAAAGCCTGAAAGTCTGACCACCAGTCATACCCAGGGGTGTTGTATTACCTAATAACTGGGATGTGGAGGTCAGATAGGCAGTCACTTCATGTAAAATACTGGTATTCAGATGCATCTGGTTAGAGGAGGTGACCCTAACTTAGTTAGGAAGAGGCTAGACAGTTGATGATGTCTGTGGCTCGTAATGTGATGATATTCCGTGTTTTGTTTTCATAGACCTATAAATAGCCTAAGTTTTTGTCTATCTTTTTAAAGAATGTTTCTAGTTCACATGTGACATTTCCGCTCCCGCCTCCACTTTACCGATGAGCCGCACTTCAACAGAACATCAATCTTCATAGCTGCTAATGAGTGGCTCCCTAAGGACTCGGACATACGATCTATGCTTGGCGGATTTAGTCATTGTCTTTTATGTTATGTGAGAACTTGAAACTCCCATGGTGAAATACATCATTTAGTAGGTATTTTATGGAAAACTACATTGTAACTGACAAAGTTTATATTTTTGTCTGTTAAACGAAACGATACCATTTGTTCATTCGAAGTGTTTTTTGCAAGAGTTTTTTAGAGAATTTGACTTGCCAGCCTATCAATTTGAGAGGTCCACAGTCACTGCTAAATGCAGACAAACCTAGGAATAACCAGGATCTATCCATAATAATGAAACATTAAGGAAGAATTTATGTGTATGTGAGTAGGTTAAGATGAAATTCGACTCACAGATAGTTTATAACCCAAATGAATAAATAAGGTACTTTTGATCGAGGTAGTACGTTCTCGTCTGATATCCTCCCACAACCACGCGAGCGAAGCTGCAAGCAAAAGTTAATCAATGAATAAAACATTTAATATTCAGAATGTGTCAATAATTCAAATTATAATCGTAGATTATTTCAAAGAGACAATTGTAAGAATTTACAAAACCCTCAGGTGAGAAAGGGCCCTTTAAGTATCTGCAAAATTTTGAACACAAAAGCTTACGAATAGTGTTCAAAATAAACGGATAATGCCAGTAGGTGAAGTGTGTGATCGTCCTAACGTTGATCATGAAAATAAAGTACCTACCTCATTATTACACACAAGCTTATGTAGATACGGACGGATGAATTAGGGCTAAACGATTAATTGTTGTGTTATTATTTAAATGGTCCTACTATTGTCGCAATTGGCGCCTTGCTGGGCTCGTATTGGCAAATGCTGAGAACTGGGAGCTGTTAATTAATTGACCCTATTACTAAGAGCTGATGTTTTTGCGATATTCTCACAGTAGGAGGTGCGTGTTAAGATTTATTTATTTACAGAGAAACGTAGGTATCTGTAAATTAAGATCCATAAAAACACTTCCCGAGCCCCGTATCTAGAGAGATACTGTTCGTGAGTTGCACTCAACTCAATCAGCAATCGGCGAGTTATTTACGCTGATTGGTTCCTTTCCCCCAAAAAGCCCTAAAATCTACCTGATTAGAAAGAAAGAAAGAAAGAAAAAACGTTTATTTGCGGTAAACATGACGCAAAAAGATAAGGAACACAATAAAAAAAATAAGAATAGGTTGAGGGAAACATGCGTCACATCCACGCAAAACGGCTGTATAAGCACAATCAGCCCATAATGTTCAGGCCTCCTCTTCGAAAGAGGGAGTGGGCCGTAATCCACCGCACAGGCCCAGTGCGGGTTGGTTCATGACTTCGAATTTCGGGCTCCAGGACATACTGGTCCTCACGATGTTTTTCTTCACCGTTTTGAGAGCAGTGGTGATGAAATAATTTATAAAAAAGCACCTGTCTGGTTTCGAACCTACGATCTATAACTCGTAAGTCGGAGCCGTTGCCTGCCACCATTGCTCTCACCCTGGTTACAAGAGTTTGAGTAAAATAAAATTTCTAGATATAAAAGTTGACCTGGGGAACCGCAAAAAGCATTGCTATGTCCCGGTTATAAAGATCAGAACACGATAAAATAAAGATAAAGATGCATTTATTTGTATAAACATGTGTAACATCCTACTAATATTATAAACGCGAAAGTTTTTAAGTATGGATGGATGGATGGATGTTTGTTACTCTTTCACGCAAAAACGGCTGAACGGATTTGGATGAAATTTGGCACACATATAGATTATAACCTAGATTAACACATAGGATACTTATTATCCCGGTAGTACGTTCCCGCGGAATAATTTCCGACTTCCATGCGTGCGAAGCCGCGGGCGGAAGCTAGTGATACATAAATGTGCACATATGGATGGAAATTCGTTTAAAATTGCTGGTTCAACATGTTTTGCCATATTTGGTGTAAAAAATAGTTTTAGTTTAAAATTATAAATGAGAATGTTTTTAATAATAGTCAAAATTCAATCAATTTCAAATACATAATCAGACAATGCAAAAATAAAGTCAAAAGATAATAATAATAATTGAAACAGTAAAATTACTAAAACTTAAATACTTAGTAAATTATCTAAATTCAAAATTTGTCATTTAAAAAACATTATAGTATGCTTTACTAATTAGCAATTTTTTCAGTTCTCTCTTAAAGGAATTAACATTCATTATCTTAAGGGCATTAGGAATTTTATTGTATATTAATGGGGTCATGCATATCACACTTTTTCTTAGAAATGCTGTTTTGGCGGAGAGTGATTGTACCCAAAGTCTGTACTTCTCACTCACATCTATTTCTACCTGAATTATTAGTCAGAAGGGGAAACAAGTGAGGATTGGTTCAAACATCTTATACCATTTACTTGTGATAGTTACAAATTCTAGAATATAATTATAGGCTTCATTTTGTTTTATTGAAATCAGCAATGTAGATTATTTTTTTGCTATGTAAATACTGCTGTTCCCAATACCCTAGATCAAAAGCTTCTATCTTTCTATCCTAAAACACTTTCTACTTAGAAATAATAAAATAGTAACTAGACATTTCCATATTCTTAGAATCACTTACCATGTAAAAGGCATCACAGGTCCATTTGTGTTTTCCCCGTAGACATGTAACTCGAGCCTTATTTCTATGTTTTGTACAACCAAAATAGCAATTCTAAGAAGTAAATTAGGTTTCTGACTCAGAAAGCAATTCGTCATCTTGTCTTCTATGACAGTAATTGCTGCTGCATGGTGTTTCATCAAAAAGAAGAATAGTCATTAATCTATTGTTTAATCTGTACAGACGTAAAAAACTACATGATGATGTTATCTAATAACATAGTCGTCACGCACTTACCTATTCGTTTTTTTGTAACAAAATAAACCTATTTTTCATTCTTTTTTTTTCTATTTTCTGAAAGGGTAGAAACAGGAATAAAGAAGCAAATTTTAGGCATTTGACAAAAGCGCATCAACCCTGCTGTAAGTAAGAAATTTTTGAATAAAATGAGCTTTGTTGGGTAATGATCAGAGATCGGATATTCGGATGCATATTTACCTAAAGATAATTTTTAGCTATCAAAGTATGGAAGCGGCTTTATAAATTATTTGTAATATTTATTACAAACCCCGGGATTCTTGGATTGCGTAACTATTCAAATGTATATTAATTTAAAATTAATGTTTAACCCGATACAAATGTGTGTATGTACTGGAGCCGCACTGGGCCCGCGTGGTGGATTACGGCCCACTCCCTCTCACGGAGAGGAGGCCTGTGTCCCAGCAGTGGGAACGTTATAGGCTGAGTATGTACTGGAGGAGGGGTGGTTTGTATTAGTTAAAACAAAAAATAAACAAATTACTTACCTAATTAAGATTTTTTTGATACAAAAGCGCATTCCATTTTAGCCAACATCTCAACTTTAGGTGAACATGCATCCGAATATCCCATCTCTGGTCATGATGCTAAAATCGTGTAAGGGTGTACACGATTTTAGCGTGACCTACGAGGCAGATATTAAAAATCACATTAACTTCTTCCATATACGTAAAGGACTGACATAACAAACCAGCTTATGGCGGTCATCCTCCCACTTGACCATTTTCGAGGATGACTGGGTACATTTTTTACTTGCTCATTTTGATGAGCTTCATAATTGGTATGTTGAATTCGTTCTAATCCTTCATGGGACCCGTCTGTTCTAATTATAGGTTCACACGAGTTTTTTTTTGGTGTGTTGTTACTTTTGTATTTATAGCAATATGGACGGTTACACCAAGATGCATTTTTTTTTAAAGTGGTATTTGGAATAATTATTTTCACGTCTCAATTTCGTCGCTTTGTCTGCATTGGAATATTTAAATGCCTGGGTGAAACCTACCGAAATAATTTAAATGTGAAAATCATCATCTGCCTTTTCCCAACTATGATTGGGTTGGCTTCCAGTCTAACCGGTCGCAGCTGAATACCAGAATTTTACATGGAGAGGCTGCCTACCTGACCTTCATAACTCAGTTACTAATACGTACGGTAATACTCCCCTTGGTAAGACTGGTTGTCAGACTTTCACGCTTTTGAAGACCTGTAGTCAAAGATCTACAAATGACAGCTGGGATGAACGGCTTAACGTGCTTTCCGCGAGGCACGTAGGGGTCTTATTTATTTATTTATTTATTTATTAGGTAAAGATAGTCTCCCATTCAATAGTCAATCTACTGCTGCTATAACTTAGCCACAAGCCTCTCAAGCAATTTATATGTGAAAATATGCATCAAAAACATAATAGAAAAATACTAATTTAAAGCCAGTTTGCAGAGCTTTTTTGACAGAATACACGAGACACCAAAATTTAATACTGCGAACACCCCTGGAGCAAAAAGAAAAATGGGCACCATATTCAACTAATAGCGTCCCTAAAACCTGCCCGTCGCAATATCCACAACTCCTAGATTTTTATAGTTCCAATAACACCTCGTTATTCAAGTGGGAATCACGAAATTGGAATGGAAAATGGCGTCACAATATGGCGGCGTGCTCATCCACTCATAGTGTCGCAATTTCCTCCCGCGCAGATGACGGGGTCTGTGTCAAATGTCTTATTTTATGAACTGACTGCGACGTATGCCGTTTGCATTAAATTATATGGCGTGATGAGTTTTTTAGTACTCACTGTTGAAAATGGAGTGAAAAATCTATGGTGGGAGTTTAAGTTGGATGGGAATTTGGTGTGAGAAACAGTTCTTATTTTAAAGAGGTGAGGACAACGGCTTTTGTCAAAAGTTCGGAAGTAGATTACATAGATTCTTCAGAACATTTTTGGAATTGACAAATAAGTTATTAGGATTTTTTAACCGACTTCAAAAAGGAGGAGGTTCTCAATTCGTCGGTAACTTTATTTTTTTATTTATGTTCCCCGATTACTCGAAGATGGCTGGACCGATTTGGATTTTTTTTTTGTTTGAAAGGGTACTTCCCAGGTGGTCCCATGATCATCAAGTCAGGATCTGATGGTCAAAAACACTACAAAGTGAAAAATAATTTTAATTTCAGAAGGCGGTGACAAAAAAATTAAATACAGCTCCAAAGGCACCGACTTCCGAAATTAAAGTTATTATTCACTTTGTAGTGTTTTTTTGGAAGTCGGTTGTTTTCTTTTTTGGAAAAAGTTTTTTCTACTATACTATCTTTATTGAATAATTTTACAGTCTACAGTGGACATAGGATTGCAAGTAGAAGAATAAGTGAGTATAATAACGTGTTTAATGAGTGTAAATACGTGTTGAGTATAAATACGTGTTTAATGAGCTTGGTAGTGTCTAGCTTATAATTTTATTTTCTTTCCCAATTTCCCCATATTATACCCATTTCCTTAGTTATTCGATTATCTTATTACGAGAAATTAAGAATGCTTTAACTTTATTGTGGCTTTCAATTTTCAATAGGTACAAGAAAAAAAAAACTCTCAAAATAAAGGCTCTACCATTTCCCCTTCATTGTTTAAGCCCCTAGTCCGCATTGTTTCCCCAACTGCGTAAAACAGCAAAATTTAAAAGCCAAAAGACCTCTCTTATGTTCTATAAATATTTTTCAATTTCTCCCTCATCGTTGTGACGTGAGCCGTAAAATATAAAGTTTCACTTTGTATTTCTTGTCGCGTCGGTCTGATGGTAAATGGTACGTAAGTAGGTACATTAACTTAGACCCGTGTCTTTACTTACGTCTATTTATAGGAAATTGATATTTTTGGAAGTTTGTAGAAAATTGTAATTGATGTCAATAAGTTTTTGTGGTGATGAAGGTGTGGCCTATTATTTAGCATAACATCACGCTTTCTTTCCTTAACCTTTTGACCGTCACGTCAAATAAACAAAAACGTGCCCTCGGCACCCGCGGTGGCTTTGTTTTCGTATAAATCTGTCATGTAGTCGTGACCTTGACGTGCTGGGCACATTTTGGTTTGTCATCTACACATGACTATGGCGGTCAAAAGGTTAAAGGGTTTGACAAAAGTGTACCTACAATACACCCACATTTCACCAGTTATGTTTAAGTCCCATATAATAGGATCGAGTCTATTGTCATAAATCGGGCATAAATCCAGACTCCGCGGCTGCTACTGACAAATTCTAGATAGAAAAACCTAATAATATTTTTGGCTGACCTGGGAATCGAAACTTTTTATCCAGGTAGTCCATTCCCGTAGAAATGGGTCCCCCATGAGGTCAGATAGGCAGTCGCTCCATGTAAAATACTGGTATTCAGACTGGTTAGACTGGAAGCCGAACCCAACATAGTTGGATGACGCCAGGCAGATTTTCATTATATCTTTCCCATAACCATCAGTTACTCTAATGTTAGCATTTCTTTCATAAAAGCTCGTGTATTTAAGTTAATGCGTGTTGCGTGCCCCATAGGTAATTGAATGTCAGTCACAGTGATGGACTATTGAGTTAAATTTGCATTAATAGAACCCGTGCATGTCAGGTTGATAATAATTATGTAGAATGGTGGCTTGAAAAATGATTTTCTTTCTAATACTACGATATAATTCGCAAAAATACGCTAATACACTTCTAGGTTTGATTATTTAAAGCATACTGTTGCATTATTTTGAAAACAAATAAATTGAGTGGGGACGTCAGTGAGACAATAAATATTAACTTCGTTAATGTGACTAACGACATTCCCGGTCAACAAGAACAATTCAATCAAATATAATAATATCCATTTAGTCAAAGTCGGTTCATCACAACTATTTAGATTGAATGCTATTTCTAACCGACAAAAAACAGAGGAGGTTACTCAAGTCGACGGTTCTGCCATGATGAAAGGCCACAAGTATTACTGGGAGGAAGAAAGTTATGATTTCCTTAAATATTTCAATTATATACGGCAAAAACTTAGATTGCTGTCGCAAAAATATCGAACTCGGGAATAGTACCTATTTAAGGGAAGGTCGATTTATTTGCGAATTCGAAATATTGGTCCCTTAATAAATTTGTTCATGTTGATGCGTATGAAACCGCTTTAAATGTCGATTGTGTTCAAAGTCGGCTTGTTTAAAACCATCCAAATTCAACTAAAACATTACATACAGTTACTTAATACTCGAACATTGTTCGAAGCTGCTCTTTCGTTTGCTGATATCTTATGCATAACGTCTTATAAGGTCTGGGTTCACTTTGAGAGTATTGCAATATCTCAGTACTGGGAAATGTTGAGTTTTATCTCAATTGCTGACAGCTTCTGGGTAGGTCTCATGTTGTTTATCTTGGCATTGATAAGGTGACTGTTTGTCACTGTCATTTATTCTAGATTTTTTATTTAGTTCTTAGTACTTCAAGCACAGAAATGTAAAGAGGCGGACTAAATGCCATTGGCAAAGGCTTAATGCCAAGGGTTCTGGTTTGTCTTGGACTGAGGATCGATTCTGCGATGGTTAAAAACTCTGTGTGTTTGGCTATGGGTAGACCTCTGCTTAACCCTTCGCAGATTACCGGCGTAATGGTGTGTATTAAAATGAAAAATGAAATAAAAAATGGTTTATTATATTAGTAAAACTTAACAACTAGTGATTGGAGCTTCCTTTTAAGCAGATATGTCTGTGTTAGGGGACTCCGCTCTTCCAAAACTTAAATTAGTATATTTTACTTGTTATATACAAATGTAGGGTAAAGGGAATAATTATATAGGTAGATATTAGATAAGAAAAAGAGAGAATTAGAGCAGCACGCACGCAGGCATGCGAATGGGTTAGTGTGAGTGAGGGTGTGTGAATGTGAGAGTGTGTGAGTGAGAGTGAGGGTGTGTGAATGCGAGAGTGAGTGAGAGAGAGTGATGCGAGAGTATGATAGTGGGTTGATGTGCGAATATGTCAATGTGAGTACGAGTGTGAGTGTTCATGTATGCATACGCATGAGGTTAAAAATGATACAGGCATTAGGGGTAGGGTAATATTTATTCCAGCAGCACTTCCGTGTCATCATAAAGAAGTTTTATCCAATTTGTTACATCTTTATTACATTCTGTATGTTTCTTAATATATACGTAAATCTGTTTGTTAAGTCTAGTGTATAGCTGAGCTGAGCGTTTTTTATATTGTGAACTTGATTTTGTTTTGGGGAACTTCCGCTATTCTATTTTTTCTTCTTTTCAAGGTTAAGCTGGGGTCAAAATGAAGAGTTTTGTGTTTCTTTAAAACAGATTTAATTGTATATAGTATTCGCACCGAGAGTTAATTGCCGATTAGGCAACGACTTTGTGTAGGATATCTAAGGTTTCTAAAGTACATTCGTTTTATAAAAGCTCAAGGTCTAGGAATTTAGTCTAAGCCGCACCTCACCATATGGGGATGCAGTACACTAAGACGGACTATACTAACGCAATGTATATTTCGTTTAGTAGGTTTCTGGGGGTATTTGTGCTAGTGGGTACTTTTATGGTACAATATACCTCAGCGTTTTGAATATCCAGCTCAGTTTTCTGATTCTGTTGGTGACCTGTTCAAGGTGTGGGTACCAAGATAATCTCTGGTCAACAACAACACCAAGATATTTGGTTCGAGACACTTTGACTAGTTTGGACAGTGACATTGATTTGCATTATCGCACGTATGAACTCTAATGTTAAAACCTGTGTTTGGTTGTATTCTGTTGTATTGGTTGATGGGTCGCAACTCAGTCGTATCTTTGTATAACAAACTCCTGCTGTACAATTCTATATTAAAACCTATATGGTCATACGGCATCCAACTATGCGGAGTAGTCATTAAAAGTAACATTGTGCCTCCAAAGAGCTCAAAACGCCATCTTGAGGAATATTGACATTGCATCTTGGTTCAGACAGAATGAAGAAACCCATGATTATCTCAACACTCCTACCATTCTTGAAGAAATTACTATACATAAAACACGATATGCTGATGGTCTGGCCATCCATCCAAATCCTCTGGCTTTTAAACTGCTAGACAACAGGGAATCTGTCAATCGACTAAAGAGAGGTCAAGTGATCTAAAGAGGTAGTAGTGGTAATGGCCCCTGTACCTGAAACGCCAACTATATTCATGCAACCATGCTCATATTAGTCCAAAACGGACTAATGACAGTGATTGAAAAAAAAATATTTATTTCAGGTACCACATAACCCTTATTTGAAAGCATCTTTAAATTAAGTACATTATTCAATAAAATATACAAAAACACACTAAAATTAAATACAATATAAATACAACATCATCACACAAATTACATAAATCAAATTAAAATACATATTCTACCATAATCAACACATATTCATTACAGTAGTCTCTTACGAGCGACACTATAAGTAACTTGTCTGTTACAGCAGTGTCGCATATAAGGACAGTCCAACCTACTTACTATCATACTCAGAACGGCATTGGAGCTGGCCCGCACTTTGCGCACAAGAGACGCACAGCGCTTCCGCATGGTCGCATGAAAACAGTCCGTGCGCGCCCATGCGAACATACCTGAAGCGCTGCAGTGGCGAGACAGACCCAAAATCGCTCTGAAAGCGTTGATAAATTGAATGCAGAGGGTGCTGTAGCTTTTCTGCGTGTAATTGGCCCACAGGCTGCAGGTGTACATGGACGTGCAATATGCTCGGAAAAGAGTTATTTTAACGCCATCCGAGCAACGCGCAAACTTGCGGGCCAGCATATTAGCTCTTTTAGATGAAGCCCTCCGTTCCCGTTCCAAGTCAGCATGATCCATGAAAGAAGAAAAAATTCTTCTGGCCTAATCCCAATTTATTTAGGGTCGGCGGAACATGTCTTCTTCGTCCATACCTACTTCTCTATTAGTCGTCATCTCGGTAGTCACCACCTATCTAGCCATATCACCTTTCACACAGTCCATGCATCGTTTTTGATCTTCCCCTAGTCCAACAAACGAATTAAGTATCCTATAAAGAAGAACGAAACTAACGTAAGAATGATATTAAATACTAGTTCCCACAAGTGTGCAGTTTCAGCGTCAATATTGCTTCGGTAGCCGCGTGCATTATTAATGTCTTCTCTCTCCTTAAACTTTATCGGTCCGTTGACAGCTGCATCGCGAATACATCTTTTAATACTGAGATCAGATCGGAAATTTACGTTTACTTCTAAGGAAAAAACTGTTGGTGGTCTTACTGAATAGACCTATATATAGATTATGCAGGAAAAGTTTTTATCCAGAGCGCAAACTGTAACCATGAATTCAACATATAATTCTAGACCCCCAGCGAAGAAATTTTTCGTCGGTTTTACAAAAGAAAAAACAGCTGTTCCATACATTTTGACCGCGTAGGTATTGCACTTTTCTATGAAACAGCTGATTTTTTTTTTTTGTAAAACTGACGAAAAATTTCTTTGCTGGGGGTTTTAGAATGGTATGCTGAATTCATGTTAAAGTTTGCGCACTGGATAAAAACTTTTCGTATATATAAAATAATGCACATTATAAAAATAGCACATCGCCCGCGACTGCTTCTGCGTCAATTTTGTATTACCCCATACAATCTTCTACTCCTTGTTACTCCCTTTTAGTAGCTGTTTAAAGTAGATAATTATGCTATTGTCCTTTATTTAGGTTTCAAAATTGTACTCAAATCTTTCATCGAGTATTTCGAGACATCGCCAAGCGGTTGGTCAAATCTTCATGTGACCAAAGGGCTGGCCAATTCTTAGCTCAAAGAATCAGCATTGCCATCCAACGTGGCAACGCTGCCAGCCTTTTGGGCACTTTTCCCACTGACAGCGATGCGGACGAATTCTTTGATGCCCAGTGAGCTTTTCCCTTTTTACTTTATATACTTGTTCATAATTCTAATATTATTTTAAATTTAGTTAACAAACGTCTAGTTCAATAAGTTCTGTGTCTCGTAATGTTGATTGCCAATCTTTATAACCAATTAAAGTTATTTCCACTTTATCTAAAATTAACTTTATGTTAGTATAAAACTAATCCTTAGGTACCTATTATTAAAGTATTTCTTTTATATATTTGTTTTCATTTTTGGAAACTAATATGCGAACGAAGAATAGATACTTCTGAACCTAACTGCATCTAAATGGCTTCAGTGAGTGGCGAGCAAAGCCGTAATCCAAAACGAAGTACAAAAGGTAGCAAAAATAAAACATTGCCTCATCGGGCTCCCTTGACAAAAGCAAAAGCATTCCCACTATTTAACAACCCGAAACAATCTAACCAGAATAAATACGATAACTGTAGGAACAGCGGGGATTGTACCAGCTGCGCTTGCTGGGTGTCGGGCGGAAATTACGGAACTAGTGCATTCCGCACCTACACCCGTCTTGGAGTTAAGTCGTGTGTTACTTCCGTACTTTAGTAACTGCATGCATTTGGGCTACTGAAGAGGAACGGTGCTCTGTTCTTCCGTGTTGTTGAATGCGGGAACTTTGAAAACTCAAAGGTATTAACCTAGTTGTCAGTCCGTCCGATTTTTGTTTTCGGGTTTCTGCAATTTTCTTTGCGTTTTCGGGCGAAATATTGTTTCCGCAGAGCTCGAAAAAATTCGTGCCGGCAAATCAAAACTAACAAAAAATTGGTTAAATTTAGGTTAAAATATGTGAGCGAAATTGTATCCTAATCCTTTTTGCCGTTTTTGCGTGACAAACAACTTAACGTCAAAACATACAAAGTTTCACATTTTTATTATTAGTACGATATTAAGATAATAAAAAAAAATTGCTAAAAATATTACAAAGATCGTTGGCCCCAAATTAGCCAACCCTATATAAAGTGGTAGTAGACGTGTTCTTGAGTGGAGACCGCCAATCAGGAATTGTCCTGTGTAGGGTACAAACGCCCTTAGCCTAGGTAGAGCGCTATGTTTTACAGGATAGCTGGTAGCAGCTGGATGAAACTAGCCGAGGATTGAGTCGAAACGAGTTTGATTGGAGAAGCAATGGAATAGGCTTATGGATTAAAATCGTGCATAAACGTAATTTGCCAATGTTATTCGGAAGATTTATCGAATTATTGCTAAATAATATCCTATTAGCATACTAATCATAATAATCAATTCTGTAATCAAGTACACCATCGAACATCTAATTCCGGTACAGAATAATCCATAGTTCACTTAGAACAATTGAACCGATAACTAGTAAGTTAATGCAGTACTAAGTTAGACAACAGTTTGGTATTGGATTATACCACCAACTGAATAGTGATGTTCAAGCGACAGAATTTGAGGGTGCGGACAGACGAGAGTATAACTGGCGTAATTTACGCCGCTCATTGAGAGTTGGTAGGAAAAATTACGTTACATTTTATTATAAGGTGTCGTTTAAGAATTGAAGGACGAAGGGAAAGATTCTTTTAAGTTAACAAAAACAGACTTAGGTACACTACACATCAAAAATGAGTATTATTTGTATAAATCTAAGCGAGATAAGAGCGTAACCCGGCGATATTTTTCCGTCGTTTTAATCGAATCTCTTTGTATACATTCTGAGTAGCGTCACAGTCAACTCGAAATGACCTACACCTGAACGTATTAGAGCAAAACATATTACGATAACTTTCGCTAGTGTATCTTTACCTTTGTCATCTTCCCCTCATTTAGAGTGCAAATTTACGCTATTCTACGCTCATCTAGCCCCACCCTTACAGTGACGTCTCAGCAACATAATAGTGACTTCTAGCAATTTCCGTCGCCAGCCGTTTCACGCTTCGCATACCTTTTATTAAGCATTTCCTAAAATTTGAGAAGTGCAGAATGTTGGCACGAGTCAAACTTAAGACGCTAATTATTTTAGACTAGAGACTCGCTGTGGATGAATTGAGAGGTGCACAATACGAAGGTGTACAGGTACGACAGCGTTATTAAGTCTGTAAAGGCACTATGAAGGTAGATTGCTAAGTGTTTTTGTAGAAAAGATAACAGTTTCAGAATGCTCTAGTTTTATGAAGCTATTCCTTGCCAAAATCTGTTCTTATTTATATGATACCTATAAACTTCAGCTATTTGTATCTACAATTTGTAAAACATTTTGTATGTGATTGAAATTATCCTTTCGCTAGAGTCACAAGTTGTGGGCCAGTGGTAACGGATGCAACTAACGAGTTGTTGGTCTTAGGCTCCAACTCGTTCAAATTATTTCATTAGCAGTGCACTCACACGGTGAGGGATAGATCTTTACATCTTGAAGAAACCGGAATATCCCATAATCAAAAATTCGAAGACATCTGGCATCTAACAACTCACACGGCCCGCGTGGTGCATTACGGCTCACTCTCTCTCTCACCAAGAGGAAGCCTCAGTCCCAGCTGTGGGAACATTAAAGACTGATTATAATGAGAGTCACAAAAGTTGATTAACAATCCAAAATCTACAACTGAGAACATGATAATTAGCAGAACTTATGGCCGACTGCGGATACGATGCCACAGATAACTTAGATACATTTTTTTTACCCGATAAAGTAACCCCAAAGCTTTAATCATTATAAAAATATTTCTGTGTGTGCCATATTCAGCAGCAAATGTGCTACAAACAATGAGGGTAGTTTCTTTCAGGCAGCGCCCCAGTTGTGAGTAAAAATGAACGTTGCTGCAACACAGTTGGATGCAAATTGAATGCGCAACTTGGAAGTGCTCTGAACAATCGTATCGGACGCCGGCAGAGTCGGGGAGGGTTAGACAGGGTTATGTTGGACTGGAATGCTGTATTTTACTATGAACAAAAATATGGTATATAGTAAGCGTGAAATGAACGTACCAATAAGTTATTTATATAGTTTTTCTACCTAAGCGTTACAGTAATGCTACATAGCTAGGGGCTGCGGTATCTTTTTCTCACAACCCGCACCCTATCAAAATATCCTTAAATAATAAAATCAACAAAAACAGAGTTGCCGTAGTTCTTTCTTGAGGTATTTGATTCATATTAAAGCTACCTGGACTAACTTAATGTTTCTATGTATTCAGAACTTTCAAAAGTGGAAAACCACTATAATATGTAATTCAGTTTCCGGAAATTACTTCAAAATAGTGAGTAAACATTAACCTTCCGATTAATTAATTACTTAGCATTAAACTTAATCCGTTAATCAGGAAGCTAGAGTACGCAGTCATGCGCATTAGCCAATCCGACGGCTCCGTCCAGGCTTTTAGCCAATCCGTGGCGTGCGTCATGGTGTGTTGGATTAGCTGGCGTAGAGACTCATTACGTCACGTGCATGCATTCAAGCGCCAACGGACCGTATGTTGAAACTTGCTCACACTTATAATAAGTACCGGTTTTCACTGTGGTCTACTTAATCAAAGTACTTTGACATACGACTTCGTTGCTTTTCTTAGCCTATCTAGAATCTAGTCCAATAAAAACTACATTAATCAATGTGTTTAACATAAAAATCGTTGGTAGTAAGAATCACAGAGTGTCAAAAAATTCTTCCGCATTGCTGTTAACAGGAAAATGCCCAAAAGGCTGTGTATGGCAATGCTGATTCTTTTGCCAATAAATAGGCCATCCCTTTGGTCACGTGAAGCGTCGACCAACCGCTTGGCGATGTCTCAAAAAACCAGGTGGGCACTCAGACCCCATGGCCCTAGTGTTTCAACCACAAACAGCTCGAACATTTAAGATATAAGATTCAAATATTTTCGCCGTTGTGCATTTGAAACAAAATAAATATGTCATTATCAAATGAATTACAGGTTATAATTTCGTATCGACTGCTATTTATGTAGATACCACTGGACATATATTCTCCAAAACAACACGACAAACAGAATAAAAAGCTACTAAAACCTCATTACAATGCAAATAAAGTCCCATCTAAAACCCTCGTAAGTCTGGAACATCGTGAACAAAGATATCGACTGTCTACTAACTTTGAATGCTATCTCAGTAAATGAACAGTCTCATTCACAAATATGTATGTATTGTTTGGAACCATTCTGAATTAGTTATTGTCTTCTCTTATTATGTGTTTGAACTGCGATATTTTATCAAAGTCTTCTTGCCTGTAGACTTAGGTGTCTTTTGCTTTTACATCTCTAGCTCTAACGCCCCAAAGTCCCTTACCAAGGAGAATAGTGTTACCCAGTAACTGAGTAGAGAAGGTCAGATAGGCAGTCGTTCCATGTAAAACATTGGTATTCAGCAGCATCCGGTCATAATGGAAGCCGACTCCGACATGGATGTGAATAGGTTAGGCAGATGATTTTAAGTTTTGCATGTATTACCACTAGCTGTTTCCATCGACCTCATCTGCGATCCAGATTGAAATTAATACCCTATGTCCTTACCCACGTCATGGTATATCAATGAACCTAATTTATCCAAATTCGTCTATCTTACGCGATTTAGTACCTTACAATAAATCAACTCATTTCTGCATTTTTCGTTCGTCGGAATCGCGTAAAAATAATTTTCCGTACCATACATTTAGGTCGAGTTGTTCAGTTTAATTATCTCTACCACACTCTTAAATATGACCAGATCTTGGGTATACGGCATGCGTACAGTCATGCTGTATACATATAAGAACTCTAGTGTCGGTAAAGAAATGAACCATTGAGATGGAAATAAGGAAGGGCGATGGCTAAGAATTTATTATGTTAACAAAAACAGACTTAGGTACACTACACGTCTAAAACATAGACATCAAAGAGGTCCACTGGTGGACAAGGCCTCCGTATAGAGCAAATTCCTGCAGCCTTCACATGGTCACAAACTACACACAAAAAAAAATCATAGTAAAGGATCTGCCTACCCCCATGGAAACAAGGCGTTAGTTTATGTAAATATGTATAAAACAAGTTCGATTAGTTTAGTTTGTTGGAAAGCAATGAAGCAAGAGCGCCTAGACAAGTGGCGATCGCTTGCAAAGCGTCTGGATTTTCTACAACGACCTTCAACACGATTGATATAATATCTTCGATAGCTTATGCCAGTCCCATGCATTATTCACCGATAGAATCTCAATGTATCTAGGCCCTTTCATCTAGTATGAGTCTCAAGTCGTAGTTTGAGTTTTGATGATAATGGATAGACAGCACACAATAATCTTTGTCCACGGAGTATTTGTATCATATAATTAAGACTTTCCACAAACCCTGTACTTCAAGTTCTTCTTTTTCTTCTTCTACATTCATTATTATTTCTCATTTTCCGGTTGTCTATAAAATATCGTTTATAGCGTTAAGACCACCGTTTGTGTGAACCTATCCAAAATATTTATATCTGTAATTCAGAATATGGTGTTCATTATAAAGAGTATATTCATATTTTCTTTCTAAAAAGTATATAATTTGTTTAGTAGTAACAACTTAATTAAAACTATGGCTAATTTCCTCATAGTAAAACGTGTCGCCATGGTAACCACGTACTCAATCATCTAGTGGACTAACTAGCGAGTTAATGAGATAAAGCACACAGACGGACGCGCGGTGATGTATTAATTTTGCACGCCTGACAATGTTCGCGAATGCTTGGCTGGGTTGCGCATAGGGCTGACTGGTTAGAAAGTTTAGAAAATATAATTACCGTGTTTGTTGTTGTTCAAAATGTTGCACAAATGTATTAAATTCTAGTTGTTCAAGCCAGTTTGTTTTGTGTGTGAATTGGAGCTAGTTTTTATGAGCTTATTATTAAAGATTTTGTTATAGTTTAATTATCTAGTAGACAATCAAAACATAACTAAATATGTAGCTGATATAGTATCATCTATCAAAAATATAATTTCAAAGTGGTTCATTTACCAGAAACACTGAACATGGAAACGTTCGGTTCATTTGCTAACTAGTGGAGCCAAAATTATAACTATTGTTGTCAAAATATGAGAAAATACAAAATGACAGAGAATAATAAAGTGGGACTGTGTTATAGGACTACAATAGTTTAAATAAAAGGAGTAGGGGTTTTGGCTAAGTAATACAGCCGTACGGGTCTACCGATCAGGTTAAGCTACTCTTGCCGCGCTTGTTCCGTGGATGGGTGACCATCTTTACATACCAAGACCCCTCCGTGCTTTAGAAAGCACGTTAAGCCATTGGTCTCGGCTGTCATTCGTGGATCTTTGGCAGTCGTTACGGTTTTTGTTTTTTTTTGGGTGGGATATCATCAAATAACCGCTCCCGCTCTGGGTGGAGCAGGAGGGCGTGTCAGACTTTTACTGACTAAAATCCACCCGTGTTCCCTCATTTGCGCATGGAACACAACGCGCAGTCGACCCGGGCTTGGTCCTTACCGGACAGCGAGCTACCCATTACTCGCCGTCCGCAAGCCCGCGCCTACGGTGGCCGAGAATCAGCCTGGGATTCCCGACGCTCAGGGCGTCTCCCGCGGCGACTAAGGCCGTGAGGGCGCATATACGTGCGCCGCCTCCCTCTTCGCCAGCATTACTGTTTCGAAGAAGGAGGTGACGGCTACCCATGCACTCTCGCTCTGTACCATGGCCTGGACCAGGGCCGGTCGCGAGAGATCGCCGCCGCCGATCGCCTCCACGAGGACACGGCGGTGCTCCGCCCAGTCGTCACGGGTTATCAGAAGCCCAAATGTCTGACAACCAGTCTTACCCAATGTTATCATGTTACCCAGTAACTAGGTTGTGGAGATCAGACAGGCATTTACTAGATATAAAATACTGGTATTCAGCTGCAGCCGGTTAGACTGGAAGCTGACCCCAATATAGTTGGAAAAAGACTTAGCAGATGATGAATAATTCAGGTAAACCAAATTGATAACTTCACATAGAAAATAACGGTCTACAGCAGTACCTATTGAACTTATTACCAGAATAGAAGCAAGTAACGTTGTTAATTTCAGTAGCATTCCTGACAGCCCTGCAGCTTCCTGCCGTATAGCGCCATATGCTTTGTTCGGTCAGTGAGATTTCCACTGAGATACTATCATTAGCCGTCGGTAATTGCGAAATAGGCGGACGCAGCGGAATTGTGCAAGAGAAGATTTTGAATTTCTAGGGAAACTGGTACTGGGAGTTTTGTTATTGCTTGTGGAAATTGGGAAGAGGAAGAGTATTGTGTATGGGGCGATAGTTATTTGAATCACATGTTAATATAACAAGATATCTTGCTAATAGCTGGGTAGGTTGGTAGTAAAAAGAATGTTTTGCTACAGAAAAAGTCTTCACGAAGCATCTTTTAAGAAGGTACACGTGTGCTAAATTCCGTATTCAATCAGCTCAGCGTATCACAGTCCACGGCTGAAAAATGGATTCCCTGCATCCAGTTCATCCCAGCCATCTTTTTAAGGTCCATCTATCTAGCTGAGTGGCGTCCCACACTGCGCTTACCGATACGCAATCTTCACTCAAGGACTCGTCTGCTCCACCGGCTATCGGTCCTTCGACAAACATGGCCAGCCCACTGCCACTTCAGCTTGCTAACTCTGCCAACTAAGTAGTATTTAGATTTGCTACTATTTGACATCAAGATTATCAAATGAATCACAACTTTCAGCGTAAGCATACCTACCCAATGACAATAAAGCCAAACTTTCTAATCGACACATAAAGGTGAACTGCAACATTTCACAAATCCCGATTCAAAACCCCAAAGGCATTACCGTGACAACAGCTAGAATCCTCAAATCCTCACCTCAAATATTTTGATATTTGCCTGATATCATTCAGAAAGCTCCCATATTCGTTAGCCGGACCGGATCGATGGAACTCATGCATATTCACGTCACGGAGACAATTAGCCCGCTCCATAGTTTTGAACCGGACCGAACCGTCAATTATATTTCGCAATCTGTACGACGGTTTTTGCGAAGAGCACTGATTTGAATAGGTAACATCATGGTCAGAATATTTTACGCCGAGTGATAGTTAGGACGAAATGGTTTGGGCATTCTTTAATTTATTAGTTTTTTGAGGACGAAAGTTGAGCGAAAAAATGTCTTAATTGAATTTGATGGGTACGTGGTTGGGGTTCCGAGTAAGCTCAAGTTGAAAATCAAGTTGAAGATACTAAAATGTGTTGTTAAGGTATAACGACAACAAATAAACTACGGTTTTAAGTAGAAAGACTTTTTTCTAGGAACCCTTCGTGATGAAAAGATCAGGGTTTTTTATAAATTTTAAGTGAAAATGGAAACATTAATCATAGGATTGAAGACGATGTTATTAAAGAAGAAGCAATTATTGTTAAAGTAGTTGATGCCAGATTAAAAGCAAACGTAAGTCCTAATGTTGTGGTTAAAGAATATTTATTACTCAATAGAAATTTACAAAATAAGCACTTAATCAGGAACATGATACTTACAGTAACACGGGTTTACATTACTAGGTTACAACAAAAAAAAAATACACTTGGTACAAAAAAATATCCAGACTACCTAATATTAGAAAGTAAGTTTGTTTGATTGCTATGCTTCCACACTATAACGTCTGAACGCATCTGGATGAAATTTGGCACACTTAAAGAACGTGACCTGGATAAGGATATAGGCTACTTTTGATCCTAAATTGCACACGAAGTAGCGGGTAACAGCTTGTAGTAATAAAAAACTTATCATCATCAACATCATTTCAGCCGAAAGACGTCTACTGCTGGACGTAGGCCTCCCCCATAAGGGGGGTTTTGCCATAATCGCCACGCTTGGCAGGCGGGTTGGCGATCGCAGTATGGTGGTCAAATGCATAGAGAACGCTGCTGCCCATTCTCTAGTAAGTCCCTTAGTCGCCTTCTACGACACCCACGGGAAGAAATAGGATGGTGCTATTCTTTTACGTCCGGCTCCACATGGAACATTCTCAACAATAAAGACAATATTTTACTGAAATTAACGAAAATTAATTTGAAAATACAAACTGAATAGAGCCCTTAACTAAGGGCTCCCTAGACAAATCATTAAAATTACGCCTAACACCTGATCTCACCAATATTCCCCATTATAATTATTACCAACAAGAGTTAAAACATTAACGAAAACCTATCTAAGCTTTACTAATGTTAATACCTTCTGCTTATATTTTCAAGGGATAATAAGGGTCTGGTTTAATGGCACTGGAATCATCAATAACTAGGCATCGTAACTTTTGTTTTATGACTTCAAAATTTTCATTAGCTGTCGTAAAATGAAGGTTATATTATCACTTAAAACTATATGTAATAGTGTTAAATAGAATATGTGCTTCTAAGTTACAATATTTTTGGTAATTAAATAATCACAATTTTGATAATATAATATTAGGTCTTTACCTATGAAATTGCCGTTTTGCAGTACTGGCCATTTCAAATCAAAATAATTTTTGTTTGGGTAAGAATTCTAATTTCAAATTAATTTTATTTTAAAAACATGGTTTTTTTTTTCCAAAAGTAGTCATTTGTTTATTGATTAGTGTTACATTTTCATCGCATTTCAATCTTTTTCGTCATCATGGATACGTTAAAAATTCGAGTAATTATGGAATATGAGTACCGTCGTGGCAGCAACGCGGCACAAGCGGCACGCAACATCAACGACGTTTACGGAGCTAACACTACAAACCAACGCACCACCTGTTATTGGTTTGCTCGCTTCCGTTCTGGAAATTTCGACCTGAAAAATGAACCTCGCGGTCGTCCGAAGACTTTGGTCGACAATGACGAATTAAAGGCGATTGTGGAAGCTGATGATACACAATCTACGGCTGAATTAGCAGCAGCTTTCGACGTTAGCGTCAAAACAATATTGGTCCATTTGCGTCAAATTGGCAAGGTAAAAAAGCTTGACAAATGGGTGCCCCACGAACTCAATGATCGTCAGCGCGAAGTACGCGTCGAGACGTGCCTTGCACTGCTCAACAGACACACAAATGAAGGAATTTTGAACCGCATTGTTACCTGCGATGAAAAATGGATTCTGTTTGATAACCGCAAGCGCTCATCAAGTTGGTTGGATCCTGGTTCAGCACCTAAACAATGCCCTAAACGAAAACTTACCCCTAGAAAAGTGATGGTCACTGTTTGGTGGTCTAGCGCCGGTGTGATTCATCACAGCTTCTTACCAAACGGGGTGAGCATTACTGCAGATGTGTACTGTGAAGAACTGAACACAATGATGGAGAAGCTGGCACATCTCCAACCAGCATTGGTCAATCGCTCGTCTCCGGTGCTCCTGCACGACAACGCGCGACCTCATACTGCACAGCAGATGGTCTCCAAGTTGCAAGAACTGGGGTTGGAAGCTCTCCGTCATCCGCCCTACTCACCAGACCTTGCGCCTACAGACTACTCTTTTTCCAGAATTTGGATAACTTCTTGGCGGGAAAAAAATTCAATACCCGAGAGGCAGTACAAAATGCCTTTGAAGAATTTGTTGCCTCCCGTCCAGCTGATTTCTTTAAGAAGGGCATCAATAAACTGCCACTGCGATGACAAAGATGCATTGATTGCATGGGTGATTACTTCGATTAATACAAATAAAAAATACATGAAAAAAATTCGTTTAAATTTTTTCATACAAAACGGCAATTTCATAGGTAAAGACCTATTAATATCAGACTGGCTCATTGTTCTGGAGGTCGAAAGCGTTATTGCTGAACATCAGGTCTTAGTTTCGACCCTTAGGTCGGGCAAAGTGTTTGTTTTTTTGTCATAAGGAATTTCTTAATAGCAGCTTAACTAGTAAATTGTGAGTGTACCTCTGCCTAATCTTTCGAGGGATAGCAGTCAAGATATGATGATATATTATTTAAACTATGATAACACATAACAAAACTAAAACTAGCATAGTCTTATATAGAATATGTATTCTATGTTGCAACGTTTTTGGTAATGAAACTATCTCAACTTTGTTTTATCTCGAAGTTGGGCCTTCAAAATTGCGCACTGTTTGCATGTCTTACTGCAGTTGAATCCGAAATTATCATCTAAACGCGGCGAGCGTCAACATTTGACTATCGTTCGTTGACATAAAATTTACATTAAGAAAATATGGAGATCTTAATTGGATGGCAGGCGTGAAGGATTGACCGGATATTCGATTGTAATAATTCTATACTATAATAAAGAAATGACGTATTTATCTAGATAAAGAGATAAAAACGAAACCATTGAAAGAAAAAGAAATAAAAAAGAAAGAAAACTTGTTTATTCTGCATGAACAAAACGCACATTACAAAAAAATATGGGTACATTTTTATGTACTTACCCATCTTTTTTTCACACATACAAAATAGCCAAAAGCTCCATATTCAAGTAGAAAAAGTTTTACATTTTATTCTTTGGAAACAACAGCAATAACGATCAAGTAATTACGGCACAATAATATAAACATGACCAACACACCACTCCCAACATTTATAATTAAAATAACAAGCCACCTAGAAATTAATTCCGAAAACACCTGAAGCCAGGTACCCTATCAGAATTAATCCTTAAAATCGTACCCTTTGAAAATCCTAAACTTTGATTTCTCTCCAAACGATTCCGGGGATTACTCGCCCAGGTCGTATGTAAATCGTTCCGGGATTCCGGACACAATAAATGTGCGGAACGAAGCCCCCTTGATCCGTTCAGTGCTGGACAAATGGAGCCAAAATGGAAAAGTTTAATTTCCATGGAATATGGAGCGAGACTTTAAAAGATTATGGGGAAATAGAGGTTTGTTGATGCTGATGAATACATCATACATAATAATAAAAGAAAATACGTTTAACTGCTTTAAATATGACGCTGCGAAAGATCACAAAAAATAACAAGTTGGGGGAAAATATGCATCACGTCGAGGCAAAAAGGCCATCGGTCAGCATACTACTACAAAAAATAAAGGAAATCTAGCTTAGACACACATTCAAACAAATAATGACAGCGTCTAACAAACAGCGCAAAAACTATTTCACACGCCATTGACAACAATAAAACTAATCCCAATGCATTTCGTGTCAAATTACTTAAAGTACTAACCCTTATTGGCATAGGGCATAAAGTCAACTATAATGTGCATATGTAAAATGTTTCTACAATGAATCAGACTGTGGAACTGTCGTCGTACGGAATTACGTATGTCATTACATTCCCCGCTAACGATCAGCCCGATTAAGATTTAATTGCTCGCTGCTTTAACTCGAGTGCGTACAGTTGGTGCGATGATTGCGAAACGAATGAGATGATTGTTGGTCGGTGGTTGGTGACTGCATTTTCCATATTTGAATATTTTGGAAGAAAGAAAAATGTGTTATACTAGGTACAGAAAATGATGAGCTGTAAGGTGTAGTTTTGAGATAACTTTTAATAAACCTGCCTTGCAAAATTGCGATTGCCTATGAACTATAATTGGTACTTATACCAGGGAATGTAGTAGAATTATAACGTTATATCTGTGCGACTCAAACCGAGCATTTAAATATTAAATTATTCTTTAATAGACAGCGTATGCCTCATAGGTCCCATATACATTTTATTAATATTGCTTGGGTAGTTTTTGTCCTAACTTCGATAGTACGTTTTTAATCCACTCTGTGGATCTTGAAGATGTTCTTATATGTACTTTCTGTCACTTTTAGTTACATAGCAAGTAGTGGTAAGTAAAAAAATAAAAACATTTTGACAGAAAAAATCAACCAACTTCCAAAAAATCACTATCAAGTGAAAAATAATTTCGGAAGTCGGTGGCAAAAAACTAAAAAACAACACCATAGAGTCGTTTTGACAAGATTTTTATTATTTTGGTGGCTGTTGGTAACATGCTAACAATCCAGCCAAACATGGCCACTTTTCTATAGCAATATTGAAAACCCATTCGATTGGTCATTCCCTACGTGAATTATCGTATATCTTCTACATTCAAGGTTTTCCTTTGAGATTTCAAGATGAAAGATTACATTTCTTCAGTGAAGAATGATACTTTTCAAAAGCATTTAGATATGTTATGATGAATGCATTTAACATGATTTATGAAAAAAAAAACGCCTTAGTATGTATAAATCATGAATTCAAATATCGTTTTCATCAATCAAATTTAGAGGAAAGATATTAACGATTTTGTATTGGAATCAAATGAATAATTTGGTCCACTTAGCTTATGAGTTGGACTTCAAAAGAAAAATAACTGTAAGAAAAATTGCTGAATTCTTTGATGATTTCCTAAGGTTTCAGTGATTGAAAGTCAATAATACAGAGATGGAACTATTTAATTGAATGGAAACAGTTTATTAAATCCATGTGGTACCGGATGTAAAAGAATAGCACCACCCTATTTCTTCCCGTGGGTCTCGTAGAAGGCGAACTAAGGAACTTACCAGATAATGGGCAGCAGCATTCTCTTTGTATTTAATCACCATACTGCGATCGCCAAGAGTGGCGATTATGGCAAAACCCCCCTAAAAAATTACAAGCACTGAAGTAAAACGTGGCGTACCTTGGGGGATGCTTATGTCCAGCAGTGGACGCCTTTTTGTTGAAATGATGATGACGATGAATTTATTGAAAAGAATTAAGTTTTCATTGCTCGTTGATATTAATGACATAAATAGACTGAGTACTAAATTCAATTATAAATAATAAATAAGTTCTCAGAACTTTCTAATTTACTTTTATGTTGTGGTCAAAATCTTTCTAGTATTTTTGATTTGTCGTTTAGCTTTAAGGTACGAGAGCCCTTTGAAAATAACAATATTATGTGAAATTATTTCTAGTCCCAAATTTTGTCCTCATACCTAATTTTATTGATGACTTTATAGGACACTACAACTTAAGTGGTAACACATCTACATTACCATTCCAAACTCTATCGCCAAGAAATAAAGGTTCAAAATCCCTTATGACAACTGAACAGATGCCAAAGTGGCTATAACACTAACATTATAGGCCGTAGATCGGTCAAACGAGTGTAATGTCGTATGTACTGGGGGAGGGGTGAGGCAGAAGCGGTGGTAAACATTATTACCTATTAGTGATGGGTTTTAAGAGAAAGGCTTAAAGCGGAAAAGGTCATAGTTACTGGCAGCGTTTGTCCATTACCACCGTCAACGGGACCTCAATGTTTCAAACTGAACGTGACGTCCCGCTGTCGGACGTGCGGTGGTCACACGCTCATAGTAAATGTACGCATCGCTACTTCGGCGGCTTCATCTCGTTCTCGTTGACGTAGCAGTGGACAAACGGCCATAATAGAAAAACTTTAATTGGAACAGTGACAATGTTGCCCTTTAAAAAAGTAATGTTGAATCAGGTGAACATATCCACTCAACAACTACGCTAAAACTTTGTTGCTTATAACAATGTTATTGGTTAATCGCTAGGATAATAATGTAAATAGGTAAGTGTGAAAGGCTCACACGGTTTTGTGGGACATGTGGGTGGTTGATAGTCATTTTTAAGTCTGAGCCCTGTAGCTACTATAGCAGACCAAGGTGACATAGTGTTTTTTTTTTGGTAAGTATCTATTAACTTGTACCACCCACATTAGCCGCTCGCTCCAATTTGTGTTAGGGCTTATTAATGTGTGGAGACAAGCGAAAAACTCCCGTCAGCTGTACACCGCCACTATTTACTGAAACGTCACCGTTTTTCATCTTCACCGGCTTAATATCGCCGCTTTTCTTCTTCTAAAATATTTATAGCGAGCGATTTTTGGAAGTAGGTTCTTTCTTAGGAAAAATATTTTGTTCTAGAAAAATTGAGCGGGAAAATTCGCGATGTGAGCTGAAAAATTAGGAACAATGAGCTAGTGGAGTAATTGAAGTGAAGGCTCGATTTGACAGGCATAAAAGGCTGTTTTCATGTAGTAGTCACTGATGATAGTTTAGGAAAGGTGATCGGCAGATTATGCATGTCTTGTTTAGATGTATCTACCTGTCATCACAGATTAAATTAAAGAAGCGCATTCTTCAATCAAGTGATGACTGAAACCATGTGACGGTTTAGAAGAGAAAAATATACAAGGTGAGGGTGAATGATGGCTGAAATGGCGGCAGGTCACGGAAACAATCTGCAACTCCCGAATTTTCCTTTAAACTTAAAGGGGTGTTAGGCCACAATAGGGGATGAATGAAAGGGAATTGCTTACAGCTCAGATGAGAATGTTAAGGGGAATCTAGTCGCGGGCTCGAACTCACTGAGGGGCCTGGCTAAAAAGCACGCTGCCTCACCCAGGCATCCAGTCCGACAGAGGTAGTATCAGTGATGAGCAGTTAGACGCTAGTCTACATGCATAACGTTATTGAGCGAGATGCAGGATCATTTATAGTAAGACAGGTGTGTAAAAAATTAATAAAAGTCCTTCGGAAGATCAGGTTTTATCAAAAAACCACTGCATAAATCAATGACCAATAAAGTTTATTGTACTTTTCGGTATTTGAGCTTTGTCAGTAAAGACTTGGATTTTGATTTATTCTCTTATTTCATTACTTAAACACGCCAAAATGAGTAAGCAAAACTAATCTAAATTGTCCTAATTTTTTAATGGCTTTTTATTAGAGTATTCTGTTTCCGTACAGACAATATTAATAATGATAAAAAACTAAACCATGTTTAATTTTTGATGTAACGTATCGAACAGTGGAGTTATATACTCCCGAAGTTTTCTTTCACCGTTTTGAGAGCAGTGGTGATGAAATAATTTACGCTAAGTAAACTGCCTGTCAAGGTTTGGACCTATGAGCTCCAGCTCGTAATGCGGCCTTTACCAATGGGCTATCACTGCTCCAAAATCTACTTGTCATTGAAAAATATAAACTTTTTCCTTGAATGTCATCGTCTTGCTAATTTTATACGTTTCAAAATCAAAAGTCATTTATTCAAATTAGGCTGAGAATCAGCACTTTTCGAACGTCAAAATACATAAGACAGTCCCCCCAAAAACGCCCACCCGTTACCACTTCCTAGTGCTTTAGCTGGGAAGAAGAAGTAGCGGAACAAACTCTCCAGCAGCTACAGTCAAGTTTGATACAGTTAAGGACTGAATAGGGAGGCAGGTGCGTCTGACTATTGAGCCACTCATACAAAGAACTTACTATCACTTTTACAGCCAAAAAACAGCTATTTCAATATAATACTTACCTATGCTAAGTCACACCAGTGTCAAATAAATGCAAGTCGTCTTTTAAGCAGTGACGTAGTGTGGCAACATGTATGAAAGCGACGAATACGTGGATCTAGGGTGACCATGATTCGAATATGGTAGAGGACATTTTTGTGACGATATTTCTGTTAACACTTCTCGTAAGTTACACTGTATATAGGAATCAATGTACAAATAGTTTGATAATGAAAAGGATGAATACCTTTTCATCAATCAAAACAGCAAAAATAATAAAATAGAAATTGCAGGAGCGAATATCATATTATTAACCTGACCGTAAATACCGCTATAATTTACGCCCTAAACACTATAAATTAATAACTTAAATCAAGCGTTCAAATCAAAATCCCTCTTCAAATAACACTAAAATTCCAATAACGAGCATACTTTCACCGAAATACTCAAAATATTTATAGATGCCATCGTAATATTATTCATGGACTGTCTACACTGAAAGAGAATGGAGATCAAAGGCCCCGAAACGTGTGAATCGAGTTAGTGGCGGGTGCTCCTCACCCCCCACTTTGGATCAAGGAGAATAGGAGGATGGATACACAAAAGATCGAGCCATCATTAAACACGAGCTTTCCTGTACTAATGTGACGGACAATACTGAACGGTTCTTTTTCACCCCCCTTCGCCCCCCTTTCCCGATGATTTCCTTTGGAAAAATCTTTTATCTTTTGAATGTGATTCCGAATATAATGAGGACTTCGTTTGAGGCGTCGATCGTTGGAGATTTATTTAGATGTGACGGTGATAGGGTGTACTTTTAAATGTAAACGTAAATAAAGGAGACGGTCAATTTTGAACTGATTTATTTACAATATTTAGTAACATCTCCTACTGAGAGAGGGCACTGGTTCTTTGTAACACAGGTATATCACCTAGCACATGAGTCAGGGACTTCACACTATTTTGTAACCACTTTCTTCTGTAATAAAGATTTATTATTATTAATATTTTAATGATGATGATGATTTTAAGAAAAACATTTTCTTTCAGTTCGGGGAAGCACATTTCTCGTATTGACTCGAGCGATACGCTAAAGCCGCTCGTGGACTATTGTCCAACAGTTTTCCAGATGATCAAAAGACATTTGCTTGAAAATCGAACCACCGGACCGTTCAATTCCGTGTAGTGTAAAAGTGACCTAACGCTATGAAAACATTCAAGATTTGCCAGTCTACAGTTTGTTAGTGAGGCTTAGCTTGGGGTGTGGAAGACGTACTTAAGTATCGTCACTCATGGAAGCTCTTTTGTACACCCTTTTCATGCAGCCGCGCTAATATCTGAGATAACCGCTCCGCTTGCCAAGTTTCCTGATTATTATGGCATTTGTTTTGTGACCTTTTATCTTTACTAGTCAGATAAGACTTTGCTGTATGAATTCGTGAAGCTGGATTTTTGTTAAGAGACTAGACTCTTGACCTTCTAACGTCCACAATTTAACGTTCCGTACACAAAGGATGACAATGGAACCTTAATAGGAAGCCATCATTTATTTGCTAAGGGGTTATATTTTTTTACACGCTTTATATTAGCTTCACTTGTATGTTTGTTTGTTTGTTTGTAACCGACTCCTTTGGACGCTATTTTGACCCACTTTAAACGGTCATATTTCATTGAAACTTTGTAAACTTATCGAGGACCGATGACTATTCAATCATTCAATTTTTTTTTGTGAAAAATGAAAAAAAAAGAAAAAAAAACACGTTTTTGTAGTTAGTAGAACTATAAAATAGAAAATAAACAATAGTTTAAAAAACTAAAAAACACGCTTTAAAAACCAAACTAAAAAAGGAGAAAATAATTTAATTCAATTAAAAAGCGTGGGTTGCTTGACATTAAGTGATTATTAAAATACCTCAAAAAGCACCCCACGCTTTCACACTTCAATTTTTATGACGCACACGCACATTTTCTCTATGGATGACGCTTCGAAATGTTGCCAGTACATAAAGAGAAAAATGTTTATTGAGGATGATATTCTCGTAGCATGTATGTCTATTTCCATTTTCTTTTTATAATCCTTATTCTATCACATTAACATTAAATTTATATAATTTTTCTATTAGTTCGCTGTACCAGTAGTTTCATAATTATTATTTAATGCACCGGGTGACGTCATTACGTCAAAGCCGGCTATCCCTGAAAACCAGCGCTGGGGCTCTGTCTGGCATAGGGTCGCAGCATAATGCTGAGTGATAGCCGTTTTGCGTGGATGTGACGCATGTTTCCCTCAACCTTTTCTTATTTTTTTTGTGTTCCTTATCTTTTTTTTCGTGGTGGCCCAGTGGTAACGGCCGCGACTTACGAGTTGTAGGTCGTGCGTTCGAACCCAGCCAGGCGCATTTCTTTGTGTAAATTATTTCATCACCACTGCTCTCAAACGGTGAAGGGAAACATCGTGAGGAAACCGGCATGTCCTAGAACCAAAAAGTTCAAAGACATGTGACATCTACCAACCCGCACTGGGCCCGCGTGGTGGATTACGGCCCACTCCCTCTCACAGAGAGGAGGCCTGTGTCCCAGCAGTGGGAACGGTATAGGCTGAGTATGTATGTATGTTATCTTTTTGCGTCATGTTTACCGCAAATAAACGTTTTTTCTTTCTTTCATAAGATAAACCTAGTGGACTTCCTCTTGACCGGTTTCAGCTTTTCCATACGCTTAGAAATTTTTGACTGTACGATCTTCTGCCTTCATTTCATGTGATTAAGTTTTGTTTCTTTTGATTCAGATGTGATACAAGTGTGGTCAGCGCCGGGTGGCATGACGCGGCTACCATGCGACCTGGCGGCCCCCGTCAGCGAAGTCGCCTTGATGTTCTGGTTCAAAGAGGGGGACAGGATGCCTATTTACACGTAAGTCTACTTAATATCCTTTTGCAGCTATTCATATTTCATATGTCGCGTATGTTCCGTGTGGTGCCGGACGTAAAGAATAGCACCATCCCATCTCTTCCCGTGGGTGTCGTAGGAGGCGACTAAGGGACTTACTAGAGAATGGGCAGCAGCGTTCTCTATGCATTTCACCACCATACTGCGATCGCCAACCCGCCTGCCAAGCGTGGCGATTATGGCAAACCCCCCCAAATTGGGGGAGGCCTATTTCCAACAGTGTACGTCTATTGGCTGAAATGATGACGATGATGATGATGTCGCGTCTGATAGACTTAAGAGTGCTGTGGAAATAATTATCAACTTTCTGGACAGTTTTAGAACTTGAATATTGTAAAACTGGCTGTGCCTGCAGCTTAGCCCACGTGAATGTTAGCAATTATTCTACGGGAACTTGATACTGGGACGTATAAAAAAGCCTTCGTTAAGACATCAGCTTTCTGCCAGCGAAAGTCCCGTAAAAAAATTAAGTTAAGTGTCGTTTATACCTTAATAAATTTTGTAAAAGCCTGTTATTTTGACTTTTCAAACCAAAACTTTTTTTTTTTGTGTAGAATACGATTGGTGCAGAAAGAAAATCCATTTTATACTCTTTGACATTGAAAGATAACTATGGAAAAATAACAGTTGTTCTTTTTATCGGTTTACATCTAAAATGATTACTTGATTGATTACTTCATAGAAGGCATGAAACCACAAATTATTCTGCAATGTTAATTATCTGGCTAGTCTTTTCCTAACTACGTTGGGCTCGGCTTCCCATCTAACCGGATGCAGCTGAATACCAGTATTTTACATGAAACGACTGACTATCTGACCCCCACAGCACAGTTGGCGCAGTGGTTAAGCGATTGACTGCTGCGCTGCGTGTCGCAAGTTCGATTCCCGCACGGAACAAATATTTGTATCACCTACAAGTAGATGTTCCGGGTCTGGCTGTTTGTGTATGTGAGTTTAAATGTTTGTAAACGCACCCACAATACAGGAGAAATTCCTAGTGTGGGGCAACGTTTAAAAAAAAAAATAGACAATCCAGTTACTGTGTAACACGATACCCCTTGGTAAAACTGGTCGTCAGACTTTCAGGTTACAACGACCTGTAATGACTGTCAAAGATCCACGAATGACAGCCAGGATCAACGGCTGAACGTGCTTTCTGAGACACGGAGGTGTAAAGATCACATAAAGTTACTTATCCACGGACCTACCGCGGCAAACGCACAGCTTAACCAGATCAATTGATTCATGTGGCTGTATTACGTTGCCACAAGCTCTACTATTGTGAAATTTTAGTATAAATCTACCTTGCCGAATAAGCAAAATCCCATTAACTACAATTTATTATCATCAACTTTCTCACGAATAGTTCCAACATCCATTTTGCATGTTATCAGTTCGGTCAAGTTTGATTCATTAAAATTGGGTTCCGAAGTTCCGATAGAAGTAGGAATAGGTCAAACTTTTAACGATGTGCTGCCAATTCCGCCATATGACGGCCCGGGGCCCCTGCACTCATTGACGAGATAAATTCAGGAATTTCTTTTGAAGCTCAATTACATTTTTCTTTTGTTTCTTTCTGTCTTTGAAGTTGATTGTGTATGGTTGTTACTGTTTTTGATTAGGTATAAGGAAGTTACGTATGAAATAATTTCTAACACGGTTTTTGACTACCTATTGATATTGTTTACTTTATTGGCTTTATTAACCCTTATTAACTTGTTACTTTTTTGGTCAATAAAAGTGATTGGATTTTTTACACATTTGCACTTATTTTATTCCCAGATAATTCGGAAATTCGTTTGTCATAATTAATGGAAATTTATTTGTATTATTAAGCATCTAACATATTAAATAATTTTTTAAATATTTTTACAAAAACATTTAAAAATATTTAAAAAAATCGCTGCCTCAGGGACAGGGTCCAATCTGCTGGTGCTGAGGGCTCTACAGAGAGGAACTTCCTAAATATGCGTGCTATGTCCAGGAGTACTGCTTTCTGAATCAAGCCGCGCAATGATAACGTCCTGTAGTTGGTCGAGGCTCTCCATAATTGGGTCCCTTATTGTAACGATTATCGGGTACAATGATTGCGGATTCCACCGTCCCACATATCGACAACCTCGTGTGCTAAGTACTTATTTTTTTATCCTTCGTTGAGTTATTTTTATGATGATCGGTAACATAATTTAGGAGATCTATTAACCACACACTATCCCAAACAAAATACCTGCCACATCAAACACCACACTAACCCAGCAACTCACGTCTTAACTCCAATTACCGATATCCAAATAGCTTCACCAGCTATCTGTTCCGACCATTCAAATGTAGACCATCTAGCCTATCTGGCGACAAGATCGTATTATAGCTTAGCTCCGTACAGCTTGTATCGGCCATTGTGAACTGATTAAGCCATTCAGATGGGACAATGGGCTTATTAAATAATGTTGAACAGAGACTAGGACTGGTAATTCATGTGTTTGAGATGATTGATTGTAGTTGGGTGTTGATTGGCTTTCGACTAGTAATGGGGATTGGATATGAAACTTAACTTAGATTGAATGGATAAAGATAGACTTTGAACCCGACTACGGCGAAGCAAACAGGAGGGTTATGATTTTGATCGGTATGTAAGTTCATCTGTTTTGTTATAACTTCTGAACTACTTTTCATAAATTGACAAATGAGGTATCGTTGGAAGCGTCTTGAATGTTGGCTGGTTATATGACTATGTGGCGTCACATGGCGCGCTCTTGAGGGCAAAAAATCATAAACTAAAAAGCTTTCAGATGAGAATAGTATTTAGTGTCATACTTTTTAAAGCATTGTTGTTTTTAAAGCATTTTCAGTTTTCGGGTTTTTTTTTTGGATTCTAAAGCATGTGTGGGTTTTCAAAGTTAAGCTACTAAGAAATCACTGATGGAAAAACCTAATTTCACTTTACCCGACTTGGGAACCGAACCCAATACCCCTTGCTTAGCAGCAAAGTTAGTGACCACTAGACCAACGAGGGATAATCAAACTGATAATCATTTTTCATGAGCGAAAAAGTTACACCATGACTTTCTTCTAGACAAAAGTGACTCATCATCCACAGTCTACCACACTATCGCTTTTCATCTGGTGTGATCACTATCAAAACGCAAGACTTTTAATAAAAGAATGAAAATTGCCGACACAACAGTATTGTAACTAAATTCAACAAAACCCATAAAACAGAGCAGCTCAAACATAACTAAATACAGGAACAATCCCGTGACTATTCAGCACACCATAATCCTATGGTATTTCGTCTCGTTTATTTTCCGTGGCGTCTCATTTGTCTAATGGAATAAAGCCTGCACGTTGATTGGAGTTCTCTGCCTATGCCGTTTTTTGTATGTAGCGCTGTATTCCGTTAGTTTTGTTGTCAACATGCTACCGTGAAACTTGTTTTGTTTTTTGAAAAAGGGAATACGATAGATGAAGGTTTTTTTTTTCTTTTTGCTTTGTTGTTTGACGTTCTGTTGTGATTTGAGTATGGAGGAAGAAAACTTTTTTAATTTAACCATGAATATCAGCTACAGAGAAACAGGAAGAGTTACAACCGGCTTCCGATCAGAGGATTTGAAGTTGGCAAGTAATGCTTAGGTAGAGTTTGACATGTTCCGAACTTAAAATTCCCGATGTCTAGGTTTTTGCTGTTTTTACACGCTATAAATTAGTTTTGTTATATTTCAATTTTGGAACGAAGTTCCTGATCGCGCGTTGTGAAAGGGGGCTAGACGGAAAAAAATCATACGAAAAGTTGTAACGACACTTTTTGCTATAGTAAGCTATTGTAAGCCGTGCGGCGTGCGCATGTTTCTCTGTCTGTCTCTCTCTCTCTCTTATAGAAAGCAAGCCAGATATTTTCATTTCGTCTTTTATCTCTGACGTTTCATAAGTGCCTATGCAGGCTTATGTGAAATAAAATATTTTGATTTTGATTCATGTTATTTAATTTCTTTTTTTTTTAACTTCGTTCTATCCGGGTGTCCCTTGACACCTCTCAAGTTTTTTCTTTCTCTTTTAAGTATTTTAAAACCTAATTTTAAATTGTTTAAAGTCTTAGCATTTTTATACTGATCCATGTAGCTGGAGAAACTTCCAGCCCTGTCATACAGGATATCCTAGTTCAGGGGTCGAGAACTCATTGATATAACGTGTACTGAAGTTTGGAAATAAATTACGATTACTAATTCAGTAACAGGATGTTTTAGTAAAAAACAGCAAGGCTTTGGTCATGTAGAGGGATCAAATGAGCTTGAAAGAATTCACAGAAATGAGAATCATCGTTATCTCAGACGAAACTACTGTTGGTCAAAAGCCTTCTACAAACACTGTCAAATTTAATGTTATGTGCATCTTTGCGTTGTGCGTGAAGAATTCCGTGACCAGATATTTGGCATCACTTCCATTGTTACATGGTGATTGCAGAAATAACTTTTAATGTGTTTGTTTGTTTTGTAAGGTTCCTTACTATAAAACTGTACTTAGCAAGTCAAAATTCTAAAATTTCTAGAGAAAGTCTGGGAATTAAAATTTTAAACACCTTAGGGACTAACCACAAACAACGATTTCGTATTGAGATGTGTATGCATCCGAATAGACGCGGAAAGCTGAACGGATGCGTACGCATGTCCATACGTAATCGTTGCTTTCAATGGACAAAAGGTGAACAGAGCTGAATAAGTGCGGTTAGTCCCTTAAGTTGAATTTATAGTTGCACCATATTAGTCCGATTACGCCAGCATTTTGAATAAAAACGACAGTTTGTATTTTAAAAGGTGACTTGCGCCCGGTGGTGCATTATATGTTTGAAAACTTTAGTCCTTGAAAAAAAATATCTTCCTATCTAACTTCGTGAGGGTCAAAGCCCCATCATATACCATTATAATCACATTCTGGTGCTGATCTGAAAATAAAAGAAAACCCTTATCTCAACATAGGAGTCGTAAAAATCGAATGTAGGGTGACTTTACGAGGGATCACGGACGGGGACAGTCTAGCACATCGTTATTTCTTAATGTGATCCCTGACGTGCTAACCAGCTGGGAACTAAAAAGGTTATGTGACGTATGTGAATTCTAAAATAAATTAAAAATCATTGAAGCTTTTCTTGACCGCTTTTTTGTCTTGAGTGCCTTTATTCAGCAAGAGCTTAATACTTTGGCAAAAAATAAGTGTTTTTTTTTTGTTCTTATTCAAATAAGTTAAGTCTTTGGTTCCGGCTATCATTCGTGGATGTTTGACTGTCGTTACGGGTCGTCAAAAGCCCGAAAGTCTGACAACCAGTCTTACGAAGGGATATCGTATTACCATATCGGGTGTGGATGTCAGATAGGCAGTCACTCCAAGTAAAATACTGGTATTCAGCTGCATCCGGTTAGGCTGGAAGCTGACCCCAACATAATTGAGAATAGTCTAGGTAGATGATTCAAATAAATATATTAATTGAGAATAGTCTAGGTAGATGATTCAAATAAATATATTAATTGAGAATAGTCTAGGTAGATGATTCAAATAAATATATTAATTGAGAATAGTCTAGGTAGATGATTCAAATAAATATATTAATTGAGAATAGTCTAGGTAGATGATTCAAATAAATATATTAATTGAGAATAGTCTAGGTAGATGATTCAAATAAATATATTAATTGAGAATAGTCTAGGTAGATGATTCAAATAAATATATTAATTGCCTCTTGCCTAATTTCCTCATTCTTAGTTACTTTCTATTACGGAATACTCAATAGCAGCCTTAAGATTTGTGTCAGATAGAAACAGTTTTAGATTGCTTCTTTTTTCTTGGAACACATCCATCTCTGCCTATATGGGCAGCAAAGGGGTTTTATTAAGTAAATGTGCCGGAAATGTTTATCATCTTGGTTTACTAATAGATTAAAAAAATACTTTATTGTTCAGGAAAACATTACAATTTTTTTAATAGCAATAGCCTGCACACTATGATTCCCTGTATCGTAGAAACTAGTCTCTTCGTCGTAAGTCGTCTTACTAAATTATAATAGGTAGGCTCATATACAACGTGTAACGGAAAGGGTATATACATACCAAGGGCGCGGCGTCTTTGGATGATTTCAAACGATATTGGAAGGGTTTTTTAATCCTATCTCTACATGTTCGGAAGTTAGGAGAATTTTTAATACATTTATACCAGAAGCCGAACTTTTCAAATTGAAATAAACACATCACTCGGAAGAGATTTATCGTGATATTGGCAAGTAACGTGGAAAGTAATTGACCTACGTAGTGCGGTGACATGTTTGTTATGATTTGAATTTAAGAAACATATGAAACCGAAAATTAGGTATCAATTCTTACAGTATTTTATTTTGAGCTGAAACTATGTATAGTGATTCTATACCAGCTGTTATCTTATAGGGTTTCTGTTACACGCTGTATAGAAACGGTCGGTAAGATTTCTGAGGCGACAATGAACGAGAGTTCTTCCAAAATATATAATTAGAAATCATATCATTTAGATCACTGGTTAGTGGTGATAAAGGTAAATTTACGTAGGATCAATTTAATAATACTTGAGACAGGATTGTAATTATACCTCTTGAAATAAGTCGGTACAACGAGCTGTGTGGGTGTTTGGTCCTATCCTCAAAGGTGGATTCCCGAAGGCTAAAATTAACATTTCAATAGTCTTCACTGCCATGCTATGACAATTCATTATATCTTTTTATGTATCTATCTATCCATAAATTTTAAAAGAAACGATTCCCTTTTTTCTCTTAAAATAAAAAATCAAAAACCATTTACTGCAGTAAACTGATTTACGCGCAATGAATATTAATATTCGGACAATTATCGATGTGCAGCGTCAACCAGGCATCACTCAGTGAGAGACAATTATACGTCCAAATTGCTATTACTTTTCCATATTATTACGTCCGAAATTTCTTTATTGGACGTTATTGATATGAGTACGTCAATGAGGCGTGGAATTTCGTATTTATCGAGTACTTTTTAGCACGTTTTGGTGTGGTTTTCGTGATACGGGTCAGTGATAATTGTGTGTGTACGTAAATTTTTGGTAAATTTATTTCATATGAAAAAGTTAATAGGAGCAGTTTGAAATGGTAAAACGCAAGTCACTGTCAGTTGTTTAAAAAACAGACAGCCGAAAAAAAATGCCAAAAATATATGGTAACTCACAGCAGTTATTTTTGATGTGTATGTAGATTTTTTTCATTATTTTTTCATCTTAGCGTGTCGTTGACAATCTAAATGCACTCGGCCCAGAATTCGGCTACATGTTTGGCACCATCACTAGCGCCCATCAGTTCCTGTAACATGCAGCTGACAGGACATGCAGGACATTAGTACTTGAGTGTCCCATGGTTTCATTACTTACTTTTTGAGATGTCCTTAATTTTTTCTATGGCCTTCGCCCTGCAGTAGGCTAAAAATAACTAAATAATTAAAAATAGTTCAACAATATAATTCTCCATTGAAGGGAAATTGACGGCACACTAATTAAATTCAAATATTTATAGTCTAACTAACATCTACATTATTTTTGTCATACCAATCAATACGTATTTTATTCTTAATAAAAAAAAAAATAACACAACATTTCAAAACTAAACAAACATCTAAACCTTGGCGATATTAATCATTTTAACACAAAATACCGATACGTTTGGGTGACAGTTGGAATCTGCTTGATTGATCGAAGCGCCGGTTGAAGTTCGACAGCGCTGAATATACTGCTGTACTGGTGTCACGGGCCACGAGATAACGCGTGTCGACACGAGATGGGTGGAGGTCTCGTGACGTGTTTGTATATTTTACCAACTGTAACATAAGATCACGCCTGTAAGGGTTTCGGATAAGGCAGGAGGAAACCCCCGGGTGTTTCCACTGCTTACCCGGAGGATACGGTGGAGCATAGGGTGGCCCAACTTGGGCGGAGCACTACCGTGTCCTCGTGAGGCGATCGGGCGGCGGCGATCTTTTGCGTCCGGCCTTGGTCCAGGCCATGGTACGGAGTGAGAGTTCATGGGAAGCCGTCACCTCCTTCTGCAAAGCAGTAATGCTCGCGAAGAGGGAGGCGGTGCACGTGAGGGAAAGGCAATATATGCGCCCTCACTGCCATAGTCGCTGCAGGAGACGCCCTGGGCGTCGGGAATCCCAGGCCGATACTCGGTCACCGTAGGCGCGGGCTTGCGGACGGCGAGTAATGGGTAGCTCGCCGTCCGGTAAGTACCAAGCCCGGGTCAACGGCTCGTTGTTTTCTACGCGCGCCTCAAAGAGATGTCAGCACCAAATGGTGGGGTTCGCAGGGGCCGATACTTGCCAGGGTTGCGGGTTGTTCGAAAGAGATACCGTGGCCCTAACACAGGCAACTGAAGGAACACGGGTGGGTTTTAGTCAGTAAAAGTCTGACACGCCCTCCTGCTCCGCCCGGGAAAAATATTTAGGGGTAAACTAGATATTATACAGCCAGTTGTAGAACACAATTCACCACAGCCTTTCCTTCTAAGAATTCAGCTGTCTCCTAAATCTATAAAGACCTAACACAATATACCTACCGCTTTCCATACAAACCGCTATACAATTAATAACGTTCGCAGTCACAGAGAACAATACTCTCGGATACAAATCCATTGCGGTGACGGCTGACGTGTGACGTTATGATGTATCGACTTTGGCTTGACGTCGCGTCGAAGTCAAACGTGTGACGTATTCATTTGTTTCTATTTGCTCATCGATAGATGACTTGCCCCTATTCTGTGTCGGTGTAAGCGTGTGTGGTTTTGCAGAATAATCCACGCATTTTTTTTTACTTACATAATACATTGACGGCACGGTTGGCGCAGTAGTTCAGCGATGGACTGCTGCGCTGCGTGTCGCGGGTTCGATTCCCGCACGGAACAAATATTTGTATGATCTGCAAGTATTTGTTCTGGGTCTGGCTGTTTGTGTATGTGAGTTTAAATGTTTGTAAACGCACCCACGATACAGGAGAAATTCCTAGTGTGGGGCAACGTTTAAAAAAAAAAAAAAAAAAGACATTACAGATAACAGCCGTACGGGTCGATCGTTCAGATTAAACTACGCTTGCCGCAGTTGGTCCGTAGATGAGTGACCATTTTTACATACCAAGAGCTTTCCGTGTCGCGGAAAGCACGTTAAGCCGTTGGTTCCGGTTGTTATTTGTGGGTCTTTGACAGTCGTTACGAGTCGTCAGAAGCCTGAAAGTCTGAGAACCAGTCTTACCAAGGGTTATCGTGTTACCCAGTTCCAGGCTTGTGGAAGCCAGATATGCAGTGGCGTCATGTAAAATAGTGGTATTCAGCTGCATCTGGTTAGACTCGGAGCTGATCCCGAATGATGATGAACACATTACCAATAGGTAATAAGGTCGTCATGCCTGTACTTATTGTCAGAAGTTCGATATTTCAACAATTTTGTTATTTATTAATCCCATGTAGTAGGAGAGAGAAGTTCTGACGAATAATCAGGGTCTTATCCAGATTCTGCTACTACATCATCATCATCATTTCAGCCGAAAGCAGTTCTCTGCTGAGCACAGGCCTACCCCAAGCTCTGCCACTTCGAACGATGGTAGCCTTCTCTAGCCGTCTAGCCTTCTCCAAACGTTGTTGCGATGGGCTTTCAGTGTAACCGGATGCATCTGTATACCAATAATTATAATAGAGCGATTGCCTATCTGCCTCCACGTCCAATTTACAAGATAACACGATACCCTTTGCTTAAGCTCGCTGTCCGGTAAAGACCAAGCCCGAGTCGATGGCGCGTTGTGTTCTACGCGCGCCTCAAAGAGATGTCAGCTCCAACTGATGGGGCCCGCAAGGGCCGATGCCTGCCAGGGGTGCGGGTGATTTGAAAGAGATACCGTGGCCCCTGGCGCACAGGCAACTGAAGGAACACGGGTGGGTTTTAGTCAGTAAAAGTTTTTGTCGCTTCACCCAGAGCGGGAGAAGTATTTGATAATTTCCCACCCAAAAAAAAAAACACGATACTCCTTGGTAAGACTTGTTGTCAGACTTTTAGGCTTAAACCGACCACTTTCTATAAAATTAAGACCCCTTAATTTCCCACTCACACTAAAAATCTTTATCAAACTACCCTCGATCACCGAAAACCCGTTCCCAAGACAACATTTTAGTATTCATCCCCATACAAAGGATAGTTTCAATAGTAACATCACGTTGTATTTGTTAATTAGGACCAATATCCGCACAATGATTGACTGATCAACAAAGGGCGGACAAAACTATATTTCAATTATAATTACAGACATTCTGACGTTATTGATTAGTATATTGTGTTTCTCTATGTACCAGGTTAATGGCTTTTTTTTGGGTGGAAAATCATCAAATAACTTCTCCCGCTCTGGGTGGAGCAGGAGGGCGTGTCAGACTCTTATTGACTAAAACCCACCCGTGTTCCCTCAGTTGCCTGTGTACCAGGGGCCGCGGTATCTCTTTCGAACAACCCGCACCCCTGGCAGACCAGGTTAATGGCTTATGGGCAATTTTTGTCTGTTGAAAGTCATTATAGAAAAACGAAAAGCCTTGAAAGCGACTGCAACTTGTCTGGGCCCTCTGGTTTAAGTTGATTCGAGTTTAGGTCGTCTCGTGACAGCACAAGTTGTAAAATCGTGAATCGTGCCATGATATATTTTTGTTTTTTTTTTTTGGGTGGGAAATCATGAAATATCTTCTCCCGCTCTGGGTTGAGCAGGAGGGCGTGTCAGACTAAAACCCACTCGTGTTACTTCAGTGGCCTGTGTGCCAGGGGCCGCGGTATCTCTTTCAAACAACCCGCACCCCTGGCAGGCATCGGCCCTTGCGGGCCCCATCAGTTGGAGCTGACATCTCTTTGAGGCGCGCGTGGAACACAACGCGCCATCGACTCGGGCTTGGTCTTTACCGGACAGCGAGCTACCTATTTTTCGCCGTCAGCAAGCCCGCGCCTACGGTGGCTGGGAATCAGCTTCGCTCCGTACCATGGCCTGGACCAGGGCCGGACGCGAGAGATCATCGCTGCCGATCGCCTCCACGAGGAAACGGCGGTGCTCTGCTCAAGATGATACATTGATTAGCCATTTAGCTAGTTTTTAGGGGGTACTGACGCTTCAGTATCTCGACATTTACACGGATGTAGTAAAATCACGGCGGGGCTTTTTGTACTGAATTTTCAACGCATCGCTTAACGCCAAGGGTTGAAAATTGAACACTGTGTTTTTTCGACGCGTTGAGACTCAATAGCGCTATACTCTGTTGGATTCTGAATGCTCGAATCAAAATCAAGAATTAAAAACTTTTTCCAAAACAAAAAAAAACAACTGTCTTCCGGAAAAACAGTACAAACTGAAAAATTACTATAATTTCGGAAGGCGGTGACTTTGGATATGTATTTAAATTTTTTGTCACCGCCTTCCGAAATGAAAGTAATTTTTCACTTTGTAGTGTTTTTCCGTAAGTCGGTTTTTTTTGGGTAAAAGTTTTTATTTTTCACTTTTTAGCTATAGTATATGATGAATATATGATGAATTTTTGAATTGTTATGGGGTAGGCCCCATAACAATTCAAAAATTCATCATCCTTGGGGTCAAAACAATGCATATTTATGCGATAGCAGCAATCGTGGTTGATTTGCTGTCATTTTTTGAAGAGTTCCGTTGTCTGTCTCCGAAACTCATCATCAGATCTAAATTTAAATGGGACCATTTCGGAATAAACCCCTTTCGAACAAAAAAAGAATTTTAAAATTTTGTAAATCCGTCTATAGGTATATGCCGAGATTTTATTGGATCCGAATGAATATCGACTTAGTGTTGGACATAGGTATGATCTTAAAGATATCAATATCCAAGGAGTTTATTGTACTAGTGTTAAGTACCCTCCTATTTAAGTCCCTAAAAAGACTATACCATTTTCCAAAACTAAAATCGTACTTCCCTCTGGTTAAAGTTTGTTAACCTAATTAGGTCCCTAAAAAGAACATTCTAGTTTCCAGCCCTAAAATCTTGCTTTCCTCAACTCAAAGTCCGTTAATCCTCCATCCTCCTCAGGTCAGCCAATTCACCCTAACCCCTCAATCATCACAGCTAGAGGGTCGTTATCAACAAACATGAGCCAAGTACCCCGATATCCAGTAGTCTCGTCACGTACATGGAAACATTGCAATTTTTATAACACTATTCGCGAGCAGGGTAAGAGCACAGTGGTTGTATTACATGTGGCTGGGATGGTGAGCTACCCTAATTGAATGGTTACAGGTTTGGTTTGGGTTGGGTTGTAAAATATGGTTATCGTGTTGATAATAGGACGTGCATGATAAATATTACTACCTTCGGCTAGTATTTAAGGTACCTACCCCATTCTGAGTGGACACACAACCTGTTACCATCGATTCAGTAGGTACATGATACTGGATTAAAAAAAATCGTCGGTTATCAAGAAAAAACATAACTCTGCCATACATTTTGACCGCTTAGATATTGCTATTCTATGAAACAGACAAACCAAAGATTTCTTGTTTTTGACAACCCAGAAAAAAAATCAACGATTGCTTGGATGTATGCCACCCTTTATCTGTAAGAAGTGGGGGTAAATCTTTATTTGTAAATCTTTTCTGTAAATCTTTCTTCGATGCTCAATTTATTTATTAGTTGAAAGTGCAGAGTTTGAGTGCGATCGTCAGCATAAATAAATAGGATTGCCAACTAGTAATTCAAATAATTTCTCCGTAAAAACCCTGTGCACACGTCTTATACATGGGACTTGGAGATAACTTGCGAAATATGATATACTTCATTCCTTCTGGCCTCTGCTATTCCTTCGGGAACTGCAGGCGTGATGTTGGTAATTCTATCTTTTCATTTGACATTAAAATATTTCTCAAATTCAGAAATCCATCAATTGATGGCAACTTATTCAAGGAAACGTGAACAGCAGAATGTTGCTCGCACATTGCGAAGGGATTTCAGTGCAATGTGATCAGTGAGTCAGTTCTTACATTCTGAACTTATCCGTTCGCAGTTGCCAGTTGCATTTTATGCATCGCTACAGATTTACGGCTTGTGTACCTACGAATTGCACTTACCTTCCGCAAATATTTTGACGTTTACAATTCAAGAAATACTAACTTGCTTTCCTCGCTGCTTGGTATGCGTGGAGATAGTGTATTTATAAAAGGAGGAAAAACAGTGATGGTTCTTCACAATCAAAGTCTTTCTTAGGAAATAAATCTTGGAATGATTCCTGTCAAATCTAATCTAACCCTTAAATAGTGAGTCATGGTGATGACCCAATAACTACCCTTATCCATATTTGTATGTATAGTCATACATACAAAAATAGCTACATAATATTACGCCTTTTTTCGCATGGGATTAGGCAGGAACTACATGACACCACCTGCGGTCCCAACATACTCATTTTGCGTCTTGCGATCAACCCTTATCTATTTAGGCCTAAACACATAATTGTTTCAACTAAACAGTTTATTTTTGACAAAAACATTTTTTAATGCATTAAATAACTGTCTTTCAAACGAGTTTACTTTTATTGGAACGTAATTCTTAAATGCAGCTTGAGGTAGGAGTAAAATTGTAAAATTCATCAAGTAACGATTAAGCATGCGATTTTTTTATTTTATATAATAGTAGATAAGAGATATAGAGTGGGATCGTATTTATGGTTCTCGAGGCTGCTGAAGCCAATAGTGAGTTCAAATAAAGTTTGAGTATTCTAAAGAAAAACGACGGTACATTCTGAGTTGAAGAAAAAGCGTTAGAACCCTCACGTTTTTTTTTAGTAAATAGCAAGAACTGTCTGCCAATAACATCACTCTGCACACCAATGCAGATCCACTCTTCAATACCCTTCAAATACACTTCACAAAACTACGACATCCATGCCCAATTTCCACGAAACACAAACGTCATTTACCCTCACAATGAAGGACCAGGTGTCAAACAACAGACTCCATCTAATTAATTACATCGAAGGTCAGAAGGAAGGAAAGTTTCCTACTTATTGCTCCGAGATAGATCCCTCAGGAGTTAAGATTATCCTGGATCGAGTTCACTAAGTTAGACAACATAGTTAAGAATGGACAGTGTGTTCTTGAATGAGGATCTTGTTAACATGTTGTGTAGGGAAAGATGGCGGATACGTTGGGTTTGTAGGCAGCTGTTTTGTAGTTTGAAGCTTGGGTGCTGAAGATAATGGTTTAGAATCTTTGGTAAGTATCAAGTCTAGATTTGTGTACTTCAGATATAAACTTAAGTTCTCTTTCACATTAAACCCGTCTACCTTCAAAATAAGAGTGAACAGACATCTTCTGGGTACGCTCGTTCCATCATAGACCTCATCAATCGCTTTCCATCAGGCGTGACCAAGGGAAAGTGCAGGCCCATCCAGCAAAAAAAAAAAACACTTTTAACTTAACTGTACACTATCTTCAGGTTTTTCTTCTTGCTCTTTCTAAACTCATATAACTTGTTATACGGCCGCAGAATGACAAGATAGCCTGAACAAGTGGCAATCGGTTTCAAAGCATTTCGTATTTCTACAAAAGCTTACAACAGGTTGACGTAAAATTTTTGGTGACATCATTCTAAAAGGTACATTTTTGACTTTTCCATCATTATTATCGCTGATAGATTGTCACTTTATTTTGACCCTAAGGGCAGTTGCAGTACCGATTGATAACATCGTTAACTGAAATTAGACAGTTTACATTACACACATAACATCACGTCTTGTTTCCCTGAAGGGTCGTGCAGGGGTGTACCATTAGTACACCCACATTTCGTCAGGTATGTTTAAGTCCCATATAATAGGGGGCGAGCCTATTGCCATCAACCGGGCCTAAATCCAGACACCGGGCTGTTACTGAGAAATTCCAGATAAAAAAACAAAACCCAATCACACTTTGCCCGATCTGGGATTTGAACCCTCGTGCCCACCAGAAGCACTTGCATCCACTAGAACAACAAGGCAGTTATGACAGAAAGAAAAACAAACCGACAGAGAGATTAGACAGTTTGTTAGAATATATTTTACTAGATTTTTTTTTGTGAAAACGTGATGTCACATCCAATATCTAAATATAACTTACTCCCATTACTAACTTTAAATACCATAACCTTTCTAAAAATAACAAAACTTTCCCGTGAACAATAAAAAACTCATCCGGAAAACTATTTCTCGGTAAAAACGAGAAAATACCTCGAACGTGAGATACGAAATAAAAACACAATATCGGGATATGTAACAGCAGAATCCAGTTCCGCCTATGTATCAAAACTATGTTTGTTAATCTACTAAGTGCAGATTATAAGGGAACTTCGAACGGCGGCTCCCGAACTAAAAATACATTGGGGTAACCTCGCAAAAAGTTTGCCAGTAGAGAATATGATTTTGCGGATTGAAAATAACGATTTTTGTGGTACGGGGTATGGGAAGCTGTAATGTGCTTTTGATTGAGTTTACTTAGCTGATGTTGGAGTAAGATGGTATGTAGTAGATTGCATCTGATAAGTAAAATGATCATGATTGTGACTGCCTCGTTGGTGTTGTGACACTTCTACTAACCCCGTGAAATGTTGGAGACGCTAAAGAAATCTTGTACAATATTATAAGACTAAGTAGATGTTGCTCGCGACTTTGTTAGCGTGTATTTTCATCTATTTAAACAAATGAATAAAATTGTAGTCAGAAAATAACTGACACAATAACAACTTTTTATAACATGCATGTGAAAGTGTATACGGTACTTATAACAAAAAAACTATTAGTATTTTTTTTGTCAGTTTATTTGTTCCGTCTTAACTCTAAAACGGCTGGACAGATTTTGACTGGACTTTTAGTGAAAGATAGCTAATATTATAAAGAGTAACTCAAGCTACTTTTATTTAAGAACTAGAACTAGGGTTTCGTGCCAAAAATTAAAACCACGAAATCCAATATTCGCGGGCATGGCAGAACAATGAATTTAGCATTTCAAATGTGGGTATGGTTTCGTCGAAACAGCTGTTTTCTCTCTACTACTTAACTCGGATCACTTGATATGATTTTAATACAAACTCATGCATTATTTGGCATCATAAAACGTTCACAGATTTAATAAAGACGTCTGAATTGCTTGTAAAACTGAAAACTACAAGCTTGCACTTCACTTGAACATTCAGACTGATTAATCAAAGTAATAACAATAGTTGAAGACGTTTACTAATTGTTGTAACTAGACAAAATACTGACAGTTATTGATCCTGAAGGAGTGCGTAGTGGGCGGGTAGGCGACCGACAAAGTTTGTAAAAATAAAAGTCTGAAAGTCTGACAACCAGTATTAATAAAAGATATCGTAATATACCCAGTAACTGGGTTGTGGAGATCAGATAGACAGCCGCTCTATGTTAAATACTGGTATTCAGCAACCCAGCCCGTAAGTTAAGTAACAAATTTTTCAAATGTATGAAGCAATGGATAAGAAATATCCTTCAAATTATTCAGATTATGATTGATAGTGTGTGTCTGCAACCATAATGTTTTAGGGTCTCGATTCCCTGAAAATCGGATCCAAAGTTTACCAAAAAGTTGGGACCTATAAAGTCGTTCGTCTACTTCAGTTACTCATTTCACTCAATATTACTGTTCTAAAGTGAGTTCAGTTAATTATTAATGGTGTTAGAACAGATTTAAGTGGTGCGCTACAGAACTCATTTATTAGAGCTGCAAAGATGATGGATTTTCAGTCATAAATTATAATTGTGATTGAGTTGAGCAGCCATTTTGATATGACGAACGTCGCTTTGCCTTGGCTTGAATTGGGATGGGTAGATAAGTGATTAGTCCTGGTAATTGGTAGGTCTTTTCTTGATTGGCGTATATAATGCTTTGGTTTCAGTGGGTCGATACCCGTACATCATAATTAGTTAGCATTTTATGGCCTTGAAATATTAATGCCTTTTGATTTTTAACCGGCTAAAGAAGGAGGTTATGAATTCGACATGTATAAATATATTTTTATGTATGTTCGGGCCAAACTCCGTCATTTAGACGGATTTGCAAAATTATTTTTTGTTCAAAAGGGGTTCATCCCGAAATGGTCCCATTTAAATTTCATATACTTATATCTGCTGGTGAGTTTCGGAGACAGACAACGGAACTCTTCAAAAAATGACAGAAAATCAACCGCGATTGCTGCTATCGCATAATTGGAAGTCGGTTGTTTTTTTTTAAGTTTTTTATTATTAAACAAAAATTATAGACCAATAACCGCTCATAGGTAAATCGATCAGATAAGCTACGTTTGCCCCGGTTGAACCAAGGATGGGTGACCATCTGTAAATAGCAAGACACCCTCGTGCCTCGGCAAGCACGTTAAGCCGTTGGCCCCGGCAGAAATTCGTAGATCTTTGATAGTCGTTATGGGTCGTCAGAAGCCCGAAAGTCTGAAATCAGTCTTACCAAGGGGGGGGGGGGGTTACTCAGTTACTGGGTGGTGTAGATCAGATAGGCAGGCACTCCATGTAAAATACTACTACTTGGCTGCATCTAGTAAGACTGGAATCCGACCCAGACATAGTTGGGAAAAGGCAAATTAATGATGATGACGAAAGCTACAGGGGAATTGACTAAAAACCGAAACGAAGAAATATATAGAGCAATCAGTAGCAATAGTCCTGAAACAATTTACTACCTAATTGATCCAGATTGATCCATTAGTGTTACCGAGCAATAATTAGTGCACCTTTAGTGCATCTATTTTAATAAGAAATCTCTAAATACTTAAATTATAAGGATAAGTATGCCAGCACGTTATCGAATCAACATTGGGGTTAAAAAACATACCTAAATAGGTACTATATTTTACGCCTCCATAAAAAGCTGAAAGTAAGGGGTGGGTGTGAAAAAGGGTGGGAAGCCTTAACAGAATAACATCATTAAAGAAACTCTAGCACTTTTACGTAAGCCGGGGTGAGAACCTGTGACATTTCGCGCCCCTGTTACCTCAAACAACCTGGCGTAACAAGAGCTTGTTAAAATATTTTTCCATTGTAATTTATTTTTGGTGTCTCTGTACACAAAGGTGTGGGAGGTAAGGGTAAGTCAAAAATCAATAGATGGCAAAGATATTTATTGCATAATAATGATAAATTCAGCTTTATATGTTTCTTCCCAGTACGGCGAAGTGGGCCGTAAGCAGTATGGTTTGGTACTGAAAAACAACTATTTTAAGGGACTTAAATAACTAATGGAATCAGCGAGCACTGTACAGTTCTGTCTACCACTTCGGTATGTGCCGCTGCGCTCCAATTGCAACAAATTGTAGGTTTATCCATAGGATGCACATTTTTATAAGAAAATACTGCAAAAAGTCCGGAAATTCCGAGGTTTTCCAGCACCATATCATCGGTTTTTCGAATTTGCGAAATTGGTTTTACAAAATCAAAAGCCATTTATTCAAACTGGGCTGAGAGTCAGCTCTTTTTGAACGTCAAAATTACATAAGACAGTCCCCCCAAAACGCCCGCCCTTCACCACTTCCTAGTGCTTTAGCTCAGAAGAAGAAGTGGCGCAACAAACTCCCCAGCAGCACAGCTGTCTGTTAAGTTAGAAAATTAACATTACGAAACACAAAAAACATTAAATTTGCCATATGTCAGCTAGCACACGCCAATATATCATTGAAACATTGAAAACTATAGGTACTCAAGTAGAAATAAATAATAATAAATAAAAAAATACACTAATGATATTCCTAACGACATCCCAAAACATCAGTACAGTGCTCTCATAAGTCTATGATTTTTTTTTTTTTTTTGAGGATGGGAAATCATCAAATAACTTCTCCCGCTCTGGGTGGAGCAGGAGGGCGTGTCAGACTTTTACTGACTAAAACCCACCCGTGTTCCCTCAGTTGCCTGTGTGCCAGGGGCGACGGTATCTCTTTCGAACAACCCGCACCCCTGGCAGTCATAAGTCTATGATGACTGGCGTATATCATATAGGTGGGCTTGTAGTCAAGTAATAACAGTCGCACGGGTCAATCGGTCAGGTTAAGCTATGTTTGCTGCAATCGGTCCGTGGATGGGTATCTTTACATACCAAGACACCTCCGTGCCTCGGAAAGCTCTTTAAGCCGATGATCCAGCTGTCATTCGTAGATAGCACATTCATATTCATACCCACTTAAAATCTTCTACACGACATTATTCTAATTCCAACCGATATGGGAATGAAGGCTCCTGCAGACCGACGCGACACGAAAGCGTGACTCTAGTTGATAAACTTACATGAAGTTTTCATACGAAATTATTCTGTTAGACTCGCGTACTAGCGTCGCGCCTGTCTGCCCTTTAAATCGACGACCAACAATCTTCAAACAGCTTTTTTACTACTAAGCCAATAACAATATCAATTTACCAAGCAAATTATAAATAGGTACTTACATCGATTTGTAGATACTTCGTAAGTAGGCTTTACGAACTAAGTATTTATTGAAAAAGTTTCGTATAAATTATTGCTGAATTTGCAGTGTTTTCGAGAACAAGCTCGAGTAGGCTTATCTATTTGTGTGATAGAATTAATTTCACAGTTTGTTTACTAAATTATGAAGTTGTTTTGATATATGAGGTTTTTAGTTTAATTTTGACAAAAATATTGGACACATGACAACTTCAGCAAAAAAATATCTAGGTCATAGGTTCTAAACCCTGACAAACGCTTTACATTGTGTAAACTGTTTCATCACCACGGCTTTTAAAACGATGAAGGAATGTATCGTAAGAAAACCAGCATGTCCTAGAACCAAAAATTCGAAGACATGTGACATCTACTAACCCGCACTGGGCCCGCGTAGTGGATTAGGACCCACTCCATCTCGTCCGGAGGAGGCGTGTGTCCCAGCAGTGGGAACATTATAGGCTGATTATGTATAATCTATGTATAAGTATGTGTATATATGTGTAATTTACGTTGAGTTTTCTAAAAATTATGGCCAAACTGAGGCGAATACTGATCCGTAACGAAATTCGCTCGCGAAGTGTGGGTCAACTAAATTGTATGGTATCAACAATCATCGTGCCTTCTCAGTGTGACCAGAGGTTTTAAACTACATACTCAGTCCACAAAAATAAACAAGATCACTCTACCTAGGATATCACTATTGTACTGCGGAGCGAAACTCATGCTAGATTACATCCCAAGAATTATCTCCCTCCTGAGGTGCTTTCGGTCGTACAGTAAACCGCATGTCGGAGGTATTACTTTGATATTGAGCTGGTCTAGCAAAGTACAGATTTTCAATAGAATAAGAGGACAACTTTTACTGGTTTTGTTACCACTGCGCGGCCTACTGTACTTTGCAAAGGTGACAACAAACTAAAGAGCAAAATAACAATGACTCTTCTAAATGCTATAAATTGGTATATACCAAAAATCCTTTAAAATTTTCATGCAACTGTTAACTGAAATGTAATAAATGATATTTCCGAAAGCACTGAACCTTCTCAGCGGTCCCGACAAGTAGTCTTTAACATTTTACTGGTGTATGGAAACTTGGCACGAGCCCAGACAACTTCCAACCAATCAGTTCACATCCCAACTTGCTTGAAAAACGCGTAAATCTTGAGTAATGGTGCTTATCTGGTACTGCAAGAGTATCGCATGATGAAAACATTTGTGTTTTCTTTGTAATGGGACCAATCATTGCTTCAAATTACAGCTCATATACTAGTCACAAACATACAATAAAATTCTAAGTAACAGAAAACTTAAACAGATTCAATAGTGGGTCCCAAACTAGGTATAGCCTGTACGAGTATCTTGGTGACCCAAACGCTACACAAAGTTAACAATTTAATGTGTTCTGGTAGCGCAAGATTGTAAGTAGTGAGTTGTTGCCATTGTAATTGTAATCGTGTGTACACAATATTATGTCACTTTTGGTAGAATATGCTAATAAGCAATGGTTGTTTATTTCAATCTTTTAATCTATCTATCTGTTTAAATAAAAAGAAAAGTCCTGACTGACTGACTGACTGACTCATCAACGCCCAGCCCAAACCCTTGGACCTAGAAAGCTGAAATTTTGCACAGAGGTTTCCATTATAATATAGACAAGGAATAAGGAATGATTTCTTGAAATTCAACCCCTAACTGAGTTAAATAGGGGATGAAAGTTCCACGCGGGCGAAGCCGCTGGTAAAAGATAAAACAAATAATTAAGTTATAGAAACTTGTTAATATTCCAAATTGTGTGTCAGATAGTGACTAAAAATGTCTTCATGTGGTTCAATGAAAATAAATTGTTTGATTTCGATCACAATATCATCATCTGCCTAGCCTTTTCCCTAATATGTTGGGGTCAGCTTCCAGTCTAACTGGTCAGAATATATGAAAATTAAATAAAATGGCGACATCGATCATGAACTGCCGAGGCTTTTCACAACTTTGTTGGGGTCGAACAATTAGATGGGCGGACTCCAAAAAAGAGTGAATTAATTCAATAAGAAAACGTATTGTGCCACACTTTAAGTAACACGGGACAGGGGCAGAAAGATAATAATACTAGTTCTAGTGAGTCAAACCAAAACAGAAATAAATCTCTTCCCATTTTAAAAAGCAGACCCCAACAGCCCCAGAAAACAGTTGCCAATTCAAGGAAATACATAATAAATATTCTAGTAGACGCAGATACGTCTGAGGGATTCGCAGCAATTCTGCAAGTTACGGCGCATTAGTGGACGCTGCCGACTGAGTAATTACAAGCTCACTGCATATGCATGCCGCAATGTATTGCAGCTTTTATTTATCTCCTAGAAGATCTATCTTGCATTTTGTTTAAAACATTTTAATGGTATCCAAATTGTTGAGGCGCAGTGAGAGAGCAGAAGCATTTTTGCTGAATGTAATAGAAAATGGATACGATTGTTGTAAAAGAGTATGCATGGCATTTTTTTTGCCCGTTCTTCTCCGTAGGAACCTACTACGCTTTGGGAAACTACATCCCTACTTTTATATCCCTACTAATATTATAAATGCGAAAGTAATTCTGTCTGTCTGTTACGTTTTTACGCCTAAACCGCTGAACCGATCGTCATGAAATTTGGCAGTGATATAGCCTGAGATATGCAGAAGGACATAAGCTCCTTTTTACGCGATAACCGACATCCACGCAGGCGGAGCCGTGTGTAAAAACCAGTATATTATAGTTGAACTTTCCAAAGCTTAGTAGGTAAATCTTTCTGACTAACAGACACCTTGTGATCATTTCAAAAAGGTCTGTAATTTGTTTAATTAGGTACAATAAATGCCTTGAGTTTGAGTTGTTATGTTGCTTTTCGAACTTTTTCTTTGATTACCAAAAATAGCGATATATTTTGTTGAGAAATACAGACTTAACTGTATCAATTTTGGAAAATTCTGGAAGAAAATAGCGAAAATGTTTTTTAAATGAAATGAAATTTATTTAATGGCCAGAATATCGGTACTTACATAGTTACACGATAAAATAATTTTAGCCTCACTATATTCGACTTATCAGTCGTGCAAATATTTCTAGTACATGCATATTAATATCATGAAATTACATCAATATCATCTCATTAGTCATACACATCATAATCACGATACAATTTACAGTCTTGCTTCGTTAATATTAATTTGGCACATTACATTATAAAATATATTAAATTAGTATATTAGATTATTATCTCACAGTTAGACAGTTCATTAGTTTATTGATCAGATTTATAAATAACGATGATAATTATAATTTAAATAAGTGTTCGTAAATTTTTATGGGTTATACATCATATCAGTTTAAAATTTAAATAATCATCTATTGATTAAAAACATATGTCACAATGCCAATTATTTAAAGTTCTATTAAATTCTAAGTTATTCAGTTTGATTTTTTTTTCTGGCAGTTTATTATAAATTTTCACCGCCATGGTGTAGCAGTTTCTAGTACATAACTTTAATCTACTTTAAGGTACTACCAGAGGTTTTTGTACTATTTCCCTTTTAAATTGTGCCCTATCATCCTGCTCAAAAGTGATAGGTGGTTTCTAGAATTTATACATTTCAAAAATGTATGGAGATGGAAGTGTTAGTAGGTAAACGTTTATGAGTGAATATTGGTCGACACTAATCAGTCCATTTGATACTATAAATTAACCTTATGCATTTTTTTCTGGGCTATAAAATCTCTCTGGGCGTAGGGTTTCCCCATATGATTATCCTAAAACTTAAATACTATATATGACTGTGGAATACCATTAATGATGTTTCTTTACTTGTAATTTTAGCACACAATACATGAGACTGAAATATACATAATAATATGTTTCAAATTTGCACCAAATATTCATACTGGTAAAATATCTAGTGAATGAAAAAGGTGCAGTTGCCCCAAACTGGGAGAAATAGGCCGATTCCCTGAAAGTGGAAATTCGATATTTGCTATACTGTTTTTGTCGTTTCTTCGTGAAGTGGAAGTTATCCCCTTCAACCATAGAAATTTGATATACCATGAACGGTATTAAAAGAACGTCTACTCCTCCAATAGTACAGTTTAATATTATCTGAATAAACAAAATAATACATCTAGATCCACAATGAAGCTAGAGCTCGCAGTTTATTGCACGAGGCTCTAAAGCTTTACTATCTTACACGAGCAATATTGTTTCTATCGGCCTGCATTGTTGCTTAACTGTAATAAGGAACAGTGTCTTTTCAATGCAGTCACAGTATAAAGATGACCAGTACCCCAACTAAATCTAGGCTAAAAATACATTAAAAGTATAAATTAATTAATGATCATATTTTTAAACCTAGATGGGGAAATATAAAACGCAACAGCTTGTCTCGAAGCGACAACCCAAACTAACTGGTTAACTGAAGCTTTCTTAGATTTCGTGTTTAGCGCGTGAGTAAGTGGATTCGACCATTTGTTTCTATACTCCACTTAAAATAGCATTAGACAGAAGTTAAAAAGGTTATTTTTATTGTACACTTCGTAACAAAATTACATTAAACGTGTTGCAGTTACGATTAATGCCGAAAAAATTAAAGTGTCAATGCTAAAAACCTAAAAGAAGCAGGAGTAATAACACCGAGTAACTAAATTAGCTGATGACGACGAAGTTTTACCAACGTATTGTGGGTTGTAAGTTGTTATTTAAAATAAAGTATTTAAAAAAAAAACCTTATAATGTTAATTAGATTTAAATCATCTTGTGATTGTTTGTTTCATTCATTCGTTTTGTTGTAGGTTTGTAATGTGTTATGAAGATGTTATTATAAATAGAACATTATTTAAAATAAAAAATATTTTTACTTCGTTTACCTCAGTATTTAGTACTGTCTTAAACCTACCTATAAAAGTTAGAACTTAACTTTCAAATAAAATATTTTGCACTCCTGCTTCTACGAGCCTCTTTTATCTAAAGCTATGGGGTATAAGTGGATTTGAAATACTATTGCATCTACTGAGACGCAGTCTTGACTCATGCGTCTCGCGGGTCTCATAGGTTTTCAGTACTATTTACACCAATCAGAGGCCATTTATTTACTAAAGCTTTAACAACTACCAGTTTCTATACACAACATACATATTATGTAAGGTACGTACTTCCGAAGTGGCAGAATTCTGGTCAAAGAATGTTTATAACCAACAACTGGAATCATCGACAAGACGAAGAAGAAGAGGCACGTACTTTAACAAACACCTTGACTCGTCAATGTTGTTAGATGCCAACTATATGTTAGTTAACCAGCAATCTCAAAAATAAGTGATAACACAGAATATATAAAGAAATAACTGGCACAGAATTTAGGTTATATGGTAAAAAAATAAAAAAACAAGCTTTAAAAACCAAAATAAAAACGCAAAAAATAATTTCAAAAAAGCGTGGGGTGCTTGATATTAATTGATTATAAAAATCCCTCAAAAAGCACCCCACGCTTTTTACTTACCAGTTATTTCTGTGTTTTTTAGATTTTTGAATTTATTTTCTATTTTTTTAGTTCTGCTAACTACAAAAGCGTGATTTTTTTTTTACATTATGGAACAAATATATAAAATTATTGATTTGTCATCGGTCCTCGATAAGTCTACAAAGCTTAAATGAAATCTGATCGTTTGAAGTAGGTCAAAATCAAGTCCAAAGCAGTCTGTTACAAACATGCTTACACACAAACATACAGGTGAAGCTAATAAAAGCGTCTTAAAAACTTACTTAAGATAATCTAAACGTAGTTAAAATTACAAAACACAATTTTGCCATTTTTAACCAACTTCAAAAAGGAGGAGGTTCTCAATTCGTCGGAACCTTTTTTTTTATGTATGTTCCCCGATTACTCGAAGATGGCTGGACCGATTTGGATTTTTTTTTTTTGTTTGCAAGGGTATACTTCCCAGGTGGTCCCATGATCATCAAGTCAGGATCTGATGATGGGATCCTGGAGAAATAGAGAGAACTCTTCAAATTTTATACGCACACGAAGCGACTTAGGTATTTTTTGGAAGAGTACTTTCTCAGAGTGGTCTCATTTCAATTTGGTGAAGATCTGATGAAGAACTTTAGAGATAGGCAACGGAACTCCTCAATAAATGATAGCAAATGGACTGGGATTGCTGAAATCTCATGTCTGTCTATTGCTTAGTTTTGTTCATAACATAACATCACGCCAGTATGCTGTGAAAGGGTAAGCACATGTGAACTACTAAAAAGTGAAAAAAAAAACTTTTTCCAAAAAAAAAAAAAACAACTGACTTCCAAAAAAACCGGTGACAAAAAATTAAAATACAGCTCCAAAGACACCGACTTCCGAAATTAAAGTTATTTATCACTTTGTAGTGTTTTTTTGGAAGTCGGTTGTTTTTTTTTTTGGAAAAAGTTTTATTGCGTCAGCTTATGTGGAGCGTTTGTTTTTTTTTATAAGGATTACACTGTACAGAAAAAGCCTTCCCAAGTTCTTTCAGCTGAAAGGAGGTAATTACTAAGATGAAGACTAATAAAGAAGTTTGGACATTGTAGACATGCTGCGCCGATTTTTCATAATAAATTGGGATAAAGGCAAGAGACTGATCATGACAGCTCTTTCAGCTGAGTTATCTCTTCGCGACCTCAGTTTATTCATTATGAATTTCTCAGTATGAGCCCGAATTCATTATGAATTTCTCAGTATGAGCCCGAATAATATTAGCAATAGGCTCGCCCGACTGAAACATAGACACAGTTGCCTACCTACCCCGTCTGTGAATGCAAGCGTGTTGTTATGTGTCCCTGTTCATGCATCCCGATTTCAAAACCAAACACGTCACACGACGGTTGAGATGAATATGGTACGTCGTTGCAAGATGCAGGTCATGTCGATAACATTTAAAATTCAGCTCAGACTTCCTTCAGTGAACTTTACGATCTTAGAGTCCACACGTTATTTTTAACGTTCCTGGTTTATCCACAAATTGTTTTTTGATATCTTTTAGGATAGTTTATGAAATATTTTTATACTCTAAGAAAAGATAAAGTGTTCTCTAAATCAATTTAGATTTTATGTTTGAATTTGAAAAAGTATGTGTATCCTTTATTAACAAGAACCAAGGTCATTATTGATTGATTACTTCTTATTCTATATGTCTAGCAATTTTATTCTTGCTTATTTTTTATGTAACAACTAGCTGCTCCCTTCGACTCTGCCTGCAATCCAAAATAAAAAGTATATTAAGTCCTTACTAACGTCATGGTCTATCTGTGTGCAAACAAACTTATTTTCGCATTTATAATACTAAGTTAGGATTTTTAATACCTGAAATTGCACTAGTCCGTTCCTCTTTCCAAAAGTGATTAGTTTTTTTTAATAAAAAATTGATATTTAACGGTTTTTATTCACCCATTTCTGCATGAGTACTTTTTGAACATCATAGCAAAGGAGAACCAAACAGTTCAGTCATTTGAGCGGTCTCCTAAGCGCTGGTAATCACTGGCCAGTTTCTGGTGACACAAACTTCCTTAAGATTGTGTTAAATAGTTATTTGACAAAGTTTACTCTAACCTAAATGCCCTTTCTAACATTGCCAATCAAACAATCATTTTATTGGTAGCCATAGTGTGTCCACTATGAGGGGCTCCTTGCTAAGTAATAACAGCCGCACGGGTCGATCGATCAGGTTAAGCTACGCTTGCCGCGGTTGGCCCATAGATGGGTGACCATCTTTGCATACCAAGACCCCTCTGTACCTCGGAAAGCATGTTAAGCTGTTGGTGCCAGCTGTCATTTGTGGATCTTTGACAGTAGTTACGGGTCGTCAGAAGCCCGAAAGTCTGAAAAACAGTCTTACCAAGGGGTATTGCGTTACCCAGTAACTGGGTTGTGTAGGTCAGATAGGCAGTCGCTCCATGTAAAATATTGGTATTCAGCTGCATCCGGTTGGCCTGGAAGCTGACCCCAACATAGTTGAGAAACGGCTGGGCAGATTGGTTGATTGACTGTGTCCACTAAGTTGGTGTACTTTCGTAGTCCATACTTTTGAACTTATTCGTTCATTTTGACACCATTATTTTTAACAAGATTTTATTAACACTCGACCTAGCTAGCAACTCTAACTGAACTAAATCTACATTATACAGATAACTCAATTTGAAATTTTGAATTAATCGCAGCATCATTCCGTGTCTCCCGCAGAGGGGAGGCAAAACCAAGAGGGGAAAGGGGAAGGGGGGAGCTCTAAATTAAATTTTGACACAGACTGAACGTGGGACCACTTAATTGCAATTTGCTTGACTTATTAGATGCTGAGACGGTGTAACTCAATTGTGATTCTGTAAGATTTAAGTTGGTTACTTTAAGTGGGATATTAAATATCGTTTATGTTTTATCTATGGGTTACATCAAGCTGGTATCTAGTTGTCCGAATCGCCAGAAGTTTTAAGGACAATTTGCCTAATAGGCCTATAATAGGGGAATAATGGCCCCAATTTTCTCGACGCGGATTGTACTAGCTTTACAATAATTGCCAGAATATACTGACAGAAAATAATGTAATAGTTCAAAACTTCAACTAGATAACACCTTTTTTTTGTGGTATACAAAAAAATTGTGTATACCACAAAAATACATCATCTGCCTAGCCTTTTCCCAACTATGTTGGGGTCAGCTTCCAGTCTAACCGGATGCAGCTGAATACCAGTATTTTACATAGAGCGACCGCCTATCTGACCTGCAAAACCCAGTTACTGGGTAACAGGATACCCCTTGGTAAGACTGGTTGTCAGACTTTCAGGCTTCTGAAAAAATACATAATCGAAAATATACATTCACTCACTGTCACTTTCATGCTTCATCTCTTTGGTGAGTTATTATTAATATCAACACAAACGTATAAAGAAAAGTACTTAATAATTAAAACTACGATATACAAAATAAATACAAAAAACAAAAGGACACTTAGGCGTCGAAGTATTCCTCCGCATCGCTGTGAGTTATTTATAGTTGCCTTAATTTTTCCACATAAAATCAAGGCCGCCTAAATATATAGACATAAATCCGGATACAGAACCAAGTTTCCTTAGGTGGAAGTTTCCTGCAAGTGTTATGTATCTCTAGTAAGAAGTGTTTGTTGTCTGTGAGAAAATGAAAGGTGGTTGAAAGCGATATGCTAGCATTCAAGCTAAAGGGTAGGAATTCAGGACACCATTTTTACTCCTTCCGCATTTATAACACAAAATGCTCTAAGTCATTTGATGAATACTATTCATGATCATGAGGAGGCCATTAAAACTTTGATCGTTTAAATATTTATAAAAATAAAATGTATGAATCAATTAAATAATCTTAATCTTTAATAATAGTAAAATAATCTAATTAACTAATTTATCCCGGGGGATAATAGTTTAAAATATAGAAACAAATAAGAAAAAAAACCAAATCATTTAATTTATTTTTTATTGTGATAATTATAAGATAGGCATTGTAAAGAAAAATTAAAACAATTTTATATTATGAATTGTATAATTATAATCGTGCAGTATTTATATTTTTAATTCAAACAGCAAGAAATAAAAGGCTAATTTATTTTATTTTATTTATTTATGATCTGCCTAGCCTTTTACCAATAGGTAAGGGTAAGGCCTCTTCAATTGTCATAACATAATAATGTTATGATAATTGAAGAGGTCTGAGCACCTAATTCTTTGTAATTTTGCTTTTATTATGTTTTATATTTTTTTGTAAATTAGTGTACATAAATAAACAACTATGTACTAGATGTCTATCTATGTCATAGATAGAAATGTTCTGTATGGTGCCGGACGTAAAAGAATATCACCATCCCATTTCTTCCCGTGGGTGTCGTAGAAGGCGACTAAGGGACTTACTAGAGAATTGGCAGCAGCGTTCTCTATGCATTTGATCACCATACTGCGATCGCCAACCCGCTTGCCAAGCGTGGCGATTATGGCTAATCCCCCCCTTTTGGGGGAGGCGTATGTCCAGCAGTTTACGTCTTTCGGCTGATATGGTGATGATGATGAGATAGACATTGTGACTTATAAAATCGCCTTAGATGAGTCTGTGAAGGCTTTATAAACGATATTTCAATGTACAAATCACTACACATATATATATTATAAAACAAAGTTCCCCGCCGCGTCTGTCTGTCTGTTCATCATAAGCTCAAAGAGTGCTGAAGCGATTTTAATGCGGTTTTCATCAATAGACAAAGTGATTCATGAGCAAAGTTTATGTGTATAATTTAATAAGGTTTTGTTTAAATTTTCTAACGCGGGCGAAGCCGTCGACAAAAACGAGTGAATCATCATCATCATTTCAGCCGAAAGACAGTCACTGCTGGACATAGGCCTTCTCCAGGCTCCTCCACTACGACCGGTCTTGTGTTTTCCATATCCAGCGGATTCCCGCGGCCTTCACAAGGTCATCGATCCACTTTGTGGGAGGCCTTCCCACTCTACGTGTTCCGGTCGCCGATACGCGGTCGCCATTCCAGAACCTTTCAGCCCCATCGGCCATCTGATCTGCGAGCAATGTGCCCTGCCCAATACCACATAAGTTTGGAAATTCTTCGGGCTATGTCGGTTGCCTTGGTTCTCCTGCGGATCTCTTCATTCCTGATTCGATCACGTAGGGTAACTCCGCTAGCTAGGTCCGGAAGCTAGTAAATAATGAAATAAATTTTAGGTTCGGCTCCCAGTCTCATCGGATGCAGCTGATTACCAATAGCGACTGCTTTACTGACTTCCGCAATCCAGTAACTGGGTGAAACGATACCCCTTAAGTACTACACCTGTAACGACTGTCTAAGATCTACAAATGACAACCGGGACCAAAAATTGAACGTGCTCACAGAGGGGTCCCGATATGTAACAGATGGTCACCCATCCTCGGACTAACCTCGACAAGCGTAGCTTAACTTTCGATTGACTTGTGCGGCTGTTACAATTTATCCACGTGATGAAAATCATAATCACTCCAAACTCTCAGAGGAATTATGTATTAATTTCAGGACTCAAAAGTTCCACAGGCGATTAATTACGTAACAAATTTGGCGGCTAACTTACAAGATCAGGTGGTCATTACGGCGTACTGGCATCGAACCTAGGCACCGACGCTGGCGCCTGGCCAAATCTTACCACACGCTCTACGTTTCAACGGATCAGGGGAGCTTGTGTCTAGATGATATTATTGTTGTTTTAAGGCTCCTTTCTTTAATGATAGCCTGGTACTTATTTAACTCTTTTCTTCATTTAGTTAGTAGATGATCGTTAAGTACCTACCTGGTACTTGTTGACAGGCCTACACTGTCTAGCCATACCTACCTACTGTAATTTGAAAAAATTGTAGTAGCCCAATTACTTTTTAAAGAGTAACCGTGGAGTTTCTTACCGGGTATTCTTCATAGGAGACGACCAATTTAAACCATGCACCTAGCTAAGTGCCCATGTAAGTTTATGTGAAATAAAACATTTTTTATTTTGATGATGAACCGCTAACATCTATCTCCAGCAGTGGATGTCTTAAGACCAAATTGATAACGATGACGTATGCACCAACGTAACTTAAATAAAGCTACTGCTTGCTTTTTTTTACTTAGCACTAAAAGGACGGAATTAAAACATAACTAAAACTAGGTTGAACTAGCATATAAGTTGATGACGTGGTGAATGCCGTAGGAATGAATATGCTTGATGCGAGAAACACAAAACCAGTCAAAGTGGCGCTGCTTGGGGTAGGCCCGTGTCTAGAGTTCCCATGATCCCCGGTCCAAGTATGAGAAGAAAAGACTGGGGCAGTTTGTAGTCAGAACCCTCCGCCTGCCCCAGGGCAGAGGACATACATGACGATATTATACCCTTAAACAAAAATAAAGTCAGACGTTCAGCAGTTGATGACTTCTTTGAATGGATGATAATGATAATCATATAAGTTTTGACATAACTCCAGAACAGGCCACTTACTAACGCTCTGAGGTTTTGTAGTTTGACACAAAATGGAGTAAAACACCAAACTCAATTCATCAACACGACATTCTATTCACAAACATCACACAGTACCAACCATTCGCTGTCAAATTAAACCACTCAATCCCCTGTCGAATCAAAATATAGGTAAAATTGTAACCTCAGCACTAAAAATTCATAGAAACACAAGTTCTGTCTAGACTTTCAAAGCGTCTAGACGAACATGTTTGTTATACCTAATTTAAAATGTATTTTATGCATGTCTAAATCTTAGTTGCTTCGTTTGTCTTGCCTGCAGTGTGTACATTTACTTGGACGTCGGCCAAGTTGTCTCGAGCGGTCAAGGTATTAGCCGATACTGCGTTTTGGGGTATAACAGTGTTGAAACGGCGTAAAATTGGGTCTGCAGCTGGTAATGAAGTAATATCGTGATGGTGTGAGCTGATTAAGTGTTTCCTTGAAAGTATCTAATAAGATTGTTATGTTACCATTGATTGTTATGTTTACGTTTCTGTTATGTTAAGTGTGCATAGACGTCTTTGTATCTGACTGTTATACATAACATCGATTAAAGATCGAATATCGGGTCCGGTTTTTTGACGTCTGGGGCTCTACTTTCTAAGCCCGAAGTCCGTAGTTTCGGCCGAAGTTACGGGCCGTTCCTATTCCATATCACCTACGGACATAAGATTAGTTCGAGACCCGACCTAAGAATAAATTGCAATACGATTTGACAGTTGACAGTACTCCCGATATGTTTTTAACAGACCGAAAAAGTTAATTATTCGGGAGTGGGGTTTATTTTGAAGAATCGAACTACTTTCTGATGGGCCCGTATCTTCGTTGACCGAGTTAGAGAGTAGGCCTACTGAATCGTAAATGCTCAGATATGATAGTAGAAGTAGTCATTTTTCCACTCTGCTATCGCCATTTTGTTTTTGTTTTGATCGTTTGTTTGTTTTCATTTATTTGCTAGTACTAGTCCTTGGGTCACTGCACCCTAGTTGTATTACACACTATTGATCAGAATTTGAATCCTTTTGAAGGTTATTGCTAATCCATTCTTTCATATGTTCATAAAAATTGTCTGCTTCGCAACGTAAACGAACGCCATGAATGTTGTGGAACTATCAAAATGAAAGCGATTGCCACTGGGAGTGTATTACGCAATTATCCCTCTGGCCCTGACATCGTCAAGCAATGAACATAATTTTCAAACTTTTACCGCTTGATTACAAGGCTTTTGGATAGGTACCTTGTATGTGCGCATTTTATGTATTTTTTTTTTGTTATCTGAATTATGTTTCTGCTGAAAAAACTATGTTTATATCTTGCTATTTTTAACCGACTTCAAAAAAAGGAGGTTATCAATATTACAAATCATTTTTATATATATTTTTTGTGTGTACGGGCATAACTCCGTCATATATAAACGGATTTGCAAAATTATTTTTTTGTTCGAAAGGGGTAGTTTACGAAATGGTCCCATATAAATTTCGTATAGATCTGATGATGAGTTTCGGAGACAGACAACGGAACTCATAAAAAAATCACAGTAAATCAACCGCGATGGCTACTATCGCATAAATATGTATTGTTTGACCCAAGGATGATGAAATTTCGAATTGGTGTGTACTATAACTAAAAAGTGAAAATCAACAAAACTTTAAAAAAAAAAACATCCAACTTCCGGAAAAACACTGCAAAGTGAAAAATTACTTTAATTTCGAAAGGCGGTGACAAAAAATTCAAATACATATCCAAAGTCACCGACTTCCGAAATTAAAGTTACTTTTCACTTTGTAGTGTTTTTCCGGAAGTCGGTTTTTTATTTTTTTTTATTATTAATTTATGGTACTAAAATAAAAAAGTGCACTTATCATCCTCATTATCAGCCTACAGCCAGTCTACTGCTTAAGGTCCAAAGAGTGCCATATCCGTAGCTTGTTGATTTCGAAAACAAGCAATGTGTGCAAAATGCTGTTGTTATAATTTATTTTGCTATTAATTTGTAAATTTTGGACGTTTACATATCCGACATATAACATTAATAAAACAAAAGACGACACCCATTCAAAATCCTACCGATAGATATCAAAAACATATCTCCGAGAGTCGCCACAAAAACATGCACTTCGGACCACAAAAACAGATCCAGCAAAAAACAAAGATTCTTAATAACACTCCCTAATATAGGGTCCGTTGAGAAAACAGTGGCAGCCAAGTTATTTATTCTGCTTTGAAGGAAACACTCGGTCCTTGCCAGATCTAAGCAAATATTTCCTTCATTGTAAGGACGCCTTCAGACGTCTGTGAGTGGTGTTGAAATGGTTCATAGTGTTTCTTTTTAGGTACACTTGCAGTTGACTTGGAAGCGTTTGTTGAGATATTTGTGCTATGTTCTTTAGGAAATAATTTCTGTTTTCGTTGGACAGTAAATAAGATTAACTAGTTCCACATAAGGGTCGTATTTCTGGCTTCTCAGATTTCTTCTTAATGGCGTAGTAACAAAAAAGTAAGTTAGCGATTCGAATTTGTGACAGTCGGATTTAAGGGGTCTGCTGCCTAAGCAAGCAAGTGAATTCCGTAGTTTCGGCTTAAGGGACTGGTGTTTCCTACTCTGTATCACTAACGGACATTATGATTAGGTCACGCCCCGAATTAAGAATGAATCCCTATTACCGATTTTTATATGCCTGCCCGAAAATTTTATTTGACACTTATTTCGACGAATCAACTACGTATCTTCGTTGACGGACTTAGACAGTAGACCTCCTAGTACCTCTTGATAGGACGGTGAATGATTTAAATTTCTGTTATTTTTTAACCGACTTCAAAAAGAAGGAGGTTATCAATTCGACATGTTTTTTTTTTAATGTATGTTCGGGCATAACTCAGTCATACGTGGACGGGTTTGCAAAATTCTGTTTTTGTTCGAAAGGGGATTTATTTTGAAATGGTCTCATTAAAATTTCATATAGATCTGATTATGCGTTTCGGAGACAGACAACGAAACTCTTCAAAAAATGACAGCAAATCAACCGCGATTGTGTGACAAAGTGAAAAATTACTTTAATTTCGGAAGACGGTGACAAATAATTTAAATACGTATCCAAAGTCACCGACTTTCGAAATTAAAGTTATTTGTCACTTCGTAGTGTTTTTCCGGAAGTCGGTTGTTTTTTTTTCTAAATAAATGGAGTGTGGAGGGAGGACAAGGATTTAATATTTTATTTTTTATTTAATAATTATAATTAAATATTTCCCGAATTATTCAATTGCCCGGGCAATTTTTCCAATTAATAGTTATCCCCTTTAAACCTTTATCGGATTATTACGAATATCTAGAAGAAAAAAAACAAACAGGTCTTTCAAAAACAAACTAGCCTTTCTCAAGTGATGCGCTTACCAATGAACAGCATTTCATTTTATTATATTTAAGATAGACAATGTTTTGATTTATTTTGACTATGTTATCATACTTTATACAAGCAAAAACAAATGACATTGTCGGAATTGACTGCTTCTTTTTACCAAATTGAAGAACGGACTTCTTCAAAACAAAACACAACATTAACACAAACAACACAAGAACTTACTAAGAACACTTTATAAGAAAGCTATAAGTTTTTCGAATGGAATAAAATATAATAAAATAAATAAATTACAGCCAGTCTTATGTGAGTGGTCTCTACTCAAATATTCCTCCATTGATTCGCTAGTTGCTGGACGTTTTCCAAGGCGGAAGCCGGACGGATTCTTTTAGTGTATTGGTTCCTTCCGATGACGTCGGCACTTGTTTTAAAATGTCACTCTTTGGCAAAGGAGTATTGACCTGGAATACTGAATAAGGCTGTGGTTCATGTCTTATGTATCACAGCTTTTAAATTATATTTTGAGATTGTAAAACTTTTTATGCACTTCTTCAAGTATGGTATATTTATCATCAATATCATTCGCCTGGCTGCAACCTGTGTTTTTCTTCCAGACTTCCCTATCAGTCGTCATCTCGGTAGGCACTTTTTTCTAACCATATCATCATATACATAATCCATCCATAATTTCTGTGGTGTTCCCCTAATCTTTTAGCCATCGACTCTCATACCAAAAACTTTCCTCTCGAAAAAATAAGTAAAACATCTATGTAACCAACTAATTTACCAATTATATTATAAAAATCAAAGACTTGATCCAGCCGCGCAATAAGAGCCTTCTGAGGTGCTGGTCGAGGCTCTTCGCTATTAGGCCATTTACTGTAACGATTATCGGTACAATTATTGCAGAGAAGTCGACTTCCCATAATTATGTCGACAAGCTAGTGAGCAAAGTCAAAATACTTGTGTACCCCTGAACTACTACTGCATAATTATACAAAATTCTTTCCTCTAAAAATCTTTTTAATCATTCCAATCTTTCTTTCCAGAGTGGACTTCAGAAACGGCCCACCAGTCCACTGGGCAGTAGCCGGGGAGTTTGGAGCCCGGACACACTTCGTCCTCAACGAGTCTGATCCATCATCAGCTCACCTGGTGGTTGAGAAGGTGGCTCGGCAGGATGAGGGTGTCTACAGGTGCAGGATAGACTATGTCGATGCGCCAACCAGAAATTATAGGGTCAATTTGACTGTAATAGGTATGTATTCTGTCCATGTATTTTTGTGTGGTGTCGTATATACGTCTTAAGTTCATACAATCGGTATCACCTCACCTCATTTTTACAAGGTAATCGTCTTATCGCATCAGCACCCAATTTACGTAACGCACTCTAAATAAAAATCTGAATCATTTTGAAGGAACATATGAAGCGTGTCAAGAATAAAATTGTGTCTGCTCAACAACGTAAAAAACGCAATGAATGTCAAAATGAAAAAAAAAAACTGAAAAAATATGAAACCGTCACTGTTATGCAATTACCCTGCTTGTCCAGGGCAATGAAGTAACGATGCCTTTATGATGCATTTTTTTATGTGACTGCACATTGATAACAATATTCAAATACCTTCTGTGTTCAGGTAGTGTGAATAAGGCCTAAGAACATCGAATAAAATGTTTACCAAATAGAATTCACTAACCCCTGTAATTTTCCCCAGTGGTGTGTAACATCCATTACTGTTAAAGGTTTACCCACTTAGTAACACGGTAGTATGTAGAGCATTTTATTCCCTCTTACCTTTTATCTAGAATTCGTTTTGCATCTTGACGGTACGATGGGCATAGTAGATGAGACACTGGCTGCTGTGCTACATTCTGAAGGTTCCATTCCTGCAAGGAACACATATTTTGGCATGTCCGGGATATTTTTCCGGGTGTTTTTGCACGTGAGATTTATGTTCGTGGAAGAAATAAATAAAATAATTGTCACCGAAAATACAGGCTGGCAGTGTAATCGACGTGCCAACTTGAAACCAATAATTTGGCACATGATTCTATACTCCCTAGAACCCCTACTACAATGCGTAGGTTATAAAAAAAACAATCTCCTTTTTCATTTAATTTTTCTGTTTCATATAAAATCGAAATCCCTACCCAATCAAAATGTATGGCAGAGCTCATAAAAATAAAAATCCGTTAAAAAAAATTTAAATTTCGACACCGGGAGGATCCAGAATCATATACTGAATCCATAGTAGCAGGTTGTGCGTCAATATACCTGCCACCCTATAAATGATTTCTTTCTAAACATTTGTTCTTATTTTGCAGTTCCCCCAGAAGCTCCTCGGATATATGACTACGAGGGTACAGAGATTCTGGGCTCTGTCGCTGGACCATTCAGAGAGGGACAAAATGTACTCCTTTCTTGTCAAGCGGCTGGAGGTGAGTTTGGCAAACTTTTTTAGTAATACACCTACCGCAATAGTAGCTTGATCAATTAATTCAGTTAGCTTTATAACTACACTGTTGTATGCATGCAAAATCAGCCTTTAATGTTCTCACTGCTGGAACACAGGCCTCCTCTATTCATGGGTTCGAACTCAGACGCGCTTTAGTTTGTGTAAATTATTTCGTCACCACTGCTCTTAAAACGGTGAAGGAAAGCAACGTGAGGAAACCGGTATGGCCTCCAGCCAAAACTTCAAAGACATGTGATATCTACCAACCCGTAGTGGGCCTGCGTAATAGACTACAGTCCAGCTCCTCTTACCGAGCCGAGACCGAGGCCTGGGTCCCAGCTGTGCGAACATTATAGGTTGATTATGTAATTGCAGCAGTGGACTGCCATACTCTGATCGTGATGCAAATCCCAATTGCACTTTAAAGTGACCGCTTCGGTGTGGTCCGATCATGATCAGATACTTTTTCATGTAGATACATTCTCTTTTTCACAGGAAAACCCCCTCCAGACGTGTCATGGTATAGGGGCGATGAGCGGCTAGCCTACACCAAGGAAGGCTCCGTGACTCAGTTGCACCTGCCCAACTTATCCAGAGAGATGACTGGAACCAAGCTGCAGTGCAGAGTTGAACCCCCACTGCTGCAGCCACAGTCCAGAGAAGTTACTATAAGATTATACTGTAAGTATGCCCTGCGTTATCCTGAAATCTGCGTAATCGTTTTATTTAGACAGAATTCATCGAAATTTTCGTCCCTTTCGATCAGGGTGATAAAAATAAAGGTTTTTCAGATTGTTGCTTTTGGATTGAGCCAGAATCGCTTCCTCACTGGACATCCTACTATATGTAATCCTACATAATATTATAAAATGTGATACTTTGTATGTTTAAATGTTTGTTACTGAAACACGCAAAAACGGCCACACGGATTTGAATGAAATTTGGTACACAGATAGTTTATGACTTGGATTAACACATAGGAAAGTTTATATTCCGGTAGTACGTTTCGGTTGGATTATAACAACAACAACAACCACGCGGGAGAAGCTGCTGGCAAAAGTCAGTTTCAATATTTTAAGTACTTTCCTTACACGTGGCATGGCGCTGAGTCACATAACCACAATGTTTTGCCATCAAGGTAAGACGAAGTTGTCAGATAATTAAATTGGTATACACGTAAAATATTATAATTGGCATTTCTTCAAACTACCTTGATTCAATAGAAGTTATAACCTATCTTTTATATTCACAGTAAAACCTCAGTACATTCGAGTGACTGGCAGCGGTTCAACGAGAGCTGGTATGGACAAGTCTTTCGTGTGTACCACGCGGGGTTCAAAGCCAGCCCCAAACATTGAGTGGTTCATTAACTCACAGCTTGTGGATTCCACGTTGACACAGGTGAGTCAAGGTTAATTTGAATTATGTACAATAATTTAAATTATACAATGGCGTGCATTAAAACAAACCTCACAAGGGAAGATTCTTACTCGTCTCTCTTCAAATGTGAAAAAGATGTATTACAATGGCGTGCATTAAACATTAGGTAATTTTTTTTTGGATATCGCATCGTTCACTTTATCCTCTGAGGTTATCGGCTGCTTAACCAGACTTGCCCGTGGCTACCTTAACAAATTATGGCCTCCAACCAGGGCTTAAAAAAAAAAATCAAATCATTTTTATTTCAGGCACTGTATAAGTAAGTACACACAAATACATTTCACCCATAGTGACTACATGTCATAAATAAGCAGAATAGATATATTGTTATTACTAAGTTATATTAAGTAGGTATTTTAGGTAGGTATTACAAATTATAGATTAAATTAGATAAGTTAATACGTTTATACATTATTAGACTAGACGCGACTACACGCTAAGGGCACCCCCTGTGGGGTAAGGACCTCGGCTTAAGGCTTCGCTGAAAGAGAGCAGCAAGAGATGGGTTGGATTAGAATGAAATTAAACAGTACACCAAGCAGTTCATTATAAATTACCACTTTAGAAGATCAGGTTCGTCTGGTGCACGAGGACATCAGTCCAATACCGTACCAAGAGATTTCTAGGGTGTGTGAACAGGCCATTTTAACGCCTAAAAATGATCAAGCTACAGCGAACAACCACAGTATTCTCTAGCTAATAAAAAGCCAATGGCCATAAGAACATTGGGCGGGTGTCGACCTCAGGACAAGCTGCTTCTCACACGGACAACTGTACTATCCCCAAAACTACAAACGTAGTACGCAGGAAAGTTTTATAAATTGTGGCTGTCATATTAGTAAACTGTGGTGACTTACGACTTCCACGCGAACGAAGTCGCGGGAAGAAGCTAGTTCATTATAAACGAGCTCTAAGTTTAATCCACGACCGAACCGAAAAAAACAGGATATTTAAATTGTCTATCGGTGTTATTGTTTGGCAGATCTGAATGCTCGGAATAGGGGAATGCAGAAATTTTCAGTATACTTTTTTTACTCGTCTTCAGTTTCCTCGTGTAACATAAAAAGTCAACTTTTCATAGAGTCTCCTTTCAAAACTCTGAAATAAATATTCCGTTTACTAAGTTTCTATGGCATAAACTAAATCTATCTTCTCTCACAGGTGGAAGTAGACGGAGAAGTAACAAAGAGTGTGTTAACATGGCACGTGCGTCGAGAAGATAGTGGCAGACAGCTGACCTGTCGCGTCTCCAACCCTTGGTTCCCAGCACATACGCTGGAAGACTCTGTCACCTTGGATGTTATGTGTGAGTAGTAGAAACTTTACAATACAGGGCGGGTTGTAATTGGACGTATTCGGGTGACTTGGAATTTGACGTATTCGGGTGAATCGGACTTGGACGTAGTCAGGTGACTTGTATTTACACGTATTCCTTCCACTACAAATATGGTTATATCAAAATGTTTGTTAAAGTATTAGGTACCAAAGGAATAGAAATAAAGGAAATTCAATATTCGCCTTGGCTTTATGGTTGCTTAATTATTGCAAATGAATCATACTACCACATACATGTGTGTTAAATGTCTGTAATATAAAATAAACTGTGCAGTTAAAAACGACTTTATTTTATAGATGACTAAGGAACAATATCCATTTTTTTATATAGGTTCATAACACATTATCGATGGCTTGTACATCTGATCATTAGCAAAATAACGTTGACGAATACATCAACGGTCCCTACGTACAATCCCCTAAGTGGTAGATACGTGATTTACATGTTTTGTTTTCGTGACCTTCAGGCTAGCCTATACTATCGTTTAGTTTAACAAAAATAAGTCTAAGATGGCAAAATGCACTTTGAATCCAGCACGACATTACATTAAGTAAAACATGATATACACGTGTTTGAAACTTTGAAGCGCTCTCCTGCAAAATTTGTCATTTGTAGTTAGGTGATTATACGTAGGGACCGTCGATATTTTATTCCAAAACATTTTTTTGCATCCGATTGCGCAAAAAAATGCTATTTTTATGAAAAATCAAAACGCAATAAATTCTGTAACGGCCAATCCCAAACATGCCATTTACAAACACAATACAATTGCGGACAAAATAATTGACCCAGTAACAAAAACAAGTGAAAACCTACGGGCGATATATCAAATGCACACCACACACTAGATACGGGAGCGGTTGAGTTCCGGCGGTGTTTGCCGGCAGCCCGAGTCGTGTGCCAACAACTTTGTCCCCAAGTTTAAATATTATCGCGGGCTAGAGGCTTCGTGTTCTGCCGTGATACACGGAGTGTCGCAATACGGGTTTATTATGAAGTATTTATGCTATTGTTTATAAACATAGCTGGCTGGAGCTGGAATACGGGCTGGTGCTAGCATAAATTAGATTGTGGAAGTAGCTGTTTAGCATTTGATGAGTAATTACTGAATTCAGTGTTTAAACTGCTATTAGGATTTGGTGATTGCTTTTAGTGTTTCATAATCGTGCTTCGCTACATTTTTTTTCTAAACATCCTTTTTTTACTAGTCTACTCTGTCCCACGCATGGACAAAGGCCTCCTTCCATCCATCGCAAGCCTGCGCGTCTTCTTACCAGTTTTGACGGAATCTATATAGTTGGTCCCGGTCATCACTTACGTGGTCTTCCGTGATCCTGTCTCACTGCGTCGAGGCATTTGGGCCAACAGTTTGTCCCATTTAAGTTGGGCAACCTTTTGAGCCATATCAGCTATCTTGGTTTGGAGCCTAGTATTGTGATTCAAACACGATCCGTTAATTTAACGCCTAGTATACTGCACTCCATTGCTCGTTTGCAGATCTTGAGTTTAGTCAAAGACCAAGTCTGCGCACTATGTATGTTAAAATGGGAAGAATACAGAATATATACATCCTTTTATTTTCATAAAAGACTATGTACTTTTCTAAACAGTCTCGCCTATTATCCCCAACATTACTCTTGCCAAGCGATAGTTAAGTTACACGTCCTGCTTTCCGAAGCGTGGCTTATGTAATATGCATTAATATAGCGGCCATTACATTCATTAGGCTGACACACCAAATTTACTCATACCTAATGTGGTAAATGAAGCTATAAGCGGTCTTCTGTGAGTTGCAACCATTCGTGCTTGGAGACAGTTATTGCATTATTAGAATACTTTAATATAGATTATGAACTTAATATAATTTAATGGGATTTGTTGATGCTCTCTGTGGTTAATGTTAGTGCCAAGCAAGAGGATGAGTTATGAAATCTTTGATTTAGAAAAATTCAAATAAACTAACTGATAATAACCTAGCTGAAATTAGACTGAGCGGGTCACGTCAGCCGCAATCACTGCGCTGATTGCTGGGCAATAATCTTCACACGGTGGGTGCCTGAGGATGGACGGCAACGCCGCTGCCGAGGCCTACCCAGGAAGAGGTGACGAGACGACCCAAATGCTTATCGCAAGAGTTGGACCGAGGGGGCTCTAGAAAAGGATGCCTGAAAAGATTTAGGCCTTTGCTCAACAGTTGGACAGGGAGCATAATTATTATCTGTAACCTTACTAGCAGCCTGATTTTGTGGCTGATGTTCAGTAGCCGGTGGTTCAATTTTCAGGGTATCGTACCTAAAGGGTGCCAACGAGGCCCTATATCTGAAGCTCCACTGTACGTCCGTCCGTCCGTCTGTCACAGGGCTGTCTCTTTTGAACCGTAAAAGGTGGACTCTTGAAATGTTCATAGAGTATATACTACTATGTAATAGCCGATATAGCAACAAATAAAATATTAAAACAAGTTAAAAATTAAATAAATAAAAAACATGTTTTTACTAAAGTTTTATTAAAGAATGATGTACTGTTAAATATTGTACAGTGGTACAAAACCCTTTATGTGCGAGTCCGATTCGCACTTGGCCGCTTTTTACATCCTAATGCGACTATGCTCACCCTATAAGAAAAGCAGTTTAAAACTAAAATCAACGCCACTCAGTTTTAAACTATCGTGACAACTCAAAAACAACGTAAACAACATCCACACTGAGCCAAAACAAACTTTCTCTCTCCATTATATTTAAACAGAAATAGTGTGACAACGAACAAACTCATGACATTAAGTTAAACATAAACGGGTTAATGCGATTACTTCAAAAACGTAAGCCTCCAACTTTCGTAGTCAAGTTTATCTCGTCAAGTTAAAACATTATCGCTTATTGTGAAGCAGTGTGTTCGTACTCGCGGCCTCGTGTGTAAAGTGTTGGTGCCAATGTTGGATCATGTTTGGGATTGACGTAAATCATTATTATTATTAATTTGACTCTATCAGAAAACAATTTTGTAGGTAATTAGTTTATAAGCTGATTATGAATTTGTTCTCTGATTTTGCAAAATTAATAATAATGCTTTACGTCAGTCCCAAACTTGATCTATACAATCAGAAAATAAAAGCTACCGCAGACAGGCGCCACGCGACAGCGCGACGCTACACTTGTAGACTACTTTCCATGAAATTTTCATGCAACGCGAGTCTTTTAGAACAATTTACATTGTTCTACTTCGCGTTGCGCCGGTCTGCGGGAATCTTAATTTTATTGTTACTTTATAAGCTGATGTAATTATATTTTTTTGTATTTATTTACAGTGGTTGTTATAAACCGGTTGCCTATGCCTTTGCCTAGGAAAGTTAGGACAACTACTTTATAATCGATTTTCCAATGAAGAAAGTAGCAGTTCCACTTAAAAAGTATCAATTTAAAACAAAGCATGCTAAACAATTAACAGTAAAATTCAGTGCACAAAAATTCAAGCTAAAAATTAAAAATTACCAACAAAACTGTGAAATAACAATAAATCTAGAATATAACCTAAAAAAACATCCATCACACAAAACCAACCTAACACCAACACCAACATTTGCAATTTGCCACCAACACACAAACATGGCATCAAAATTAGCAGACAGCTTATTTAACTTTTTGAAGTTTGTTAGTTAACTTACATGCGTACAGGGACGTTAAATAATTTCGTTATGATATAAACACTTAAGTGGGAGCCCCAAGGATTACTGACGGACGGATTAACTTTGACAATGATAGAATAGGGGAATGTTTTATCTTTACGCTTGCTGGTGAAGGGTACGAGGAAGAACATTTGAAGTTGGTCAAGTGTTGGTTTAGATAGCGTTGTTATCTTTTTATGAGGTTAACTGGGTAAGTAAGAAGTTTTCTTGTATTTTCTGTAATGATTATACTGTCTTTGAAGCACTTGAAAACATCTAAAGCTCCGTTGGTATGGCAATAACAATCATATTACAATATATTGTTGACTCTTGTTTTAAGCATAAAGCCTTGTTATGATAAATGATTTTATTTCTGTAAGTAGGTTTGTACAAACACTTTTAACGTCAATCATATTTTTTAAATTAGATGAGGTCGGCGTTTTCTATCAGTCTACTCTGAGAAGAAAGGTCAAAACAAACTTCTGAGTTTGTTTTGACTTTTCTTCTCAGAGTAGATCACAGAGAGTTGAGTTGAGTTGATCTCTGGATCACAGTTTCTTTTAAAGTCCAGACATAATCTTGGTCAGATCATTTGAAGACTGTTGCTTTTTGGAATTAAGATCCACGTAGTCTATCAGGTATTTAGGGGGTTGTAGGTAAGAAATAACAGCCGTTCGGGTTGTTCGATTAGGTGCAATCGGTCAGTAGATGCGTGCATGACCATCTTGACATGCCACAACCCCTCCGCGCTTTGGATAGGCTATTAAGTTAAGCTGTTGGTCTCAGCTGTCATTCATATGATAGATCTTTGACAGTCGTGACGGATTGTCAGAAGCCCGCAAGTCTTACCAAGGGGTATCGTGTTACCCAGAAGCTGATTTGTGGAGGTCAGATAGGCAGTCGTTACGCAGAAAATACTGGTATTCAGTTGCACCTAGTTACACTGGAAGCCCCTCTTTTTCTCAAAAACAATTGGGGAAAAAGGCTAGGCAGATGATGTCGTCTCGAAGGTATTGAACTCGAATACCACATATCTAATGCAAGCCTCCACATTGATTAAATTTACCGTGTGTGTATGTAAAGGACTTGAAAACTTCAAGTCACGAAATTGATAAATTGACGAAATTTCAACTGTCAAATCGCCACTTTAACCTTTTCAAATTCAGCAAATAAATCACAATTAAGGCTGATTTCGCTGATCAACAAGCTAGGTAACTAATCAACGGACTCGTTGATTGTACTATTTTATTGTTTAAACAATACTATTCCACACACTCCCGCAACAGGGGACCGTTAAAAACAAGTTTTAATATCGCACGCGGGAAATTACAAATAAAATTCGTTATTTTCGAAAAACTTTATTTAATGCACGAACGAAATGCAGTAGGTAATACGAGTTGCAAAACAAACAAACAACGTAATAATTGTACTGTTGCCCGTTCCGCAGGTTCCAAGTGGGGCAAAGAGTTCAGTGGGGCAGACGGGGCACAACTTTCAAGGCAATGTTGGCTTTTTGTTGTTGAAGTTACTCAGTATTTTTAGGCCTGTAAATATTGATGCTTTTGCAAACTTAGCTCAGCCGAGATCAATGTTTTAAATACCCCATTCGATCTACCATTAATGACCAATGAGGACGTCATCTAGTTTTAATTTCGAGCCAGGAATTATGATTAAAACCCCTTTGACTAACCATGGTTTGCGTCAGATATTCAATGTTTAATAGAATTAATAAACAATCTGTTTGATTTGAAAAGGTAGCTTATGAAGTTGCGCCAGCATCAAAGTTGTACTGTACCTATATGACATATTAATTACATGCAATTAGGTACTATATGTATATCAAGATTCTATTGATTTGAAAAGTATATAGAATAGCAATGCCCCGCGGTTTCACTTGCGTAAATACCGATCTCGTGGTAGTGGAAAGTCTACTAAGTCGGACTATAGATTTATTTACGTTAACATAAAAGTTTTATTTCAGTTTTTAATTACTTCCTTTCAAATTATTAGATACATATTTACATTCATAATTAATCTAATCAATATACAGATTTACTTTACAACGAATCTAAATATCTAATACATTTTTAAATTCGTTATTTGTCTGATTTTAATAACTTAATAAGTATTTTACAGGTATTGAAATGGTCTTTGATAAAATATCATTTCATGGGATAAAGATTAATACAGAGGTATTAATAATATGGTTTGATTATTGTCGGCACTTTTATCAACTTTTAAAATGTAAAAAAGTAGTTATAGTGGCATAACTATAGTAGTTGGACATATGGTATCGCGAATTTTTTTGTAGATATTGATACATTCTATAATACTGTAGAATGTTTTTTTGTTCTATCATCAATAGTTTCCGCAGCGCACGCGATGATAGATTTTTTGACTATTTTTTTCACACCTTGGGTTATATTATTGCATTTTTATTAGGGATTCCTATTTTTTTAAAAATGTAATATAGCCTAGCCTATGTCACTCAGTGAAGATGCAGCATTCTAATGGTGAAAGAATTTTCGAAATCAGTTCAGTAATTTTTGTGTGAAAACATTACAAACATACACACAAATGTTTCCTCTTTATAATATTAGTTTAGATAAAGCAGTGGTAGCCCAGTGGTAATTAATGGCCGCGACTAACAATTTGGATGTCGTACAGGTTCGAATCAAGACAGGCACTTTACTTGCTTAAATTATTTCATCACCAGTGCTCCCAAAAGGGGGAAGGAAAACATTGTGAGGAATTTCCTAGAACCAAACATGTGACATCTATTAAACCGCACTACGCCCGCAAGGAGTCCTGTGTCTCAGCAGTGGGAACATTTTAGGGCTGAATAATAAGTTGTAGGTATGTATAGAATAAAAATCCACGTGAGCGAAGTCGCGGGTACAACTAGTCTAAGAAAGCAATTAATAAGGTCTCGAATATTTCAGACGCCAAACCATAACTAACAAAATATATGGATCTGGCTGAATCCACTGTAGCGGCACTACAAAAAAATACTTCGCAACAATATCTAAAAACACAAAAAGGGAAGTGGCGCCATCTACAATGCCAAAGGCGAATTACGCAATACTCACTTCACACAAAATCCTGCATCGCGCAATCAGAGTTTAACGGCCGACTCGCATAAGTACAACATCCCGACATCAACTGTCGGGCAGTAGCCCACCAGACACAACACCCGTCTGGTCGGACGATCCTCTGTTTTCCATAGAGTATGAGTGGACTTTACACCCTGTTCCTCTTACCTCTATACTTACACCACCAAAGGGTTGAAAAGAAGGCTCTTTGGATTATAAAAAATGGAAACAATGTTTTTAAGCATCTCTACCTATTCTTTGGCCAACCATTATGTAGGTCCGACTTTGTCAGAGCATCCGTGTTCTGAATAAACAATTCTGTCGCTTTCTGCCCCAATAGAAATATTCACTTATCTACACGCTCTTTGTCCTTAGCGTGGCAGCAGAGCTCCAGAGTAACAATAGTCTGTTTGAGCCAGCGGTGGTCGATAGTGCATCTCCAATGTGGTTTAGATCCATCTTTGTAACGTTAAACCTTTTAAATATAGCTTTCACGTTATGGTACCTACATACCTCTCCAACGATAAGTGGTGTGATTCTGTTGACTTTATGGACAGGTGCTGTGTGAATTTCTTCCTGGTACAGGTCGTGAGATGATGATTCGCTGGATGTTAGAAGCACAAGACTAGTCGATGTAGTGACGCTTGGGGGTGGCCTATGTCCAGCAGTGGACGTTTTCCGGCTGAAATGATGATGACGACTGGAGAAGCAATTATGATTTTGATGAGCAGTGATTTCGATCCTCATACTCATCTCAATAAAATGAGTAATATTAAGTTATAATAAAATTCCAAAAATTTCATCATTAACATCATCATTGGAATCCACGTTCCACTCACTGCTGACTCCTCCATGCTTCCCTGAATTTAAAGATTTCAAAGAATAAGGTTTTCCAAAAAAATTATAACAAAACATCTAATGAGATTACCAGCAGTCTGCCTTAAAACTGTCTTCGTTATTCAATAATTAAATCCGCTTCTATTTAACCTTATTATCTTCAAGTTTAAGTCCTTGAAACTATTAGTTCGAATAGCAAATCATTGCTTTCACTAAGTTAGAAAATTGTGAGACCTTCTCACAATTTTCAAACTTAGTGACAGCTTTCATTAATCAATCTAAAAGTTAGTCTTGAATTTGAAAAGGAAAACTGATCTTTAAGTAATGTTAGCTAGGAGATTCTCAACAAAAATCAGCAAATAGTCGAATCGGTAAAAGAAAAAGGTTCTAGTTTGTAATGATTCTTTTATTGTCTGTATACGTCCCAATTTTACGCCATTTTGCATTATTGAATTGGCAGAGAATTATCGAACTGCCCCATCCAATTGGAAAAGCTTCGGTCTAAAAAATCAAAATAATTCCTTTTTCGAAAAATGGCTAAGCTACTACACCACCCGTAACTTGCATACAAGTACACAAGTACCTTGCATGCCCTTGTGAAACAAGAACATTTCATTAGTGAATGTCACAAACAGTCACAATGGCATTCAAGCCACTTGCAGACTTTTGTACAAGTTACAGGTATGCTTAGGAAAAGCAATCTCGAGTGGAAATTGGCAAACCGAGACCTAGCGTGCTAAGTCTAGTGTCATTGGCCATTTGAGATAGAGGTTTTGCCGACATTTTTAAATAGTGAGTTTTATAACACCTATTTAGGATAATGGTGTTGTTATATTTTGTAAATAAAGAAACATTAATAAGATCTCTAAACAAAAAATACACGTGTATTTAAGTAATAAACATCAACACACTCATCATTTCCCACACTATTAACGCAAATATTGTTCTGAAAATATGTTCTCAAAAAGCATAATATCTCAAAGCATGAAATCTCTTTCGAGATCTCGAACGAGATTGTATCCCACGAAATCTAATCGCGAAGAAAGGCTCGAGATCGAGATAGCATTACCTAGGCATACGCACTTTACTTAGATATCACGTTGGTTGCAGATCCTCCAGTAACCCAGATATCACTGGTAGAACCAAAGGAGCCTCGCCTACTGCGAGAAGATGAGAACGCTGTGCTGTTGTGCTCAGCTGACGCATCGCCACCAGCTGTTAATTTCACTTTTTATAAAGGACCTGAAGTAAGTTTAAACAAATATAAAACTGCATTATTTAACTTTCAAATTTAGCACTAAGTAACCATTGGGAACAAACATCTCGTGGAATCAAACTGATTTTGCTAAGCAATGGCATAATATTTTTAAAGCTTACTGCCAGAGTCTGTACACGAGTAATCTATGGGTCAGTTGTTGAGACTTCCTCGTTATTGAAGCGCGTCGCAGATGCTGCAAGCTCGTACTAACGGTTTTCACGCGATTGTGCGCAAGAAAACCGCTTCGCTGAGAACTGTAGCGGAGAGTTTCGATTCTCCGATTGTGAAGCAGTTTGTGCAGAGGGTGATTGTTACTAACACTAAATAATAAGTTGTTTTAATATTATGTTACTAACACTCTATGGATTCTTTTTCCAAAATAAAAATAAATATTATTGTTATTAATGTCAAAACTGTCTAATCATTGATGCAGAAGAAGAATCAGTTGAAATATGCATTAAGCACTTAAGTAGAAGTGCCAGGATAGCCCGTTTTTAACTTATTGCAAATTTTAATTTCAGGCTATAAAATAATGTGGAACAAAATATTATTTGCGACCATAACATGTATGTATTTACAGAATTACAGTCATCAATACAGCCCTCCAAATTCATGAAATACCATCGAATGTTTTTTTTTACAAAAACCGACTTAAATACATATGTGTTAAGGTAGCAAATTATATTTTGTTCAACGCACAGCCTGACAATGACCTGGGAATGCCAAAAAAAAAAACGTAAGAATAAATTCGTGGCTACCTTTGAGCATCTACCTTAAGCTTCAATTAGCGCCAAATGAAAGCAATCACCTTGTTTTGGCATTTATTCATAAAGCTTTAACAACAAAACCTTCATCCACTTCAAAACAAAGCAACAATTCATACATTAAAGAATATAAACAATTTTAAACGCTAACATTATAAAGAAATTCAACTAAGTTAGTGGTAAAGAGTAAGTTGGCATGTTCAAGTGCCTAAGTCTTAGATAGCGTGATTCAATAATGAGAATTTAATTGTTGCTTCATGAAAATTCAATTTGTTATACTGGAAAATAATAACTTCATAATAACGTTCGGTTTTACGTAATACATTGTCATAATTAGTTTTTGCTTTAATTTTAGAATCTTGAGGCTTAAAAAAATTGTTCATTACGCTTTGAGGATTTGGCTTATAATTGTTTTATTATATCTAGATTACATATAAGCCGCTTCGTGTTTGTGGTAAATTAAATTATAAATGATTAATTCTGGCCTTACATCGTTCCACTTTTAACTGAGTAAGGTCACTGCTTAAAAAGGGTAGTAATTTCAAGAAAGGTGTCAAGTTAAATAAAGACTATCAGGTCCAGTGATGTGCTTTATTTAGCACAACATACCATAATCAGCCTTTTACGTTTCCACTGCGAAGACACAGATATCCTCACAGTGAGAAGAAGTGGGCCGTAATCCACCACGCGGGCCCAGTGCGGGTACCCGGCTGTCACATGTTTTCGATTTTTTGACTATAGGACATGCCGGTTTCTTCACGATGTTTTTTTTCGTTCACCGTTTAGAGAGAAGTGGTATTGTGTGATAGTGTGTTCGAACCCATGATGACATGCCTGCCAGGGGTGCGGGTTGTTCGAAAGAGATACCGTGGCCCCTGGCACACAGGCAACTGGAGGAACACGGGTGGGTTTTAGTCAGTAAAAGTCTGATACGCCCTCCTGCTCCACCCAGAGCGGGAGAAGTTATTTGATGATTTCCCACCATAAACAAAAACCCATGAAGACATAACACGTAAGTCGGGCTGATACCACTGGGTCACCACTGCGAATAAACTGCTGCAATTGTCGCAACGTGGAATAATTAATGCTCATACTCTAACATCAAAGAAGAAACCCAGGAATCAATTAAGCTTAAAAGCGAATAAGACAGAAATGGTTGCCAAAAAGTTAGAAATTGAAAATCCTAGCTCCTGCTGTCGTATTGTGATAAATAGTTCTTACCTAACTTTCTAGCTTCTTTTGTCCAGGTCCACTTAATCAGGGATGATCCAATTGGAGGTCTTTCTATAGAGAACAACAGGCTAGTCATCAGAGGACTCAGAAGACATCACTCAACGGTGTACCGGTGTCGGGCTAGAAATTCTGAGGGCAGTGCATTGAGTGATCCCCTTACCTTAAATGTTCTATGTAAGTTGGTTTTTTTATCGTAAATCTTCAATAAAACTTTCAAAGCTACATTTGCTAGAAAAAAATGTTTCTTGTAACATGGCATGTAATTTAACTACAGTAAAATTTAAAAGGAAGCTAAAATAAATTTTAATTATGATAACCTACGATTGACGATTTTCTTAATGATGATTCACTAACTGATTGACATATGGTTACTGTGATTGACATTATTATTTTAGTCCTGGTTTTTATTTCTGTTTGACATTATATTAAATAGCCTTTTTTATTTTTTTTATTGTTGTGACCACGCTGACATTTCGGATTTGTATGTTTCTTTTTTTCTTTTTTAATTTGTAATTCCAATATTTTTATTGGATTTTTTTCATTAGGAAATGTAAACCTTTGCATGCCCATGTGACGATAAAATATGGAGAACTTTATTATAAAAACATCTATGTACTATACCCATGTTTGCAAAGACATAAATGATTTGATGAAGTTCAGGTTTTGAATTCTGATCAAAAATTGGTTAGCCATGACAGCATTACACGTAAATAAGTGAAGTTGTAAAGTAGGTACTAAGATGTGTAATATTGCTAAGACGACTTCGGTTTTTGGTCATTACTACCTGAGTTTCATTCATACACAGCCTATTTCCCACAGCTGGGAAACAGACCTCCTCTCTCTAAGAGTGGGCTGTAATCTATCACGCGGGCCCAGTGCGGGTTGGTAGATGTCACATGTCTTCGAACCTTTGGTTCTCACGATGTTTTCCTTCAGTGCTTTGAGAGCAGTGGTGATGCGATTAAATACACCAAGTAAAGTGCCTCCCTGGGTTCAAATGTACGACAGTACAATGGTGGTCGTATGTCGGGGTCGATACCACTAGGTCACCACTGCTCGATTTTGATTAAATCTAATCAATTGTTTTATTCACGTAGGAGATATTATACCGGATATCTTCTACATCATTATTGCTTATATTCTCAACCATAATCACTGCCATCATCCTATCTAGCCCGACCAGAATGCGCAGCTGGCAATGTCATTCAGCAGTTAGCTGGTGCCCCTGGAGGAGAAGTCAGGGCGAGGTGTTCCGTGACTGCTCCAGCGAGTCGTGATGCCGGGCCTTTGAGGTTCTACTGGACTTATAATGGGACTAAAGATGTTTTGCCGGTAACTAACAACCATCCCAAGACTATTTTAGATTTTAATAATATTTCGATTGATATTTTTCTAGCATTCTAGTGACATTATTCTATTGAACTTAAAATGCATTTGTGCCTGAAGTGTCTATTGTTTGTATTAAAATTAACATAAACTTTATCGCAATGTCCAAGCTCTAACTGGCTATATTTAGATCGTCTGTTAAACCGTACCCATGGCTAATGAAACAGAAAAAGTTACGTCAGCCTCTAGAGCACTTCAAACTATTGTCTATGGTACAGTTTAGCGGACTACTCAATAAAAGGCTGCAATGAAGGCATCTTTTCGTTTGTAGCGGCATCTATATCGCCACATACGAAATACGCATGACACTGACGTCACGCTAAATCCTGCATTGCGTAAGCAGAGTTTACGGCAACTAGCACCAGACACAACATTCGTCTGATCGGAAGATCCTCCTTTTTGAATGCAATGCTGGTTGACAGAATTTTCCGCCCTGTTCTTCATACCTCTGTAGGTTTACTAATATTCAGATGTAGCATGATACAATCAACATTATTCAAATTTGAGACCAATCCCACAGATCCCAGCAGCCAATGTGACAGTGATGGGCTCCACCAGCACAGTCATACACGGTCTTCATTCAGACATTGAAGAAGACCTTGGTTGGCTAGCGTGTTGGGCTAGCAACGATGTGGGTAACCAGCGGGAGCCATGCCTGTTCAGGATCTTGCCTGCCGGTAATACATGGATAATTTGTAGTTCACTTCATAAAAATTTTCATAGGAGATATCATTTATAAACGCAACAAACAGCTAAAACCAAGCAACTAGGTTTGTTCTAGCTGCGTTTTTATTTATTATAGGATATTTGCACATAAAAAAGAGTTCATTCACGTCTAATAGTGCTTACACAACAATGGTTGATTTGAAATAATTTTCCCTAATTATAATTTTGTGTCATCATCATCTACACCATGCATGACATCCATATATCACACTTCATCTCCCCAGCGCTCCCAGAACCGCCAAGCAACTGCGAGATCGAAAACGAGCTCCTCCACTGCGATCCCGGACACGACGGAGGTCTACCTCAGCGGTTTCTTCTTGAAGCTTTGGAGGTACGGCATCGCGCTGAAACCGCGAAAGAAGACAATGAGATCTCCACGATGAACGATCAGGTGAGCGCGGCGTGGCTGTGGTGCCGTGCTAACACGACCTTCGCATACCTTTGTGTCTTCATCGTAAAGCCTTGTTTGCACGAGGAGACTTTCTAGACCGTCGAGATGTAAAAATATCAATCGAACACTCGTAGGAAGAAGCGATAGTCGGCTTTTCGAGATGTGAAAGTCTTCCGGACTATATCACACTATGCTTCAATTCAGAGTCTCAGATAATTTGTTTTCATTGCCTATTACTTAATCCTACTTTAATCTAATATATAAAATGAGTTGATTTATAAAAAAAGGTCTTAAAATTTTTGGTGACAATGAAATTTGAATTTTGTCATGATCACATTGTGTTTGTTAACAAATAATGAGAATAGTTAATTGCGATTCGATAATCGTCTGTCCGAGTCTCGAAACTCTCAGCCTGTAAACAATGCTTTATGATTCCTCTTCTCACTGTTGTTCTGTTGTATGTTTTTGCCCTTTTTCATCGAAATCTTCTAAGTCCTTCGTGGAATCAATTTGAATTTCTCATCAGCCTTATCATTGTCTAATTTCACGATCAAATCCCTTATTTCTGCGTACGGACACTTCAGAACGATTGCATGTTGTTCTGTTCCTAATTAGTTACTTTTTCAGTGTTCATACCTTCCTTATTATTAGTTATTGTTGTTTCAAAGCAGGTAATAGAAACGTAAACATAGTGAAAAATAAAGTTACTTCTCAAAACAGAAATCGAATGAAAAGTCCTCTCATGTATCACAATAATTATTTCTATTTGGTTTGCGCTGTATATTCAGCTATATTCATTTTATTCTAACTCCAAAAATCCTGTAAAACGGTTTACTTTTACTTCGGTACTATGAATTCTGTTTGAATGGTCTAAAAAATATGTAAAATCTACACCAAAAAATGCCTGTTACTGTCCTGTATAGATTTATATGACGCGTTCAGTTATTTCTTGCTCCATTTTTGGTAGTTCTGTTTGATCACAGGATTATTTGTTTGTTACCTCTGCATGCAGTTTTTTCTAACATTCTGTGTTAGTACTAGGTTTCTTCAAATGTGGTTGTTTTTTTTTTAATTCCTTTGCGCCATGTGTTGATCTGTTGCGTTTGTGTACTTACACTTATTTATGTTTTTTTTTAACATTTAATAAACCTTGAACGAGAATTAAGTATCTATTAGATATATTTATCTTTTGATAAATATCACTTCAGTAAATTAAGCCCCTAAAGGTTGAATACAAGTGATTTCTTTTTTCTGTGACTGTAATTAGATTGAATGTCTTTTATGATATTTTTATTTCAATACGTTTTATATCGTTTATCGTATTTTAACATTACCAATAAAAAGATAATCTTACTTTTCATGATTAAAAAAAAATACTGTAATTATTTTACTACATCGAATACATTAGTGCACGGCGTGAAGTTAGCGCTTGAGTGTATCGAGGGTGCTAAACACTAAGTCACACGTATCGTTTTTTATTTTATAGCACGTGTGACTTAAACACACACTTTAGTCACTAATTTTTGTGTAAAGATGGACTACTTTAGGCACAGAAAAGCTTGACTTATGTGCGAGCTTAGGTCACAGAGTGCTATAAAATAAAATACCAAAATATTTTTTTCTTATCACAGGGAATCTCAGCCTTTGGATTGACTGAAGCTGTTTACCGTGTCAGGAACGACAAACCGCAATTTGCTTTAGATGCTTTATCCCCTGGAAAGTATACATTGCTGGTCTATGCTGAGACGCCCAGAGGAAGGTCACAGAGACCTGCAGCATTGCACAGCGTACGAATACGAACTGCCGACGACTTGGATAGACCTGGTAAGTAAAAAAGTCTTTAGTTAGTTTCATTTTGGAAAATTTTGTAGTGACAGGACAACATGCACTGCATACTGCAGCACTGTATGATGGTACCCACGCCTTATAAATGAAAAAATATAGCTTATCAATACGATACATTTAATTGCTACGGCCATTGCTACGGCTATTGCTATTGCCTAGTATATTGCGACCCAGACAATAAGGTACAATTTACAAACTATATGTGTGCCAAATTTCATCTAAATCCGTTCAGTCATTTTTGCATGATTGATTGCATTTGATCCAAAAATCTAAATATCCAAACATCTAAACATACGAACTTTCACATTTATAATATTAGTAGGATTATAATAATACAGGATACATTTTTATCCTGTGCGCAAACTATAACCATAAATTCAGCATATCATTCTATACTCCCCCAGCAAAAATTTTTCGTTGGTTATACAAAAAAAAAAAATCTACTGTTTCATAGAAAAGTGCAATACCTACGCGGTGAAAATGTGTGGAACAGCTGATTTTTTTTTGCATAATCCACGATATTTTTCTGCGCTGGGGGTCAAGAATAATATGCTGAATTCATGGTTCCAGTTTGCGCACTGGTAAAAAAAATATCCTGTATAGTAGGATTACAAAGTGACGCTTCAATCTAATTTGTTGTATATGAATATCTAAGTAAATACTCGTATAGTGCAAAAACAAACAGTAAACGCTTTCGGAATACATGAGTGAAATAGCTTTGATTCCTACAAATGTTTGGACAGCCTACTACCGATTGATCTTCAGAGAATGCAGTTTACCTAGTAGTAATCTATGTTTGATACAGTTAACCGTAGTTAAATGGAGAAAGCTTCCAAGCTTAGGAATTACGTCAATTTATGCATCAACCACATCAATTTTCTATGTTAGACCATCGTCATTGATGTCATATTAAGGTTTATAAGATCATTTGCGCTATCATTAGATCTAGCTCATTTCTCAAACTTAAAACTCTGTCTTCTCAGCTAACCCAGCTATTGTTTATGAAACCCAAATGCTGAAAGGAAGCTGTTACTGGACTGTTTATTTTTTACCTTATTTTTATTTTTTTGTTTTTGTTTTTTTATTATAAACTAAAACTAAATTAATTACCTGCTAAGCACTTTTCTGTACGGAACATCATTCCATTCTGTATCTGGGGAAGGGCGTTGTTAGCTGCGCTGCAGTTTATACTTTTGCAGCTATCATCGTTTTACTTGATGTTTTACTAGTCATGTGTTCCGAAATAAACTTTTTATTATTTTATTTTTACATACTTTCATGCTATTTCCTTGTTTGCCCTCACGGCCGTAGTCGCCGCGGGAGAGGCCCTGGGCGTCGGGAATCCCAGGCTGATTCCCAGCCACCGTAGGCGCGGGCTTGCGGACGGCGAGTAATGGGTAGCTCGCTGTCCGGTAAGGACCAAGCTCGGGTCGACGGCGCGTTGTGTTCCACGCGCGCCTCAAAGATATGTCAGCACCAACTGGTAGGGCCCGCAAGGGCCGATGCCTGCCAGGGGTGCGGGTTGTTCGAAAGAGATACCCCGGCCCCTGGCACACAGGCAACTGAGGGAACACGGGTCGGTTTTAGTCAGTAAAAGTCTGACACGCCCTCCCGCTCCACCCAGAGCGGGAGAAGTTTTTTGATGATTTCCCACCCAAAAAAAAAAAACCTGACTCGTAGGACCTACAATATGAACTTTGTATAAAGCCTTTACGGCTTTTTTCCAATTATAATTAATGATTCCTAAATCATCAAACATTATCAACAGGTTCTCTCCAAACGATGACACCAGTACCACCTCCCCAACCACAACCCTCAGATAATAGTGTTGCATTACTGGTTGGAGCTGCACTATCTCTTGTTCTACTGACTATCCTGACTACTCTGTGTGTTGCTATGATCGTCATGTGCAAGAAGAAGAGTAGACCGAGGGATCCGGAACAGAGGTAAGAGTTATTTATTAATGTACCTAATTGCAAATCTTTCTTTCATATACAGTCCTCTTACAGTTATTTTACCCCTGACCACAGCAACGAACTAGAATCTTATTATAACAAGAATAAAGGTGACGGTGATTTTGACAGACTTGTCATTGGCAGAAACAACAGCAATCTTACTATCACGATAATAGTTATCAATGTGATTTCGAAAGACTGGCAGCAATACAACATATATTTTATTATAATGAGAATAAAGATGTGATTTTGACAGAGTACAGGAATCACAATACAATTATAAAGAGAATAAATGCCACTGTGATTTTGACAGACTTTTCATTGGTAGCAATCCAACAGGAATCATAAAATAATGAGAATAAAGATCACTAAGAATTTGACAAAGATGCAAAATCAGGGGTAAAATAACTATAGTCCGTGGTTTGACGCTAATTCTAGGTATACTGCTATATTATATCTCAATTTAAAGTACCTACCTTATTTATCTGTTTAACCGAAACAAGATCTGTAAGTTAAAATTTAATCTAAATCCATTCTATACATGATTGAGAAACATTTTCAAAAACTTTCGCATTTCTAATTTTATTTCGAGTCGATTGTTTTTTTTTATTTGAGAGGAGGGTGCTTTAAATAGCCCCAATATTTATACCTACACAATAGCCACTAAAAATACGTGGTCCTTGGTATATTACTGACGTCAGTAAGAAGCCATTTAATTGCAGAATTAAATTGAGTTGGAAAACTAAAATAGCATGGGGTAAGGAAAACGATAAAGGATGTTTTTTTTTTTTTTCTTTTTAGCACTATTCTACGAAGAAATGTAGGAGTATCCATGTATGGTGGTGGATCCACCATCTCATCCAACGTGGTGCCCACAGTGGTAGTGAGAGGTCATAGAGGATCCAGGGTCTTGGCTGCAAGGTGGTCAGGAGTCATTGATGATGCTCCACTTGCTGTATTGGCTCTAGATACAAGGCCTCATGGTAAGAACTGAGTAATTTTTTGAAGTGAAAACTTCTTTAAGCGCACTTTGCGCTCTTTCTAAATAGTGAACGAAACTGAACCATCACGCTCGGGTTGACGCTAAATCGGTTATACTCGGCTCCAGTCGTAAGTTTCTACTTTTATTGTGTGGTCATACCCTCTTTTTTCTGTAACGAATTTTTAGTTGTTAGGCCACTATCTAAGTTGACGTTCACACGTACGTAATAATATAGTGATTTTTTATTTCGCGCAATGGATCTTCAACACACTGTTTAGCGGCGAGAGTTGAAAATCGAACACTGTGTTCTTTCGTCGCGGTTAAATGAACTCTGCTGGATTTTCGTCTTTCGTCGCGGTTAAATGCACTCTGCTGGATTAACTTCTTTCGTCGCGGTTAAATGCACTCTGCTGGATTCTCTTATTTCGTCGCGGTTAAATGCACTCTGCTAGATTCTCTTCTTTCGTCGCGGTTAAATGCACTCTGCTGGATTCTCTTCTTTCGTCGCTGTTAAATGCACTCTGTTGGATGTTCTTCTTTCGACGCGGTTAAATGCACTCTGCTGGATTTTCTTTGTCCGTCGCGGTTAAATGCACTCTACTGGATTCTTTTCTTTCATCGCCGTTAAATGCACTCTGCTGGATTCTCCTCTTCCGCCGCGGTTAAATGCACTCTGGTGGATGCTCTTCTTTTGTCGCGGTTAAATGCACTCTGCTGTATTCTCTTCTTTTGTCGCGGTTAAATGCACTCTGCTGTATTCTCTTCTTTCGTCGTAGTTAAATGCACTCTGCTGCATTCTCTTCTTTCGTCGCGGTTAAATGCACTCTGCTGGATTCTCTTCTTCCGTCGCGGTTAAATGCACTCTGCTGGATTCTATCCTTTCGTCGCGGTTAAATGCACTCTGCTAGATTCTCTTCTTTCGTCGTGGTTAAATGCACTCTGCTAGATTCTCTTCTTTCGTCGTGGTTAAATGCACTCTGCTGGATTCTATCCTTTCGTCGTGGTTAAATGCACTCTGCTAGATTCTCTTCTTTCGTCGTGGTTAAATGCACTCTGCTGGATTATCTTCTTTCGTCGTGGTTAAATGCACTCTGCTGGATTATAAGCGATAATGCGATTGACGATTGTGCACATTTGCCTTTAAATAGCCTTGTTACTCGAGACTTGCTTTTCACAACAACCTGCTATGTACAACAATTCATAACAAGTCCTTAAAATTCAAAGCTACTTAAATGCAAAATAAATTGTAAGCGAAACTTCATAAACAATTACGAACAAAATTTTAATGAAATTATTAAAATGATACGCTATGTAATAGTTTATAAAGTTTATAATTCGATTAAAATTTAGATTGCATTCCCTCGGGACTTTCACGTTATTTGTGAACTAATTTTTAAAATAAGTAAGTATCTAAAATTGAATAAGGTTTTTTCATGAAAAACATTTGAAATTACTACAACAAGTAAAATAAGTAGGTACTTATTTGGTACCAAGTGCGTGGTAGTAAAAAAATGCTCATACCATGATGTGAGTATTACGATTTTGTATTGTTAAAAATCATATCTATTTTTACCGAGAAAAGGGCGTACGATATTGTGCAAGCGTAATATTTTCCATGAGCTACGTCAGTTACGTTTAATGTATTTTCATAATATGTAACATTTAATTAAAGAAAAGTGGTGGCCCAGTCGACACCCTCGATTTACGTGTCATGTTCGAACCATATCTCCACTGCTCACAAAACGGTGACAGAAAATATCGCGTGGCAACTGGCATGTCCTAGAACTAATACTTCGAAGACATGTAACTTACATCAATACGCACTGAGCCCGCGTGGTGAATTATGGCCCACTCTCTCTCACAGGGAGGAGGCCAGTGCCCCAGCAGTGAGAATTTTATAGGCTTTTTTTTTTGGGTGGGAAATCATCGAATAACTTCTCCCGCTCTGGGTGGAGCAGGAGGGCATGTCAGACTTTTATTGACTAAAACCCACACGTGTTCCCTCCGTTGCCTCGGTGCCAGGGGCTGCGGTATCTCTTTTGAACAACCCGCACAGAATTTTTAAATTTATAATAAATAGTAAGAGACGATTCCTTTTTTTTGCAGGAGACTCAGATTCAAGTCGAAGTGAAGACGAAATACAGGAGACTGAACTTACGAGAAACGAATTAGAAACACACACTTAACATTTTATAAAATATGTCTTTAAACTGATCAACTACCGGCTAATGAGACACAATTAATTATCTATTGTAATGGCCCCTTAACTGGGCCAGCGGTACTGTACCGGTTAAGATTCATGAAATAGGGTTAAGAATACTTGTTTATTAAGGCTTCAGTATACAGAAAACAGAAAGCTTTATGACTCAAACCATATTGTTTAATATTTCGATCTATTGTATTTTAAAACAAAATTACGTTATTAGCCGATTCGTACGAATTTACTCTCCTGAATCGGGTGAATTGACAATTTTAACACTACACACCTGACTACTTTATTGCATGAAATTCAAAACGTGCCATTTCCCGAATACGTATTTCTGGAGTTGTCAATCGCCCACTTATAAATTAACTTTGTGCGAGTCGCTTGTCGATTCACCTAATTAAGGTGAGTAAATTCGTGCGAATTGACTTGTAAACCAAAAAATTACAAAACAGCTTTAAAAAACTTCAGAAGGGAAAGAAAGAGAACTAAAATATAATTAATGATACCAATATATTTATGTAATGAAAACAAATCCTATTGAGAAGGCCTGGGTAAGTAGTAGAATAATTACTAAGATAGCACACACACACACACACATTATGATAAATCGTGAGAGATTTACTATCGTGAGGAAATTTACTGCATCATGCACTTGCAGGACTCACGTATGGCAATTTTTCATGAGCTCACTGTAGTATTACGGATATATTTTACAGACAAATTATAGTGGGATTTGAGTCCATTTGGGAATACCCACTTAAAGTTGGGAAGCTGGGAAAGTTAAAGAGATTTCTAATTTGATATAGAGCTTCTACGTGTTTATATTTTTTTTAAATTTAGGTATTTAAATTAAATTGTATAATTATTTTTGTTAAAAGAAAAAACTTATATCGAACTACTGTCTTACATAACTCTGTCCCAACACATTTTTCATCGCAGTTATAAAAAGCGATCACCAACTAGCTTTGCCAAGCGTGGCAATACCAATCATCAGAAAAGCCACAGAGTACTATACATGTCAAGCACTACTTACTGTTTAGCATTGATATACTGGATCATTATGTATGGAAAGCACTACCCTATGCCAAAGTGGGTACTTACCAAGAATATTACTGACTGAGACAGCTGATCGTCAAAGTATAACAGTCACGTTATATTATTATATTATAACTAAAATCGCAGTACGTGAGCTCATATAGAATATGATACGCCATTTTATATCTAGCATAATAAATCGCTCACATTTATAACACAGAACAATGCCTTAGAAACGTAATATAATTTTTGTGTCTTATTGAATTTCATAAGAATGATTATCTTGTATTATACCTACTTAATGTTAAGTGTCAAAGAATTATTTTAAAATTATGATTCAAAATGATATATGATTCTTAAGAGATTTATGAATATTTTAAGTTCATAATTTGAAATGAGTGATTCGGTTCTTGAAAAAGATTGAATTCATTTTGTAAAATTATTTTTTGGTGTCACAATTTGATATTTAAGTTTTATAATTTATGAATTGCATTTTCAAAGGAGAAATATTACATGTATAAATGCGATGTATGCATGACTCAGTATTATTTTCATAGTGATAAAATATTTACTTGGATTTTGTATGTAATATAATAATTATATTTGTTTATATTAGGATTGTGTAGAAATTTTTGTTTTCATGCTAATTTTATTGATAAATGAATAAATAGAAGCTCTTTCAATTTCAACCACAAACTTTATAATGAAATAATACAGGCATTGTTTTTATAGATCAATACATCGTAAATCACAATCCTGAATTAACAATGCTACCGTTCAAGCTTGTTAATATTTCACTGATCTTTGGTTAATTCGCAAATAAAAAATATATATCAACTTATTTTACAGTGGTTAAAAACCGGTATTATACAAATCGATCAAGCATTAACATTATTTCATTGTACGAAAGAGCGTTAGGATCTACCAAAAATTTAATATAGCATTTTATTATTAAATACGTATGATAATTTAGCTGCCATATTTACATAATACGGGTATTAAGATGTAGATATCTTAGTGAATGCTACCATAAATATTATATCGTATAATTTTATGTATTTAGTTGAAATAGTTTGGTAGTCACATCTCACCGATTTTATTAATGTTTGTTAAAAGTTTGGCATGTTTTGGAATTTACTACATATTCAAGTGATAGAAAACTTTATGAATTTACTAGCGACCCGCCCCTGCTTACAAGGTTTTTAGAACTTAACAAAACTTCGAGATATCTTTATTGTAAGCCCGTTTTATTAAAACATAAACCTTCCGGAATAAATTCACTAAATGACGATGAAAACCACACCAAAATCCATTGAGCAATTTAGAAGTACAACGCGGTCTCACAGGCAGACACGAAAAGCGACTTTTTTATAAATGTACCTACAGATTAAGTTAAAAATGTCATTTTAATCGTACCATTGTACCATTTTTTTATCACGAATGCTTTACTACAATACATAATTCATTTAAGTTACACAAAGTTTCTAACTTTGGTTTTATCACGTATTTCAAATCTTATGCAATTTGCTGCTTGACAGCAAACAAGATTTTTAGTTGATTGCAAATAATAGTCAATAACAATTTTAATTAGCATGCACACATACATACAGCTCATTAATTATACAAATATCCCATCACCATAATTTTCTTACTGTTAGCGCGGGGAGCAATAAAAGAGTGGACTGTAATAAATAGGCAATGGTTTATTGCCGTGCTTATTACAATAGGAAACTTTCCCGGACAAACAATAAATAAATGAGGTTAGAGAGGAGATTCGTCCGTCGCGGTGGAGTCCGTGGAAGCGAGTGTTTGGTGAGCCGAGCCATGTTGCCACCGCGCCGCGCCTCAGCGCGCCGATGATGACGCGTTGATGGCGACCGACGGCTACGCATGCAGACGCGCGCAAGGTCGTGTGTTGGGTTCGATGTCCAACACTTACTCCTACCCCAATTTATTTGGAGTTAGAGCAACATGTCCTTTTTTCCCATGCTTCTCTATAAATTACTCCCTTTCTAGCCCTACCATCTTTCACACAGTCAATCCATCGTGTCTCTGGTCTTCCACTCTAATAGCCATTTCCATTCATGCTCGAATTTTTTCTTACTTACCTACGTATCCACCGAAACTATTAAAAAAACTCCCCCTGCAAAATACTCGTCGTATACCCAATAGTTCACACATCCCTATTTCGAAACGACGAACAACGGACGGTAACTACGAAATCGATGTGTCGCAATTGTGAACTCGAGTATCAATTTGCCTAACAAACAAAGTAGCCGACTGTGCGATAAGTGACACTCGATTGACTGTCTGTATCAACGCGCGAGGGAGAACACAGACACACATACATTCTATCCTATCTGCTTTCTCTCTCGCTCTTTAAAGGACAATAATGGAGAGAATTTCCGTAGTCAAAGGCTTTTTTTTCTCGAGTCTTGGACATCATCAAATAACTTCTCCCGCTCTGAATGGAGCAGGAGGGCGTGTCAGACTTTTACTGACTAAAACCCACCCGTGTTCCCTCAGTTGCCTGTGTGCCAGGGGAAATGGTATCTCTTTTGAGCAACCTGCACCCCTGGTAGAACGTAGTCAAACGCTGCTAGAATTGCTTCCTACATACTAGTTTGTAAGTATTGCTGTCTTTTACTAATAGGTAGAATTAGAAAGAAACGGGTCATATAAGCTGTCATATTGTCTTTGAGAGATCCTATAACATACTTATTCTCTGTAATTTTCTGATTCGTTGTGTGTGGTTGTTGGTATATAATCATTACCTAAAATACGAAAGCTAAAACATGCCATACTTTTTATGTAATTATTTTGTTTAGATCCAATATGTATGTAGATGTAAGATTACAGTTTTATAATATAAGACCAAAGAATGTTTATGTTTTCAACTGGAGACACGCTCAAAGTGTATTTTGTTTCATACAGACTTTTCTTCAAAGAGGCATTTGAAAGATTGTAATTAGATTTCTAATACCTGGTTGCTGTGTAAAAGTTATTGTTTTATTATCCATATAATTGATTGCCCCCAGCTATAGGTACTGACAATTCACTGGATATCAGATAAGATAATAAAATGCCAAACAATGCTCATTTAGTGTCTCCAGTCTTAAAACTTTACCACAGAGTTTTAAAAAGATAGAAAAGGTGCTTACAGAACCTGTTTTTTTTTTATAGCACATCAGGAAGAATACCAAAGTATTCAAACGGGCCATGATTTTAAGTATGGAGGGAACAAAAACTGCATTTGGAATTTCTTATAGTTTTGGATTCATGCTAAAGTCTTATCGTAAAAAATCATTACAAAACAACTGACTTCCGAAAATATGTATAAATATTGTTTGATATCATCCAAAGAAGCCGTGCCCTTGGTATGTATATACCCTTGCCGTTACACGTTGCATAACAGTCTCCACAGACGATGCCAGGGACCTCTCCCTCTATACAATTGACTTTCTCGTAGTCGACTAAGGCAATTCTATCTTTTAAACGCTCTGTGAACTTACCGAATGATATAAAACAATATCAAATGTATACGTTTTAGTATTACATTGTACAGAAAATAAAGAAACATAAAGTTTATATTTTATCGTCTAGTTTTATTTTAAACATGACTTTGTTGGTGATATTATTGTATAAAATCCATATTTAATGCAGCAAAAGAGTATTTGATATGTCTGTTTATTGCAAAATACAGCTGGAGATATTTTTCAAGATTTTATTCATATTTGAATATCATACCTACCTTACCATAGCTTAAAGGACCTGGTCAAATGTGGTAACCACCGTCTGTAGTCACTTGGAACAGAATGAATTGCGTGTTGCCAACATAAGATTCAAAGTAAGACTCATGATTTACCCTTTTTACCCGACTATTACATATGTGGCCCAATATTTAATCTCACAAGAATTCCCTTTAAATTGCATCTTGTACTGATTTGTGGCAGCAAGAGGTGGGATACTTCGTCGTGTAGTACAAAAATCAAAACGCTGAAAAATAAAACACTTAATGAAGACAACACTTTTCTAATGAACCAGCTTTTATCCCACAAATATTCCACCAAAAATCACTTTAAAATCGAACCCTTTCACAAACAAATCCCCAAACAAACTCTTGTCTCTCATTATAATTCAAGAAGCATCTTTAATATGACATTACAAATCGTGAGGGTGATATGTCCTCAGTACAAAGATATTATACTCCTAAGCGGATTGCGAGGCGACGAACTCAAGTGTTATAGAAATATACGAGGTAATGGGTTCCTCGAATTTTTAGAGAATATAAGCAATTTATGGTGAAGAGTGACGATATTATAGAAGCATTACAAAACAGTTCGGAGTTTAGAAGACAATTAGGAAAGAAAGAATAAAAAAAATTGCATATTCGCGGTAAACATGACGCCGAGAAAGAACACAAACACAAAAAATAATAAGTTGGGAGAAAATATGCCTCACATCCACGCAAAACGCCTATCGCTCAGCATAAGGCTAAGATCCTGTGACACAGCCTCAGTGCTGGTATTCAGCGACAGCCGGCTTTAACGTAATGAAATCAACCGGTACAGCATACAAAATAAAATAAAAATAATAAGTTGGTTTAGTTTCGTAGTTTTTTTTTCTGTAATTCGTTGTGGGTTTAAAGCAACCCATGGCTAACCGACGCACGTGTACTTAGCTCCACTTTGTCGGAAAATGTAGGCGGGATCGTCAACGCCGACCGATGTTTTGCACGAATACGTGGATGGCAAACAAATGAACCGCACAGCTAACGTGGAAAACCTTTCCGTGGTCATTTCTACGTAGCAGTGGATGGTCGACTTTAATTTGTGGTCAATCAATCAATCAATCAATCAATCAATCAATCTATCAACTCAGCCAATAAGCACTAGCTGTACGTGACTGCGACAGCAGTCCAGTGCTGGATTTAGACCTCTCCCAGGCTGCGCCAGATTACCCTGTCCTCCGTCTTACGCATTCAGTCTGTCCCAGCCAACGACACAACGCTTGCAGATACCAACATAGCCAGCCCACTGCCACTTCAACTTGCTTTCTGCAAGCTACATATATGTATGTCGGTAACTCCAGTTCGTGTCCGGTAATTTGTGGTATATTTGAATAAAGCAAATACTAGTAGAGGAAAACTTCTTAAAAACCCTGGATTAAAGTTTGAAACCAATATGTTCCTGACTGGATACTGCGAATCGGGAAACATAAGGTAGGACACCCTCAGGCTAGGTGGAGCGACGATTTTCGCTGGGTGGCTGGTAGCAGCTAGATGAGAGTTGCCGAGAATTGAGCTTAAGGTGAACCTAGTCCACATTTTTTGCATACAAACTTCGGAAGTGTTTTACTCCACTGTCTATCTTGGCACATCCAAAGTAAAATACGAAATCGTTTTGTCTCATTATTAATATTGTCTGTACGGAACAGAATACTAAAATAAAAACACATTAAAAAGTTAGGAGCCAACAAAGATTCGTTTTTCTTGCTAATTTTTCTTCACTTTGGGCGTGTTTAAGTAATAAAAGAAGTGTAAAATCTCCAAAACCAAGTCAGTACCGACAAATTTCAACTATCGAAAAGTTCAATAAACTTTATTGGTCATTGATTTATGCATTGTCTTTTTACTATAAATGATCCTGCAATGACACGAAGTCTGGTGAGACAGCGTGATTTTTAGTCAGGCCCATCAGTGAATTCGAGCCCGCGACTAGGTTCCCCTTAATGGCGTGCAATTGTAGGTGCCTTAGTCCAGTGGACTGCTGTAGGCTATGATGATGATTTTAAATCACCAACACGCAGCAAGTGTCGTCATCAAGCTCTGCACTATGTTCCAGATGACTCCTGACTATTGATTACGTCATACAGGACCTTAACTGCTGCCTGCCGAAGTATCGTGTCTGTCTCAGTACGAACCCTTAGTTTGAGTTGATTTAACTTGTCAATGAAACTAGTTTCCGCATTACGTATAACACTACAAAACTTATACATCATAAAATGTTACGCATAGTAACATAGCTCTTGGCAACAACCCACAGTCGTAATATACTGATGTGGCTTGAAGATACTCGTACTAGGTTAGTCTAATGGTTGCCAGAACCGTAAACCAGTAAAATGGTTATAGTCACTGATCGTAACTTTTATCGGCATGACTTATCGTATTTTACAATTCGGTTCTAAAGTTCTCATAGGTAATAGTCAAGAATACTTGAGTGCAGCACAAGAACAGAAAAAAAAAACAAAAGAAATATTCAAAACTTTTTCGAAATTTCAAATTCGAAAAATCGTTTCACCCACACGAACAATTTCACACAATCGATAAATGGAATCAATTTGTTATATTTGAATACACTAGCCAATCGTCACAAGTCAATCTTCAAATCCGACTCGGCTGGGCAGCGTTCGGGAAGCTTCGCAATATCTTCTCGTCCCACATACCGCAGTGTCTCAAGACGAAAGTCTTTGACCTGTGTGTGTTGCCAGTGATGGCATATGGAACCGAAACGTGGTCGCTCACAATGGGCCTCATAAGAAGACTTAAAGTTACCCAAAGGGCAATGGAGAGGGCTATGCTAGTAGTTTCCTTGCGTGATCGGATCAGGAATGAAGAGATCTGCAGGAGAACCAAGGTAACCGATATAGCTAGAAGAATTGCCAAACTTAAGTGGCGGTGGGCAGGGCACATTGCTTGCAGAACAGATGGTCGATGGGGCCAAAAAGTTCTGGAGTGGCGACCGCGTACTAGAAGATGTAAAGTTGGAAGAACTCCCACAAGGCGGACCGATGACCTTGTGAGGGCCGCAGGAGTCCGCTGGATGCGGGAAACACAGAACCGGTCGAAATGGCGGAGCTTAGGGGAGGCCTATGTCCAGCATTCGACGTCTTTCGGCTGAAATGATGATGATGATGATGATGAATATACTGGCTGTACGTGAGTGGTGCAAATGTCATTTATACCAATAAAAAAAAGTTAGGGTTCAACAACCGTTTAGGACGGCCATCTTGTAAAATTATCTCCATTCTTATTTTCATTGTCTGGAACTTTTCAGAATACGTCATTCCATTTTCGTATTTCAAATGATAACGACTTTATTTTCTTGGATATTTTGGTGATTTGTTGAAGAAATGGCGTGACTAGATTGTTAATGTGATATGAATAAGTTAATGAAATTGTCACTTTATTTTCATCACCATTGGAAAAAGATGTGTCCATTTTCCAAGTAACGTCTGGCTGTTAGTATAAAATATTTTGAAGAAATTCTTTAAATAATACTTAATAAAAAAAATCGGTGCGTCTCTTAAAATAAATACAGGCGATGAATTTAGCTGTAACTATATTTGGGACAATAATTAATAGTATCGATACGAATAAAACAAGTAACAAATGCACAAATGTACTTAATACTACAGAATTGAGTGAAAAATATAGGAAAAGACAAGAAAGTGGTTCAAATATCTTATAACATAAAGTATCGTGTGCGTGTTTGTGTATGACTAACTGTGTTGTGTATTGGAAGAAAAAGATTGAATCACTGAACAAGACAAACTAACCAGGACGATACATTTTAAGTCCTACATCCTCCAGGTTCCTGCGACGCAGTAGGCTGTCTTCCTTAGCTCAGATTTCTGCCGCAGGAGTTGTGTACAGACGTTACAGGGAAGCACGACTGAAACCAAGCTCCCAAGTGTAATGTTACGTGGTGGTTTTTATAATTTTGTATGTTAGTCTATAAGGTATTTATGTTATGGGTCTTTGTTACCTATTATTATTAAAAACCTGTGATGTCCCAACGCAGGGCAAACGCCTCTCTACCCTCCTTCCACTTCTTTCTGTTTAATCCTGCTAGTGACCAGTTCTTGTTAAAGGATTCCAGCTCATCTCATCATCATCTTTGTTACCTGAATTAAATTATTAAAACAAAAAAACAAATCATGATGCTAGGAACGAGACTCCACTCAGGTCACCAACTGCGAGCAGTTCAAGGGTGAGTTTAAAAAGTGGTTTCCTCTTGTACTCGTAGAAAATCAGACTTCCTATCCTATTAGACACCCCGGGGTTTTAATAAATATTACAAATAATTTTTTAAAATGATCTTTATGTAAATATGCATCCGAATATCCGATTTCCGTACATGAAGTTCTTTGAAAATACATAATAACTATAGTACTAGTTGATAGTGCAATGAAAAATGTCCTTGCTCTTCAAGCGACATTTTTCAACACACTAGCAATGGAAAATTCACAAAATTGCATAAACATAATCTGCAGGTATCCACATTACGTGTTTTCCCATTTTGAAGGACACTCGTAGTTGCCAAACATTCTCATAAACTGATGGAAACCGATATCTTCAAAATAAACGTTCATACTCTGGCAACATTACTCCGTCAGTTCATCAATAATACCTACAGAAAATAAAATATATCATAAACATATTTTTTATCATAAATCATTAATTTATGTATCGTTAAAACTCTACAAATCAAATTATAATTGACAAATTAATATAAATTATTTGAGGAAAAATTCGTGAGAAAAGTTTTGGGAATAAATGCGGATGACGAATAATAAAGCATAGAAGGCATGCTGCACCTCATCATTTCATCCGGTAGACGTCCACTGTTGGAAATATGCCTCCCCCAATTTTGTGGGGTTTACCATAATCGCCACGCTTGGCAGGTAGGTTGGCGATCGCAGTATGGTGGTAAAATGCGAACGCTGCTGCCCATTCTCTAGTACGTCCCTTTGTCGCCTCTTACGACACCCACGGGAAGAGATGGGATGGTGCTATTCTTTATGTTCGGCACCACACGGAATACACCTACCCCAACTAAATTGGGTTAAGTGTAAGAGAATTATGAGTTAGTATTGCTCCAAACAAACAGATTTACCTACCTAGGTATCGAAACGAAACCAAAAATAGATATTTAGATAGACGTACAGTATTTTTATCTCACGAAGCGATACACGCTATACCTGTGGTTACCAAGTGTACAAAAACGCTACTGACTACTGACGCTAGCGCTTCTCGTCTTCGCGAACAATGAGTACGTGGAAACGTACACACAACGGACTTGCGGACTTGCGGCATATATAAAATTTTTCAGGGTGATAGTATCCGTGAAATTGAACAACTTTCTCCAAGGAACATGGGTCGAAATATGAAAAAAAAAAATCCGAGCTCCCATACAAAATCGATCAGCTGACTATTGATTTTGTTAAAAAAAATAAACGGTGACTAAAAATTCACCTTGTTTAACACAGCCCTTGTCTCGGACGGTACTGAGAGCTGCTCTTGAGCTTATAATTATAAACACATTCACAACGTGTTTGTACACTTGGTAACCACTTTAACTGCCCCGTTGATCTCGTGGTCTCAAGTGCGACTGCTGAGCGTGGGGTCCTGAGTTCGATTCCCAGGTCGGTCAATGTGTTGTTGGGTTTTTCCATTAGGAATTTGTTAGTTATAGCCCGGAGTTTGGAAGTTGGCGGTGTGATACCCCCGTGCCTCGGAAAGCACGTTATGCCGTTGGTCATGCGCCTGATCTCTCTCGACGTCCCATTGGACTATGAGAGTGGGGGAAGAGAGAATGCCCTTGTGTCTCTGCACACACTTGTGTACTAAAATAGCTCTCGCGCCGAAGGCTAGTCTCCGTTAAGATTGGCCGGCATGGCCGAAATATGGTCTGGAGGACTATATAATTTTTAGTTTTCATCTTTTTGATGGTATATTGGCGTGGGCTAGCTGACATATTATGGCAAATTTTATGTTTTTAAAGTGAAACTTTTATTACATCGTCTCAAACTTTTTCGTCTGTGTGTTGCATGTCGCGTGACGTGTCGCGTGACGGTCGGCCGCGGAGTAGGGATAAAGTGAAAGGCGCTCGTCAGAGCAGCCGAGGCCAATATGGCGGCGCCTATAGTTCGCATCAGCTGACCGTGTAGTTTTTAGTTAAATGTCTATAATGTGAAAAAAAGTTTCACTTTTACGGTGATTTCATAAAACCACACAAGTTTTTTTAAAGTGAAACTTTTATTACATCGTCTCAAACTTTTTCGTCTGTGTGTTGCATGTCGCGTGACGTGTCGCGTGACGGTCGGCCGCGGAGTAGGGATAAAGTGAAAGGCGCTCGTCAGAGCAGCCGAGGCCAATATGGCGGCGCCTATAGTTCGCATCAGCTGACCGTGTAGTTTTTAGTTAAATGTCTATAATGTGAAAAAAAGTTTCACTTTTACGGTGGTTTCATAAAACCACACAAGTTTTTTTTTTTTGTGTTTCGTAATTTTTATTAACTTAACAGACAGCTGTGCTGCTGGGGAGTTTGTTCCGCTACTTCTTCTTCCCAGCTAAAGCACTAGGAAGTGGTGAAGGGCGGGCGTTTTGGGGGGACTGTCTTATGTAATTTTATTTTGACGTTCAAAAAGAACTGACTCTCAGCCTAGTTTGAATAAATGACTTTTGATTTTGATTTTGATAACTACAAGTAAAGCGCGCGTCGTTTCGTCACATAAAAACAGTGTAGGTATCTATCTAGATAAGTTTTCAATAACCTGGCTCGGTCTAGAAACCGTAAACTGGCAACAATATAGGAACGGAACGTACCCATGTCTAAGTGTGCCTCGTAAAACGGAGTAACTGTTCGGAGCGCACTGGTATGTAATCTGGTCGAATACAATGTATTTTAGATAGAAAACTATGATACATATTGAAATAGAGGAGATGTTATGTGCAGCTGTGAATTGTAGAGCATCTGATACGAAGGTAGTGAGTTTATACTGTGAAAGCCTAGCTTTGAATGAAGAAAGATGGTTTATAATTTATTTATTATAGATTTTTTGATTTATTTATTAAAATCTCCCTTTCAACTATCATTACAGGTGTATACCTAATGCGATAGCGCGGTCTTTTACTTGCAATTTAAACACTAACAATGTTTAAAAATATAAAAACTAAAAATATAAAATAAAAATAAAACAGCAACATAACGTCTAATCTACAATAACATAAAATAAACAACAGTATTTTTGCGAATTCACTCAAATGGCATGTAAATACATCGATCTTCCAGTGAAGTTTGTTAATAATCCGCATTGCGCGGGTCAGTGGTGTTTTATTAGCGAGAAGGTTGGTCCTGGCAACTGGTTCGGCCAGCAGCGGCGGGCAGCGCCGCCTCCACACGTAGCGGTCTGGTACACATAAATTCAGGTGCTGCAGTACTCCCGGGTTATGCTCAATGCCACGAAGTAACCTCACCAGATACGCGATAAGCGTGAATTCCCGTCGTACCCTCAGTTGGTTGTACCCGACCATACCGAGCACAAACAGAGTGGGGTACATCAGCGGGTAAAATGGATATACACCATATAGTTTTCTATACAAGTGACGCGTGAACTTGTTCTGTACGAGTTCCAGCATTACAGAGTACTTGGCCTCATGTGGCGCCCATATGACAGCACTATGTTCCAGGTATCTCCTGACAAGCGCGTCATACAAGACCCTGACTGTTGCGATGTTAGTGAAGTGCCTTGTCTGTCTCAGAACAAATCCTAAGTTTCTAAACGCCCTTTTACAGATCCCCGTAATATGATTGCGAAACGACAGTTCAGGAGTGACAACAACCCCCAAATCTCGCACCTCAAAGACTCGTGGCATATCAATCTGGATTAAAATATAGGATAATCGTTAGAGTTCATTCCAGTGTGATAATTTTCGAACTCCACGCGGGCGATGCCGCTGACAATAGCTAGTACTTCATAATAGACACCCAGCAATAAATTTGTAGTATAAAGTGGTGGAGGTAGTACCTTCACAAATAAAATTGCATGTTGCCACTCAAAAATTAGGCATCCGTAGCAATTCATGCAACTGATCAAAGCACTAAGGTCGATTCAGCAAAATGACTTTAACTTAACTTTTAGATTTCCAAAAAATTACCAAATACCTAAGAACCTTAACTGTCAAGTACATAATTATCTTGTCTCTAACTAGACTTCAGACTAGAATAATTAAATTAAGCATCTACGCTTTAAAATGCTTAAAACTCTTAAATATACCCTTGAACCGCCCAAAGATAACGTCTGAAACTGAAAAGCTTACTAAAATTAATAACCCAATTGTCCTCATTAAGACTCTGTGTTTTAAGTAACAGACACCTTTATATAACTGGGTAACGCACCAATAACATGATTCGAATGAGACAAGCAATCCAGAAAAACCACTTCACAAAAATGCTACTTACTATTATCTTTTGAAAAGGCCTGAAACCAGCAAAATAAATTCTTTGGGTGATATTTAACCATATTGGAAGGCTTTTTTAATCCTATCTCTAAATGTTCGGAAATTATGAGAATTTTTAATACATTGATACCAGAAACCGAACTTTTCAAATTGAAATAAACACATCACTCGGAAGAGATTTATCGTGATATTGGTAAGTAACGTGGAAAGTTATTGACCTACGTAGTGTGGTGACACGTTTGCTATGATTTGAATTTAAGAAATATTTGAACACGAAAATTTATTATCAATTCTTAGAGTATTTAATTTTGAGCTGAAACTATGTATAGTGATTCTATACCAGCTATTATCTTTAGTGCATAAGGATAGCAATAGGGTTTCTGTTACACCCTCATGGTTAAATATATTGGCATCCTGGAACATGACCTTCGGTAATTATTTCTTATATGGTTTTAAACCATAAACTGGAGGCAACAAAATAAGCAGCGATCAAGTAGGAGCAGTAAAACTGAGCCATTGTTCGTTTAGATACCGACGGTTATTTTGTTTAATGAAGCTTTGTTGCACTTACTGTAGAGTAAATATACTGTTCTGTGGAGATAATAGACATATAAGGAGCGAAAAGAGTGATAGGGTAAGGTTTCTTTAGACGTGCCAGTGCCTAAGTCGTACTACAGCAATAATTGCTCTGCTGGTCATAAAAACTATATTAACAAATGATGCAAAAATATACCCACATATTAAAGGTTGTGGTTCTGGTTGAAAGGAAAAGGCAATTAAAAGGTCGTTACTAGTTTAAAACATTGAATGCATAAATTATCCTGAAAAAGAGAGATTTGTGTAACAATTTTCATAACCGCTTCAATTGAATTGACGTCATAGTACGGTCTGTTGGTTGACATACTGTCGGTCTGCCAAGGGTGCGGGTTGCTCGAAAGAGATACCGCGGCACACAGGCAACTGAAGGAACACGGGTGGGTTTTAGTCAGTAAAAGTCTGACATGCCTTCCTGCTCCAACTAGAGCGGGAGAAGTTATTTGATGATTTCCCACCCAAAACAATAAATAAAAAATAAACGTACTATCAGTAACAGACAGCCATAGTTCAAATATTAAGGAACTACTCAAGAGTCATCAACTCTACCTATAAGATCAGAAATTTGATTACTTTTGTTGAATTCTAGAACTATTAGTTACTTGTCGGTTTAGATCATCAACCGTCGGTTGATCAGAGGGGCAATTGCATAACACAGTAACACTAGGAATGGATTTCGTTCATCAACATTAATTGCGTTATGAAAGTTGTTGAGCAGACAAATTTTTCGAACATATTAAGCAATGGAATCAATATCCTTCAAAATAATTCTGATTCTGATTGATGGTGTGTAACGCAATAAGGGTGCTGTTTACTTTTCTAAAATATACAAAAATATCATACAACAAAGCAATACCCAACCCGAAAAACACACAGACGACATAAAGACACACAAAAACTAATTTCATTACTATATCTTGTGGCAGCACTGCCGACAAAAAACAATATCTTTCTTTTATGCGTTCACAAAACTCCCCCGAACGGCAGTTAGTGCCGTATTTCTTAAACTTAAGAATCCCGCGCAAGTCTAGATCGTCGTAAGCCTTCACCCGTCTGAATAGGCTTTGCTGTTAACATACAAAGTAACTATTCCCCCAGCAAAGATGAGACCGGCTTACGGCTGAATAAACAATATTAATATAAGCATACATAAGCTTTGCCATTCTTAGCTCATAAAAAAGGGATATTTCCCTACTAAACCATTCCATAAACACGAAGTCTCAGCTAGATATTTTGCTGTCAACGCCACCCTTATTGCTCACTCCATTAAGTTCTGTTTTCTTAGTTTCGGTTGTAATGTTTAAGAATGTATTTAGATACTACGTAACGTCTCTTAATTCTGCTATAAAAGTATAGCGCACTTTAGTTTATTGCAATCTAAAGTTAATAAGAGTGGGGATGGCTGCCTTTTTGGGGATTATATAATGTGCCTTTTTTAATCCCTGTGTAACAATGGAGGTAATCCTCTGAAGATGACGGTACTTAAGGAAGGTATCGAATTAAGAATTTCCTTGTATATTACGCGTTCAAACCATCTCAATGATTTTTAATCTAAGAAGGGGATCAAGTTTCAGTAAAATTTCGAACGTTTACGTGGCAATATTTTGAACAAATAGGAATACAAATAGAATACTCTTTATAAGTTATTATATAAACCAATGAAAGCGTGTAAGTTCAAAATAAGTCATAGGTAAAAATATCCGTAGATAACTTGACGGGAAAAAACCTACATACACTAATATTCGTTACATTCCGAAAAACCGATTAGAAATCCCAAAAAAATAAAAAAATAAACGACGGTATTGGACATTTCTATTTGTCTAAGCCTTTGCCACACAAAAACCCTACCCAAACAAAAATTGAAACAGAACTTTACAATTTACGAGTTTCGGTCTAAATTCTCTAAAACGTACAACGGTGTATCGTACAGAGGAGTATAACGTACAGAGGAGTAACGTACAGGGGAGTTTAAATAAAAACATGGGCTCGAGAGCCTCCGCGGTTGCGGAAGTTTGGACGGAAGCCAAATTTCATCTTATAAGCTCATTTCGCTTGATTACTTCGTTGCTGAACCAAAAGAGATATCATTTTAATGTCGTAATAGATGTTTTACTTGGTAAGTGTAATGTGCAAGTTTTTGATGTTGGAATATTGATGAGAGAAAATTTTTGGAAGTTTTCTCCGTTTAAAATCCAAATCCTTCCCGCTAAGCTTTATATGTGTGATCCCCACTGATGTTTGGCATCTACTGTTATGCCAAGAAAAACTACAGAGTCTACGATTTCAAGCACCTCTTTATCTAAGACGATGTTGGGACCTAGATTTCTAACATTCGGTAAGGCGAAGTTACACATTTTGTTTAGTTGGCATTGAGAACTAGGTTATTTGCCATAAACCAATCCGTGATTATTGAGAGTGTACTGTTTACGTCGTCAAAGTCTTGTCTATTCCTGTCTACTTTAAAAATAAGAGAAGTATCATCTGCAAACAGTACAACATTTAGAATTTGGCAGCCTATTTGATTTAATAATAAGTCCTTATTACTAAAAGCAGTCGAGCAGCGGGATCAGCGGGTATGGGTAACACACTAAAGGCCTACTCACACTTATTTAGTTCTGTTCAGCTTTTGTCCATAGAAAACAATGATTTTGTATAGAGCCCGTTCAGCTTACCGCGGCTGAACGGATGCGTACGCATCTCATACAAAATGGTTTTTTTATATGGACAAAATTAAGCTGAATAGAGCTGAATAAGTGTGAGTAGTCCCTAAAACTGCCGTCCACAAGCTATAAGGCCGTTAACTCGCATATGGTCGATTTTCGTTCTTTGATTCCACCATAATCAGAAAATAATTGTCTATCTTTCTGTCTAAGCAATATTTTTGTACTATTTAAGGATGCCGAGATAAAAAAAAAACGCCGTTAAATTGCCTTGTTTAATATGTTTACTACGCTAAAACACAGGTATGCAACATTACCTACTAAACTAAAAAGTGAATAAGAGCTTATAATTACATTTTTACTAGAATTTTTACCATCCGTTGCGTGACTAAATAGCATGCATTTCATATTTTTTTTGCGCTTTTTTGTCCATAACTCGAAATATGATTTTGTTGGTTAAAGGCATTATAGCTTGTGGACAGCAGAACTGTATCAATGGCTTTCATTTTGACAGTCCAGCAACATTTAATGATGGCAGCATTTTAGAATGCAACAGAGGACTTCTCAGCGCGTCGAAAAAACACACTGTTCGATTTTTAAACTCTTGGCGTTAAGAAGTGTATTGAGGATCCAGACCACGACAAAATGCGGTCACGATATTATTACGTCCGTGTTAACGCCGACTAAGTCTATGGTGTGTGTAATGTATGATTGTCTATGGGTCATGTTACTTGAGAGAATAAATAATAACCGAAAACAGCGAATTTTTACACGGAAAATTAAGCATACACCAGTATTAATTTTTGCTCAAAGTTACATAATTTGATGAATTGAATGCGTAGATGATGGGACGGATGAAAGATAATTGATTTTATTTATGTAAGTAGGTTTGTACAAATACTTTTACACGTCAATCGTATGTTTTAAACTAGATGAGGTCAGCCTTACCTATCTGATTCAAACTCAAAGCATTTATTTCAATTAAACCATTTACAGGCACTTTTGAATTGTCAAAAAGTCGACCAGTTGGAAAGTTGAAGCTAGTTTAGATTACTCTGAGAAGAAAGGCCGAAACAAACTCAGAGGTCACAGTCTCTTTTAAAGTCCAGACATAATCTTGATCAGATCATGTGAAGACCATGTAAATTGTTGTCATGTTTTGACGAAAGAACCACCCAGATTGAGTGGAACCGTCCCGTCAGTGCACGCATTTGTCACTAATCATGCAGCTCAACTCAGAACTTTAGGATCTTTTTACACCCTGTCAAAAGCACCATATACACGGGTAAGACAAGGAGAACATAACGTGCGAAGTAGGGATACTTAAATATTACACGTTACACGTGGAAGAACTTATAATAATTTTAAAAAAAATCAGGAGACAATAGAACAGAACCTACATAAGTAGGTATCAACTTAACAATTCGTTACGTTAATCTATACAACGAGTAACATAATTAACGCAAGACCTCATACACCCTAATTAGAGAATTGAGTTAAAAGCATAATACGATGACCTAAAATATTTTTTTTAAAGCTAACTGATATTATTAAGAAAAACGTTTCGACCCAAGCATTACGCATTTATGCATATAAAATTGAGTCTTATTCAATCGAATTAGTCCAATTAAAACGTCTTGAAGTAATTATTCAGTACCTAGATATTAACAAAATTGTCCACATCATAATGTTTTAAAATGCAGAAATAAACGCCTACATTTCCAGACATCATTACTTGTATATTATCTACACCATTTAACTACTAGTAGCAACAGTAAAAGAGCCACAGTAATTTCTTTGTTCATGTTTTCCACAAACATTATTTTATTACAACGCTTTTCTCTGACTGCCTAGGTTACTCCATTTTCTATAAGCTAGACCACAAAAAGAATAACTAGAATTGCAAACGAAAAGGCTATGTTTATAGAAAGGAAATGTTTCTATTCAAACCTTTGCGGAATAATTTGTATGGTATTACTGGAAGAATGAGGCTGGAATCGCATTTGGCAGTTTACACGTTGCGTGTGCGAGGCGTGTTTAAAAACGCTTCTTGTGTTCTTTTTTAATCATCATCATCCACCTAGCCTTGTGTTTTGGGGTCGGCTTCCAGTCAAACCGTATGTCGCTGAATATCAGTATATTACATGGAACAACTGCCTATCTGAACTTCACAACCCAGTAAATGCATAATACGATACCCCTTGATAAGACTGGCTGTCAGACTTTCGAGAATTGTTGCAGAGTTCGACTTAGAGTTTATTTTTGAATGCAAAACAAAATTAATTTATTAAAACATTAAGAACCTGTGAAAATATTGTATTTATTTCGAAATCATGTAATCGGATTTAGGAAGCGAACGTATCTATAGCTATTGTGAGTTCATAACCAAATTGACTTAATTAATTTTCAGCTCGTTTTTTTTTTTTTTCATGTTATTATTATTTTCACTTTAACAGGAAAGCGGGTTTTCAACAGTACTTGACTTTGTGTGGACAGAGCCTAACGTGTTTATTTGTTACGAATATTGAAACTAGTGATGCAAAATGGAATACGTTTGCTTTCAAAAGAATAAAAAATGTAAGATAATTGATTCTGTTTAGTTGTTTTTGAATAGAACACGGTTACGATCGATGCTTTTCTTCTTTTGTTGATTTAGATAATGACGGCTAATTTGCAAAAGAAAAGAAATTAAACTGAAACGTGGTTTGGTGGCAATGATGAGATTAGTGGTAATGCAAGCATAATGAATTCATAAAGTTCCCACTGCTGGGACACCTGCCTCTGTGAGAACGAGTGGGCTGTAATCCACCACGGGGGCCAGTGTGCGTTTTTAGAACGATTGGTTCTAAGATTATGCCAGTTTTTTCTTTTGAGGATGGGAAGTCATCAAATAACTTCTCCCGCTCTGGGTGGACCAGGAGGGCGTGTCAGACTTTTACTGACTAAAACCCACCCGTGTTCCTTCAGTTACCTGTGTGCCAGTATCTACGGTATCTCTTTCGAACAACCCGCACTCCTGGCAGGCATCAGTCCTTGCGGATCCCACCAGTTGGTGTTGACATCTCTTTGAGGCGGACAGCGAGCTATCCATTACTTACCATCTGCAAGCCCATGCCTACGGTGGCCGAGATTTAGCCTGGGATTCCCGACGCCCAGGGCGTATCCTGCAGTGACTAGGGCAGTGAGGGCGCATATAACAAATCTCCCTCACGTGCGCCGCCTCCCTCTTCGCGAGCATTACTGCTTCGCAGAAGGAGGTGATGGCTACCCATGCACTTTCGCTCCGAACTATGGCCTGGACCAGGGCCAGACGCGAGAGATCGCCGCCGCCGATCGCCTCCAGGGGCACACGGTGGTGCTGCACTCAAGTCGGGCAAACCCATCGTATGCTCCAACGTGGCGATCTACGCAATAAGACATGCCGGTTTCCTCACGATGTTTTTCTTTTTCTTTTTGAGAGAAGTGGTGATGAAATGAAATACACAAAATATAGTGCCCGCCAAGGTTTGAACTCACGACCTAAACATCGTGAGTTAGGGCCTATACCGCTGAGCCATAACTCGTTTGAATAGTGCAGGCTTGGATAATACAGGGTCAAATTAAATTCGCGGGCAACACTTTTTGGGTAGGTATCGATACTGAAAACTGATGAAACAAATAAACCACAAAAAAAATTCTTCATTTGATGGGCGAAGGTCAATGACCGTAATCGGTGAGCTAATTTGTAATTTTTCATAATCATAATCATTTATTTGCAATAAGTATTGGTACAGTGTAGATCTTAAAATAGGTAATTGAGTTCCTAATACATAGTCAGACATAATTTGACATGCAAAACAATATGTTACATTTACTATATACTAGCTTCCACCCGCGGCTTCGCCCGCGTGGTGGTCGGAAATTATCCCGCGAGAAGATACTACCGGGATAAAAAGTATCCTATGTGTTAATCTAGGTTATAATCTATCTGTGTGCCAAATTTCATCCAAATCCGTTCAGCCGTTTTTGCATGAAAGGAGTAACAAACATTCATCCATCCATGCTTACAAACTTTCGCGCGATTACGCTCAATGGCATGCTTTCTATCATTAGGTACTATTAACTTAGATATTTTTACGAACAGTCGTTTGGTTGCATCAACGTACTTGTCACAAAGTTTCGAAGAAAGTAGGATAACGAAAAACAAAATGATTTGTTTTTTCTTTGTCTCATTCGTTTTCAATTTCCCCAACATTACAAATACATACCTAGGTATTGAATAACGTAGATTACCCAGTGAGCATGTTAAGTGTTAGGAAGTAGTAAGAGATCAAGAAGAAAATCCTAAACGTAAAATAATTACTCGTACATTATTCACGCTAGAAGAAATTTAGCAAGAATTTCGTTGGTATTTCACCCAGTTAACAAAACTTAAAGCAAATTCTGCAGATCACGTCAAAGGAGACAGAACTAAACCAAATAAATTAATGCTAAAATCTAACCATTTCGAGTAAACTAAGCGATCTTAAACATCTAGTATCGAGTTACGATCTAAGTAACTACAGATTGCTCTGTTTCAACTGAAGCAGACTGATGAACACGAGTCACAAGGACTTAGAATTTATAAACTGCTAGATGTTGCAGTAAGCTGGTACTGCTGGTTCTGTTCCATTTATTATTGTGTGATATAATCTTCTTTTTTCTTAGCCTATATTGTGTCCTAATGCTGGGCAAAAGTTTCCCCTTTTTCCTTTCAAACCTCCATGTCTTATGCGACCGTCGCCACCTTCGTCTACCTCGACGGCGCGGCGGTGTCCTTCCTCAGCAGTCCAGTGAGTGCTGATCTCTGCCCATCTCCCCGGGCGCAATCGCGCGACTAGGTCCAATTTCTAGCCCGGGTAAATTGTGAGTTGGTTTTTCCACAGGATATTTTACGGTAGTAGTCCGGAGTTTGAATCAAATAAAATCAAATCAAAGGTCATTTATTCAAACTAGGCTGGTGTCAGCACATTTTGAACGTCAAAATTACAAAAGACAGTCCCCCAAAATGCCCGCCCTTCACCACTTCCGAGTGCTTTAGCTGGGAAGAAGAAGTGGCGCAACAAACTCTCCAGCAGCACAACTGTCTGTTATGTTAGAAGAAATTGATTCTATACAATAGTAGGTACGTAATTAACGTTACGAAACATAAAATTAAAATATTTGCCACATGTCAGCTAACACATACCAAACAAATCATTAAAAAATTAATCAAACAGAAATAAATTATAGAAACAAAAACATAAACAGAACATAAAACCTAAATTAAAGCCTCCATGCATAAAGGGCATGCCCGCTTACGTATGTAACGCGGCATTATGTTCACATAGTTGTAGCCAGAAGTAACGAATGTTAAACTAGGACCTTCGGAGTAAAATAAATAAACAGTTAAAACTATGAACAATAACAAAACCATGGACAGCAAGACCACCAGTCACCACAAGCAGCACCCGTTCACGATCATAACGCAATGATCAGCCATAACCCCTCTCGCCATATTATTTGAACATCTCTCGCCATATTTGAGGGAAGGAGGCAACCCAACCCGCGACGCTACCGCAAGCAGTGACATCTAAGGGAGCATGACGAACTTGCTGCCGGTTGCTCAGACAAGAATAATATGATCAATTGTCGAGGTCTCTAGCTAACTACATAATGCAATACAACTCATTATAATAAAATAAAAAAACATTGTAATGAGTAGATTATGTCAGCAGTAAATGAAAATAAAAATGAATTTATACAGTCAAATAAAAACAAAGAAATAAGTTAATATAAATATAACCTGTGTTAATACTGAACACCGAGAGAGGCACACAGTATTGTAAATTTGACCTTTTGTGTATACTAATAAGGTTGAAATAAAACAAACAAATTGTATACTGTTCTATATAGCTGGCAATATATTTAAAAAATTCACACGAACCCAACCAAATCGTTGTAACGAAACCATAGCGTGATGTACATTTTGCGACAACGCCATCTATCGAGCTTGATAACAAACTTTTTTTAAAAACACTAATTATTATGGTTTCTTCGTGAACATACCGCCCACCAAGGACATTTAGTGACGGAATGTCCTTCTTAAAAGGTCTAAAATGTACGCTTTATATTCAGTATGATCTAAAACAGTTCACAAATCTAAGAAAAACAATTTATTTTGTTGAACTGATTCTAAACGGAATGTTCTTCATGAACTTACATTACGGATCCGAATTGGTAGTAAACATTTTGATCTTATAGTTTGAACTAAAATCTTAAACATTTCAACAAGACAAAACCTTACATCTAATAACTTAAAAACTATATATATAACATTATGTTAGATTGCTGAAAAATAATAAATTCATGGAACTGAAACCGGTAAAATACAAAGTTTGGATGTTGGCCTCTTAATAGTAGATATCTTAGTGCGCAATGTAAGTACACGGGTGATATTATCATCCCCAGGATGCTTCTCTATTACGCGCCCCAACAACCAACGACTTGGCGGCAAATCGTCTTCTTTAATTAAAACAATGTCTCCAATATTGGGTTACGGAACTTGGGAAGACCATTTGTATCTATTCATTAAATATTTACTATTATATATGTCCTTCTTCAAGAATCGTCGGCAATATGCAACTACTCTAACTAATCTTCGTAGACTAGAATAATTTTCTAGAACTACGTGCTCTGGAATTACAGCTGCGTGAACCTTTATGGTTGGTTCTAAATCTATTTTTAAATCTTTTGGCCTTTTGTACTCAATGGTTTTGTTTTTCAGGAAGGACGGTCCTGAAAACCATAACTCATTACCTACTAACGAACTGGGTAGTATTCCCCTTGAAGCACAATCTGCTGGATTCTCTTTGGTCGACACGTGAAACCATTGAGATGAACTCATTGTGCCCAATATTTCAGCGGTCCGGTTTGCAACAAACGTTTTCCACCTGCTAGGATGACTGTTAAGCCGTGATAAAACTATTGTCGAATCAGTCCACGCTGATTGTTTTTCCTTTGGTATATTTAAGACCTCTGCAGACTCTGTCAATAACTTTGCTAAGAGTACTGCGCCACATAACTCCAATCGGGGTATGCTGACTTGTTTGATTGGAGCTACTCTTGTTTTTGCAACCAACAATGAAACATGAACCGTGCCTGTGGTATCAATTATCCTCAAGTAAACGACTGCTGAGTATGCAGCTATTGAGGCATCACTAAAACCGTGCAATTCAAGATCATCAGCTGAACTCGACCCAAGCCAACGAGGTATCCGAACCTTGGTAAGTAAATTTAACTCTTTGCGGTAAGTATTCCACTCTGTTATTAATTCCGTTGTTAATTCCTCATCCCAACTAACACCAGCGAGCCATAACTTCTGTATGAAGACCTTTGCTACAACCACACTAGGAGCTAGCCATCCCAATGGGTCGAACAAACGAGCTATGTCTGATATAATAGATCTTTTTGAAACAGGTGCCGTCGTCAGCGGTGGAAGATTTACAGCGTACTGAAACGTATCTTCGTGGCGATTCCAGGTAAGTCCCAATATTTTTGTAGTACTATCTAGTTTAATTTCTCTTTCCTTATTATTTATTTCCATTCCCTTTACTATGATGTCTTGTTTGTTCTTATTCTTAATGTACTCATTTTTTTGATCTGCTTGCTGAATGCCTTCATTCCTGTCCATAGAGCCTATTTTATCTATTAATTGCTGATTATTACTACTCCATTTCTGTAATGTGAATCCTCCTTTTCCTAATAATTCTATCATTTGTTTACAGATTTCTGCACCTTCTTCAACGTTAATACAACCCGTCATTAAATCGTCCATATAAAAACAATTTAAAACTTTGTCTGCTGCAAGTGGAAATTTATCTCCTTCATCATATGACACCTGTTGGAGCGATCTAACTGCTTGGTATGGTGCAGAGGCGGTTCCGAAGGTCACCGTTAATAACTCATAATCTCTGACCGGCTTTTCAGGATCGTCTCGCCAGAGTATTCGCTGGAAGATAGCATCTTCATCAGCTATTCTAATTTGACGATACATTTTTACTATGTCCGCCACTATACCAATATAATGCATTCTCCATCTCAAAAGAGTGTGTCTTAAATCTGCTTGCAGCTTTGGTCCTACCATTAGAGTGTCGTTTAGTGAAACTCCTTTTGTATTCTTCTCCGAAGCGTTAAATACAACACGAACCTTAGTCGTGATCTTGTCATTTCTTATAACCGCATGGTGTGGTAAGTAAACGGCTTCATTTTTATGACTATCGTCATCGTTTACAAGTCTCATGTTTTTAATTGTAAGTATTCATTAATTACTTCTGTATATTTTTCTTTTAAATCTGTATCCTTATTTAATCTTTTTTCTAGTGCTTTAAATCTTGTTTCAGCTATATCACGTGAACGTCCGGCCTTACAAGCGGGTTCTTCATCTCGGAATGGTAATCGTACAATGTATCTACCTGTATCATCTCTTTTAGTCGTTTCAGCATAGAATTCTTCACACTTTTGCTCTTCTGGATTAAGTAATTTCTTTGTACTATTTTGTTCTTCAATTTCCCAAAATTTCTTTAAAATATCATCTTCATTGAACTGTGCACAATGTACCATTATATTTTTTGAGTGATGCTTTGAACTCTCACTACTCGCACTGACTACACCTGCAAGGACCCACCCTAAAGTGGTGCTCTGTGCGATAAGAGTACCAGATGGACTCTTGACTATACCTTCCTTCACAATGTAGCAATAAGCATCTGCACCCAAAAGAATATCTATTCTATTGGGTGTGTTAAAATTGGGATCTGCTAGACGCAAATCGTTGATGGCAATCCAATCGAATGAACTAGTGTTTACGCTCCTCTCAGGCAAGTATGAGGTGATCTTACTCAAAACATAGGCATTTATTTTGAGTTGAAAATCAGGATCAATTGTTGACTTAATTGTCAGAGTAACCATGTGCTTTGCAATGGTTGATCTATCGTCACCTAAGCCTGATACACGCCCGTGAATTGGTATCTTTTTCAGGCTAAGATATTGCACTGTTGCCTCTGTTATGAAACAAGCCTGCGAACCTTGATCTAGCAAGGCTCGGACCGTGTGGTATTCACCCGTCTTTGACGAGGCCTTTATTAGCGCAGTGGCTAATAAAACCTGTCTGGGCTTTGCTACTCTCCCTGTAGATAAGCAAGAGACTATCTGAGTAGTACTAGCTGAAGAAGTAGCAATATCAGTAGAAGGCTTTGGTCGAGGGTCTTGGCCTTTATAGTCCAAGTGTAACAAGGAATGGTGACGCTTCTGGCAAACTTTGCAACTTGTGTTTTTCTTGCAATTGTAAAGTGTATGGTTACTGCCTAAACAGTTGAAGCAAATCTTGTTCTTACCAACGAAATCCCGTCTACCTTCGAGAGATTGGTTAGCAAACTTTTTGCAGAAACAAAGCTTATGAACCTCAGGGCAGTATTCGCATTTCATTGGGGATAATGAGTCTGTGGCTAGCAATATTTTAGGCGTCTGATTGTTGTTGACCTGGTAGCCTGAACTCTTTTTTGGTTCCATGCATTCAAACGCGCGGAAACGCTGCTCTAAAAATACCTTAAATTGATTAAAGGTAGGAAAATCATTGCTGGAATCGCTACTACTGACACTTAATTCCCATTGCTTACGCGTTTCAGGATCTAATTTAAATGTTACTATATGTATGATAATAACATCCCATGTACTTACATTTATACCTAAGTTTTTTAACGCATTTAAACAGTCACTGGTGGTGTCTGAAAGCTCCTTAAATGATGTTGCTGATTCAACCTGCATACGTTTGATACCAAATAACCGTTTCAAAATGCAGTTGGCGAGATATCTTTTATTACTGTATCGTTTGTCTAATAGCTCCCAGCACTGGCTGTAATTGGCATCAGTTATTGGAGTATTCCGTATCAATTGCTCGGCTTCACCAGTTAGATGACTTTTTAAATAATGCAGTTTTTGCACATTATCTAACGAGCTATTTTTATGAATTAATGAAACAAAAAGATCATGAAAGGTGGTCCATTCTTCATATTTGCCAGAAAACATTGGAATAGAAATCTTGGGCAATTTGACCAGTGAATGGGCAGACTTAACTGGACTACAAGAAGAACCATCCCCATAAGGTACTGAATCACTTACAACTTTAATTTTATTGAGCGTTGTTTTCATTAAACTTTTAAAAGTAATGTATGTGTCCTCAGTTGTATCATAAATATCAACAATTTTCTTATCCAAATCATCTAATTTAAAGTTCTGATGAAGTTTAGTATTAGTATTTTTAAATGATTCCCAATCGTTTTCTAATAATTCCTGTCTAGTTTCAATGTATTCGATGGTCAATCTTTCTTTAGGACTCTTTTTAAAATTTGCAAATCCTTTAATAATCACACTTTGGGACCCTTTCATTACATTGATTAACCCCTCCATAGTTAAAACCAATGAAATTAAACAAAAAAACTTAAAAACCAAAATATTACAAGTTTCAATTAGTTGCACAAAATTTTACAAGTGTTTTTGCAACTAATAATCTGGTGGAAATCGGGCATAGGTTCCCCGTTCCGTCGTTTTTTTACGAAATTATTCTAAGTCCTAAACTAACATAAAAATACATTTTCTATTAGCGAATCTTACAATTTTCTAAGTCTAAAGTAAAAAATCTTAAATAAATAAAGTCTAAACTTGCTTGTCACTTTAATAATAAAATGTACTCACAATTTTTTCACTTTACTCACAACACGATGACTTCCTTTCCTTGTTGTATGTGGCGTACCCTGGTGGCGGCGACACATTGAACTTCTCTTATATATAAATGACTTGCCACGACAGACACGACAACCCATGGTACTATTTGCAGACGATAGTACAGCGATTGTTAAGTGTACCAATAAAGTAAACTACGAAAGTGAAATTAATGGCACGTTAGAAACAATTATAGGCTGGCTTGATACAAATAACTTAATAATAAATCTAAAAAAGACAAAAGTAATGCACTTTTACCAAAGGATACGCGCTGATGAGATTAATGTTAGTTATAATGGTCAAAAAGTGGATACAACTTGTGTAGCGAAATTTCTAGGCATCCTGATTGACAACAATTTGACTTGGAAACCGCATGCCGATGACGTATGTAAGAAGTTAAATAAATCAGCCTACGTACTGTATAACCTATCACACAAAGTTAGCAATGATACACTTCTACTAGCTTATCATGGGCTGGTTGCGTCAGTCTTAAGATTTGGAGTCATATTTTGGGGTAACTGTAGTGAGAGGGAGGAGATTTTTAAGGCCCAGAAAAGGTGTATTAGATCTATGTCAAATCTTAAAAGCACAGACAGCTGTGAACCTATGTTTCGGTCTCTGAGGATACTGACTTTTCCATGTTTGTACATATTGGAGGTGGCTATTTTTGTAAAAGCCAACTTAGATTTATTTCCGTCACTGGCCAATATAAGAACACGTAATGGCCCCTTGAGATCCCAATACAAGAACTTGCTACATACGGGTAATTACAAAACAGCACTGTTAAGAAAAAGTATTATGACAATGGGACCTGTCATTTATAATAAAATACCTCATAATTTTAAGGATTATTCAGTAAACATTTTTAAATCTAAGGTTACTGCACTACTATTAGGCAAATATTACTACTCAGTGCAAGACTTTCTAAATGATAAAAATTTATCCTGATTATGATTGTTATAATTAATTACAAATTTGACCCATTATGACTTATGTACCTGACTATAATAATATTAATTGACTTCACTTTAATTTTTGTTTTGTTTTGCTGACATTATTTAATTTGTTTTAATAGTTTAATTTATGTACCTAATAATTTGCACGCCGTAAGGTAGACTGTAGCCGATCTCATTTATTTATGTACAACATCTTATACCTGTACCTACATTCATAGCAAATAAAGTTCTGATTCTGATTCTGATTCTGATTCTGCGTGTGAAGTCAGTCTTCCGCTCCCACGTTGATCTACGAGGGTGACGTACTACACAGTCACCTCACGCTTGAACTGGATGCAAGTGGTGCCCCTTTAGGAGGACACTTTGTCACATCTGTTACTCTTTATTAATGCAGCTCTGTCTCCGTCCACTATGCTGGACGAAGCTGTCGCTGCCCGTGCAGGAACCGTGTACTCTGCTAGTACCACGGGCTGGCGAACTCAAAAAACCGTAAAGTATCCGGTATGAAGGACCAATGTTAATACTGAACACCGAGAGAGGCACACAGTATTGTAAATTTGACCTTTTGTGTATACTAATAAGGTTGAAATAAAACAAACAAATTGTATACTGTTCTATATAGCTGGCATTATATTTAAAAAATTCACACGAACCCAACCAAATCGTTGTAACGAAACCATAGCGTGATGTACATTTTGCGACAACGCCATCTATCGAGCTTGATAACAAACTTTTTTTAAAAACACTAATTATTATGGTTTCTTCGTGAACAACCTGTCAATAGGCAAGCAAATTCTGGTGAAAGAACACAAACATTGTCTTGAGTTAAACACAGCGACCAACTATTCTTATCGTTTAAGTAGTCGTTGATAGAATAGTATGCCTTTGCACAAAGGTTGAATTTTACTATAGCTTTAAACGCATTAAAATTCAAATCTAGCAAAAAGAGGGAAGGTTGTTATAAAAGGTTATATAGGAACCTTATGAAGCCGGTGAAAGGGAACAAGTAGTTCGTCCTTATTTCTAGTATTAATATTATGAATATCACTGTTTTTAGTATACAAGTGTATATTTTGACTATTATATAAGATGTTAGCCAAGTTGAATTGCGATGCCACGGTGAGTATACCAATATCTTTAAAAAAAAATATCTAAGAGAATTTTAGCCTGGTCAATGGTTTAAGGCTCGCCCCCTATTAATTGGGGCTTAAATATACCACGCGAAATGTGGGTGTGTACTCCTCAGCCCAACCCATTGAAGAAGACAGCCGTGATGTTATGTTATGTTAAAAGATCTCAACCCTTTGAAATAGCGAGATGCCTTAGAATTCAAATCAAAGAGCTGTTAAATTAAATCAAGATCACCAAATCTTTCCACATCGGGAGATTACCTACGTACTTATCTGAAATAATAAACGCCAACCGAAATTAAATAAATTCAGTGAGATGTTAATAAATAACTAGTTTTTGCCAGCGGGTTCGCCCGCGGGGATGTCCAAAATTAACTCACGGAAACGTACGCACGGAAATGTGATAAAAAAGTATCCAATGTTAATATTATGTACATTATTGGCAAATAAATGATTTATATTTCTATAACACATTGGATACTTTTCCAACCAGGTTTTAAAACTATATGTGTTCGAAACTTCATCCAAATCCGTTCAGCCGTTTTTGCGTGATTGAGTAACAAACATACAAATACACGTTTTAAATATTAACTAGGTCTAGTGGTCGCAAACGCTACTTCTGAGCGTGAGGTCCTGTGTTCGACTCCCAGCTCGGGCGAAGTGATATTAGGATTTCTTCATGTCTAATTAGAAACCCGGAGTCTGGATTTGTGTCCGGTTGAACATAACTGGTGAAATTTGGGTTTACTATAAGTACCACTCTTCAGGGAAACAAGGCATGATATTGTTTTATAATATTAAGGAGAATGAAGGATATTAGGATGTATATTAATTATTCCATGTCACATCCAGCAACATTCAAATCAAAGATCCACAGCAGGACAAGCTTCGACCGCGGTTACCCAACGCCTGACGTTTTGCTCTGCCGAATTGTGGAGAATAGCGAATTTACTATAAAACGGAGTTTAACCGGTCTGATTGGGTCTTTGTCGGCCCTTCCTGGGATACTTGAATATTTAATGAGCTAGTAAATAAGTAATTTTCAATTATAACTTAAGGTTTGATTAATAATTTTGGGAGGAAGTTTGGTTTGAAGTTTATCATTGTGATTTGAAATGTCGAGAGTAATTAGTTGGGATTGATGTAGTTATTTGCTGGCAATTTGTCGTTATATTTGTTGTGATAATTATAATTAATTTAGCTAGTAGTAATATTGCAATGAAAATGTCCATAAATTATTGACTGTAAAGAAATAATTAAATTGCTCACCATTTTGGCTCACTGAGTGAAGGCAATTTCAGACCATTAAGTTAAGATTCCCTCGCGATGTTTTATTTTACGGTTGTGCTAAGCCTCTCAGATTAACTTAGAATCATAAAAACTAGTAAAAACCTACCTACTTCATTAAAATTGACACAAATCTGGATAGTTTCTACTAAAAAAGAAACTTCAACTTATACGTAAATGCTCCACAAGAGCCAAAGGGGACAAAGTCATTCCGCCCTAAACCAACAAAAATTCCTCAAAATAATATTCCAATTTTTAAAACATAAATATATCGAAAAAAAATAGAAACGCTGCAAATAAAAACATTCATTACGAAACATGTCGACCAAACAAACGAGACGAATCCCAATTTTCTTGGGACGAAGTCGGGTCCAAAATAAATAAATAGAAGTCCAATCACGCTTAATGTAAACAAGGGTGCAGTTCTAAATGGAACTTCTGTGAAGCGAGAAATTATAAGGGCGTGGTGACATCAAAAATTCCGGTAAACGAGAATCTGGGATCGTTTTTCTATTACTTATTCGTAGGTAGATTTGTTTGTATAGCAGCCTGTAGTTAAATACATAAGAATGCGGATGTATTTTATCTGTCTAGCGAAAACAATAAAGTTTTGTTTTTTTCAAAAAGAACAACAAACAGCTACAATATAAAACAAAGAGATAAGAAATACACCAAACTAGATAATATTCTAGTTCACAATGCTGTTCACAGATTAACTATAGAATACATAACAGTGAAATAATCATCGCTAGGGGTAAAATTACTCTATAAACTACCGGGTAAGATAATTAAGTACATGGATATAATATTCAAGAAATGGCACAAAAAAGAAAAACATTGAATCCATATTCAAGAATGGTTCTATACACGAGTATAGAACCATTCTTGAATATGGATTCAGTGTTTTTCTTTTTTGATACGAATCTATGGAAGTTTAGATCCTCACCAACCATCAAGTAGGTACCTACTTGGTAGTACTCTGCGTACAGTTTTCGGTTTTGACAGTAATGTTTTGGTAGATCAGTGGTGGCCCAGTGGCAGGCGCCTTGACTGACGAGTTGTAAGTCTTAGGTTCGAACTCTACAGGTACTTTGTGTGAATTATTTCATCACCACTGCTCTAAAAACGGTGAAGGAAAAAATTCGAAGTCAAAGTCAAAGCATTTATTTCAAATAGGCACTTAAAAGGCACTTTTGAACGTCAACATTCACATTAAAATAGATTTTATTCTAGTCGCCCTTTCAAAAATGTTGTTTCGTATGGAGAAGAATGGGCAAGAAACTCCACCGTTACTCTTTTAAAATGTTTTAAGTATAATATTTAACATAGTACATTAATTATATAATTATGTGTGAAAACAATGCACCCAGAATAAAATTACCAAAATAGGTAAAAATAATGAAATTGAAGTAATACAGATAAATGAATTTTATGATAGATATCTACATGGTGCTCACATACCTATTTATAAACATTGTAAAAGTTAGTATACGATTTTCCAAGAATATTAACAAGTAAGTGACGTGTGTGAGTTCCCATTTCTTCCGGTGGGTGTCGTAGAAGGCGACTAAGGGACTTACTAGAGAATGGGCAGCAGCATTCTCTATGCATTTTACCACCATACTGCGATCGCCAACCCGCTTGCCAAGCGTGGCGATTATGGCAAACCCCCCTCCCCCCCAACATGACACGCACAGAAAGTAAATGGCCCCTAGTGCCCGGCGGCCCACCTACTCTTGGCTACGGTAGCGGTCAAGGCCACGGTGAGGCAAGGGGTGCGAACAATCCCCGGAAGAGATCCGGCTACCACAATCACCGAAAACCGAAACGTGGTCGCTCACAATGGGCCTCATAAGAAGGCTTAAAGTCACCCAAAGGGCAATGGAGAGGGCTATGCTTGGAGTTTCCCTGCGTGATCGAATCAGGAATGAAGAGATCCGCAGGAGAACCAAGGTAACCGACATAGCCCGAAGAATTGCCAAACTTAAGTGGCAGTGGGCAGGGCACACTGCACGCAGAACAGATGGCCGATGGCGTCGAAAAGTTCTGGAGTGGCGACCGCGCACCGGAAGACGTAAAGTTGGAAGGCCTCCCACAAGGTGGACCGATGACCTTGTGAGGGCCGCAGGAGTCCGCTGGATGCGAGAAGCACAGAACCGGTCGAAGTGGCGGAGCTAGGGGGAGGCCTATGTCCAGCAGTGGACGTCTTTCGGCGGAAATGATTATGATCTACTTACCCTTTGGGTGACTTTAAGCCTTTTTATAAAGCCATTGTGAGTGCTCATAAACATTTAACATGATTAATCAATACACAAACAAGTAATTACATAAGTTGACAATAGCCAGCCTGATTAATACAGAGGTGTGTCCTTTTAGTCTAAATCCTAAAGTTAGTCCAAACTATGTAGGTCGTAATTCACATTTGGTCTCGGTTTCGACCAAAATAAACGTTTGCACGGAACTTCAGAGTGAAACAATTGAATTAGGTCTATGAGCTGAAAATAAAATGGACGAGCATTTTTTGTAGTTGTTGAAATAGAAAATATAGATGATGTAAAAGTTTAAGCTGGAATATAAACTTTTAATAAATCAATCTGCCTATAGCCTTTTCCCAACTATAATGGGGTCGGTTTCCGGTCTAACCATATGTAGCTGAATACTTGTTTTTTTTTTATATGGAGCGAGTTTTTTTTTTTTTTGAGTGCGTAATCATCAAGTAACTTCTCCCACTCTGCGTGGAGCGGCGTGTCAGACTTTTACTGCCAAAAACCACCCGTGTTCCTTCAGTTGCCTTTGTGCCAGGGGTCACGGTATCTCTTTCGAACAACCCGCACCCCTGGCAGGCATCGGCCCTAGTGGACCCCACCAGTTGGTGTTGACATCTCTTTGAGGCGCGCGTGGAAAAAAACGCGCCGTCGACCCGGGCTTACCTGACGGCGAGCTGCCCATTACTAGCCGTCCGCAAGCCCGCGCTTCGGTGGTCGAGAATCAGCCTGGGATTCCCGACGCCCAGGGCGTCTACTACGGTGATTAGGGCCGTGAGGGCGCATATATGTACTGCCCCTACGTCACGTGTACCACCTCCCTCTTTGCGAGCATTACTGTTTCGCAGATGGAGGTGACGGCTACCTATGTACTCTCGCTCCGTACCATGGCATAGACGAGGGCCGGACGCGAGAGGTGGCTGCCGCCGATCGCCTCCACGAGGACACGGCGGTACTCCGCCCGAGCTGGGCAGACCTCCACCGTGTCCTCAATATGGAGCTACTGCCTATGTGACCTGACAACCCAGTTACTTGGCAAGGCGATATCTACCCCTTCGTAAGAGTGGTTGCCAGACTTTTGGGCTTCTGACTACCCGTAACGACTGTCAAAGATCCACGAATGACCGGGACCAACGACTTAACGTGCTTTGCGACCCTTCTACGGACCGACCGCGGCAAGCGTAGCTTAAGTTGATTTATTGACCCATGCGGCTGTTACTACTTAACCCCAAACCCCGCAGCCTGCGTGTGAAAACATGACTCTATTCACAATAAAAATGTTTTATTTGCTGTGATTTTGTGGAATGATATTACCCTACGGCTTTTTGGAGGTAGCTTCTTACTGAGTGGTTTACTTTTAAAACACGCACAATACGCACATGTCTGTAAATGCATTTAACGGTAAATGGTAAATACGGCAAATAATAAAATCAGGCTAAAGCTGTGAGGAACGCTTCAAGGAAAGATAGACTGTGCCCTGCTTCTTCTGCCACGTCACGGCGGGGGCTGTACCATACCTCCAGATGAACAGTAACCGTATTTAAATAATAATTTTGGCTCTGTTGTCTTTACTGATCGAAATGTAACGATTTTTTAAATTCGTTTAAAATTCAACTGTATGTTTTTTCGACGTACTCGGATGCACTCCGTGGGATACTCAATGCTCGGTTCAACACTGAGGGTTGAAAATTCAATACGCAATTAAACCCCGTCGCGATATTTTTGGGTCCATCCGAACGTAGTATAAGTATATTAAAGTAGTGAAATACGCATTTATTCTCATATCACATACACAGACGATTCAGATACACAAATGTCTACATTTCTCAAAGGAATCTGCTTCGTAAAGGACTCATCTAGGAGATGGTGCGATTATATCCAGATCGCCAAAACCGAAACATCCTCCATTTCTATTTAAAAGTTACTTCATCCTTTGGTCTGGCTGAATACCACAACACAAGAATATAAAAAGTCTACTAGTAACAAAAACAGCATCATTAAAGACCATGTAACCCCACATAATTATAAGCTTTTATAACATGATTTTTATGAAATTTATTTTCCCTTTTGAAATGAAAAGGTACTGATGAGCATTGAGCAGGAACCAGTAAAACGCACACCGCACCTTGTAATTTGAATGGAATGATGTAATAGTGTCACTATATTTCAAGCACCTAAGTATGTTTTTCTTTTTGTAGATGTAATGGGCACCTTGTTTTTTATTTATTTTTTTATTATTTTAATTCGTGTTATTTGTTATCATTTAATTGTTTTTTTTTGTGTGTAGTGTATGTCTTTTGTGTGTACTAAATAAAGGTTTTATCTATCTATCTATCTATCTAAAAAGTATCTAAAGCAGATATCAGACATTTCACTTTTTGTCTTTTTTCGATATCTTCTTCTTCTGAACACAAAATGAAACAAAAGTGAAAAATGAATTCATTAGTTAACCGATCCAGCAATTTTGGATTACAGCTCATCTTTCACTCGCCTACCGAGCGATTGAAAATTAAATGATATATGCAGATGAACGTTCATTCCTATGTAATTTTGTAGGTGTCGGGTGAACGTGGAATGAATAATTTTTCATGAACATTCACTCGAATGAAATGTCTGATATCAGCTCATTGGGTAGCCCCAAGACTATCGATATACCTACCTAAAATGCTTCCGGAACACCCTGCGGAGTAATTGCGTAAAACACACTAACAGTAGTGTGGCTTTAATTTTTACAACTCCACAAAAATCATTGCGTTATTTACGTTATTGAGCAGACAAATTTTCCGAACATATGGAGCAAGGGATCAGCAATATCCGTCGGAAGATGCTGGACGTCCTTATTAAATCTTTTGACTACGGCATGAAACTTTCTTGCACATATAGCTCAGGCAAGCATTATCTAAGAGAAAATGAGCCTTCTGCAACTTCCTTCATCAGTGCATCTAGCGTCCTCCCGTGGGCACCGGCGGCAGTTCAAACAAGCTGCAGCCCAGGTAGGTATTAACATCGCTTTGTGGGGCCTTCCAACTTTGCCCTTTACAAAACTGTATCAGCCAAGCTTATCGCAATGTAATGAAGTTGCAAACCGTGTATTTATAAGTTAGCTGCTTCAAAGAGATTTTGATGATTAATTTTGTTTGTTGGTTGGTACTAATATTGTATGTGTTGGTCTAATTGCGAAAGCTTTTGAAAAGTCAGAAACTCTAATTGCTAAATTGAAATATAAGGTTTAGTGAATGATGAAACTCCTCAAGGTATGCAACACTTGGATGAGGAGGATAACAAAGCCAGCATTTGCAGCAGTTTTTGCAATCATTAAAAAAACTGGAATTAAATGAGTGTTCAAAGTATCTGTATGTCCTTTCTATGGCATTATTCGTTGAATCGTTGCGCTCTTTGAGTTCTGAGTTGAACTGCATCTACATCGACCACGGACCATCTAGGTCCGCACAATCTGTGTGGGTCTTTCCTCACAAGACCATTTCATACACTAATCCATATGTTTTTTTACGTGATCTGACCTGAAGTAAAGGCCGACCCTCATCTAGTTTTAAAAGTACGATTGACATGTAAAAGTGTTCGTATAGACCTATTTGCAATAATAAAAACATTTATCCTTGCGATTGAAACCGTGAGAAACTGAATTAACTTCTTAAAATGAAACTGATTTGCGATGGTGAATTGAAGTGATCTCCTTGTGAAGTACCAGAAGATTATATTGCACAGCGTGGTACTTCTAACAAAAAAATCAATACCGTCTCTAAAAAGAAACCACCCCCTTCCTTGCCATAAAAATCAACAATACCAATATTTCCACACTATTTACAAGAAGTACACACGGTAATCATCGATCACAAACGTTAAGACGTTGTCGGCCAGCCGTAGGGCTCCATAGAGCGTGCCCCATAAATAATACCATGACGCGACGTACCGTGAACCGACTGAAATATAGACGCAATAAAGACCGCTATGTGAGCAGCAACATACTATGTTGCGAGTGGTTGGGAACATTCTGGCGTTTTAGGAAATAACTAGGTACTGGAAACGAAAAAAACATCATCAATAAAGTCGGGCATTTTGTGGATTGCAAATAACATTCAAGAGGATCAGAACAGTTTAGAAATTCAGTCGATTTATGAAGTACTTAAAATGCCTAATAAATTTTGAGCTTTTCTTGAGCATTCCAGCGACTTCTCCTTTTCAAATGAAACAACATGTGCTCTTTTTCTTCGTTGTGTGGATGATTCCAATTGTTGGTTTTATATTAGCTTCGATCAGAATTTTGCCACTTCGACAGCGTTATCGTTGGCCTCGCAAAGGTCTCGTCGTGTGCAGGTGTTAGTGCACACAGAGCACGAAAAGTCGTGGGGCATAGTATGTGCGATGTGGCTTCACAGTAGCACTGCATCTCATTGGAGTACCCCCACCTGACCAAGTTGTACTGGCAACGGCCCACCTGGCTTCTTAGTCGATTAAGAGATTTCCAGGTGAGCCATCGCAGCTGGTGGTCCACTGGAAGCATTTCTGCAGGTTCAACATAGTCAACTGTCGTGTCATAGTCGTATTTGAAAAGCCACAGATTTAATCGCGCCACACTAGAGTTACTATCAAATGCTCATGTGTTAAGCGCATTGGCTTCTACGTAAATACTTCCTTCATGATATAGCAAGTTTTTGAAGTCACTTTAACAAAATGCATGCGATTTCTAAAAAAAAATAGCAGTATCAATACATATTTCATTTATTTCTTATTATTTAAATTTTTAAATATTTTTATAATAGTTACATTAGAAAAAACTTTAAAACTATAAATCAAATAAAAAATCCGAAAAAATATAAAAGTATAAAAGGTTAATTGTGTTATAACCTAATATTACTAGCAAAATTAAACACAATACATAATGCGCTCGTACATGCTATTATAATAGTGTTGTTACCGACAAAAGGCTTCCTCAAACAGGCGCAGCATGGCACTTGTAGAAAATTTTCCATGAAGTTTTCATAGAAATTGTTCAACGAAAGTCGAGTCACACCTGATTGCAAGAGCTTAAATAGTGGGCTGTCTTTACCTCCAGTACAACATAATAAATTTTTGGGTGAGTTAAAGACATTATAATTAGACAGTTTTGTCTGTCTCCAGAATAACATAATGTCATCACTAGTCTATTCACGAAACGTGGTGATAATAACAATATCATGGAAGATATCCAATGTATACCCACAAAACCTCATAAACCGCAACTTTACGATCCAAATATGATGAGTCTGTAAAATTAAAAGACGGGCAAACTCCACGCTCATCGTTCAAACTATTATCTTCACTTGCAATCCTCAACAAAGGAAAAGAGGAAAGATAAACTAGGTAGACTTAAAACTGTTCCAACCATCAAGTATTTATGGTGCGTCGTAAAAGTTTAACTAAAGGAAAGGGCGTGCTTAATAACAATCGGTTGCAGGCTGAAGCTGGCAAGTGCTCGATACAATAGGCTTTCAATCCAATTTGTAGCAGTTGCTGTGTTAACAGCTTAAGTGAATGGCAATCGTGGACTTGTATTGTTAGACAAATGAGAATTCTTTCATTTAGTTTTTGACTTCAGGTGTAAAAAAGTGGGACTTTTTAAGTATGGGTAAATTTTCAGTTTAGCAACTCTGAATTTACATAATGAAACGTAAAGCGGTGACGTATGCTGATCTAGAAAAATAAATAAACATAAGAACAAAACATCACGCCTTTTTTTCCCGAAGGGTTGAGCAGAGGCTTACATAGTACACCACATTTCGCCAGTTATTTTTAGTCCCAAGTAATAGGGGGCGACCCTATTACAGTCAACCGAACACAAAACCAAACTCTGGGCTGTTACTGAGAAATCCCAGATAGAGAAACTCAATGACACTTTGCCCGACCTGGGATTCGAACCAAAGATCTCATGCTCAGCGTTAGCACTTGCGACCACTAGACCAAAACAAGGCAGTCAAAAATTAATAACTGATAAGTGCGTGATATGTCCCAAAAAATACGACTGGTGGAGAAGAAGTGAATTTCAAAAGTTTTTCCTCCCGAAAATATATCATTTTCAGATGAACTTCCAGAATATTTGTACGTTCCATGTTCTAAACATTTCCTGCAACATTCTATGTATCTCCAATAGATGGAATTGTTGTGTAAGGAAGACGCGATTGTGAATTATTGGGGGAAATATCGACGGGAATACACAGATAGGTGAAAGCATCTGCCCATTGGGGTGCCTAACATAGATATTACGGGGGTGGAACGGTGGATAGCCCTCGTGAGGGGATGGGTCAGTAAATACTGATACATTTGCCAAACGTCGGATGAACCTAGAGGGTGTAATCGAGGGTAGTTTGTTTTTTTCTGATTGATTAAACTTTGATGAATGAAAATTGGATGGGACAGTTGTTTTGTACGGATAGGAGTGATTCGGACCGATTTTCAAGGAAATAGTGCGTATAACGATAATATACGTACTTACTTATATTACCTTTGTATATCAGTTTTATGTTAACGAAGTTATGGATTTCGATTAAAGTTACAAAGACGGAACCTAAAAGAGTAATTGGGCGCTTAAAAAAGGGATGTTAATGATCTTCGAATGTATATAGCATCGCGCCTAGTTTCGCCAAAGAGTTGGGCAGAGGAGTACTTATAGTTCACCCACTACTGCTCATGCATATTTAACACCATGATAAATAAAAACCTATAAATAAACTAACCTTTAACCCTATCCCCCTTAACAGCTTCCAATGAGAGACATGTATATAGCCAGCAGAATCTACCAACCAACGTGCGAAAACAAATAAATCGTTCGAGTGAATTCTGTTTTAATTTGCAGCGCTACAGCGCTTCTTAGCCAGAGTGCAAAGCTGCGTACAGCATACGTGGTCCACCTAACGCCCTGTGCGAGGAGCTACTAAACTTTGGAGTAGGATAAATAAAAAAGGGCTGAGATTTTCAAACGTTGGGATTTGTTGACCAATGCTGCTTAAAATAGAATAGAATATTTATTTATTTGAGTAACCATTACTCAACAAGATTGTTAGTAAAACTTAAGACTATGTTAGTAAGTATAGACTATACACAAAACAAGGAAAACAATACACGAAATTACGGTTGGTCACCGTTGCGACATCACATGAGAGACGGCACAACAGTGACCCACGTATACACAGTCCAGGCGACTCGCAACCATGCTTAAGACACTATTGGAGCTGCCCCACACCCTGCGCACCTGGGAAGCGCACCTTTTACGCATTGTTGCGTAAAAGCAATCTACATACGCATCTGCGAACATCCCTGACGTACTACAGAAACGGGGCAGCCCCACCAGTATCCTAACTGCATTGTTATATTGAATGCGGAGAGCACTGTACGATCTTTGTGAATATCTGGCACACAGGCTAGTGTAAAAAGCAGTACAGTAGGCTCGAAAGAGTGTGATTTTTACAGGAAGTGAGCAACGTGCAAACCTGCGAGCTAGCATGTTCGCTCTAACCGACAGCGCCCTCCGCTCCAGTTCAATGTCATCATCGTCTTTGAGGCCGGGAGTCAATATATGACCAAGATACATAAACCTGTAGACTATCTGCAAAGGTGTACCACAAAGTAATACAGGCGGTACTGCATCAGGTCTTTTACCCCCAGCCTCAAAGACCATGACCACCGACTTCTTAGAGTTGTATTCCAGTCCATGAACTTTGGCATACGCCTCACATTTAGCAACCAATTTTCTTAGGACCCAAATAGATCCTTTATTTATTTTAATTTTACTTCAAACATTCAAAATGTACAGGTGTGACTAATGCCACAGGCATTTTCTAGCACCCTCTGAGTGAATCACGGACAGACAGTGGTAGAGGCAAATTCGAAAAGACATGTCCCTAAACAAAACTGTACTAATGGACCTTCAATAGAACCTTTCAACATAATGTCATGATTGTATTTTCTCAAAGGAGTATGCAGAGGCACATCCACTATCCGGCTTACCCTACTAATATTATAAAAGTGATAGTTTGTATGTCTATGTGTCTGTTACTCAATCACGCAAAAATGGCTTAACGGATTTGGATGAAATTTGGCACACAGTTAGATTATAATCCGGATTACCACATAGGATACTGTTTATTTCGGTAATACGTTTTCGTGGGATAATTTTCAAAAGGCAAAAGCTAGTGCACCATAATTATTAGGTAGAAACCAGTTACATATGTTATAAATCGGGGGCAAAAAAATTGCCACTAAACGGATTAAATATTTATTTTATTTATGTATTTATTTTATTTCCAAAACACTTTGAGTATTACAAACGTGATTTAAGCCACACAACGAAAACCTCTCAGGGTTTATCTGTTGATGGCGAATGTATTAACTAACGTAAAAAATGCATGAATTGCATGGACGATTTCTTTTTTTGCCAGGAAATCAAGTTCAGGTTAGAACTAACTAGTCATTAGAACTCAAGGAGACTCTTGAGTCTTTAGCTTTTTATGATATTATATTTTTATATGGCCATTTCTGGTGGTGTTTCCTACCTCCACGTAGATGCATTAGGCGTCCAGTTTACGAGCCGGCTCCGACACGGCGACCCGACGTGTGCGAGATCATTCGATACACGCTCCCCTCACGCTATAACTTGGCTCCGATTACGACTGCTGTTAGTTTATTTAGTTAGTATTCTGACCCTACTTGACACAGGGTGTTTATCAATTGTATGAGGAAACTTCTTTCTTTGCTTAGTAGAGCTTCTGTCGAGTAGATAGTAGTAGCAAAAATAACTTCTATGAGTAGCGATCATTATGGTATTTGTTATCTTATTTGTTGTATAGAGGTATGAGGAACAGGGTGTAAAGTTCACTCATACACTATAGAAAAGGGAGGATCCTCGGACCAGACGGGTGTTGTGTCTGGTAGGCAACTGCCCGTCGGTTGTGTTTTTTTTTTGTCGGGCATCTCGTAGTTGACCTTGAGAGGCCGTGACTACTTAACCGGGCTTTCCTGGGGCTGCTATTAAGAATTAACTTAACGCCTCCAGCCGGGGCTTAAAAACGACTTAAATATACTAGGCGACTGCACGCTGAGGGCACCCCCTGTGGGGTACGGGCCTCGGCTCAGGGTGTCACTGACAGGGGGACAGCAAGTGGGGACAGGCTGGAGAAAAATATTGGCATTATTATTATTAGTAGGGGAATTTAACTCTACTGGCTCAGCTGCGGCGCGGGCTGGCGCTTCAACGAGCAAGGGACGATCGGGGAGCAAGGGTCGGTCGGGGCCCGTTGGTTGATGTCGGGATGTTGTATATATACGAGTCGCGCGGTAAACTCTGCTTGCGCTATGCAGGATGTGTGTGACGTCACGTCTTTGATGCTTAGTTGGCATGTGGCGTTGTAGACGCCGCCACAGTTGTATGGTTCTTTTATAAATTGTAAGTACTGCTTATCTTATTTAACTTAACTAACTTGGTTTTCGAACGACGTTTTCAGGTCAATCAACAATTAATCAACTCAGCCTATCGCAGTCTATTGCTGGACATAGGCCTCTCCCAGGCTGCGCCACAACACTCTATCCTCCGCCTTCCGCATCCAGTCTGTCCCAGCCACCTTTTTAAGGTCGTCGGTCCATCTAGCTGGGGGGCGTCCCACACTACGTTTGCCGATACGCGGAGACCGCGCGAGACCGCATTTTCGGATGACCTCTGAAAATCAGCGCTGTGCTGTGTGTCCCATATACCACAGCATCATGCTGAATGTAAGCCTCCTTGTTACAGTGACGACGCGTGCAGCTGTAGACCATTTGTGTTCTGTGTTAGTAGGTGTAAATTTGTTTTGTTTTAATGTATTTTTAAGGCTCGTGCAGACTACTGCGATGCAATGGTCACGTCGCGACACTCGTAGACCAATTTCTATGAAAACTTCATGGAAATTGTTCTACAAGTATCGCGTTGTACCTGTTTGAAGAAGTCTTTAGTGATCTTATCTTTTTGTATGCATACGTTTATTTAGAAAAAAAAACTCTCTTTTTTCTTTCATCATCATCTGCATGCTTTTTCCCAGCGGGGTCGGCTCTCAGTCTTACCGTATACAGCTGAATACCAGTATTTAATATGGCGTGACTACCTATTTTACCTCCACAACCCAGTAACTGAGTCATATAATACCTATTCATTATTTAGACAGGTTCTCAGACTTTCAGGCTTTTGACTTCTCGTAATAACTCAAAATCGAAATATTTTATTTCACATAAACCTACATAGGCACTTAAGACACGTCAGATGCTAGGTGCTCGGTTTGTTATTCAGTCACCAATATTGACTAAGCATCATTCCTAGGCATTATTCGCTCACGAAGTTTTATATAAGCCTGTTAGGTAGCCCCATCATTACATACCAGGACCCCGACGTGCCTCGGATAGTACGTTAAGCAGTTGGTCCCGACAGTTATTAGTGGAATTTTAGTACCCAGTTCCCGAGTTCTGGACATCAGATAGGCAGTCGTTCCTTGTAAAATACTGGTATTCAACTGCATCCACCATAGTTGAAAAATGCGAGGCAGATGGTGTTCAGATAGACCCAGCTTCCAACGCTATTCTGGCTATTTTCATAGAAAAAATCGAGGCAAAATATAAGTACGCAGAAAACAACATCACCCCTGCTGACCCACAAAAACTATGACAGTTTGACTTCACAAACAAATGAGTTATAATCCCTAAGGCCCATATGTTCGGACCATTTAGGTCTCCAGGGCTCTACCAAAGAGATAAATTGAAACTAAAACATTTAAACATAGCTGTAATAAATTTAAAAGCAAATTAGTTTTCGGGCCATCCGCCAGCATGCCAGTATTATTTTATTACCCAAAACAATTTGGCAAATTATGAGAATGGTAAATGTTTGTTATATTGTGTAACTAGCTGTGCCCGTGGATGTCGGAAAATTTTCCACAGACACGTATTACCGGGGCAAAAAAACCTATGTTAAAGTCTCGTCAAAATCGGTCTAAAAGTTTTAGAGATTAGCCGGAACGAACTGACGTACCTACAGTTCTTTTTTTCGTTAGAAGTACCGTATATACTTTCATATGCGAAGTAAAAAACTATTATTTTGACATTACAAACAGATACTAAAATTTTATGTATTTATTTAAAAAAAGAATGATTAGTATTGTGGTAGGAAATAAGTACTTACAGCATCCTAGGGACTAATAATAGTCACGCAGATCAAGCAAACTGTGAAGCTACGTTTGTTTTGTTGAGCCAGCGGATTGTATCTACACATTGAGATAGAGAGAGCCCAGACGACCTAGACAAAGTGACATTCTATCAACGAAAACGACGAGAGAAAAGTCGAAAATGTATTCGATTGTCATAAGCTATCGAAAGCTTATGTAAAGCTGTAGGAAGCCGTTGTCGAAATTCGAAACGCTTTGTAAACGATTTCCAGTTGTCTAGCGATTGTCGATTGCCTTTTGGTATACCTACGCTTTGACTGATGAACTGGACTAACCAAGTCTAGGATGTGAAGATCTTGGGTCTGTCCGTATTTACTTTTGCCATCCAAAAAGTGCTAACGCTTACTTAGCCAGTATAAATAAAATTATAACACTATCATTGTACTTTCAGAAGGAAACTAGGTTAAATGTACAATTTTTAAATAGGTACAGTAGGTATACACATACGAGTCAATAGTTATACCGTCTCTCTCTTTATCTCTCTTTCAACTTTTCCGGTTGACCGTAGCAAATATGGTTTTACTTTACAAAATTTTAATTAATGAAATCATCAAAACAATCCGCTAAGGTCAGTAGTCCCATTAAATGACTTTTTCATGAAATAGTAATTCAATGGGACTACATTAGTAATTCAATGGGACTACATTGATTAAGAGGATTGTATTGATGATAAAAAATGGTTATAATTCTATAAATAGATACGTGTTACTGTCTACGCGACAGTAACACGTATATCTATTTATAGAATTATAACCATTTTTTATCATCAATACGAGTATTTTGTTAACATACACTTGTTTTCGTTTAAAAAACAATTTCAGTCTCACGGGTTGTTCTAGCGATTCCACACTAAATTTTGTATTGTTCTAGTGCAACTATCTGCCAGCAATCATACCAAGCCATAGAAATTCCGTTTTTAAGCCATCTTCATATACCCAAGCCCACATAACCGCTACAATCCCACAGCTGGGCCTTTACTATACCTACATATAAAAACCGAGTGCGGATATCCCTCGGTACAGTCACGTACAATATTGCTTGCGTGACGTCATCTCACCTGATGCTACTCTTACTTTAATGTGACTAAAATGTTTGGGATTAAATGGCATAGGAGATATTGTGGTTTTGGTGAATGGGTTATAATAAATGAATGAATGAATGACCTGTAATTATGCGTCGCATCGCATCACCTGCCCCCGCTATTAGGTAAGACCTGCTTTGTTTTCGCTTAGCATCCTTTCTGAATTTTTGTCTGTTTGCTCGGCTCCCAAGGCGCTCGTGCTAGGCGTGATGTTAAATATAGCATTAAACCTTAAATAACTCAGTTCAAAAAGAGACAGTCACACATACTATCATTTTGTTTCCTATTTATTTGGTGATAATTTGGATTAATGAGAGACAATAAATTGATTCGTGAAAATGCGACTGGAATTTTTTAACTTCTACAAAACCCGCATTAAGCTAAAGAAAACGTTCAATAACCTCTAAGCCAAGAGTCTCAACTACGAATACCTACAAAAAAAAATCTCTCAAAATCTTGTAAATTTTAGAAATAATTATCATTTGATTGAAAACGACGTCCCTGCGTCAAAAGCAATAATTTGAATAATTAAAACTTTGCTCAGTAAATTTTGTTAGGCGTTTAATGATCTTTTCTAGAACCCGCGGTTCTTAATTCGATTTTGACCAAATTATCATTTCTTGGTTTTTTATTTTTATGATCGAAAACTTTATGAAACACTTATTTAGACATCATTCGGTGTTTAACTAGTCTATAGATTCTTAACTATTTTTAACCGACTGCGCCGGAAGGAGGGTCTAGCTTTTATGTAACTAACATTGATTGAAAACATCGTTGAACAATTTCTTTGTCATCTTTCATGTCTCGAATAAATAACAGCGTCATCAATAAAACACTGATAAAAATAGCATATCAAAAGCCATTTTAAGGTTAACGATAAGTCAATTGGACCACATACGATTGCTTTATAGTAATATTCCCTTAAGAAAAACAAAAAAAAACCATCGAAAGAAGTTGCCACCCAAAATAACTGAACATTTTTATCTATCACACTGCGGGCCCAATTGACGGGGACCACCTAAACAAACTGAGAATACACTGGCAACACTCATTAGCTATCATATATCACGCCCCTTCAATTTCATCACTGCTTAGATTTGAGGCCCCATTTCACAATTAATTCGTTCCTTGAACATAGTTTAAACATAGCACAAGTGGAATACAGTAATTCAATTTCGGACAGAATTTTATGTTAAGAATAATTCGTAAAACCAAGAAAATCCTGATCAAAGGACGGTAATACCTAATTCTTATCACAGTGGCAGAAAAATTAACAGAATCTGTCCATCTGAAATTGCAGAATAAATTAATTGGTCAGAATCAATAGATTCAAGAAGCGAAAAGAAAAAATACTGTCAAAAATACCAAAGTATTTGAAAATTGGTCTTAGCCTTCTGAATATCAGACTCAATTTATTTATTATTAATAATTATTTAATATTATAATTATTATTTAAATAATTTTAATAATAATTAATATCATTATTTAAAAAAAACAATAAAATTGACAATAGCTGTTCCATACATTTCAATCGCGTAACAGTTGCACTTTTCTATACAACAGCAGATTTTTTTTTTGGTAAACCACGAAAAGTTTATATGCTAGGGTGTTTAAAATCACGTGCTGAATTCATTTTGCGCGTCGAAGTACTTGCCATCCCAGGTTGACTCCCGGCCACCGTAGGCGCGGGCTTGCGGACGACGAGTAATGGATAGCTCGCTGTCCGGTAAGGACCAAGTCCGGGTCGACGGCGCGTGGTGTTCCACGCGCGCCTCAAAGAGATGTCAGCACCAAATGGTGGGGTCCGCAAGGGCCGATGTCTGCCAGGGGTTTAGGTTGTTCGAAAGAGATACCGCGAGCTCTGGCACACAGGCAACTGAGGGAACACGGGTGGGTTTTAGTCAGTAAAAGTCTGACACGCCCTCCTTCTCCACCCAGAGCGGGAGAAGTTATTTGATGATTTCCCACCCAAAAAAAACTAAATCCCTGCCACGCCCGTATGAGGAAAAAGAAAGAAATATTTATAATTGGGCTTAAGTCGACTACAGTCTTCCAAAAGTAGACTCATTATACACGTGCTAGATTGTGCCCTGACTCAGGGCCGGCCGGTCCTCACCAGGCACCGCGCCATAGCCTTCCTCGTCGTATGGACTGGACCCAAGACTAATTAACAACACCGTACAGTAGTACATAACACAAATGCATTACCTACATAAACAAAGATGAAAATATGCCATTGCATGATACGTTCATATGCATAGCGCAGTCACAATTTTTCTTCCGTCCCCTCTATAATTTCGCAAAATATTTCTGGTGCTCGTCTAGGATCTAACTCACAAAGAAACAATTTAAACTTCTCCATCTACTGTACACTGTCATAGTTAAGGTTTTCCTAATAAATTAGGAAGCACTTTATCCTCCTAGTGTTGTTAAAACTTTCGAACTTAGTGAAGTCTAGAACAGGTGAACTGGAGTTATGCTTATCCATCTATTAGGAGGCGCAAGTTATTAGGAGGCGCAAGTTTTGGGATCTTCGGAGTTAGTTCAGGCTCTTAGCTTGAGATGCGAGCCTAGTAGGTAATTATGTGCTTGTTGAAGGAAATTATGGGATATTTGTAGGTGAAACAAATTGGGATGATAAATATCTAAATCTATGGTTTTTTCCCATCTCGTGTCATTAAAAACCATTGATTTCCCTCAGTAAGACCACGTTGGAGTAGGATATTTCGAAGACTAAATATTTGTTATTTACCATCATAATTATAATTTTTCATTTAACAAGTTTGAACTGGTCATCTTTATTGCTATGTCTTATTATTTTTATTACATCGTGTTTACATAAAGTATAAATTCAACATTAATTATGTAACCAACATTTTATATTTAACAATAATTTAAAAGAGTGTCTATGGAGTTGCTTGCCCATTTGTCTTCCGAGGAACCTACTACGGTTTGGAATGGACAACTAGCTTCATCTTTCTGACTGACCGACTCCACCAAAATATATATAGGTATATACACAATATATGACCCATAAATAATAGGCAATATCAGGTATTAAGTAGGTGTACTCGTTTACTCTTTACCTACGTATATCTTGGTGCTATGATCGCGAAGAAAGGCGGCTGCGTGGATGAAGAGAAACGACGTATGGCTGGACGTCTAATGGACAAACTTAAAATATATATAGAGGAATCGCAGCATAACCAAGGCCACTAAGATCAGTCTTGTCCGTATACTTGTATTCCCCATACCTAATGAGCCCATATCTTACGCAACTGAGACGTGGGCATTACGAGAACTGGAAAAAAGAAAAGTAGATGTTCTAGAAATGTAGTGATAGAGTAGAGTGCTTGGGGTATCATAGAATATGCACAAACGTCTCCACACTCCAAAAAGTCGGCATCACACAGTGTCTATCAGCACAAATACAGTCTCAAATACTGAAGTTCTGTAATGACTATGTATAAAGAGCATTTTGTCCTGCAGGGCAGAGTGCAAAGTTATAGGTCATGGAGGTCAGTGATGAGGTAGACCGATCAAGTAAAATTCGCGGTTCAAGACCCTGTTAATGAATGCGCTAGGTGGTCATCTGTTAAAACCAGATGGAAAAAGGCAGTGATGCGGGCAATGACTACAAGTGCGGTTGGATACAGTGACCACGACCGCTCTGCCAACAGCGAAACGAAGAAAAAGAAGACGGTAAGAGACCACAGCATGCCCAATTAAATTAACAATTAAGCTAATAAAGTTAAAATATTAATAATGTGAGGACACAATATCTGCCTAAGCCTTCGAGAAAACAAGCCGTGATGCTATGTTATATTAAAAGGGAATTTACAGGTTAATTTAACGATGAAAATTACGCGATAAAAATAAGTCAGAACTCGAAGTGACTTATGGCAAAACTGCACTAATGAATAAAAGTACCTTCTGTATGGCCATAAAAATATTTAACAAACTACCTGAAAAAATAAAAACGCTAAGTCTGGACCATTTTAAAACAGAACTATTAAGAATATTGATAAATAAATGCTATTACTCACTACAGGAATATTTGGACGACAATTCTATGGTTACTGCTTCAGAAAATTTTACATAATCTCACCTATTTTGACGATTTAGAATTTTATTTGACATTAATTAGCATTATTATGGCATGTAACTTTATTCTATTTGACATGTAATGAAATTTATTCTATTTTCTGCAATTTGTATTGATATGCATGTACCTATTAATATTGTTTTTATATAAATTCGACAATGTATTTGTGTAATTAAATATATTTGTACGCCTTTGGGCAAAACATGGAGGATCTACCTATCTGTAACATCTCGCAAACTATTGTAATTTGACCTATGTTTACAAATAAAGCTTTCTGATTTCTGATTTCTGATTTCTGATGAATTTTTAATGGATGAAAATCGCCTGTAAATGATTTAATTGAAATAAATGCTTCTGTCTTAATACAAAACACGATTTTGGTCTAGCCGTTAGGATAATAATAATATAGTTGTTGCATTTCGAACTTTATTTTGGTTTGGGCAAAGTTCTTATCACAAAAATTACAACTTAGTTGTCAGTTTTGTACAAAGAACTGAATCTCTACATATAGAAATTGTGTTCCTCATTCATTAGTAGGCTTGATGATCGATAAATAAGATAAGATAAGTATTCAAGGACAAGTTTACATTTAAGTATAATTATAAGTAACAGACCACAGGTACATAAAAGACACAGGTCTAAATCTATATTCATTTTTAAACCAAGTAGTAATTAGCTAGCTCTTGTTACTATAATCGGTTAATAATATAACTAACGAACTATAGCTTAAACACAACTCACTTTAATCTACTAAATTACTACATCTCAATTTACAAATTAATTTAACAGACATTTAATTAAAACCTGTTTACTCAAACACAGTCAACAACTAAATTATCTTAAAACAATTATTGTTGAAATTGAACCTTAGGCCTCATTCATAGTGTAGACGCAGTAGCGACCGATGTGGTGGGTGCAACTGAGTGATTCAGTTATCATCTCAATTGCGGTGGTAGATTAGTCCATGGTGGGTAGCAAGAGCGTTTGGGACGGCACCGCCTCTTTTTACACGACTGTCCAAATAAAGGAGTGTTATGTTTACATTTCGAAAAGTAATGATAAAAAAAACGCAAATGACTGGCTTCATCGTCTCTCCCCAAAACGGTTCAATGATCTCCAACCGCCATAGGTTGTGGCTTGCGTGCTACAGATTTTGGAATTCTATCATAGAAACACAGGCCAAAGACCGTGAATCACCGTGTTCTGCGAGCATCTCTTAGAAGCAACTGCGAAACTTATTGACAACATGTTACATGATAACTAGGAAGGCGATTAATGATGGATTCTGTTTGGTTTAGACTAGACGCTCCCGCCTAAGCACCACGCAAGTCTCTCACTCTGAACGAGCCCTAAAAAGTAATATTATGAAGATCAAACCAATTTAGAACTATTTAATAAATTAATTAGATTCAGAATGAAACCAAATATGTACACAATATAATTAGTTTTTCGAACATTCATTTTAATTGTTGAGATAAACGTTGTTTTAGGGATTTAATTTAATCTCCATACAAGTGAGTGCATTTTATTAATTCATAGTCTTATCTTTAAGGCTTAGCAAGGAACTAAGCTTTGTAATATATTTTCGGAAGTAATAGTTATGATTACCAAACATATCATTGAGTTCTTCTGTTAAAATCATCGTCTGAGAAGAAATTCATGAAAAAGAGTTCCAATCACGGCTGAAACTGACTGAAACAATGAATGTAAAAAAAATTGTTAGTATTTATGATAACGTAAGATAGAAAATACGTAAACATGTAATGACTAGTAGACTATAAGCTACGTTTTTGTTCATTTATATCGCGTCCAAATCAAATAAAGACAACATAGACTGGAATTCACTGGCTGAACACAACGGTGTATCAATCCTTTCAGTTTCACACAATTTCGAAAAGTCAACATCGTAGATATTTTTCTTACTATCACTTTTCACCATTTTTATGAACCGATGACCCCATAAGATATCATTTTCGGTGTAGCTCGTCCTAGCCTGGACCTGCTGTCCTGTTGATTCAATAACTCCTTCAAAAACCGCCAAAATTTCGAATTTTCCAATCAAAAGATCTGCCGCAGAAATACTGTACAGGGGACTCTTCTCATCTATTACATGTATAACAGACACAGGCCATAGGAAAAATGTCGATTCACAACCATCCATTTCAATATCCAATTCAGTTTGTTCGTAGTTCTCATCATAATCATCGCCAAGTTTCAATACGAACACTGATGCTTTGATATTGAGTATTCTAGATTTCCTCATGTCTCCTACTCTAAATATCATGCACAGCTTCCCGTCTCTCAATGTGACTACTGCTTGTCTGCTGAATAAAATCGTTTGCGTCCTCCCTTTCGGTCTCGTCAGCTTCGCAAACAAGATCCCTACCATGAATGCTTGGAAAATCGAGCAGACCATGCATTGTAAGCACATCGCCGTAATTGTCTGAGGACATTCCAACGTTATAGCTCTTTTACCATATGCCACGGTGGTATGAACTTCAACACTGAAGAGAAAAGTGGAGGTAAAGCCATAAATATTTGCGACACAAGGTGTCCAGTTGCTTTGATTCTGATTTGTAGGAAGGTGGTCTTCAGTCAGGTCTCCATGAGTCAAGGCAATGATCCAGTATATGAAGCCGAAGAACAGCCAGTCCCCAGTAAAGGCTAAGAAGAAGTGCATTAGGGTCCATCTCCAACGTGCTTCGACCATGGTGACGAACCATCGTGAGAAGAAGCCCTGGTGGTTGGTGTTCCCTTGGTCAATGTTAAAGTCTCCGTTCTTGAAGACGAATCTTTTAGTTTGTTGTGTTGAACGTGTTCGTTTCTTTTGACTATGAAGTGGCCCTGCAAAAAAATATGTATACATATAATTGAGAGTATTACAAAATACGAATAATTGTTCAATTTACTTGGCTTATGTAACCAAAGTCAATAATTCCCAAGAGTTTAAAGGCTTCTTCAGGCAGGTGCGACGCATCACTTGTAGGACAATTTCCATGAAGATTCATAGAAATTTATCTACGAAAGTCAAGTCACGTCTGTTTGAAGAAGCCTTAATATTATGTTATTTTAGAGATGCACCAAGATAAACATTATTGCACAAAATTGTTATCATGAATCCCAGTTAAGTAATTGTGTGATGAAATAACATGTTTTAATTATCAGACAATTGACGAAATTCAGTAAGATAAGATTGATGTAGGTAATTATTCATACAGGGTTAGTTTTCAAAAAATTGTCAAATTTAAGGACGTGGTACAGACCATTAAACTACACAACTTTTTACACGGGACCAATATCGTACTCGCGAAACATTTACTGACTGTCCCATACAAAACTTCAATACCTACCTTCTCGACCTAAATATATAGGACGACTGAATTTCTTTTAATATTACGATGTTGGTCTCATAGAGATAATTGTTCAGTCTGATGGTCTGTTCCACACCCTATAATTTGGCGGGTCTTTGAAAACTAACCTTGTTTAATAAGTTTATTTGATTGAATACCATGAAAATATATTACTGAAAATTAATTAAACGCTATAAAGCATACGGAGGGCGGCCTTATCGCTTATGTATATAATACCGTACATTAACTTCTAAGATATACTGAATTAGATTTATAACTTAAAACTTACTGTTATTAGGATAATAAACTCCTGGTTCTAAAAATACCGCTTCAGTTATAGAATTTTCTTCAGTATCATCAAAAATTTCACTGAAACATTTTAGATCTTCCCTCTCACTCATGACTGTTTAGAGCTGAAACAAGAAATATTAGTTATCTTCATAACTCAACATGGGTGTCCCTACCCATAGTACACCAACGTTTCGCGAATTACGTTTAACTCCCATGTTATAGGGGTCGAGTCTATTGCCACCAGGCAGCTATCCAGACTCCAGACTGAGGAGTTCGAAAAATACTGTGCCTACCTTGGGAATTTCGGGACCTCATGCGCAGCAGTTTCGCTAGCGATCATTAGATCAACGAGGCAAAATAAAAATCTGTGTCTGACAAATAACTGTAAAAATACAGGATGGATAGTTTAGTTCCAAATAAATCACTGAAGGCTTTGCTGGGCTTTCTGTAAACTAGATGTGGTAATATTTCCATTGACTTGAATGTTGTGTGATTTCTCAGAAAAATCTTTTCAATGAAAGTGAAAACGTATCAGTTTGCACAGCAGATTGTTGTTCCAACGTGTTGGGAATGTGGTTTCTTTATAAAAATTCAGGGTGGATCGACGCACAACCTACTAACATGGATTCAGAACCTACATTATTGTGAATCACTGTGTTAAAATTAGCCGACGGTTATAAAAAAATACACTAAGAGGTCTAGAATCTTGTGCTGAATACATGGATATATGTAATTTGCTATTTTAAAAAAATGGTTGGTTGTGCAGCCATTCGGACGCCTGGTGAGATGTAGTGGATAAAGCTGTATATATTTTACTGACAGCGCGACCATAGGTGCGCCACCATGGTATCCTAAGATATAACGTTTAAATGCATTGGATCATCTTAAATTTGCCCATTGCTGTGTGAGGGGTGCCAAAATAAACACAACAATAGGGAGAAGAGTAAATCAAACAATATGCGTTACCTCCTGTCAGGTAGTTTTACAGTCAACTGGAATGGTGGTCCAAAAACACAAGTAGCACACAATCACAGCATCGGTCATGAAACAGCTCGCAGTGTCTATCATTCTCGCAAAGCTACCGCCTACTGATATGCTATCTTGAGATTTTCAACTGTAATTATATTGTAGATACTTTATGAAGAATTGATAAGAGGTTTTATTTGTTCATCTTCAAGACTCGACTTTCTTATAAAGGAAAAGAGTATGTCATACCAGTCTGTATCAACTATGTTTTTTAATAGGTTGTTCTGCATCATCATCAGCCTGTAGTGCTAGCTGGAATAGCGCTACCAGAAGCTTGCAGAGCGGTGGCAAGCTCGAGTGGAAGAGTCAAGACGGTTTCCGACACACGACACTCCTTGCACGATATCACCCTAGTGTCACAAACACTGAAAAGACACAACAGCTATTTAAAGTGTGTCCTCCCACTCACTGGCGAAGGTTCTAAGTAAAGGCTAAAGATATGGCGGACATGAGTTGCCTCAGGCAGCCCGAAGCAAAGATAACGTGCTCAGGTGGGTATTCACAGATGACACTGCCCGGCTAAATGTGGTGATGTCCCACAAAAAATGGAGGACTTAATATCGTGTCCAGCGTGTCCTGTTTTCTGCACACTATAGGAGTTGTTGCATGCTGCTGAAAGTGCCAAATTCTGGACTGACTGTATACAGATAACTATCGACACGGCAAGAAGAAGAAGCCAGTGGCAGTATACTGCTGCACATAGGTATATCTAGTCGCACGCTTTTTAGCATGATCCTCGACTAGTCTCGTCCAGCTGCTACCAACCACCCAATGAAAATTACTCCACCAGGCCTGAGACTCGCCTATAAACTACGTTTGCCGAGTCACGATGTCGTTTCAGTCGGTTGATTAAATTATAACCAAAGCAGGTAGGTATTTGATTTCTAAAAATAGATGAACAAACAGACTGACAGGCAATATCTGTATTTAAACTTTTATGTATATTCACAGATTATTTAAACTAGCTACTTCAAAACGAGATAAAATTCCGTGACGTATCAAATAATATTTGTTTTGACTTATGGTAAGATTTTGTGAGATGTGTAGTCGAAATAGAGCTAATTGTTAGATAAGACTTAAATTACTGGTGTTACATAGTTTTGGTGGTTATAAAATGATAAAGTCCCCTCCGCCCTCCCACTGATATGTTCGCCCCCTCTTACATGGGACTTAATCATAATTGGCGAAATGTGGGTGTACCTACTATTACAGGTACACCTCTCTCTAACTCTTCGGAGAAATAAAGCGTGGTCATCATCATCATTTCAGCTGAAAGACGTCCACTGGATGTAGGCCTCCCCTAAGCTCCACCACTTAGACCGGTTCTGTGCTTCCCGCATCCAGCGGACTCCTGCGGCCCTCACAAGGTGATTGGTCCATCTTGTGGGAGGCCTTCCAACTTTACGTCTTCCGGTACGCGGTCGCCACTGTAGAACTTTTCGGCCCTATCGGCTATCTGTTCTGCGAGCAATGTGCCCTGCCCACTACCACTTAAGTTTGGCAATTCTTCGGGCTATGTCAGTTACCTGAAAGAATCAGGAAGATGTGGTATTTTATCAAAATGGCACCCAATTATTTTAATAGAATAAAAGAAGAATCTTCAGTTCCTGTGTAACTAACATGTAAAAATGAAATTGATCAGATAAATCACGTCCGTCATCTCCAAACTTGCAGCTTGAATTTAATGACTTAGATATTTTATATTCTTTGGGTCCACATGCTGTTAGGTATAATTGGAGATTTGAACGCTAATCACGGGTACTTGAATATTAGTTATGTGAATACCCGTAGTAATGTACTGTTTCGCTACATACTTAACCATGATTAAGTGATACATTACCCTGACTCACCTATTAAGGTTAACTATAGACCTGATTTCACCCCTACAAATCCTGATCTGATTCTGATGCTAAATATAAATAGCATACATGAGGATAGACCTGCTCTTTCATCAAACCACTTTCCTATACTTTTTACAGTGAATGATCAAAATGGTCTCGCAAACTTAATTACGAATTAACAATATGGTGATGCAGACTGGGTTAAATACCGATCCTTTTTAGACCAAAAGATTTCGCTAAACTCGGAGGCTGTAAACTACTTGCAACAGTGTCTACTGCTGCCAGAGACAAATTTATTTCCTGTGAAGTACACGTAAATACTTGCACAAAACTACCTAAATACATCGCAAAAATTATCAAGTATAAAAACGAAAAACTGTCCCTTGCAGAAAAAAGGTTGCTACGACCAGCTATCAATGAATTACAAAATGTTATTAATTTGGCTGTAACGAAACAACAACCTTTACAACCAACGGCCTTGAACAATGTGATGCTCTAGCAGATGCTTTCGAGATGAACATAAACCTCACTCCTAACTGGAAAAGTGATAGCGTCGACAAGGACGTTCAGTTAGCTACTTCTCACGTAAATGATCTTAATATAGGTGATTTACATCTGCCTGTGCGGAATCTGAAGTCTGAAAAGTTGTAAGTAAACTTAAAACCAGGAAGGCTCCAGGCGAAGACGGTATACACAAGTATACCTGGTTTATGGCATTATGCTCAAAAATCTATCGCAAAAATCTGTTGTATTTATCACAAAGATTTGCAACGGTTGCTTAAAGTTAGGTTATTTTCTCAGTACGTGGAAAATTGCAAAGGTTATTGCGGTAGGTATCTTTATCAATTAGTTTCAGGCCTATAAGCCTTCTCTTTAAGGGAAGCTGTATGAGGACATGATATCTAATCGCTTGCCACGGTCCTCCGACCAGCTCATTATAAACGAGCAATTTGGCTTTCGTTCCTCTCACTCCACGATACAACTATTGGTTCGAGTCTCTGGACACATTTCATATCATCTAAATCTCAAGCAGTCTACCGGTATGTTCCTTCTGGACATCGAAAAAGCCTTTGACACCGTTTGGCACGAGGGCCTGTTATACAAACTCATAACTTGCGGGATTCCAATGAAGCTAGTTAAACTAATCCAATATTACCTTAGAAACCACAAGTTTGCGGTCCATATTGGTACTGTTAGGTCTTCACCCCGAACGATGTTAGCAGGAGTTCCTCAAGGCTCGGTGCTCAGTCACTACCTTTTCATTTTGTTCGTGAGTGACGTTCCTGTGCAGGTCCGTACTCACCTGGCTTGTTTTGCTGACGATACAGCATCGTACACAAGTGATAATGACATTGACATTATCATAAGTAGACTTCAATTGTCGCTTGAACCACTTCAATCTTATTTCAAGCAAGTCGAAACTGAAGCTCAACGAGTCCAAGACTGAGGTGATACTTTTCACACGCCAACGTACCACCCCAAAAAGAAAATACAAAATTGCTAGGCAACTGATTCCATTTATAATAAATCATATACCTCAATCCAATATGAATCATGTTTATTCACTTTTCTACATTGATCAGGTAAATAACAATCACTTACCATTTAATTAGTATTTTATATACATAACAAAAGTAGCACAGATTCGTCAGATATGCTTACGGCTTCATGCCTCCAAATCGACTGACTCTTTTAGCAAATCGGTCACCCCACTGAATGTTTCCCCCACTATAAACGGAAGTCAATTCTCGGCCGGCTATTCGACCAATCAGAGCAGAGTAGACATTACGTACAATCATTTGACTAACTAAAATACATTAGGGCTTATGACTAAATGTAAATACTTTAACCTGTAAAATTTAAACAATATGATTTAATAATTATACAAAATAAATATACATTATTACCGATATTCTAAACATTAATGCTTAAAACGGATGTATAAAGATCCTGGGACCACTAGCGCCATCTGTCGCTTGTGAAAATAAGTCTATACTTAAATATTATTTTAAGAAAATCATTACATTCGGCCATCCGACATCGTGCAATGTCTCCTGACGCACGATTTTACAAATCGAATGATAGTTAAATTAAAATGAGCCTTACATACGACACATCATTACATTCGGTTAATCATTGATATCTGATTCGATTCCAGAGCATGGTTTTCGTCATTTATCACAAGACAATGAGTTACTAATAATGTTATGTTCAGGCAAGCTCATGGCGCTTTCTAAGTGTACAAAAAGTTTTACAGACAAAACGTGACAAGTCTTCCGGTTCAGTATAATTTAAGGCTTGGGCTCCATTTCTAATTGATTTATCATAAATACCGTGGGTATACAATCTTTGGCTCTTTCACCACTAATATGACCAAAACAAATCAAAATATTGGATTTCTCTTTTTAAAATTATTTGGCTGTTACAATGCTTTCAAATTACAGCGATGATAGGCATTGGAGAACAGTGCAGGCCTGTCAATAGTACCAGGTACTTATTAAGAGAAATGAAAATTAAGAATAGAAAATGGTCTACAAAATGTACAGTCTGCAAGGCCTACAACGTTCTCGCATTCACAATATTTAAAAGAATCTAAATAATTAAAGTATAAAAACCTAATTAAACCAATTAACATGATTTCCATGAAAACCACTAATAAAGCGTATAAATGAGAATTGTAGGTGCAAAATCTTAATTAATGACGAAATATGTCTCACATTGTAAAGAAATAAAAAGTTTAAAAATCAACACTGCAATTTGGGAGCACTTACTCGTAATAAACATTCACATATAAATGCTGTCAATGAGTTACCAGGGAAGCGACATGTGTACAAGGAATCAATGCCAAACTTCCCCGTCTCCAATGCCGCACTTTATATTATAACTAGTTGACCCGACAGACGTTGTCCTGTCTTAACTATGAATATGTTTTGTTAAATTTTCTAATGTTACCCGCATCTTTTTTATTTATGAATATTGAATTCGCAACTTTCTTTATTTTTTTCTTCCATAAGAACCTTCTCCTGACAATAAAAAAAACAACAATAAAAGAATTAGCAAAATTGGTCCAGCCGTTTACGTGTGGTGCCGTGACCAAGGGAAATAGGGATTCATTTTTATATATATAGATATGCCCTTTTGACAAGGCACGTATGATGTGAGTTTCGAACCTTCCATCGCCAAGCTCTGTTACCGACTTCGGATCCTAGCTGTGGCCACTTTAGACAACTGCCTTATTTTGCTCACTGCAAAAGCAGCTGAATTTAATATATTTGAAAGAACTCTAATGTGAGCACCCCATTGCAGTATTGAATCCTAAGTTATTCCCAGAAATACAGCTTCCGAAATAGCATCTAGTTTCTTGCCATCAAGTTTTAAATTTAGAACCGCTTCGGCACATTTGGTAATGAGAACTTAAGTCATCTAGTTTTATTCGCATTAAGTACAAGATTATTAGCTGCAACCCATTTCAAAAGAACATCGACATCGTTGACATGAAAGACATCCGTATCTTTCTATCTTTTTTTTTTTTTTTTTTAAGAAGTGTCATTTGCGAATAAAATTATATCTGAGAAGTTAGTAATCAAATATAGCTCAAAGAATCAGCATTGCCATCCAACGTGACAACGCTGCCAGCCTTTTGGGCACTTTTCCCACTGACAGCGATGCGGACGAATTCTTTGATGCCCAGTGAGTTTTTTTCCTTTTTTACTTTATATACTTGTTCATAATTTTAATCCTTGAAAGTAATGATTAAATTTCAAGTAGCCAAATAAGACAGCTGAAACTTAAAATGGTCAAAGTATGGTCATTAATGTAAACTAGAAATAAGAAAGGATCAAGAATTGAACCATAAGGCTCGTCCATCCTAACCAAACACCCCGAGGAGTTCGCCTCGTTAACGACCACTTTTTGGCTGCCTGTTTGATAGATAGAGTACAAGATCAGCAGCTAGTCCACGATTTCTCTTGCGTTGTAATTTACAGATCAGTGCATTGCTGCCAACGCAGTCAAACGCTTTTGAGAGGGGAGAGATTTCGCAACCTCTAATGGGACATTGGTAAACAAACTTTTTAGAGTTCCGTCAACTTTTAACCTATCTGAAATGGTTTCATTATCAATTTTTAGGGAGAACTCATTTTGACCTCGCTGTTTTATGCTTCCAGTTTCTTTGTTAACTACCTGCCACATAGGCTTTATTTTATTTTTAGAATACTAATTTTGTTACTTATTAATTTAGATTTAGCTTAAGCCCGAACCTTTGGAATATATTAACATAGTTGCTTACATAATTATGAAAAGCTTGATCACAAGTCAACGACACAAAATACATATAAGATATTTCTGCTTTTTATAATACCAGTAGCCCATTCGCTAAATTTTGGTTTAGTGTTCATTGTAACTTTTTTTTTTTTTTGGACATACTTATTGCATACTGTAGAAAACGAAAATCTATTGTGAATCAAAACTTGTCGTTGAAAGATTGCTAAGAACACTATTATTAAACATTTTCAATTTATTTTTATTCAGAGATTTAATGGTTTTATCTACGTGTAACTTTTATCTAAGTCAAACGATACAAGCTGACCAGTATGGTCAGTCCTAATGTCACTAATTAAGGACGAGTCTTTTATTTTGCAATCTACGTAAATACATTGTCTATGAATGAGGCTGTGGTTCCAGTTATTCTAGTCGCTTCATTAAATATTGATTTTAAATTTAATTATTTGTACAATGAGATACGCTTACATTTTCCTGGTGAATCAACCAATAAATCAATATTTAGGTTTCTGTACTCTCGACTTATACAAAATCCATTAAATTTAACTGTTTGCATGCCCTAGTTAAGGTAGTTGGTATAAGGACCATTTTAAACTGAAAATATGTAACATGTACCTACTTTCTTTGGAAATAAAGAATTAGTCTATATTATTCTATTCACCTATGTTTATGCATAAATTGTCGTAAAAACAAAAATATAATATTTAGATAACTTTTCATTACTGCGACTTGTACAGGCTAACATTCCCTCCAGAAACTGACTATAATCTTCCTAAATTCCAATCAATTCAATCAATCATTCATTCAATTTTTCTTCTTCGTTTTTCAAACAATTGTAAGTAAATTAACTTTAAGACCGCGCTATCGCATTAGGTATACTCCTGTAATGATAGTTGTAAGGGAGATTTTAATAAATAAGTAATAAATAATAATAATAATTGGAAACGCCCTTATAAGTTTAGCTTATCACAAAGTCCAAGTAAATACCACTATTTGAGCAATATATATGGTCTGCTTCTCGTCACATTTGCATATTATATTCATATCGTTCTTAAATTACATTAATTCAACTTTCTAAGCCAATTTTCAATACTTTAACTTTTACTGAAAGGGTCTAACTCCAGTATAACATTGTTTGAATGATTATTGTTTAAGCTATGAGACCTTTTATGGGTTCCTTCTTGACAAACATTCGAAATATTCAATACCTTCCTCCTTGACCAACTTGGAGTTATTTCATAGTTCTTGCATCGCGGTGGTGTACTTGTAGTATCAGTTGTCCTGCTGGAAGAAGAAGAGGTCGATGTAGACCTCGTGCGCTTGCTTCCTTCTAGATCGCTTTCTTGTACGTCCCGTCTTTGTGTCTGCCTTGTTTGACACAGGGACTGCCCGTTTGCATTTTCATCGATCGCCCATCGCGACTAGCGCACTTCTGGTGTTTTTGCACCATCAAGTTCCATGGATCCTCACGATAATAATAAAACATTGATTAGAATATTTATAAAACTTAGTAACCTGTCACATGAGTAATTTTAGTAATAATAATCCAATTCAGAGCATACTATATGCTTTAAGCTCACTTCATAATGTCTTCATGAATTTTTGTACATTTACAAAATTTCCAATTCAAAATAACTCATTAATAAATAGGTAATACTTGATCGATAAATTCATACTTTACTTACGTTCTTGAGGATAGCTTTGTTCGTGTCGGGCACACTTGGCCCTGGGCACACCTGGCCCCGGGCACACCTGGCCCTGGGCACACCTGGCCCTGGGCACACATGGCCCTGGGCACACCTGGCCCAAGTCATTATCATTATCATCATCATTATCATCATCATTATCATCATCATTATCATCAGCTCACTTGGCCAAATAAAAACTTCTTAAAGCACACTTGTGCTTTATCCTTAGCACACATGGCTTTAACTTCAAGCGTGAGCGATCACGCAGTCCTCTGCGGATACTTCTGCGGGATACTCCTGTATCCCTGCTCCGATGGGTTTCATTTTCTCCATCCATAATCTGAAACTCGCCACCAGAAAAAAAAGGCATTAGCTAATTATCTCGAAAACGGTGCATCCTAGAGCAAAATTACTGATAAATTTCACCCCCTTTTAAAAACCGCACACTCATCGTGTGGCATACCAGAGAAATCAATACACCATTACCCCTAAGACGACCCACTGACCTTAAATTTCATTAGATTCCATAGTCCTGGTACCCATCCATGATCCATCATTGTATCGTCTATATACAACTAAAAAGTCAAGCAAAACGAGTTCAACTACCCAGCGTTTGCAACCTCGTTGTACAAACCGGTACAATTTCAGTTAAGTTGAAAATTTCAACAGCCGTTAAGATTTAAAATCGCATGATGCAGACCTATTACTTTTCCCATTGTGGTACAATAGAAAATTAAACTAGTCAATGAAACTTCGAGTTCAGATCTAAAAACATATCCTGCATATTACTATTTCCAACGTGGTAGAAAAGAAAATTCAACCAGTCGATGATACTTTTAATTAAGATTTAAAATCATATGATGCACAATACTATTCCAAATGTGGTAAAATGGAAAATTAAACCAGTCAATGATACTTCGAATAAATGACAACGGTCCTGCCGTGCAATTTAAAATTATGATGAAAGACTAGAAGTTAGGGAATCAAATTATGCTTTTCTTTTATAAGTACCTAGGTAGTACAACTTGATTATATAATTTCCTTGAAATTAAAAAGTAAACAAAACCACTTGTACGAATAACGGATTTTTACATTCACGGAGTAAATAATAATTTTAGGTTGGTCAAACATACTGTGTAGGCGTACTTACGGATCTTGATCCCACTTCTGAGATATAATAAATCATATACCTCAATCCAATATGAATCATGTTTATTCACTTTTCTACATTGATCAGGTAAATAACAATCACTTACCATTTAATTAGTATTTTATATACATAACAAAAGTAGCACAGATTCGTCAGATATGCTTACGGCTTCATGCCTCCAAATCGACTGACTCTTTTAGCAAATCGGTCACCCCACTGAATGTTTCCCCCACTATAAACGGAAGTCAATTCTCGGCCGGCTATTCGACCAATCAGAGCAGAGTAGACATTACGTACAATCATTTGACTAACTAAAATACATTAGGGCTTATGACTAAATGTAAATACTTTAACCTGTAAAATTTAAACAATATGATTTAATAATTATACAAAATAAATATACATTATTACCGATATTCTAAACATTAATGCTTAAAACGGATGTATAAAGATCCTGGGACCACTAGCGCCATCTGTCGCTTGTGAAAATAAGTCTATACTTAAATATTATTTTAAGAAAATCATTACACATTGGAACACAGAAGTTCAGAGAAAGCATGTTAATAAAAGGAGTTCAAGCACTCGATTCTCTCAGTCCTATATTTAACCGAAAAGTAAACTCAGCGCTAACACCAAGCTTAGGTTCACCACCATAATAAGACCTTGCATCACATATATTCGTGCTCGGTATGGAGTAGCACTTGTCAATCCAGTTATAACCTGCTAGAAATATTTCAAAATAAAACTGTTAAAATTGCTTATAATACGCCGTTTAAACGTAACCTTAAAGCACTACACACTAATATAAAATTACCTAGTATTACAAAATTAATCTTAAAATTAACTCGTAAATTTTACAACAAAAACAAATGTCATCAAAATCGATTGATTGCTAACATTGGTTTCCAATTAAGTTGAAAGACTTGCGTAATATCGATAGATACGGTACATACAAGCTTCCCCTTGTTCGCGCACAAAACTGATAACCCGTACGATGCGCCAGCGCATCCCGCTCTTGCCGTATACATGTGAGCGCGCGGAGGGTGCGGTAGCTTGCTCTTATTTATTTACTAAGGCACCAAGTCCCAACATAAAAATCATAAATACCTACATAAAATTCATTCAATTGAATGCATCATAAAATAAAATACATTCACTTGAAGAATATGCAAGAAAATACAACGTGATATTTAATTATGTGAAGGTACCTACTGCAGTTGATAAGCAAAAGACAAACATAATTTTAGTGATAGCGAACACTTTCTACTGATTTTTCTATTTGAAATGAGACAAGCAAATATGAAAGATTGTACGTAATCTGGAAATAACAAGTTCTTACACCTAGATACACGTACATTACTAATATTCTTGACTCGTTTCTGTCAGTATTACTCAACTCAAAGTATTGATTTCAATTAACTCAATTACAAACATTACTGAATTGTCAAAGAGTCGGTCTGTCAAAAAGTTGAAGCAAGTTGCCCACTTTATAGCGTAGTAGGTTCCAATAGTACAGAAAGTGTATATATAAACTCCATGTATACTTCAACATAAAATTCCTTAGCCAGTTTAAGAGTGACATGCATCCCATAAAACGTGACATAATTCTTACATAAAATAAAAGAGTTAAAAAAACACATTCAAATAATGTAAAAAACAACCGGCTTCCAAAAAAAACATTACAAACTGAAAAATTACTTTAATTTCGGAAGTCAGTGGCCAAAACAACGAAAATACAAAGCCAAATACACCTACTTAAAGTTATCTTTCGCTTTGTAGTGTTTTTTTTTTTAATTTCCGTGGTTTTTTTTTCAGTATACTTTTTATTTTGACTTTGAAGTTATGTTACCTCCCCCACACATATTCGCATACGTTCACTTGCGAAGTAAATAACAGTGACAAGTTTCATCACCAACATAAATTAATTGAAAAAAAAAAACGTATTAATGAAGATAATTCAAAACCACTTATCATAACTTAACCAATATGGGTCGCCTCAAAGAGATGTCAGCAACAACTGGTGGGGTCCACAAGTGCCGATGCCTGCCAGCGGTGCGGGTTGTTCGAAAGAGATACCGCGGCCCCTGGCACACATGCAACTAAGGATGGTGCCCCTGGCACGGGTGGGTTTTAGTCAGTAAAAGTCTGACACGCCCTCCTGCTCCACCCAGAGCGGGAGAAGTTATTTGATGATTTTCCAATCACAAAAGAAAGCCAATATGGGTCCACTCAGTAAGTAAAACCTTTAAAACCAAAGAAGATTTTTTCAAATCGACTTATAAATTACGGACTTTTACGTAACAAACATTATAAAACAATATAACCGAATTGATGACCTCCACCTTTTTTGAAGTCGTTTATAAAAGGTACAACATTTTTTCAGGTCTACATTAAATCTTTTTTCCTTCACCGGTTTCTATTAACATCGTTAACACACTATCAGTTTTCTTGACACAAATACCCGTGGAACTACACCCATTTATTAGATACTAGCGGTCGCCCGCGGCTCCGCCCGCGTGGATGTCGGTTACCGCTGCAAAAAGCCTACCCAGGAAAGACACGGTCAGCAAAATGATTCCCAGGTCAATTCACAGACATCGACACTAACATCGACGACGCAGTCATTATCCGCAGGCTGCATAGACTCCCCTCCCGCACGCGCACCCCGTCTTGGTGACGCCCACTTCGCAACGGGCCGTGCAGCAGAAATCGTATTATTTTAATTTCGCCATAACTTTAAAACCAAACGTCCAATTTTGATCATTCAAAGACCAAATATTATCTACATAAACTGTTCTTAGTGATGAAATCATTTATTTTGATAAGGATTATAGCATGAGTAAAATAAATGCGTTTAAATGTAGTCCAAAAAAAAGTCAAGATAAAAAAAAAAAAAAAAGGGTTGTTGTGCCTCACTCGACATAGATAGGTATAGTGTGTCGCGGACTTTTTTGTAGATATTTATAAGATCTACAATTAATTAGAATATTTTATGGTTCTATCTTTTATAGTTTAGGCAGCGTACGCAAAATAAGTAACTTTTCTGGTTGATTTTTTGCACCTTGTGTCCGAAAACCCCAAATATCTTACGGAACCCTATTTTTTTCCAAAATAAAATTTAGCCTATGTTACTCGTGGATAATGTAGCTTTCGAATGGTGAAAGAATTTTTAAAATCGGTCCAGCAGTTTTTGAGCCTATTCATTACAATCAAACAAACAATCAAACAAACAAAGTTTTCCTCTTTATAATATTAGTGTAGATAAACACTGCTAACATCGGCACACGACGGAGGGGATAAAAGGCTTCCCGCGTGATCGAACCCCCCTTCCCCCCTATCGTATCGCGTAATTCATTACGACATTATCTAACACAAGAAATTGTTTGGAAAACATCAACGCTGTAGCTGGAAGCAAAATGGTGTATGTCTCAATGTTACGTTGTTTGTGGTGGTGTTTCGTGAAAATATCAGTCAAATAGGAAACGTGCCTACACCGAATTTTGTTTTCTTGCTGCAAACAATGGCTGAAAAACTTTAAAGCATTATGTTTTATCCTCTCTAGGAATTACCAACTATTTTTCTTTGCCATTTTTCCTGTCATTGCACGGGTTACAAAAAAAACTGATATTTTTACGGTTTTAATGTAATTATGCATCTACTAGCACAGCACTAATATTAGGTTATACTTAAATAGATTCTTCATGTTTCTTCTACACACACCAGCCGCTCAAAACGAGACTCCCGAAAATTCGTCAAACAAGAGTTATGACCGTTGCCCTCCGCACCACATCCGGCAAAGGTCGGGTGAAAAGGGATTCTGACAGATGACGAGCCATCTTTCCGCGGGGTGTTTGTCATTCTATTAGGAAAGAAAACATTCTCTAGCTATACTCGAACCAATTTGGGGAACGGCGCGATTAGTTGGGAAATTAAATAGGTTATTTTGAGACGCGTGAAAAAACAGGCTAATGTGATATATAGGTATTTTATTTATTTGGGAAAATAAATGGTTTCACATTCTAGTATTACACAAAATTTGAGCTACAGAGTCAGTAAAAGCCCACGGCATTTTATGATTTATGAATAAGATAGATACCATTTATTTAGTGCATACAAAATGTAACCAGGAATTCAGCACATTATTACAGACGCCCAAGCGTAGAAATTTTTCGTCAGTTATCAAAACAGCGGATGGTTCAGAATCATGTCTGATTTCATGGTTACCGTTTCCGCGTCGATGTCCTTGCTAGCCTGTGTAGGAAATAAAAGGAGCAAATAAGCTTATAAGAAACAAAAAATACGGTTGTACTCCACGAAAGTGAATGTAAAACCGTAATCAATAAGTGCATCCACATTTCACCACTTATGATTAAATCGGCGCCATCTTGTAACACGACACGACCCGACCTGGGGATCGTACCCAAAGTCAGCTCAGCAGTCGCGCATACACACCCACTAAACCAATGAGGCTGTCTTCTATTTTCATGTCGTAAAAACTTAATTCAAACCAGCCAGCAACGTTGGTAATGAGGCGAACTGACTGACAGTTATTGCTTTTACATTAATCAAATTTTTTGTGCAACTTCTTTATGCATGCGGATTTTGCTAAACACACTTTCGCATGTTACCTTTAGCATAGAACCTGTGTAAGCAATCGTTGGTGCGTCAATAAAATAAAATAAATAAATGATAAAAATAAGTAATGGTAAAAACCAATTGACGCCTGACTTTGGATCAAACTGTGACAGCTCTTTATTACACGCTTTATATTAGCTTCACTTGTATGTTTGTTTGTATGTTTGTGTATAAACGGTCAGGTTTCATTGAAACTTTGCAAACTTATCGAGGACCGATGACAATTCAATAATTTAAAAAAAATTGAGAAAAATTAAAAAAAGGCAAAAAAAAGAATTAAAAAATATCACGTTTTTGTAACTACAAAAACGTGATATTTTTTAATTCTTTTAAAAAAAAAAACGCTTGACATTAATTGATTATAAAAATACCTCAAAAAGCACCCCACGCTTTTTAATAGAATTAAATAATTTTTTCCTTTTTTAGTTTGGTTTGTAAAGCGTGTTTTTTTTAGTTTTTTAAACTATTATTTATTGTTCTAATCGAAGTGTTCAGTTGTCATGTTTTAAAAACTCGACAACAACATTGGCAGCGGACTTACTGTCTCTTATTTACTCGTGTACTCTCTTAATGTGCCCCGTAATAACTTACATAGTCGTAACTTGAAACCATCTCGTGAAGGCCGGAAAAAAATCATAAACGAGGAAGAAACATAATGTTCCACTTATAAGTTAAACTAAAAACGCGACACAAACCATGCTATCCTTATAAAGTAAACACCCAAACATAAAATGAAAAGGTTTCCCTAATATTAACATAAGAATTTCATCAGCGTTACTCCTGTCCTTATTTTCCGAGTGTGTCCGGGGGTGTCCTTGCGTCCTAGAGTGTCCGAGCATCGCTCAATGTCCAGCTGGATCTCATATCCGGACAACCCGACCGTTTTCAGTAACGACTAACGTAAACTACTCAATGCTTCAGCGAAATGTTTTTATATGTATAGTAAAACATTGTTGGGAGAATTATGTTGGTTTTGTTTTTATTAATTTGAAGGTATGTCAAAGTTTAGGATTTTCTTCGACACAGCTAATATAAATATTAAAAGTAACTGAAAAAACATGTCAAATCATAACCAATTTAGTCAGCAAATCGACCAAACTAAATAGGATAAAAATACAAAAAATATATTTAACTACGGCGCCCCTACACGCTACAAATGAAGTGAATATTCTACTGAAGTTTACGCAATATTGTTATTGCACAATATAATTTTGAATCAAGTCCTTGTAATCAAATGATCAATAATTATTTTAAGGCGGTAAAAAATATGATTGTAGAAATAGGGGACCGCCTAAGTTCTCGGTAAATCTATTGACACCAATTACATCTATCGTTTCTGCTCCGGTCTAAGAACACGTCAGCAGCCTGGCATCAGAACCCGCGTTTTAACAGTTTATCGAATTAGAATTTCTTATCAGTTAATTGTGGATGACTAAAACTAATCGTATTTAATTAATGTAATTACGAATACATTTTAGAAACATGTTTCCACATTTTACCCATATAATACTAATAAATTATCGAAACGTGACTTCGTAAGTGCTAACTTGCTACTTGAAGTACCTACTTCTGAGTGAAAAACCAAAAATACCATATCGTGAAAAATTCTATTAAAAAAAAAACAGTTGAAATCTTAAGTTTATTAGATTTATCACATTAAAAACAAAAGAAAATCGCTTGCATCGAGATCCTTCAAGCAATTCTAGAACTACCGATCGTCGATTGTTTTAAAGATTTTTTTTCCATCTGAAAATGAAAGCAATACTTATCACGTTTGCTCTATATCTCAGTATAGTCAACTCAGCCCACATGGTACGCGAACCCTACTGTGCCTGTACATCTGTGTATATGCCTGTATGTGGTTCTGATGGAGTGACGTACAGCAACGAAATGTGCATGAGGTGCGGGAATCCCACTGTCACCATCGTCAGGTATGGGCCTTGTGATGATGAAGAATACTCCATGTTGGAACAACTAGGCATACTTCGGCCACAGGTTTGATAGTTGTGACTTTCAATAAAAGTTTTGTGATGTCAGATGGTTTTTTTGATTTTCGTATCGTGTTGCTTAACTGCTGAAGACTGCCTGTACATATAGAGTGAAGGAGTGCAGAGGTAGTATGTTTTGTTAACTTATATCTATTATACCACTGTTGGGCAACGGTCTCCTCCATAGCCTTATTCTTCGTTGTGTGTTGCCTTCACTGACCTCCCTAGATCCAATGCCAGCGTTCAGTCAACAAATGCTTGCACTGATTGGACAGGTCCACTTAATCTGTGTGGTTTTTTCCCCAAAAGACCATTTCAGACACAAATCTACACGGTATTCACATGATCTGATCAAGATTATGTTAACTTAACGAGATTTGGTCAATGTGACTTTAAAAAAGACTGTGAACTCTGAATTTGTTTCGGCCTTTCTTTTTATAGTAGTTAGATAGAAAATGCCGACCTCATCTAGTTTTAATTTTTTTTATTTGATTGGCGTGTAAAAGTTTAAAACTTACTTACTAAAATAAAAGACCATTTATTTATCATTTACCAAGTCCCATTTCAAGCGTTCTATCTAAAAAAATACTCACTTTACAATCGTTTTAGTTTATTAACTTTTCTTTGGAAATACAAGTTTCATTTAGTTTTGAGGGATTCTCGTTAATCAAGTTTACAGAGTTAATTTTACAGATAGGTACCAAGTTGTCAGTCAAATATAATTAGCAGGTTTATTTTATGTTACTGTTTATTGTGGTTTTCTACTCTAAGATCGGCTTAATGTTAATTAATCTTAATTCTCCCCGAGCCGAACTAGTTTGGACAGCTGAAAGATTAAAGAGTTAACCTTTTGTTTTAAACTTTATTCGAAATTAACTTTGAAGGTTCTATTTAAATAATTAAGTTTATCCCGTAAATTCTTTAAGGTTTAAATATTTGATTTTAATTGAAATTCTGTATGAAAGTAATTATACTGATTTAAAACTAAAAACATAAGTACTTAAGGATATTCGTAATACTTACTGTACTTTAATAGGTGTCCCTATCAAAGTAAATAAATTAGTAGAGAATGCCTAGGGCTTTTTTTTGTGTGGGAAATCATCAATTAACTTCTCCCGCTCTGGGTGGAGCAGAAGGGCGTGTCAGACTTTTACTGACTAAAACCCACCCGTGTTCGCTCAGTTGCCTGTATGCCAGGAGCCGCGGTATCTCTTTCGAACAACCTGCACCCCTGGCAGGCATCGGCCCTTGCTGACTCCATCAGTTGATGCTGACATCTCTTTGAGGCGCGCGTGGAACACAACGCGCCGTCGACACGGTCTCTGTCCTTACCGGACAGCGGACCCGTCCGCAAGCCCGCACCTACGGTGGCCGGGAATCAGCCTGGGATTCCCGACGCCCAGCGCGTCTCCTGCAGAGGCTAGGGCCGTGAGGGTGCATATAATGCCTCTCCCTCACGTGCGCAGCCTCCCTCTTCGCGAGCATTACTGCTTCGCAAAAGAAGGTGACGGCTACGCATGCACTCTCGCTTCGTACCATGGCCGGACACGTGAGATCGCCGCCGCCGATCGCCTCCATGAGGACACGGCGCCGGCGGTGCTCCGCCCAAGCCGGGTGGTATCCACTGTATGCTCCACTGTGTCCTCAGTGTGATCTTCGCAGTGGAGACACCCGGATGCCTAAGGCTAAGTCCGCCATTCTGCCTTACTATGTTTGAGAAGTTTAAATGCGCATATATATATATATAATATATCCTACTAATATTATAAACGCGAAAGTTTGTAAGTATGGATGGATGGATGGATGGATGGATGTTTGTTACTCTTTCACGCAAAAATGGCTCAACGGATTTGAATGAAATTTGGCACACAGATAGATTCTAAGCTAGATTAACACATAAGATACTTATTAACCCGGTAGTACGTTCCCGCGGGATAATTTCCGACTTCCATGCGAGCGAAGCCGCGGGCGGAAGCTAGTACATTATAAACTAAAGTCGCTCTTCGTGACTGTCTGTGTGACCGTGGTGTGCTTCTGTAGTTACTAGGTAACGGATTTTAAAGCGGTTTTCACATCACTTAGAGAAATTATTTCAGAAAGTTCATGTGTACAATACAATTATATTAAACTTACACATAGCAAAAAATCTCAATATTTTATAAACACGTAAAAACCGTGCAAAGCAGGGGCGGGTAGTTAGTAAATAAATAAAGTCACGGTGACCTGAACGCCACAGTTTTGTGTCTGCAGTGATGATAAATAAAAAGTAGCCCTTTATGTTCCTTAAGTTTAGGGAAGAAGGCGAAACAAGCCGAAATAAAAATTAGGTACATACTACCAATATACTCGTAGACTATTGTGTACAAACCATCCACCACCAACAGTAGATACTCTAACATTAACAAACAAAAAAAAACCTATAATTCCATTACTTACTCTTTTTTTTTTTTTTTTTTTTTTGGGTGGGAAATCATCAAATAACTTCTCCCGCTCTGGGTGGAGCGGGAGGGCGTGTCAGACTTTTACTGACTAAAACCCACCCGTGTTCCCTCAGTTGCCTGTGTGCCAGGGGCCGCGGTATCTCTTTCGAACAACCCGCACCCCTGGCAGATTACTTACTCTTTAGGTACCACTCTAAAACCAAAGAAGCATTTTCACAAACAAACCTCGACAATTTTCTCTCCTCTACTCTTGTAAAATTTAAATAAAACGCTTATAAAAAGTTGAAGTAATAAAAGTAATAAAACGGCAGAATTTCTCTAATAACTTATTCAATGCAAGTTCCCCGTTCAACGCATTCATGGCTATTATCCAACCTTAAAATTTCATCTTACCTCTAGTAAAAGTGGCTGGGATCCTGTGGCAGCGAAGCGAAAGATGTGCGAAGTGAGAAACGTGATTGGTAAATGAGGTTGCGAATTAATATAAGAGTGATTTTGATGGCGTTTTAATTATTCTGAAAATATCCACTATTAAAAACGGAGATGGCGGGATGACCTTGGACTCTTTTAATAAAGATTGGTCTTTAGTAGTTCTGGCATTAGAGAGATGGAAAAAGAGCATGCCTTTGCCCTATAATGGGACAGTTATGGCTCATAATGAAATAAAATAATAAAAAATGGTCAAAAGAATGGCATGGTGAAATCCACAATCACCATGCTTAGCAGCAGCATTTAATTCAAAGTAAGTAGAAAATATGCCATTTGTAGCTTATCTTACTACAATACAGGGTGTAAGGGGAACGCTTCCGAATCCAGAACGTAGGTTATATACAACCTAAATGCAAACGGATACCAATAACCTTTCGTCATAAAGTTATTATGCATCAATTTAAAACGTTTGAAGCTTCTGTAATATTTATAATAATTTTATTTTGGCGGCACTTTACAAAGGATGCCTAAATCGAAAGTCGCCGCATGGACTTGGGTCGTTTTTTAATGTTTAAACTCAAAATAATTGTTCATTTAACTGTTCTCATAGCATAGTGTACAAAAAATGCTAAAACAAATTGAGATAATTTTTTAATTTTTAATGTCGATTTTTTGATGGTACTATAACGAGAATCACTAGCCCTATCACCTGTCGTCGTTTTCGGAAGCGTTTTCATTATACCCTGTATAATATCCTACTTCCTACTTATTAATATTGTAAATGTGAAAGTTTGTGAAGATGTTTTGATGTTTGTTACTCATCCACGCAAAAAAGGCTGAACGGATTTAGATGAAATTTAGCATACAGATAGATTATAACCTAGATTAACATATAGGATACTTTTTATCCCGGTAGTACGTTCCCGTGGGAAAAAATATTTCGAAATCCACGTTGAAAATTTCTTGTTACGTATCGGCGAGATAATATCAATTTTATTATAGTAGGAAAAATATTACCAATTTAACAGAAATAGGACACTCAGGACACGTACCTCAAACTATTTGCGCGAAAGCATTTACAGTTTTCAGTTTAAAACAACTTTTTAAAAACACCTGCTCGAAGACTGCAGGTATACACAAACAAATGTATAATAGTTTTTAAGCAATTAGCACGAGAATCGTGATGATTCATGCGGAAACTGAAACTCAAAGCATTTATTTCAATTAAACCATTTACAGTTAGTCAGAAAGTTGAAGCTAGTTTGCCCATTCCAAAACGTAGATCTCTAGAAAGAAAATAAAGAATCTATCACTTAATTTAAACTTGTGTTGGATTGTCGCCCTTATCACAGGACAGTGTCACACGTTCCTGTTTTCCATCTACAGACACAGTGTTTTGTTTTAATCTCATTACAGTGCTGTTTTGTTGAAACAACGCACGAGTTTGTTTAAGAATGCTTGTGCAGATAATTATGTAGAATAGATGTAGGTGTATGTGCTTGGCCTAAATATATTCCTTAGCTATGTACTAGGATGTTTACTGCAAGTGGATGGTCTATAGTGCTTATTTACACGACTGTGCCAGAAGGAGTGTTATGTTTTTCGAGTGTATGGATGTATCTATGTATGTTTGTATATTTCTTTGGCACGCTCTGTAGCCTAAATGGCTAGATCGATTTCAGCTTGAGAGGTGCCGTTAGATTCGTCTTAATTGTGAGAGTGACACTGGGTACACGTGATATCGAAATTGAAAAAAAATGGCCGATTTTTGGCGCCATATTGTGTTTCTGTTTTTTTTTTCACAAATCCTATTGAGTGGGTTATCAAAACAAAGGGTTTCATAAATAGGTCTCATTAACGTCAAACATCATTATATTAACTAAAAACTGTGAATTAAAAAAATAATTTACAAAATCTAAAAACCCGACTGCCTAAAAAGTGAGTTTTAATTAAAAAAGATGGAAACAAGAAACTTGTTTTAAAAGGATTACTAGACTGAATACTATAAGCAATCTCACGCAGTCGGGGGCAATAACGGTCTTTATTGTTTAATTTAAGAAGATGCCTACGACTGCATGAGATTGCTCCAGTATAATAGTAATCCTTTTAAAACAAGTTTCTTGTTTCCATCTTTTTTAATTAAAGTTCACTTTTTAGGCAGTCGGGTTTTTTATTATTTATAGTAGGTTTTCAAAACTGTTTATATTGGTTTTCATAAAAATTTCCGAAGAACCCTTCAACAAATAACGTGATGGAAAATGACCATCATTTCTGCCGAAAGACGTCCACTGCTGGATATAAGCCTACCTACTACAGGCTCCGCCACTTTGATCGGTTTTGTGATTCTTGGGGTCTTCACAAAGTCATTGATCCACCTTGTGGCCTTCCAAATCTACGTCTTTCGGTAGGCGGTCGCCACTCCAGAACCTTTCGGCCCCATCGGCCATACGTTCTGTGAGCAATGTAACCTGCCTACTGCCACATAAGCTTGGCAATTCTTCGGGCTATTTCGGTTACCTTGGTTTTCCTGCGGATCTCTTCATTTCTGATTCGATCATGTAGCTTTAAGCATAGCCTTCTCCATTGCCCTTTGGCTGACTTTATAATAATCAGTTCAGTAATATTTTTTTTTCACGAATCTAGTTCATGAAAGATTCAACTGTCCGTTCTTTAAGTACTCACCAAAACTAAGCATACATACTTTCTAAGATACCGAATAAAGTTCAAGTTATAACCGTTCAGTTATCCAGCTTGATAGTGAAATTATAACAGCTATCAACTTTACGTACCTACCAACAGTTTTCATCGCATCTAAGTTCCATAACTTCGCTTAGGGGTGAACAGTTTAAGTGTGCAAACTTGTACGAATAATAACGCTTGCATAAGTTAATGTTATACTATATGAGGTTTTATAGTTTGCTTGTAGCATGTTCCGCTTCCTTAAATTGTTTAATATATCTGTAAATATTGTTGAATTATTTCAGAGAATTTAGTATTTTACAAACGGTTTTGGTACTTTCGACGCATACTTCTTGTTTTCATGTCGAAGTGACAATCATCAACATTATCATCATTTCAGCCGGAAAACGTCCACTGCTGGACATAGGCGTCGCCCAATTTGGGGGCGGGGGGGCTTGCTATAATCGCCACGCTTGGCAGGCGGGTTGGCGATCGCAGTATGGTGGTAAAATGCATAGAGAACGCTGCTGCCTATTATCTAGTAAGTCCCTTAGTCGCCTCCTACGACACCCACGGGAAGAGATGGGATAATATACCAACGAAACCCTAAGGATGACCTCTGAGAGGCCAGAATCTGCAGTGCTGGGGAGATGAATCCAGCTTTCCGTAACGAGATGTCAGTCACAAAAACTTATAGTTGTACCTACTATGATATTAGGGATATGATTTTCGACATGAGTGATTTTATTATTTTAATTTTAAAATTTTATTTTAATTTTAAAATTTTATTTTAATTATAATTTTAGTGTTGAATAACATGGTGACGACCTTTAGTATTTATCGTGGACAAATAATTACTCTGAAATAAATTTAATTAATTTAATTTTAATAATAATAGCCTTAGAGATTCCTCAAACGTTCGAGAATGATGTCAATAATTTATGAATAGTTAGTCACTCTGTTGTTTATAAACCCTAGGTAAAATGTCCCTATTATAAATAATGTCCGTACTCGTAAAAACTTTAAGAAAGCAAACGGTAAACATGTTTTTATTGCCGAAAAACACGTGGTGAAACTGTTAATTAACATTTTCAAAAAGGAATAATAAAACAGGATATGTTTTTTTGGTTTCTACTTCTTATTTGGCAGCGTTCTCTATGCATTTTACCACTACTGCGATCACCAAGCCGCCTGCTAAGCGTGGCAATTATGGCAAGCCCCTCCGAATTGGGGGAGGCCTATGTCCAGCAGTGGACATCTTCCGGCTGAAATGATGGTGATGATTTGGAATCGGCAGGAGATATACCAGTCTATTTTCAATTATTCGCACGTCAACAAGGATGATATCTAAGAAAACTTTAATTTAAACAGCAATAAACTAAACCATACGCTACATTCATATAAATGTCTTTGCACTATGAATATGAATTAGTAACACAAATCAACCCGCTGCGCTTCTTACAATCCCTGTAGACTGAAATTACTTCAACAGACAATAATATTTCACCCGACAGAACCCAGCGCGGCACTACGGCACTCAAAAAGCGCGTGTCCAATTGGAGGAAGACCAATATTTTATTTAAAACCCCATATCAAAGGCTCACGGTACAGCGCCCCCCTGAATTATACACCGTTCTGCGTTTAATGGCTTTAATTTTCAAACTCTTGAAAAATATCTGTGCAAAGTTTCCACGTTAAGTGCGGCAAGAGATTCAAGTTGGACAAGTTAAGGAAATCTTTTGTCAAGTTCATGTGACGTCGTGGTAAGGATGAATTTTTAATTCGACGTCAATTTTCGGGGGGTGAAAAATTTGTTTGATTTTTTTTTTATGACGTGGTGTGGAGTGTGAAATTGTTTTTTTTTATTATTAATATCTGGGGTGATTGTTATTTGAAAAAAGAAAAGATATTGGAATTTTCACCATAATTACAATTACTAGTTGTTGGTATATTGTGCTTTAAAAAAAGTGAAATCCGAAAAAGAATATTATGTATATGTTCTGCTTTTATTCTGATAAATTCAAACTATAATATTCAACAAAGCCTCGCAGAGACTGACTCAATCCTGTTGCTCACGTCTTGTATTTAATTAAATCAAATTGACTGCCCTGAAAAGTGATGAGATTGATATTTTTACAACCCTAACCCAATTCCCTAAGCCGACATAATGACCCATTTTTATCAAGTTACCCATTTTTTGCAAATTAACGTTCAAACAAACTCAAATCATATTTATTATTTTCCATACAGCCTCATTTACGAATTCCAGCCAATTTATTTCAACCCTTGTTACACAATAAGCAGATTTCACCCCCATTCACCCCCAAAAGCGAAACAAGAACTCTATTGTAAAAGTACGGTTTCTTCGTATGCAAAACATTTTTGTAAGCGTTCAGGTGTGACGTTCCCATGTGGATGATTTTATGCCTCATCGGGTCACAGTCGCCTGGGATCGCGATATCGGAACTCGGAAGTTTTGCTTCCTTTGAAACAAGACTATAGATACGGACTTTATGATACAATATATTGTGTATGTGAAGCTTTGTTTGGGATCATTTAAAATGTTTTTTGGGAAGCGTGTTTCAGGAAAGTAGTGGAATGAACTCTGTAGCTGGTTTGTTTTATCTTTAAACGTATTTCGAGGTGAATTTGTGAAAAAGATACCTGGACTAATTTAGAGAAGGCCTTAGCCTACGGGTTAAAACTGATTCCCACCGTTCTTGTTTTCACTCGAAAATGAATTTGGAAACTTTCAGAGCAAAGCAAGAACGGGCAGAATCAGTACTAGCCCTGCTCACAGTGGGCCATAGTTCGATAGTTAAAGAAAACAATAATTATTATATTGAACAGTAACGGTTATGAAGTTTTATGTGTGTGAAAATAAAGACAAGACAAACTAGTTTTGTTTCATCAGTGCCATTCTTTTAAGACGAAGAGAGACCAAACTAATAAAAAAAAGTGGCTAGAACAAAAAAATAATATGGCATTAATATTTTCTAAGCATCAAATGTTAACCAAAATCAAACGACCCTTCACGCAATCTCCTAAATAAAATGTCTCCAAAAATTATGCACAAACATCACCTTTAATCTTCAAACTGATTTTCCAATACACGTTTTATCCTGCTCCTTCCAATTAGTACGACACAGCACCCCGGGGTCTTACAGACTTATTTACCGAAGGTAAATAATCCAATCGTGGCCCGATTCAATCGGTCTCAGAATCAATGGATGCAAATCGTTGGTCGGATGTCGCTAAGAAGATTAAGCGTTGTTGTAATTAGAAGTGTACTGTAGTCTGTAATTAAAGGTTCTGTGCTAATTGGTTGGGTTCTGCTGTTGGTTTTTCTGGAGATGGGTTGCTTTTTTTGTGGTACGGTGTGGTGGGATTTGGTAGTGGTAGCGTTTCTTTCATTTGCTGTTGTTTTCTTTCTTTTATCTTGATGTTGTCTTCAAATATTTAATTACTTGTCACACTAGTCACAAGCCGCGTGAAGCAAAGATTTTCCATCGGCAAAAATGACAAACTTTCATCTCCTATTATCTCCCCTTTAGTGAAAGAATTTTCAAAAATCTTTCCTTATTGCTAACCTTCGTCATATAAGGAACTCTTGTGCAAAATTCTAAGCTTCTTGACCCAGCGGGTTAGGTTATGTATTGTCTGGCAGTGAATTTATGATTATTGATAACAGCTAAATTTCAGGGCAAAACAACCGAGTCATTTACATTTACTTTAGTTATCATCCAGTCTATTTAGTTTCATATGAATGTGTGATTGAATGCTTTTCATATTTTTATATATTAGAAGTTATAAAGAAAAACTTCATAGCTTTACAAACATTGTGGCAGGTATTAAGACCACGACTTCGTTTTAATTTTCCCTGGGTAGCTGGTAGCTAAAATAATGATACTAGACGATGTCATGGTGTAAAAATATAGTTACATAGCAAACTAAGTTACAGGATGTGTCATATTTCGGTGCCTATTAATAAGGGATAAGCTCCTTAAAATATACCGTTTTTTTCAAGTTAAATCCCAATTACTGAATTGTATTAACCTTATTCGTTAACCCCTTACACGTGAAATGGCTAATGATCCCTATACCTATTTACCTTTTAAGTTAATTTGCTGAGAAAACAAAAGGTCAATTTGAATATTTCTTGTATGTTAATTGATTTGGGATATAGAAAACAGGAAAGTACTCACGGATTGAATAAATTAAGGTGTGTTATACAAAAAAGGGTAACCAAACATTTTATAACATGCAAATTGTCTAAAATCTTATTGGCAGTTGCAACCTATATATGTTCGGCCGTTTGGAGTTGAAACTCTGGATCCGAGTCCCCTCTTAGTTTTACAAGACATGTTGGTCGACTCTTAACTAAGTGGGCTGGCCAATTTTTTGTCCAAAAAATCAGCATAGCCAACAACGTGGCAATGCCTTTTGGACACTTTTCCTTTTGTTTAGATATGGAAACTACCTGTCAAAGAAATCCATTCTATTATTTAACTTCGTGCAACTTATTGCGTTGAAGATTTTATCAGGCGTTTTGTGTGACGGTGAATTAGTTTTAAGTCTACCTACATGTTTTTTTTGTCATTACTTTGTTCTCTCGGAATACATACGCATTTTACAGCTCCAGTCTATAAATTTCATTTTTCCTGCCTAATCACACATCTCAATATAATTTGGTACATATCGAGCTGTATAAGTGATCTAGAAATAAGGATAAATCCAGGAAATATAAAATACATTGGAAATACTGCCGTTTGGAGTTTCGTGAGTAGCTGGCTAAGGTCAAAGGGTCACAAGGAAGAATAGTGCAGTACAGTGCAGTGTTCCTATTATCGTTTATTTCAGAACCCATTACTCATATTCAGGTAGGTTATATACGGTAGGTTATTATACGGTTTTTATGGAATTGTAAAGGTTGGTACAAAATTGATCTAACTTCTTTGTTCATTTGCACATGTATAATTTCTTTTCAAATTATAGTCATATTTTGCAATCAATTTATTGCATTTAAGGTAATTAAGCAGCAAACTAGGTTCCAATCATTGTTAACCATTAATTTAAGCAGTTTCTTTTGTTATCTTGCAATAAATATCATATTAAGAAATCTTGCTTTGTCAACTAAAAGTTACCTACCCACGTTGTATTGTATTCTGTTACATTTTCAATCATTTTTTAGTAAAGTGAATAAATTTAATTAAGTGATTAGTTCAACCGACATTCACATTAATTTTGATTTATATAATCTAGTAAGCAGATCATTAATTTCTTGAATGGTATTATGATGGTTGTATAGCTACCTACCAATAGATTTTATTTTCACATTAGAACCATTATCAAGTTAAAATAAGTAATTTTATTGTTCAATATTCGTTATACCGATTTAGTTAGCCCTTCAGGTATTTATTCTTGTAATTAACGACACCAATATTTAGTTATTTAAACTCAAACGTGTTACATTTCAGTTTGGTTACCTGCTTCCCAAGAATGACTGTTATGGAAGAAAAGGACCTCATTAAAAAACGAGCAAGTTATAAAGGTCGATTAACGGTATTTTCTAATTACATAGAGGATGTTAAGAAGGATTCTTTAACGCAAACCCAGATGAACGAACTGCAGTTACGCCTCGGTAAGATTGAACTTGTTTATTCCTCTATTGAATTCTCGGCTAATAATTATTCCATTGCGTGGAATTTATTATGTGAAAGGTTTGATAACAAACGGCTCCTCATTCAAATTCATGTGGCAGCCCTATTTAACATTGAAGTGGTTAATAAAGAATCCTCAGATAATGTAAAAAAACATCATTGATACTTTAAACAAAAACTTACGTGCTTTAGAATCTTTAGGTGAGCAAGTTAAGTATTGGGATACGTTAATAATTTATATAGTTACCCACAAGCTAGATTCAAGGACTTATCGACAATGGGAGGAAGAAAAAGGGCATTTAGATAAAGATAAAACAATCACATTAAAAATATTTCTGGAATTCTTGAGAAATCGTGCAGTTTTGCTTGAAACCCTAGATTTGTCTCGCAATCAGGCCAATAATAATAGTGGTCCTAAATCTAACAAGCATAAAACAATGATATCAGTAAGCAGTGAAACATCACCACAGAAAAGTAAAATGAATACCAGTTCCTCATCGGTGTCATGCCCGCATTGTAATGGTAAACATACTTTACTCAACTGTCCACAGTTTCTTGGTCTTACGAACGAAAAACGACTGGAGATTCTACCTCAATACAAGGTATGTTTTAATTGTTTTCGTTCTGGTCTGGTCAGATTGGTTTTGGTTTGGTTGCAAGATATGTAAGCGTAAGCACAATACACTGGTTCATATAGCAGGTGCGTCACAAAATCCTATGTCTAATGCTTCTTCTTCGCAAACTGATAGCACTGTTACTGAAAACTCAGCTGAAAGAAAACCCAATACGAATGTAACACTATCTGCACGTGCTACAACTTATTTAAAAAGTAAAAGTCATGTTCTATTAGCTACTGCATTAATAAAAGTCTATGATTCGAATAAACGCGAACATATCGCTCGGGCTATATTGGACACTGGCAGTACTTCTTGTTTAATGACAGATAAATTATGTGATTTGTTAAATTTACCTACTGTACAGGTTAATGAATCTGTACAAGGCATTAACAATTCTAAAACAAAAATTAGTAAAATGTGCAGTGTTTCTGTAACATCATTTTTGTTTTTTTTTTTTTTGAGGTTGGGAAATCATCAAATAACTTCTCCCGCTCTGGGTGGAGCAGGAGGGCGTGTCAGACTTTTACTGACTAAAACCCACCCGTGTTCCCTCAGTTTCCTGTGTGCCAGGGGCCGCGGTATCTCTTTCGAACAATCCGCACCCCTGGCAGGCATCGGCCCTTGCGGACCCCACCAGTTCGGCGCACCAGGACTAGACGAACCCGGGTCTGGCACCCTTGGTCCCCCTGCGACGGGTCAGCGCAGTGGCCCCGCCGCCTACCACTTTTCGGCCGCAGGGGATAGGGAGAGCGGCCAACGCTATACCGACACTCCTCTTCCCCTGTGGCCCCACCGCGTCCGCCATCAAACGGTGGCGGCCCCGTCCAGGCCACGGAAGGGAAGAGCGCTACTCAGAAGTACCGGCACTCCTCCTCTTCCGCAGCCTGTAATCCTCAGCCGCGATGCCTCCCATTCGACATCGCGGCCCGCCTCAGTTGCGGTGCACCTCACCGCAACCTACTTTTTGGCCGCTACGTCGTCGGCTTGGAGACAAAAGCCCTGACGAGCGGCCCCACCTTGGGGTTCCTCTTCGCTTCACCGTGGGAACATCAAACCACCACGCGGACCACGGCGGACCACGGCTACTGAGCCCCCCCGCAACGACAATGCGGGAACCCACTGGGGGGGTTCTGTAACATCATTAAGTGAAAAATTCACTACTAATCTTTATTGTTTTATTTTGCCAGACATAACGGGTGAAGTACCATGTGATAAATTATCCATTAATAATTTAAATATACCACGCGATATTTGTTTAGCTGATCCTCATTTCCACACGCCATCGGCTGTGGATCTTATATTAGGGGCAGATATTTTCTGGGACCTACTGGAGCGGCAAAAAATCAACTTAGGTGAAGGTAAACCAATACTATTTGAATCTAGGCTAGGTTGGCTAGTTTCAGGTCCGTTAGTTAATAGTGTCCAAGTATCACGGTTACCGTCACTTCTTAAAGTTAACATTGCACAACTCAATGTCAGTTCTTCTCACAACCCAGCTTTAGGAGATGATATTCAAAACCTTTTATTGCGTTTCTGGGAACTGGAAGAAGTCCCCAATCAGTCATTTTCATATTCTGATAAAGAAGCTAAATGTGAAGAACATTTTGTACAAAACACCACTCGAATGGCCGATGGTCGGTTTTGTATTAGGATACCACTCAAACAATCACACCTTATTCTAGGTGACTCACTGGCTAGAGCAAAACATTGTCTCTTTTCGATTGAACGTCGATTTCAAAGTCAGCTAGCTTTAAAAACGCTTTATTGCGATTTCATGAAAGAGTACATTTCATTAGGACACATGTCTGAGTATTCCGTTAATTCTAAAAAACTGGCATATTTTATTCCACACCACGGAGTTCTACGCGAACAAAGTATAACCACAAAATTAAGAGTAGTGTTTAATGCCAGTAGTCTTACTACTTCCGGTGTTTCATCTAACAACTTACAAATGGTAGGTCCAGTTGTACAAGACGACTTAATGTCTTTACTTCTTAGATTCAGAAAACATAAATACGTTCTCTCTGCTGATGTAGAAAAAATGTATCGGCAAGTGACTGACTGAGTGAGTGACTCGGTGAGTGTATGACGGCATGCGTACAATTCAAAGTTCGTCACAATTTTTTCACCAGTATACAGAGCAAAATAAATACTACAAATTGAGCCGTAGCCGTTTCCACTTCAATATACAGCGAAGGTAGTACATTCCAGCCAGGCGATCGAATGTTACTAATCGAAAGAAAGCACTCGCCTTCAGACTCTCGTCAATACGATCGTTCCCGAGAGATTCCGAATTATTCCGAACATGTTCTTTGTAAATTGGTATAGGTAACGCTGAATGGTGCACGTGTGTTAGATATTTTTCTAGTCCTCAGTTGGCTATGAGGATGTAAGTACTTAGTTGTTGTGACTGTACTTTGAATGGAAGTTTCTTTGTCAATTTATTTACATATTTTTGCGGATTTGAGTAGGTACTTATAATGGATATTGCTCTTATTACTCCAATACAGGACCGATATTCAGGCTTCTTCTCTATAAAGTAGATCGATAAGACATGTACCCTTATTTTTTTTATGACTTTGGGAAATCATCAAATAAGTTTTCCCGCTCTGGGTGGTGCGGAAGGGTGTGTCAGACTTTTACTGACTAAAACCCACCCGTGTTCCCTCAGTTGCCTGTGTGCCAGGGGCCGCGGTATCTCTTTCGAACAACCCGCACCCCTGGCAGACATCGGCCCTTATGGACCCCACTAGTTGGTGCTGATATCTCTTTGAGGCGCCCGTGGAACACAACGCGCCATTGTCCACGGCTTGGTCCTAACCGGACAGCGAGATACCCATTACTCGCCGTCTGCAATCCCGCGCCTATGGTGGCCGGGAATCAGCCTGGGATTTATTTATTTATTAAATACTTCACGCACAGAAATGTACAGAGGCGGACTTACTCGGGATTCCCGATGCCCAGGGCATCTCCTGCGACGGCTAGGGTCGTGAGGGCGCATGTGCTGCCTCTCCCTCACGTGCACCGCCTCCCTTTTCGCGAGCATCACTGCTTCGCAGAAGGAGGTGACGGCTACCTTTGCACTCTCGCTCCGTACCTTGGCCTGGAGCAGGGCCGGACGCGAGAGATCGCCGCCACCGATCGCCTCCACTAGGACACGGTGGTGCTCCGCCCAAGCCGGGCAGACCTCCATCGTATCCTCCGGTTGATCTACGCAATGGAAACACCCGCGCCTTAACTGCACACCTGACCTTTCTGAATAATTGTCTTTAATTACAAAACACATTATAATTACAAAATAAAGGAAAACAGACGGTGGAAAAAAAATGTGTGGTTCATTCGCAGGTTACAAATGGCCGAAATGCCTTCACTTATCGTAAATCATTCAGTTCTTTTTTTTTTCGATAAACAGCATTTTTTAATTGAAACAGGAACTTCCTGAAACAGACCTCTACCCTTACCCTGAACTAACATAGAAGAAACATTAATTGAACTATCTCTCTCTTATTGGCGATTTCAGACTGTTGAGATTCCTTACGATTTTCTCCTCATTGCAAGTTTACTTTTACTAGAAATGAAAAGGAAATTGAATATTTAAGTAAAAATTTAAATATTTTAGTCACTAAGCAAATAAAAGCCAGCCGTGAAATCCTTCTATGGACTCCCTCCCACTTCTCGCCGAAACATCAAGAAATATTTGAAGCATTATTAAACTGTTTCGAGAAATATTCTAAGTGAAAATATAAGTTAACTGCTCAGTAGATGAAAACTTAACAGTCCAGGTTTCACTGCGAATTCAATTAGAGCTCCGTTCAGGTGCGACTCGAGCCGGTTCGAACCACTCCTAGCCGGTGTAAGGCGGAAATATCCGGAAATAACCAGATATTTCTAGAAATTTCACTCCACGCGCGGGTTAATTTCATTTGGTGCACAGAAAACTGTGTGAACGTTATTGCTCCAACCGTTTTTGTTTATATTTTTAGAATTTATACTAATAAAATGTTGACTAAAAAAACAAGGGTGTGAGTTCCCCTATTTCTGAATGTTATTTTTAGTTTTCCTGTTGGATTGGGGTCACAATTGTTATTTTTTGCTAGTTTTTTTTTGTGTATTGTAAGCAGTTGTAATAGTATGGACTGCTCTAGTGTTATCATCTTTGGGACTTGTTAGCAAAGTAATTGATATCTTTCAGTTCATCCAAGAAATCTTCTACGTACATTACTCTCTACGCAAAGTCGAAAGACATCGGTCACTCTTACCAAGACATCAAAAATCGAAATCAAAAGTCATTTATTCAAACTCGGCTGAGAATCAGTACTTTTCGAACAACCAACGATCCAACTCTTCTATTACTTTTATAGCTTTCTATAGCTAGTGACTATGAACAAAAAACTTAGAACCCCAGCCTATGAATATCCGACCCTGGGATAAAGGTCTTAACAGCAACACATGTTGACTCGGCGGGACAAGTTTACAAGTAGGTTCTAACCCGTCACACAAATATGGCGGGATAGAGATGGGACACTGGGGCACATAATACTATTAGAAATTACTAACAAACTTACATAAGTATTTTCAATCTAAAGGTTGAAATGAACAATCTTTAACGGCAACAAAACGCTACCAAATGATTGTCAGAGCCGCAATTGTACAAATGGGTTTCAACGTGCTTAGAACGGTTGTCAAACTCTAAACTGATTGATCCACACGCTGCACGAGTCTTGATGTTTATGGTTATAAAAGGAAATAAAAATGATATAAAACTAAACCTTCTAAGCCTATTAGATCACCAAAAAGATGTTAAATAAAATGCATGTATGCTTTCCTAAAATATTATTGATCAATAAAACAAATGCGCCTCTCTTTGTGAACTTCAAATAAATCCTACTTTGGGGTCCTAAAAATACTAAATAGCCAAGTAACTACGACCAACTTGGATGTAGCACTTACCAGTTGCTGCCGCGGCACCGTTCGCTTCGCTTGATCGGCTCGAGGAAAATAGAGGCTCATTTATTTAAAAAAAAATGTGTGCATCATTAGGAAGGCAATAAGTTTTTAGAGGATTAATAGGAACAGGGTGTAAAGTTCACTCATCCTTATTCACCATCCCTATAGAAAAGGTAGGATCCTCTGACCAGACGGGTGTTGTTTCTGGTGGTCAAGACGTTGTATAAAATATATATCAGCAGCATAATATTACGCTAATTGCAGGGTAAACTCTGCTTGCGCGACGCTAGATTTAGCGTGACGTCAGTTTGATGCGTAGTTCACTTGTAGCGTTATAAATGCCGTTACAGATTAGTTAAATATTTTCCGAAATAAATACCTCCTAGATTATTCGAGTTGAAGAGACAGTGTCCATCACTATAGATTTTCAAACGACAGTTTAATCGTGGGGCTGCGGATGAGCGATGTTGTGGACTCGCGGGCTAGCGTGTTACAATGTTCATTAATTTGAGGTGTCATTGCGTAATCCTGCTAGTTGATGAAAAGTTAAACTTTTGGGGTTCTTTAGTTACTGCTAAGCTACAATATCAAGATAATTCTACTCATTGAAATAGATAATACAAAATTACTACAGCAGAGTCATTTTTGGAAAACCTAATAAGATAAGAACCAGAAAATATTTAGCCAAGCCGCCTGGATGATGCACATTGATGCTTTCGCATAATTGGGTAGTTTTAATCTGTAAAAAAACTTTCAAATGCACCTCAAATGACCTCCATCGATTTTCGCAACTTATCGTTGCCCAAAACTAACCTATATTTTCTTAAAAGTCAATTAACAAGTACTTCAATATATTTGAACGAATCTAAAACTCAAACTACCAATTTGAACTTTTGAACTTCTGAAAAAGCCAAATAAGGAAATGACGATAATTTCGTGATTAAACAGAAAGGACTTAAAAGTTTTGATACGTGAGTTTTGTTTATGTTCCTGGGTAGAGAAAACCCGGAAAGGAAGTTCGCAATGCGGGCGGGTATATAAAAGAATGGACCAATTTAGGATGTTACTGTACCTAAACGATGTTGCTATGTACTGCGGAGTGAGGATCATATATCTTTGAGACCCCTTGTTTTGGTAAGGGCAGCAGGATTGTATCTGAAAAGTGTTTTGATGTACCTAGCGACTAGAAGGACTCTAAACACATCAATTGGTTCATCATCAGTGTGGTTCTTTCCTCAAAAGACCATTTCAGACACCAATCCACATGGCCTTCACATGATCTGACCAAGATTATGTCTGGTCTTCAAAAGAGACTGTGACCTCTGAGTTTGTTTTGGCCTTTCTTCTCAGAGTAGTCAGATAGGAAACGCCGGCCTCATCTAGTTTTAAAAATATGATTGACGTGTAAAAGTGTTTGTACAAACCTACTTACAGAATTAAAATCATTTATCAATTTCTTATCAAATCATGTTAATTTGTTGTGTGGTGGTATATGGTACAAATTAAATTAATATTCTCTTTAAGAAAATCTTGGAACGGTTGGTTGACACTTCCCATGACCCAAGGGCTGTCCAGAAGCTATGCATTGCCATACAATGTGATATTGTCGCCAGGTTCTTGGATGCATTACTAGTCGACAGCGATGTAGATGAATTGTTGACGCTTTTAGTTTGTGAATATTTTTTGTTAAATCAGGATATCATTTTGTTATTTTTAACCGACTTCAAAAAGAAGGAGGTTATCAATTCGACATGTTTATATGCTTTTTTTCTTATGAGCTTCATAGCTCCGTCATATATAGATGGATTTGCATAATTATTCTTTTTTTCGAAAGCGGTGTTCGCCGAAATGGTCCCATTTAAATTTCATATGGGTTTATTTCTCATAAGAACTTAAAAAATAACAGTTCGCTTAAAATGAGATACTTAAATTTGAAATCAAGAGAGAGAAGAATCCCAATAACGTTATCTTAATTATACCTATGTTTATGCCAAAAGGACGTAATTAAATACGCATTTTAAACTGCTATCGTTGTTTATTTAATATAATTGTTTTAATAGGTGTAACATGATGAAAAAAATGAGTTAAATATATCACATATTGATACCTTCTGTAATCATGCCTGCGTTCGACATTCGTTTAGGAGGGGCATGGCTGTTGTTCTTAATTTTATTTAACGCTAAATTATTGATAAGTTCCCACATTTTTTTCGGTTGATTGTAATTATTTTTAAATAAGTTAAGGTAGTACTTCTTCTTTTGTGTCTTGATTAGGTTTATTACTCTGTCTTGTTGTTCGTTGAAGTTTTTCTTTAGGTCATTGTTTTTTGGATGTGATTTTGTTTGTTGCCATAATAAGTTTCGTGCGTTTATTGAGTCGATAATATCTCGGTTTATCCAATCTTTCTGTGGTAGGTTTAATATTTTAGTCTTCTCTATTTTGCTCTTATTGACTTGTTCTACAATAAATCTTTCTAGATAATCATAGTCGTTATCTTCATTGTTGTAGGTAGTTGTTACAGCGCAGTTAAATAACTTTGTGTAGTCCAGTGCTTTGTAATGTTGTTTTTGGTTTAACTGCGGCTTCAAGCTGCCTATTTCTAGAAATATTTGTTTGTGATCTGATAGACTCGATTCTACTATAGACATGCTAAATGAATGGTTGTTTATATTTGTACATATATGGTCCAGTATAGTGTTTGTTGTATGGGTTTCACGAGTGCAAAGTCAAAGTCAAAGCATTTATTTCAAATAGGCACTTAAAAGGCACTTTTGAACGTCAACATTTACATTAAAATAGAATTGATTCTAGTCGCCCCTTCCAAAATGTAGTTTCGTATGGAGAAGAATGGGCAAGAAACTCCACCGTTACTCTTTTAAAATGTTTCAAGTACAATATATACATTATATGATTATGTGTGAAAACGATGCACCCAGAATAAAATTAACAAACCAAAATGGGTAAAAAGAATCAAATTGAAACAATACAGATAAATTAATTCTGTGATAGATACATGGTGTTCACACATTTACAAACATTGTAAAAGTAAGTATAGGTATGATTTTCCTACAATATTAACAAGTAATGAGTCAGTGAGGGTGAGTTAAAATAATTACTGAGTGTAAATCAATGTCATAAATATAATTAATTATATGTACAATTCAATTAGCAACCAGTTTGATTTTGTCTAGACTCTAGATTGTCCTATGGAGCAGGACCAGCATGTTTCCAAGCATTCTTATCTTGGATATAATCCTCTAATTTGTAATACGCTAGTTTACAAAGTTTACTTTTAATGTGAGCTTTAAATTTCCTTTCATTTAATTGCAATATATCACAAGGTATTTTGTTGTAACATTTAACACAGTACCCCATAAGTGCTATATAGTCTATTTATTTTATTTAATATTTCGTACCCAGTTTCTTTAATTTCATTTAGGTATTTTGTGCCTTGATTATCCTTATTCAGAAGGTCTATGTTGAAGTCACCAAACACTATCGTTCTTCTTCGTTGTTCTAATTGCAGGATGTATGTTTCTAAAAAGTTATTTATATTTGACTCACCAGGTTTATAGATTACTCCTACATTCAGCGACAACTTATCTATGTATTTCCATAAGTAGTGGTTTCCATTTTCACATATGTCTTCTGTTGTTTCGTATGTTATGCTGTTGTGCACGTATATCGAAACACCGCCACCTTTACGATTTTGCCTGTAGTTGTAGACATGACTATAGTTCGGTAGTTGGTATAATTTTGCTTCGTTTTCTGAAGTAATCCAGGTCTCGGTAAATATTAATAGATGAACGGTCAGTGGGATCGATTTCAATATGCATTTAATCTCATATTCATATTCATATCTTTATTTGCATTCCATAATGTTGAAAGGTCTTACAATTGGCTTAAAGCTAAGGTACAATTACGGACCCTGTAGGGCACAGCAAAAAGTAAATTCTAAATTAATTCTAAAATTAATTCTAAAAAAATAATAATAAGAAACAAATTACAACTAACAATTTTTAAATATATAATAAATAATCATATCATTAACATTTTTAAATTTATTTTATTGAGATCAGTCATAATTATGTTGTGGTACATCGTAGATATTTATTTGGTCAACATACTATTATATCGTATTATAATATTTAACTATGCATATAACAATGAGTCTATCTGTGAGGTATGGTATCTGTTTGTGTCAAATCAAATTTTTGTCATGTATATATTCGTTTATTGTGTAGTATGCTTTCTCAGTTAATATTTGCTTGAGCTTATTTATAAATGTCGTATCGTTGGTTTCATCTTTTATTGCATCAGGTAGTTTATTAAATATTTTTATGGACATTACGTAAGGGCTGTTGGAATGTAGTTTCATGCGCGAAGAGGGTAACATTAACATATTTCTATATCTGACAGATCGGTCGGTATGTTTATCGCCACGGGTTGTGAAAAAGTGTATGTATTTCCTAACAAATTTGCATATTTCCGGGATATAGATCGATGGTAATGTGAGTATTTTTTGTTTTATAAAAATGGGTTAACAGCTGTCGGTTTGTTCTATGTTGACTATGATCCGAATCAATTTCTTCTGGAGAATGAAAAGCGTAGGCGCGTCTGTGCTATTTCCCCACATTATAATGCCATAGCTGAGCCATTGTTCGTAACATCACATCGGGCCACACTCCACACCGCGACCGCGCGCTTCCCCCGCCGCCACTCGTTCGCCGACACCTGAGCGTGCGCACACATTTTCGGTCGTCTAAAATAAATTACCTATCTATCAAGAAATACAGTCGTTTTTATTATTAAGTCTAGACCACCAGCAGCACACCTGGAGGTTGATATTCAACATATGGTCCTTCGAGTTAAAGAAGATCGCCGTCTTTGTGCTACGCACGCGCCTCCTGTGGACTTTGGACTGGCCGTCCATTTTGCATAATAACTTCTCATAATTAAGTACCTACATAAATACAAATCCTTATTCGCTCACTGCACGCGGACCGCACGTGTTTGCTAAACGCGTAAACAACCTCATTAGTGTTTTTTTTCGATATTGTACTTATTGCACCGGTTAGCACGCCCGGCCTCATTAGCAATATCAGCTGATTTTATCGTAAGCTTGGCCAGTTGTTTACGCACCTTTTATAACGTAACTTACATTATTCTGGTTTCTTTGTCTTTGCTTGCATTTAAAACTTTTTGCTTTCCCTTTGCGACTACCTACCTACCTTCTCACTATGTCTGATGCAAAATTCAGGGAACTTATAAAGAGGCGTGGTGGCTACAAAGCAAAGCTTACGCATTTTAGCAACTTTTTAAGATTATTACCTAGCACGGGAAATGATTTAGATAGCTTCCAAGCAGCAGAATTACAAAACCGTCTTAATTTAATGGAAACATTATATAAGGAATTCGACGTGTTGCAGACAGAGTTGGAGCTGTTGTCGGAGGATGCGGATGAAATGTACAACGAGAGGGAGCAGTTCGAGACGCAGTATCACGCGCTGGTGGCCCGCGCGAGGGCGAGGATACTTTACACACTTAGGATATTTTACACACTTACTTTCTTACTTTACTCCGGTTTTAGCACTGTTAAATTGTTTTAATGTTCGTGATAACCATTCTAATTATAAATATTAGTGTTCTACGGTTTAAGTAGTCACTTTATTGTTTATTAACGTTCATGTTGAAGAAAAACACTGAGTCACCACTGTACGCTCTGGGAATACAGCTTAGTACGGCCGTCCTCCCAATTGCGTACAGTATGGCTATGTTTGAGACAATTGAGCCTAGTACCTGTCAGTTATCTAAGACCCAACTGATTATAAACCTAGCCTATAGGTTTCACTTAGCACCCGAGTTATCCCTACGCCCTAACCTACCATACAAACCACACCGAACGTGAGTTACGTTGGCTTACGAGAGGGAAGCCTGTTACAAGGAAACCTACGGTAACAGACGGAATTTGGGAAGGAATAGGGGTTTGTGTACGTCGTGCAATGTACACAGGATATGATTTTCTTACTGCCGATCCCACAGACTCATAGGATCGTTGCTGGCTAAAGGTGTCTTGGCCACAGTAAGAGGAGGTTGTAGGAGATGAATCACACTCGACTCCAGCTTGATGACTAATTTATTACAATAATTAACTTAATTATATACAATTTTGGTGGTTAATACACATTGATAGCTATTTCTATGTGTGTTGTGTGTGTATCGAGCCGATGAGGCGAAGATCTCAGTAGGTCACTTCTTAGCGCTGACGGTGTGCCGGTGTTGCCGGCGCGTGGAAAAGATGTATGTCACTCTTAACGCTGACGCTGTGATGCTATTGTATGTTCATGGTTGAACAACCACATATATCTAGGTTTTTAATTTTACTGTTCTATTTCACTCTGCAAACGATATCACTTGTTAATCAGATGGTTACTGATTGATTTATAATGTTTTATAGCCAATTACTTTCGAGTTTTATTTTTATTATTTTAAAATAGCTTGGAGAACTTGTTTACTTGGCTGCAGTGTTGCCAGAATCTCATCCAGTTTGCCTGTTTTCCGGATGCTACGTAAGTTGGAATAGAAGAATCTTAACGAGGACGGGTGAAGTGGAATGTCTTTGTAGGTGTTTGCTTAATGATGGTTTAGTCTACTCGTTTGTGTTATATTTAGTATTTGAGCACTTACTGGTTTTTTTGGTAGGTTTTGTTTTCAACGATGGTTGGTGTTCTTTTAATATATTTAATAACAATATTACTTTCGCCGTCTGTAAGACGCAAACGTCTTATCGATAACGATATTTACAGTCCTTAAAGGAGGAATTTAACAAATTAAATTCCTCCTTTAAGGACTGTAAATATCGTTTTTGGGTTGGGGTTTGGTCCGAATAAATGTTTATATTCTCAGGTGTTTTTTCTTATTCTTAAGTAGGTATCTAGGCGTTTCTGAGTTGCTGAAGTACGCTTTTATAGGTCTGTTTTTATCAGGTACATATTTTCCCCGTCTAATAGTTTTAATCGGCTTGGGACAATCCTCATACACTGTCAACAATAAATTCATGACTTCATTATCATCGTAATTTCTCCTTGAGTTGAAATCCTTATTGTCTTTTATTTATTTATTTATTTATCCAATATACCCACCATAACAATATTTTTTTCGCGTTCACATCGGTCTTTGAGTTCAAGGATGAGGTCTTGGTGGCATAAGACGGGCGGTTCCAATGATGTACTTTTTATATGTTGTTGGTTTTTTATTTGGGATATCTCACTTTCTATTATTTGAATCTTGTTTTTGTTTTCGGTATTGTTGCATTTAATATGTTCTATTTCGTTGTGTATTTGATCAAATCTTAGTGTAAAATTCCCCGTCGCTGATTTTATCGCTTTTATTTCAGTTTTAATCTCTGATATTTCCTCTTGTATGCGCTTTAGGTTTTGGTTTTGAGTTTCACCAAACTTCTCCAAAAAATTCATCATATCTTTACGGAAGTCATCAAAGTACTTTTTGTAGTCCGTGGCTTCAGTACGCTCCTGCCTTTTTCTTATGCTTACGTTTGTGTAGAAATCACTATTATCACCGTAGGTGGATAAGTTTGGCACGGACCCGCTGACGCATTCGCTCCCGCTTATCAAACACGCATTAGGCGTTGGTGGGGTTCTCTGCATTGTGTAGCGTGAGCTGGTTTAGCGTACGCACGAGAGTAAGACATATAGATCTGATGATGTATTTCGGAAACAGAACTCTTAAAAAAATTACAGCAAACAAACCGCGATTGCTGCTATAGCATAAATATGCATTGTTAAGACCCCAAGGATGATGAAATTTCGAATTGTGAGCGAAATAAAATATTAAATCATTAATAATTAGTCCAGAAAAATATACAATGACCAACCAAACGTACATTCTCTCGACATAAATAAGTGGTGTAGCCATATTTCAATTGAAAAATATTGTTTATTGAAAAAAAAATCAACTAATTGATTTACTATAATATAAGGGACTAGCTTTTGCCAGCGGCTTCGCCCGCGCGGAAATTTCATCCCCTATTTAACTCACTTAAGGGTTGAATTTCGAAAAATAATTCCTTATTCCTTGTCTACAATATAAAGGGAACCTCTGCGCAATATTTCAGATTTCTAGGTCCAAGGGTTTGGGCTGCGCGTTGATGAGTCAGTCAGGACTTTTCTTTTTATTTATATAGATTTCGGCCATTTTTTACCTGCGAATGAACCACACATTAGTTGTCTACCGTCGCAACCGGCGTGCGTACGATCAGTGGCCCTAGTGTGAGTTTTATTTAACCGTCTCGATCAAATGCTTCGAGCACGTTGCGTGCTCCGATTGGTCCGTCACCAATTCAGGGCCAATCGGAGCGCCAAACGCGCTTGATGCGTTTGATCGAGACGGTTAAATGAAACTCACACTAAGGCCTCAGATGTATGAAGGTAAAGGAAGCAATACGCCATCTTCTACGATCGTCACATAACTACTCCAGTTATGTGAGGATCGTAGAAAATGGCGTTCGATAGTTTCTGCCTATACCCATAGGAAGAAGTTATTGCGAATGCAGTTTTTGAATTTTTCATTGGCCGTTTTGATGTTCAATTTGGCATTTTTTTCGACTGTTCTGTATATGTATTTACTGATACACATGTACAGTCCCGGACTTTAATTGATAAGCCACTATGAAACTTTCCAATTTTGCAGTTTTATACATTCACGAGATTACACGATTAAACTCGAACTTAAACCGCATGCTCGTAAACAAGATGACAAATTACTTATAATTGGAAATAGTCATAATCATAGAGGTTGACTAATAAATTGTCACTGATAAATCAATACACTGTTGCATAAGTTTATTCAATCTATTTGATACTGACCTCCTTTGAATAAGAGCTCATTAAATACTCGTTATTTCTGAAAACCTATCCAAAGACAGTGACAGTTGAAATGTCAGAGATGATAATTTCGAATTTTGGTGAATCGTAGCCGTAACTATATAAATGTTTATATGCAACAGTTATCATATTTTTCATGAACGTCTCTTGGACGCTACGCGTTCGGATAAAATCGTGGGTGCGAGTTTTTCCAATGTCGAAATGACTAATCATAACGTTACCATCGCTACGCTAAAACAATTGTTGCTAGGTTACGGTTGCTAGCCCTGCAATTGGTTGACTTTGGGTCGTCACTCTGGACATGTACGAGTATAACCGACTAAACCCGATTTGCATTACACGGCTAAAATAGGAACTGTGGCAAGTGGCTTATCAATTAAAGTCCGTGACTGTACATGTTCGTTACACACCTAGGCAATTGAAATCTTTAGAACCGTTTTAAAGCGTTTTGTTGGTAAAGCAATTTATAAAAAAATCGCAGCTTCAGGGAATTCCTAGGAAAGAGCAGTTAATTTCATATTTGTTTGTTAAAACGGTGATGATTTGGATGAACATATTTCAATCGTATTATAATTAACATTAAGTTATTATTAAGTATGTTTGGGCTTGCATTAAATCATTTGAATAATAACAATTAAGTCCAATTCCAACACAAAATAAGTCTTGTGTGTACTTTAATGTTATTACTTCTACATAGTCAAAATAAAAATAATTACCTAAAACTTTAATATTTTGCACTATAAAGACACGAAGTCATAATTACGAATTAATTAATTGTGTTTCGTTAGTCAGGACGCGCTTATTTACGAAACGTCTGTGTTTGAACCTAATTAGTAAGTTTACATGTTTTCAGCACTTTCATAGTGCTCTTAATGTGTAGACACCTTCAAAATTTCTTTGTTTTCGTAGAAAATGAGCGAAATTAGGATTTCATTCCAACATCTGGCTGAAAAATGAATGATTGAATGAAAAAGAAAAATATAGACAAAGAAATTCAAATTCAGAATTTATGAAATTGTAGACAGCAATATTTTACAGTAGCAAAAATAACTGAAGGCTAATCCTAATATTAAAAAAAAAAAACGTTCAAATTCAAGACGCAACCTCATCTTAGGGAAAATCAAGTGTCAAAAATTAAGGTAAAAAGGTTTTCACTAAGATTCGAATGCGAACGTTCTTATATGGGCATTGCCCCTCTGGTGCTTCAAGTGAGATATATAATGGCGATAGAAATTTAGACATACAGAATGTAAAAAACTGAATTTCTTAAATATAATTAATCATCATCATCACCCTGCAGTAGTCCACTGCTGGATGATAAAAGTTTACTAGTTAGGTAATATCATACATAAACAGACTCACCCAATCTTCCCATGAAGGCAGAAATTACAGAATGCCTCTCCACCGCCATTCCTTTTCATCCTTTTGTTTTGTCTTTATATGTGTAATATCATACTAAACAAAGTTGAAAAACTTACAAAGAACTGTACCTACTGATACCCTTAATTGAATAACCCAAAACCTATATTTTAAAACAATTTCCAACACAAAGTAAGTAGGTCCTTTTCAAAATTCCAATCCCACGTGAAGCTGCCTTACCCTTACAACAAAATACCCTTACATCATACCCTAACATGCCTGAAGATCCGCTCTCACGCCGTATCATCAGATTCTACCTACTTAGAGCATGTTTGCACCGATAAACGAATATGTGACGTATCACACTAAGGGATCGACTGGCCCAGTTGGAGATTCTTCGTCCCCTAAATAAATATTGGAAACTATGTTTGTAGAGAACCCGAGTGTCCGATGGCTTAGCTCTGTATTTGCCTCGACTTTGTAATTGGTGATTGGCTTGGCTTGTAATTTTCTTGGCGTAGGGTAGTTGGAGCTTTAAACGTTGTTGTGTTGACAGTTAAATAATGTCAATGGACTGCAATGAGCTTACAGGCGCTTTACTTAGTGTAAATTGTTCTTTCACCACTGCTCTCAAAACGATGAAGGAAAACATCGTGAGGAAACCGGCATGTCCTAGAACCAAACGTTCGAAGACATCTACCAACTCACGCTTGGCCCGCGTGGTGGATTATGGCCCACTCCCTCTTACAGAGAGGAGGCCTGTGTCCCAGCATTCGGCACATTGTAGGCTGATTATGCAGAAGGTTTTTATTATTATTATTAACACGCTTTTATATTAGCTTCACCTGTATGTTTTCTGTAAGCATGTTTGTTTGTTACCGACTCCTTTGGACTTGATTTTGAGCCACTTCTAACGGTCAGATTTAATTTAAACTTTGTAGACTTATCGAGGACCAACTAAAAATCACGTTTTTGTGGTTAGCCAAACTAAAAATAATAAAATAAAGAATAGTTTAAAAACCCCACGCTTATTACATTAAAATGATTTCATTTATTAATCACTCTATCCTTATTTTTAATCTTTTAGATATTTTACTTCGGTTTTCTATTAGAGCGTGTATTTAAACTATTATTTATTAACTTGACAAATGTTGTCCTGATCAAATTTCAAAAATCCCAAAGCAAAAGGTCGTTTAGCTTTTCGTAAATTAAAACATTTTTCAGGAAACTTATTTTTTTTTTGCCAATTCGGATTAATAGAAACATTTAAAAACAAAAACAACCGAATTGATATCGCCGTTCTAAGTGGTGTGCTTACCAACGTACAGCATTTCATTTATAGAAAATTCAGATGTGACAGTGTTTCCTTGTAACACATACTAAAATGAGTGTGTGTGGTTTTATTTCTTAAAACGTAAACGCAGTGGTTAACTTTCAATTCTCAGAGAAAGTTCCTGCTGGATGGCTGTCGTAGTTTTTAATGCTGCCGTCCAAAGCAGCCGATAGAAATATAGCCGAAATTATCTCGTATTTTTGTTTCAAACTTTTATAATTGCAGACTGTATGTCGTAGCAAAAAATAAGGGGTCTTATACCTACGGAATGCACTTAAATAAAATCAAATTTTAAAAAGTGCTGCATAAATAAAATTCCAATTGATCTTCTCAATCTTAGCGACATCAATCGGAATTTAGAAAATCCCATCAAATTAAAGGACTGCTACATTACCATTGCGTTTCTTAAACTATTCCACTTTACAATATCACTACTTCCCTCCCTTTTATGCCCTACCACTTAGACAGAGACAGCACCATTGTTCAATAATAAGGAGTTTCCGAGAAATTGTGAACTGAAGTTTCCAAAATGGGATTTGTCTTTGAAGATCTTACAAAAGTGCTGACTGTACGTTTGTCATCAGATCATAAGAGGGTTGGAACTTTCTTCTGCTGATCTGCATTTAGTCATGTAAATGCTGAGCTTAATGAAGGCTTAGTTGTTGGTTATAATGGAACTTCTTTTGCTAATATTTTGCGGGAACTTTGCATATACTTTTTTATCATTATTGTAATTTTCAAATATGTCTTTGACATATTTCGTGATCTTGGGGTCCCGGAACTTTGAAAGGCGTAAGAGGGGCCGAAGCCAATACGAGGCCCGTTAGACGTGTTTAATTAAACGAGGCTCCAACCGATGATTATCACTGTTCGCACTATGCAAATGTACCCTATGACAACCCCCGGTTGGTGTAGGAGTATTGCAGAATATTATTTATTTATTTAAAACAATTGCTTGCTGCACTTACAGTAAGCACCAAAGCGCGCAACAACCCAACAACATAATAAATTTAACTAAAAAACTTCACACAAACATTGAAAATAGATCTACTGCTATACACAAATATATCAACATCTGGCCTCTGAGCAATCAGGGCGTTCAGCAGATTGATCGCCTGGGTAGTTGTGGGGGCATATCGAGGAGTATGATTGCGCACTGGCGGAGCTGCGAACAGGCACCGCGAGGCACAGGCGCGTCACCACCGCAGCCGGTGGCCGGTGGCCGGGCTGAGACTCTGAGTATTTAGAACTATTGGAAGATTTGTTATTTTTATTCTAGCAGGTGAATATTTTGAATTGAGTGAAAGATGTGTAGAGATGGTACAAGTTGAACTGTCTCACTTAGTACGTAATAAAATACTGATGATACATGGGGTTAGGCAAGAACTACAGAACGTCACTTGCGACGATCCTTTAATACGTCCGGATTTTAAATGTACTGCTACTATCATCGTAAGAAATTTCACTGCAGCTTATCTATACAATAACGATTTTTGTTTGAATAAAAGGGGCAGTTTAGGCAAGACACCATGCGAGGGGGGGTGCATCAAATCGGTTAATCGGTGTTCTGTAGTTCTGTGTTCCCAGTAATAGTTACTTACGCTTGTTTCTTTGTCATATGGGCGAGTTTCTAAGAAAATTGATATTCCCTTTTCCACAAAAAGTTTGTGTTTCTGTTTTGTGTATAATCCCGCCCTAAATCGAAAAAGTTTTGTCAAATGAAAGAAAATACTTCTGACTAGAAATTGATACCAATTCAAACCAACATCCAAAATTATCGTGTCTTTGTCCATATTTTCAAACCACTTTAAAAATTGAGTACGCTGTGTGCCGAAACAAATTGACCAAAAAACGTTGTATAGATGTCACCTACGAAGTTGATAATCCGTCAAAGGATTCTGTAGGGTCAGCGTAGAATAATGATATTTTCAAAGTCAAAGGGTTTACAACTGGCCTTAAATGCTTGTCTGGTGTTTTTATAGTCATGACAGGAAACAGTATAGCTTCTACCTATTAAAAGACTCAATTTTTCGAAACATTCAAAGTACTCGTACATTTTTGTGAGTTGCTGAGAATGGAACGCAAGTTAATAAAGACGAGATTGCCTAAACGAGTTCAAGTCGTAATTTGTTTTATGGCAATGATTCAGATTACAGTGGTGGCATAGTAATAAGGTCCACGACTAAACGAGTTGTAGGTCATGGGTCAAATCCAAGCAGGTGCTTTTCATCACCACTGCTCTCAAAACCGTGAAGAAAAACAACGTGAGGAAACCGGTATGTCCTAGAACCAAAAATGTAAGGTAATTCAATCTACCAAACGCACTTGGCTCATGTTGTAGATTACAGCCCACTTCCTCTTGAAGAGAGGAGGCCTATGACCCAGGAATGGGAGCATTATAGGCCGATTATGCTATTCAGATTATTTACCACGTACCACACCATTTATCAGTCCACGTCTAAATTTCTTCAACGCTTTCTAAATTCTTCAAACATTTTAGAGTCCATCAAAAATTCTCTAAACAGACTGCAAACACAACGTTTAAAAGTGGAACGCCATAATTATTTTATTTACGCGTTAAAAACGGACCAAGGCCAGTGTTTATTGTGCCACAAAAAAAGAAGAAAATATCATTCTCTTGATACGAAATGGATAGGTACAGAAGGTCGGCTCCGTAAAACGAGCGAAAACTTCGAGCAGAACGAGTAGATAGGGACAGTGGGAATCTCGTTAATCCATTCATGCGCGTCACTAATTAGATGACGAGGCATTTGGCTATTTTCAGCACGATAGTCTGCCATCGTCCATTAGTGACTAAATGTAATCATTATGGATTGTTATGACGGGACTCCCACGTCCCCTACCGTCACCAAACTTTCGAAATTTCGCCGGTGGGATGTTGGGCGAGGTCGAAGGTGATACAAAAATGAAAGGTTAAGCCATTGGCGGGAGCTTCGACCCCTGGGCCCGGCGGCGGCCAGCGACCACAGGAGTCCGACTACTCGCTCCCGAACTCAGTCGATTTGGGTAGTCATTTGATTGAATCTCGTCCAGTTTGTATGCGAACCTCTCAAGACCAAAGACGGAATGCCGGCCAGCACTCCTTCATCCAGCCCGACCAGCCTCTTCAGCTCCTTGTAAGAAGCCAGGCTCCACACGCCTCTCAGAGAGTCATAGTTACTCCCGCCGTTTACCCGCGCTTGCTTGAATTTCTTCATTTTGACATTCAGAGCACTGGGCAGAAATCACATTGCGTCAACACCCGCGAGGGCCATCGCAATGCTTTGTTTTAATTAGACAGTCGGATTCCCCTTGTCCGTGTCAGTTCTGAGCTGACCGTTGAACGGTGGTCGTACAGAACCGCGCCGATCGCGCACGAGACGAAACCGACACGGGCTTACGGCTAGGAAGATCCGCGGAAGGCCGGAACGCGGGTCCGGAGTCCGCCCTCGCGCCCCGAGAGACGTGCGTTTTTGCTCTATGCATAGAGTTGACCTTCTGTACACATCTCTCTCGTGCTCTCGAGCTTCAGATAACCTGCTCAGTAATTAGAGGACGAGGAGCCTCGTAAAAGTTTAAATGAGTAACTGTCCCTTATTTAATTCAGTTATCTTTACATTCGCGTTTACGTTTACAAACGTCATTTGTAGAAAAGAGTTGTTATTTTAAGTGGAGATGGAGTGATGATTTTTGGAAGTCATTGGAAGAATTTACTAGAAAATTCAGTATATTTTTGATTGGTTCAGTTGGTTCAGTATATTTTTGGTTGGTTTTTGGCTGGTTCTTCTGACTGCATCATCTGCCCAGCCTTTCCTAACAATATTGGGTTCGGTTTGTAGTCTCATCGGTTGCACCTGAATACCTGTACTTTACATGAAATGACCGCCTACCTGACCGCCACAACCCAGTAACTGCATAATACGATACCCCTTGGTAAGATTGGTTGTCAGACTTTCGGGTTTCTGACGACCCATAATGACTGCCGAAGATCCACGAATGACAGCTGAGACCAACGGCTTAACGTACTGTAGAGGTGTGATACCTCTGTGAAGTGTATGGGACACGAACTAATAAAAGAAACCACGTTTGGAGTTTAACTTCGTGTGACCACGTATAATTATCGTAAAAGGTACACGACAATGCTGCGCTAAAATTAATGATTGAATATTTTAATATTAAAGAAAATTATCCGTCACTGTGTTTTCATTCTTAAATCTAATTAAATACTTTCTGGCTGTTCGAACAATAGCCATTATTAGCTGCCAGCAAACATAAGGTTTCATGCTGGGCATACAACCTTTACATGAGCTACGCCCACCCTTGAATAAATGGATGAATGCACTCCCATAATTGTGCAATCCTTTTATTCACAACGTTCGAACAATCAGAAGGTTCCTGCCTAGCCCTAAGAGAATTTAATTTATTGACTCGGGAGACGTTGAAACAAAATGAGGTACCTCCCTTGCAAGGGAAGGCTCAAGGACAGGACAAACAAACCACAAGTTTGACATCATAATAAGTGTCAATGAAGTTAAATATTTAAGTGTGCCATAATGCACCTTATGCAAACTATATTTGTCATGCTTGAACCTCGTCACGCCAAAACCCGAGGAAAAGACGCGACGAGTCCTCAGACACAAGCAAACAATCAATGTGAAAGTTCACATTGGTCCGGAAGGGTTAAATTGAAAAAGACCTAAACATCAAAAACTTTTGTTCCATCGGACGGCATTAAGTCAGAGGGAAGGAAAAGGTTAAGACGTCAGACCACCCTATAAATTATGTTCACACTCCAGAGGTAAAATCTAAAAAAAATAATATAATCACTCCTCTCTAGTTATTAATAGTTACGATGAAAATCTGTGAGTCCATAATCAAAAGCTGTACCAGCAGTGTCTACTCAACACTCTTTGCGAAGACTATGCTTCTTTAGCAAAGTTGGTCCCGGCTTGTGGTGCAGGTAGAGAGTCCCCAACTATAAGCTGAACCACTGGTGTCAACTCAACACCCTTTGCGAAGACTATGCTTCTATAGCAAAGTTGGTTGCGGCTTAGAGTGAGTATCCTCCTCCCTCTATGTGGAATCACAGATTTGAAGATTAATTAACTCGCGTAGTTACTAAACACACGTTATTATCTTCTGGAGTACGTTCATACTAGTTCACCGTTGTGAACCCTAATTAAAGAAGACGTAGGGGTGGTGACCTTCCCGCGGACTCTGTATGGCCGTGAGGAGTGACACCCGGTGACCCGGTGTGGCCTCACGTTGTCGTCCGATCTTGTCTCATGTAATAAATACAAAATAACAAATATTAATAAAATGTACAGTTAACCAAACTAAAATAATGGATTAATGTTTACATCTAGTTGACATTGAAATTATAATACAATAATGACACTAAAAAAAATAATAATTAATGTGACAAAAAGGGACAGTAAAGAAAACTATAAATTAACGAGAAATGGTTTTAATCTAACATGAAAAATCTCTCTGATCTTTCTATTATTTAATCTTCTAAATTTATACTTTAAAATGATCAATGTTTCTATAAATTGCCATAGAGAAAATGTCTTTATTAAATATTTACTAAACTTTCTAGAACTTCTTTTGAGTTTATTTAGTTCTGGAGTTAAGTTTTTTATTTTAGATGGTCCAGCATATTTGTATGCGACATTTTTCTTAATAGGCGCTATTTTTATATTATAAATGGTGCGCTTTCGTCGTAACGAAACATTATTGCGTTTTCTTTTGTCATTTTTAATTTTTATTGGACAATATCGATCTATAGGTTTGAGAGTTTTACGAAACTTTATATTTTTTAACTTTTCAACTATAATTTTTATATCATTTCCATTGCTTGTTTGTGTATATGGCTTTGGAATGATCTCAATTTCATTTAATGAGCTGTATGACTGCTCAGGTGAAGCTGTGACGATCTTAACTATCTCCTGTTCAGCTTTACTTTCCTTTGACTCTAAAGCAAACTTAAAATCATCACCCTTTGGAGTCACGGATGACTGCTCGTCCTCCTTCGTTTCGGTCGGCAAAGAAAGTTGGTTGGTTTCAACCATCATGGACATTCGTTCATACTCAATGTTATAATCGACGATGACGTTATTTTTATATGTTTCGTCATCGCGAACATTGTTTTCCTTGGACAAGGATTCATTCCGAGGCTCTGAAACATAGCTATTAGGATTAATAATTGGAATGCTCTGACCCGATTCGTCCATCTCTTTCTCGTGTTCGGTCTCGAACACTTCGCTTAAATCTTCTTCAGCATTCACAGGGCTGCATTCGACTTCCTCATTGTCATCATGGCTGTCATCGTGGATGTCATCCTGATTGTCATCATTTTGTTTCATTCTAGAAAATAATTCAGCATCATTATTTTTATCAACAATGCTTTCCTTTCCGACTTCCTCAGCCGTTGTTAGTGCAATGGTTTCCTCTTGCACTAAATATTTGTGCCATGGGTGGCATCTGCACTCGAACTCTTCCCTCAATTTGTTGCATAAAGTTTCAAAGGTCATACCTTCACAGTATATATATCTATGATACATTAGGGCAGCGCTATCCATATATGCGCTTATTATGAGCGCCCAATCGCTCTTACGCCATCCATAATGGTTAGCTTCTTCAATAAACTCACTAATAAATTGTTCGACACATTCATGTCTATGCGTGCCCGAAAAGAATTTATTAATTTCTGGCCAAAAATATTGATATGCCATCTTCCTTACTTTCTTTCAATATATAAATAATAAAAACCACTTAGCTTTGTTCGCCTTCTTCTTCTAGGTGCGATAGGCCTTGCCTTATCGTATATTACTTACGAGCTTTATAAGTATCTAAAAAAAAAGTTATTGCGCAGTACGCCTCTAGGGTTTTTTTTTTTACGCTATGCGCTTTGTGCGCGCACTACTATCGCGGGGGTGCTCCGGTGTCGATCGCGGCGCCTCCACCAAGTGTAGAGGTGTGATACCTCTGTGAAGTGTATGGGACACGAACTAATAAAAGAAACCACGTTTGGAGTTTAACTTCGTGTGACCACGTATAATTATCGTAAAAGGTACACGACAGTACCTACCGAGTGGCAAGCATAGCTTAACCTGATCTATTGATTCGTACGGCTTTTATTACTTACTCACAAAACCCTCTGGTCCTTCTGACTGCATTGGTTACTTAAGATGAAACTGCAATGGATTGCATTGTATTGTTTGTCACGATTCTTACGAGATCGCACTATATATTTTCCCTATTTACGGAGCGAGTGCAGCATGTGCATGTGTGCGTGTCTATTTATTTTTTCAGTACAAAACTAAGATAGCAAAGTTACAATAGTAAAGGTACAAATAATTCGTATCTTTTTTAATGAAATTTGGAAATTCGTTACACTAGAAATAACTTTTTAGTATAGACAGAAGTCTAATGGACTTGGGAAATGGTAAAGGCTTTTTGGCAAGTCAATCTACCTTGCGAACATTTTTAATCGTGAGCAGTTCACCATTCACTGTCTAGAGTCTACTAGCGTACCGGAGAGCGCAAACAAAGATACATTCTATCAGCAATAACGATGATAGAAATATCAAAAATGTATTGAACTGACATAAGCCACCGACAAGAAAAGCTTTAAAAGCTATTTCCAGCTGTCCTCAGGTCCAATGCTACCCAAATATCCATGTAGGAGGAGAAGCATCAAAGCCTTATAACCTGTCTGTATCTACCGGATCGAGTAATAACACACATTTGTTGTCCAACTTTGATAATTTGTTCCTAGAATATCATTCTAAAAGTCTATTTTCTTTTTTCTTCGTTTATGTCAACCATTTTTTTTCTGCTATTCCATTTCTTAATTTGCCTACAGTTATTTTATTGCCAGCCTGTACATAAGGTCGACTTTGGCAGATAAATTTCACAGTACGCCTTCATCAGGAGGTAAGCATTCATTTACAAGACAAGATGTTCCACTAAAACCAACAGTCACCCATTAAAATTCGCCACACGTTGCCAGCTCAGCGAGATCATGAAACATTTTTATATCGACACCCGTCAAACCAAAACACAGATGTTTATATCCACAAAGCTTTTGAGCTATGAATATTTTAATTTCCGGTTCGCCCGTCGCTGAGATTAAGGAGGTTCTGCTTGAAATACTTTATTAACTGCTCATCCCGCTTCGGTTTAGCGTGAATGTAGGTTCCTTTTTTGTTTTGTGTGATTAATTTTTAAGTGACGTGTGGGTTTTTTGGTACTGGGTGTGAATTAAAAATAATTAAGGCTTTTGTTCTTTTTTAATAAACGGTAAATTCTTAGGTTACTTTGTATGTTTATGAACACAACAGCTGTCTTATAATATGCGGCGAATCTGAATCTATAATGGTAATAGTTTCAACTATCTAACTGGCCGACTCCTTGGCAATTCAAAAGCGCCTGTACATACGTGACTGTAGCCATGCCCATTTTTATATTAGTACTGATATTCAGAGCAAATAAATAAGTGATAATGGCGTTGGCAATAGTCAACGGTAATGGCTGAGAGGAGAGATCTCAATAATAATTAAAGAATGAAGCACTATCTAATTAAAATTGGTTAAGCATAAAGGTCTTATATGGAATTACATGGCGTTGATTAGCATTTATTTGATACCTACAGACAGGTGCCTTTTAATTGTCAAGGAGAGTTTAGTTAGTTACATAACTATCTAACTAACTGACCGCCTCCTATTAATTAGTATTATGCTAGCTTCAACTGAAGCTATCACAATAATAATTTTCTCAAATTCAGTGGATAAAAACTGAAAATTATCACTGCACAGTTAAACATAAAAAAAAATTGAACTGAAAAAAATGCTAATTAGTAAGGGATACTATAATGTTACGGAGTTTTTGAATGACAAATTTTGAATTTAGATAATTTAATAAGTATTTTAGTTTTAGTAATTTTATTGTTTCAATTGATAATCTTATCTATTGACTATATTTTTGCACTGACTGAATATGTATTTGAAATTGATTGAATTTTGACTATTATTAAAAACATTCTCATTTATAATTTTAAACTAACTATTATAAACCATTTTATACGCCGAATATGGCAAAACATGTTGAACCAGCAATTTTAAACGAATTTCCATCCATATGTGCACATTTATGTATCATGTTACACATGTTTATACAAAAAAATGCATCTTTATCTTTACCTTTATCTTTTATCTTTAGCTCTTTAAACCACATACCTAATACAAAAGTTTAGAACCAATATCCACAGCTCTAAGATGCTTTTATTGCCTTCTATTGATATTAACAGAGAACGTCTATGAAGTTAGATTAGCTTTAATTTTAATATCTAGAATTATTATAATTATAAGATTTAATTAAATAAAAGAAAATATGACGGCGATTTTTCAGACAGTCTTTTATCTTCCCTAGTAAAATAATAATATATTTACTGCAATCATGAGGTTTTAACTGCACGACAACCAAATGAGAACGATTGAAGATGCTTTACGCGTAAATTCAAATACCTTGACCTAACAAAAAAAACACATTTTAGACTAGGCCACCTTATTTTAGGATACTCGAGTTTCAATCTCGAATTCAATTATCGGCCTTACTAAAACGCGTTATTTTAACTGCCATCCCTCCATACGTATTTAAAAGCCAACAGCAACGTTCAATCACACCATCAAATTATAGGAACACAATAATAATTATATTCTCCATTTCCTGTTGCCGACAATTTTCAGTAACAACCCCGTTGCCATGACAACGGCTAACAAGCACAAAATGTTTACACGGGGACTTAGCAAAAAACGGACCATTTGGGAAATTAATTAGCCAGTCACAAGAAAATTTCGAATAATAATTAGTACTTCTCTGAGTCGGGACACAGTATAGATAGGAACAGAAAGTCATCTCCATGCTACGAGCGAGAATGCACGCATATAGCGAGTGCAAGGGCACTCACAATAGGAGGTCTACTCTGAAAGCATGAAATCCGTACTGCCGTCGTACGAGAGAAGGGCACATCTATCATTTTGGTCAAACTGAGATAATTGGGATTAAAGTTTTTACAATATTCTGCTTCGTAGTGTGGAAACCTATTGCTTAAAAGAAAAAAAAATACTGATGATATATGCGTGAAGGTTAGCACTATTATATTTTTTACTTTTTAGTTTTTATATATAATTAATTATTAAATAAATTCAAATTATTCCTTTCAACTTAAAAAAAAAATATTTAAAAAATACCACTTACTACAAAGAAAAGGCATAGTTAACCAAATGTGACTTTTCTTTTTAATATTTCAAGCAAATTGGTCATTGAGTCTAAAACAAAGGGCACATTTGTCTAATTGCGCCTTTTTAATGTAAATTGACTTAATGTTTTCTATAAAAAAAAACATGTGAAGAAAGTTTAGTAAAAAAACATATTTATTGTCGTGCCTTTTCTGGTTACCTTATCCAAATAACTGAAACAAAACTTAAAAAAATCTTCTTCTAGGACACCAACATTTAAACAAAAAAAAAAACGTTCTAAATATTCAATAGTTATTTATAAATTATTAGGGGTAAGCATCTACCTACAATTTTGGTTAACAAATAGAACTTATGAATTAGAAACAAAAAGTGCTAATACTTAAACTCAACTACACATTTTAGTTAGTTAGATACTTATGGAAAGTAAAATTTAAATATTTTTATTCTTTTTACTAATAGGTTGGACCCCAAACTTAAAAATCTATAAAAAGTAGGTACTCTAAATCACAATATAAAAAATAAATCAAAATATTCTTAATTCTTAATAGAGGTAGTAATAGGAGCATACATTTTGGTTTTGAACCTTTATTAAGCTTCTCTATTAGAGCTTATTCTAATTATTTATTGTTCTTTTACAGGAAATAGCTTACACCCGTAATTATTAAAGGCACTCGTAGTTTAATATTTAAAAAAAATACTATTATTATTATAAAAATTAAATGTAACTATGACAAACATAACATAGCACTTGGTTGAATTATCACAATGCAATATATTGGTAAAAACTATAAAAAAGTTTAAAGAAAATTAAATAATCAGTTTTGCTTAAAATATTAATTTTAAAAATAGTCTTTAATTTCAGTCTTCATAAATTTCTGTGAGATCAGCTGAACTGTCGTTAACGGGTAGGGTTTCCCAAAAACCTCTTCTGTTGTCAGGCATGAGTGGCCCAAGCTTGGAAAGTATAGCTGATTCCTCTCAGATGTTATACCTCGTGGAGAAAGCTTCTGCTCAGGCAATGGAATGCCAATTTTAAGATTTTTAACTCTCAAGAAATCCAATTCTATTTGCGCTTCAGTGTCATGGCTGTTCTTGCTCTGAACATCGAATTGCTCCCTCGCCGATAAGTGATTTCAGTCATGTTTCTTAAATAGGCTCGCGGCACAGAATGTTGTAATTTATACGACGAAGAGCAGTCTTCAAAACCGTGAAAATCCGTGATTGTAATTTTTTTCACCACAGTATTTGAACCAGTCAGCGACAGCTTTGCAAAAATCTTCAAAGTCATACACTCCTTGTTCTTCTTATGTGATTGCTTCACTCTATGGTGAAATTCATCGGCAGCCATAAAAGTATGACCAACTTCCAGATAACGCAGCACAACACTTTCAATATTTACACCCTTGGAATTGACTAAATATACTAAGTAGGAAAAAAGGCACCAGGTTTTGGGCCGCGCAGTTATCCAGCCACAAAATCACATTTTTGCAGTCCCATACCCCAATTTGAGTAACACGCGATTAATCATAATCGGTTTCATTTTGACAGTTCAACAATATTCATTGCATTATTTACGTTGTTGAGCAGACACATTTTTGGAACATAGGAAGCAATGGTTTAGCCATCAGTTTCAAAACGAAACCAATTATGATGAATCGTGAGTTACGCAATTAGGGTGCCGGTTTTCAAGGAAAAATGCTTGAAAGCAGCTCACTATGTCTTGCTTTTTCCTCCCTGCAATAGCTTCGTGCCACAAGACTCCCAGTGTTTTGCCAACTCAATGTAACCTTTTGTCACCTACAGGAACAAAACTCTGATTGAAAACGATAAGCCTTGGACAAAACCTTACCGTTTTAAATTCTTCCATGCGAAGTAACATAATTACCTTTTCTAAATCAACTGCAAATATTATGGTGTCAGTACTTTTTTGCTTCGTTTGATTTTCAACATCCTCTTCATATTTTTTTCTCGCTGAAATGTTGTACCTAGTGTGATGATCTTCATATTCTTTGCATTCTTCGCAATTCCTGTGCCTTATTGCTGCTTCTGCTTACTGCACTTCAACGTCGCAGGCACAACTGGCGCGTTTCAGTCAAACCCTGCCCTCCTTTCCTCACCCCTAATCGTAAATAATTTAAAGAAAAGGCACAACTGGTTATTTGTGCCTTTTATACGTAAATTAATTGAGACATGCATGGATCATTAATTAAGTTGACAGGGCACATCTGGCATTTGAGCCTTTTCTTTATATTATGTTGTAGGTGTGCCTTTTCAAAGTAGTTTTTAGTAAAAATCTGTATGAAGTAATATTCACATCTACGTATTTGTGCCTTTTCAATATAATGGTACATAAATGTGCCTTTTCATTGTATAAAACATGAATATTAGTCTCATTTGTGCCTTTTGAGCCTACTGTATCTCCGAATTCCTTGAAGATAAAATTCTACAAAAAATTGAGCAGATGTGCCTTTTTTTTCTGATTCTAAAAATGTATATAACTCAATTTTTTTTTAAATGTTAGTTGTGCCCTTTTTTCTTACGACGGCAGCGTAGTTTCGGCCGAAGCTAAGGGCGACTCAATCCGTATTACCTACTGACATAAAATTATTTTAGGGCTTGACCAAAGTACAAATGACACTACGATTTGACAGTTGTTCCTACTCCCGCTGTGTTTTCCTACTCCAAAAAACATTAACGGACTTACAGAGTAAGCCCCATGTTTTTAATTGAGGGTGCTGTACGTAGGTACTCGTCTGTGTGCGTGCGCCTGCGTTTACTGATTTGATTATTTTGCAAAGCGCTCGCCTTCTGTACCTTCCTATATTGTGGTCGGGACAACAAATTATTATCATTAAAATATGAGTCAAAGTTATTCTACAACACATTTTGATTAGGTATTTTGATAACTTCGGAGAATTAGATGTCACCGTGATGAAATTAAATTTTGTTCAAGTTATAAGTCGGTGCAGACTTTGGATGGCAATCATTTGGCGTAATTTGTTTTGTTAGACATAATAATTATAATTATTTGTGGGGCTCATGGCTAAACAGCCGCACGCGTTGATGGAAGGTTAAGGTACGCTTGTCACGGTCTGTTCGTGGATGGGCAACTATCCATTACACATCAATACCGCTCCGTGCCTCGGAAAGCACGTTAAGCCGTTGGTTCCGACTGTCATTCGTAGATCTTTGACAGTCTTTATGGGGAGTCAGAAGTCCAATAAGTCTGACTTGCAGTTTTACCAAGAGGTATCGTGTTACCCAGTAACACATGCTGGTCCGACTCCACAGGCACCTGGGCTTGCTATTTAAAACTTTCATATTTGGAAGAGATGCTTCCCTTTTTTATGTTTTCTGACATTATGAACATTTCTGTTCCTATTATTTTTATTTTCTGACATTACGAATAAGTTTTTATTTTTACTGAATCAAGTATTATTTATTAAAATTTCAAAAGATATTAAATATTTTTCTTTCTTTTTGGAAATCAAATAAAATTTTATTAATTTTTCAAATACATTGCAAACTATAATTTTGTATAATTTAGAAGCATTTTGTTTAAAATTTGTAAATGTGAGTACCATGCATCCGTATAATAATTATGTTGTTGTGATGTACGTCGACTTGAAAAAGCGTGGCAGTTGAGAGTATGTCATGCTCACTTAAATGTCTTGCTGATGGTGGCGTGTGTGTTGGATCATTCGGTTCCCTACAAAATGGTTGAGCTGGATGGTGCTGATCCACGCGTCAAGTTCGTGAACGGGCGCCGTCGGTTGAGACTGGTCATCTCCTAACTTCCATGGCTAATTTTAAATCTTATATTTAGAATTGTTTTTTTTTTTTTACATTGTTCTCACATATAGAAGCAACAAGAATAATGTTCCCAAGTTTTTGTAAAACTTAACATGATTAAAAAGAGTGTCCATGGAGTTTCTTGCCCGTTCTTCTCCATAGAGATCTACGTTTTGGAATGGGCAACTAGCTTCAACTTTCCAACTGGTCGACTTTTTGACAATTCAAAAGTGCCTGAAAATGGTTTAATTGAAATAAATGCTTTGAGTTTGAGTTTAACTGGGTTATGGAGATCAGGTAGGCAGTCGCTTCATGTAAAATCTGGTTAGATAGGAAGCCGACCCCCACATTGTCGGGAAAAGAAAAGAATATTGGTTGCGATATTATACCTAATTATTGAAAATTGAGCTCTCTGTGCTTATCTGTTGCGACTTTGCCTATTCTGTAATTGGCTCCTTAAAATACTAAATAATAAAAATCTTGACATGAAAAGAGTTTACTTAAGGAAACATCAGAAACTGCTTTCGGAAAATAAAGCATGCCGGTATCATATCTTTTGCAAATAACTATTATGTATCAGGATATTGTAAAGGTTATTTGCAAAAGATGACTTTATATTGTTCAGACTGGCGATAGAATAACTTTAATCACATCACCAACAGTCAAGCTAATTTAGAAATTAATTGAAAAAACAGTAGGCGGGAGATTTGGCTGACAAGTGCAGGGAGCAAATTATGAAAGACTTGTAGAATTATTTTCTGGGAATAATTATCATTTTTAACCGACTTCAAAAAGGAGGAGGTTCTCAAATCGTCGGAACCTTTTTTTTTTTAATGAATGTTCCCCTATTACTCGAAGATGGCTGGACCGATTTGGATTATTATTTTTTTGTTTTCCCAGGTGGTCCCATAATCATCAAGTCAGGATCTGATGATGGGATCTTGGAGAAATAGAGAGAACTCTTAAAATTTTATAGGCACACTTGAAGCGATTTGGGTATTTTTTGGAAAAGTACTTTCTCGGAGTGATCCCATTTCAATTTGGTAAAGATCTGATGAAGAACTTCGGAGATAGGCAACGGAACTCCTCAATAAATGATAGCAAATGGACTGGAATTGCTGAAATGTCATGCCTGTCTATTGTTTATAACAGTTCATAACATAACATCACGCCGGTACGCTGTGAAGGGGTAAGCACATATGAACCACTAAAAAGTGAAAAAAAAAATCCACTTACTTCCAAAATAACACTACAAAGTGAAAAATAACTTTAATTTCGGAAGGCGGTGACAAAAAATTCAAATACAGCTCCAAAGACACCGACTTCCGAAATTAAAGTAAATTTTCACTTTGTAGTGTTATTTTGGAATAAAGTTGCACAGCAAATGTGTTTTATTTCTCGATCTTGTACAGAGAGCCCATAAAGCTCCCACAGTATTCAATACGCCAAATGAAGACACAAAAGGGAGGTGTTTTAAAAATCCTCTGAAAACGATTAATCACTCTAACAATACCTCAAATTGCGATTAAAATGAAGAAAATGTTGATTTAGCATTCAGTCGCATAAAATATTCAAATTCTTAAAACAGTGGCTCGGAGATAACGTTTTAATGTTACAAAATTATGAAATTTCACCTTATCTTACTTTTAATGTGAAGGAAAAACAACGTTTTTAAGGGACTTTTGTTATAAGAAAATTAAATGCAGAAGACTTGCTACATGGATAAGCGCTTTTGAAAATGTACAAAAAAAAAGTTGCTCAGAACAGCGAATGCACACAAACGTTTACCAGTTCCGGATTAGGTCTTTGTTGAACGGTAGGTCTTCAATTTCATATTATTCCAAATTTCAATTTCGAACGTAAAAAAATCGTGGGGTCACGCGATGCTGATTTCGAAAAATACATCACCTTTTTAGCAATTTCGTCGAGTAACATTCAGTTAGTACGACAGTTTATTGCTATTTTATCACGTTATTGTCTATAAACTCATACTTTGTTACATAGGAATAAAGTTTACCTCAACTACCAAGGTCGTTATACGGGCTGATTTTTTAGTCACCGTCCAAATTTTTCAGGGTGATAGTACCCGTTAAATTGAACAACTTTCTCCAAGGAACATGGGTCGAAATATGAAAAAAAAATCGGACCTCCCATACAAAATCGACCAGCTAACTATTGATTTTGCATGGGAGGTCGATTTTTTTTTTCATATTTCGACCCATGTTCCTTGGAGAAAGTTGTTCAATTTCACGGGTACTATGACCCTGAAAAATTTGGACGGTGACTAAAAAATCAGCCCGTATAATTCCCCGGTATTAAACATCCTAATGTTGGCTTAAATTTCATTAATCTCTGCATGATTTTGGGGGGAACACAAACGTGATTTTAAGTTAATGTCATCAAATGATAACTATATCAACACGCGAACTGTAACCATGAATTAGGCACATGATTAAGAATCATGTGTAGGTGTAGCAATTTTTCATATTATAACTTTCCATAAAATTAACCTTCTGTACTTTTTAAATAAGTGTGAATATGCAGAGAATAGATTTACAGTCGCTGTTACTAATTGAAATTATCATTAAAACTTTTTATTGTCTAGATAAAGGGGCGTCTGTATCTAATTACTACTTTAGTGTCACCTATCTTTTGTTAATTAGATTTCAGCTTGTCATTTTTCGAATTTGAAAATGTGTTTTATTTTAATTTTATGTATGATGTACATTGGTTTTTATTCCAAGTATTAACAGTATTTCATAAGGTTTATTTGATGATAATTGGTAACCTGTATCCATTACACTGTATTAAATTTTAAGTAGGTATATCACGTCATATAGTCGTTGGTATAATACCAACTTAAATTCATGAGTATTATGTCTACAATATTATAAACACGGTGGTAGGTACATCTACGCCCAACCTTATAACATGGATTTAGTACCTACACGATTCTGAAAGCAGATGCGTTGAAACATTTTGTCGGTTAAAAACAAGCTATTCTTTATATTTAGATCGCTATTGCACTTTTCAATTAAACAGCAAAGTTGTTTTCATAACCGACGAAAAATGGGTTGTAGTTGCTGGGTTAATGTCTCTGCCACCTTGCAGAGATCAAGCTGAACAGTTTCAAATGTACCTGTAACTTTGGCCTCCAGTGCCAGAGTTCAAACAATAACACTGCTTGGCAGAGAAATTATATAGAAATACATACTTTCTTACCTGAACTCTGAAACAAGAAACTTCACTAACAACTAAAGATGGTTCCAAAAAGGTCAAATGCCTTTGAACTTACCACTTACAGTTACCAAAATTTAAAGGCACAATCATTACCAAAAGGTGTGCCTTACCATTTAACTTTGAACTTTGATCCATTGTCGAATGGTCCGATGTCGTTTACTTATCGATTACTGCCAGTTTTTAGAGACGTTGATAGATCGCCCCGGGCGGGCATTCTGCTTCCACCGGTTAAACCTATTCTGTGGGGGTTCAAGCTATGAGAGAACTGGTAATTTCGAGTTTTGCAAAGGGGAAGACTGTTTCTTTTCTTTAAGGGTACAATTATTTGAATTGTAGTTATAGTCAAGTACTGCTACAAGTTATTCCTGTATGTTGCCCACCATACGGTATAGAATTGATAGTAAAATTTGGGAGAACGCACTGGCTCTTGCAGCATACATTTTTGTACCTAATGAAGGAGTTGGAGCTTCACTTTGGGCACATTTTTAGAGCAATAAAGAATTAAAAAATATATTATTATGATTAATATTCTGAAGATAGTTTCCACCAAATATCAGTGTCCGATACACTCGCTCTGTGTAAGCATCGTGGCTGGGACGGTAAAATAAAATGTTTTGATTATTATTTGTGTTTTGATGATTACTTAATGTTTTGATTATTATTTATATTTAAATTCGTTGCCTACTAACAATAGTTTATAAAGCTCCTATTGTTACTAAACATATTATATCATGTTAACTGACAAATAAATAAATAATAATATTGTATAAGTTCGTTCAAATTCGTACTACAAGGAGCTTTTCGAGCATTCAATATACGATTTATTTATTCTGCCAAACAATTATAGTATTTACCAAAGACAATATTTACTTAACGCTCTCAAGCTTTAATTGTATGTAATGCTCAATCTAACGTCCTTACTTCTACCATTCTCGTAGCAAAATTGCTACGAGAAATCGCTAGGAGAGCTCATGGCGTAGATACGCCTTTTTTTTGGGTGCGAAATCATCAAATAACTTCTCCCGCTCTGGGTGGAGCAGGAGGACGTATCAGACTTTTACTGACTAAAACCTACCCGTGTTCCCTCAGTTGCCTGTATGCCAGGGGTCGCGGTATCTCCATCGAACAATCCGCACCCCTGGCAGGCATCGGTCCTTGCGGACCCCACCAGTTGGTGCTGAGGTCTCTTTGAGGCGCGCGTGGAATACAACGTGCCGTCGACCCGGGCTTGGTCCTTACCGGACAGCGAGCTACCACTTACTCGCCGTCCGCAAGCCCGCGCCTACGGTGGCCAGGAATCAGCCTGGGATTCCCGACGCCCAGGGCGTCTCCTGCGGTGACTAAAGCCGTGAGGGCGCATATACTGCCTCTCCCTCACGTGCACCGCCTCCCTCTTCAAAATAAATAATAGTTGAAAAAGATAAAAAACACGCTTTAAAAACCAAACTAAAAAAGGAGAAAATAATTTAATTCAATTAAAAAGCGTGGGGTGCTTTACATTAAGTGATTATAAAAATACCTCAAAAAGCACCCCACGCTTTTTAATTGAATTAAATTATTTTCTCCTTTTTTAGTTTGGCTTTTATAGCGTGTTTTTTTGTTTTTTCAACTATTATTTATTTTCTATTTTTTTAGTTCTGCTAACTAGAAAAACGTGATATTTTTCAATTTTTTTAATTTTTCTTGTTTTTTTTTTAATTATTGAATAGTCATCGGTCCTCGATAAGTTTCAATGAAATCTGACCGTTTAAAGTGGGTCAAAATAGCGTCCAAAGGAGTCGGTTACAAACAAACAAACATACAAATCAACATACAAGTGAAGCTAATTAAAGCGTGTAAAAATAAAAATGGCGTGAATTTGTTACTGAACATTTATATTTTACAAATCCTTTCTCGCTTCCGCTTGTTACTTAACTACCATTACCTACTTTCATTTACTAAGTGTAAATATAGAGCTGAAACTTTTCTATTACTGCCGTTTGAGATTGGCCAGATATTTCGGCGTACAGGTCTTCAATCAACATTCTTTTTTCCAAGATTGCAGGAAAATATTTTTATATACAGGATGACTTGTAATTTAACGTAGGTATTTCAGTTGGGAATAGTTGATCGTAAGTGAAAATAAAATAAAATAGACGAAGCTTAATAGTTCCGGAAATAAAAGTTCTAATTTCTGTACAATATTACAGAATAGCATTCCAAGGCTTTGTACAGGCTTTGGGTACAGAGCAATTTAAGAACTAAAAAGTGACATACTAGGTTAGGTATAATAATGGATGCATTTGGTGCAATTTACTGATAAACTTTTGTATTTTATTAATTGTCACCTTTTTCAGACTTTGACTTTAAATAATTTACGGTTACGAGATCAAATTCGGTAATGTTTTAATGTTAAAAATATATCTAAATTAATAAGATCTGGTTGTTGAAATTTATTGATATGCAGCTATTCCAATGTTGAACAGATTTATTAGCAAAAACTGACAGACGAAAAATAATTTTGCAGGATTTTTTTCTCTTTTGTTACCACAATCACGTTTACAAGAAAAAATCGCACACTGAGTCACCTTGTACATAATGTCGCTGACTATTTCATATACATTCAGACAAATTGTTCCTCATATTGAAGGAAGACGAAACTGTTTCTATTTTCTGATATTTCCTAGGCATTGCGTAGGTACAGAATTGATTGAATCTTTCTTACAGATTGATCTGGATTCATTTTCCGAACATATTGAGATTTATGTCGTGGACCTTATGGTTACTGAAATAGGACCGCTTAGGATCTGGCCACCGTTATGAAAGAGAGCTAAATTCCGTATTGGAATAATAATTATTAAAAAAAAAACATTAAGTAAACAGCGTAGCATCGACGCGCAACATGTTATTTGCAAAAAGTTTGTTAGACATGGCTGCTTCGAGTCCAAGAGTTAGTCAGGGATCCGTGTTGGGGCCGCCTCTGTTCCTGATCATGATCAATGACCTAATAACTAATGTTAAGTTTGCCAAATATCTATTACATGCAGACGACCTCAAGCTAGTCACAGTAATCCGAACGGACGAGGATTTTAATGAACTTAAAATAAATAAATTTTGTTTTCTATGAAACAGCAGATTTTTTTTGCCGAATATTTTTTCCCACACTTTAACATGGTCCCTGCCATCCTGTATAAGAGAGTTGCTGGAATTTGGGGAGGCCTTTGCCCAATAGTGGAACAGTATAGACTTACAAAAAAAAACTGTATAAGAATCCGAGGAATTAAAAACCTCCTCGATTTCAAGTTGACATATTTTATGATACAAGAGTACCTATGTTGTATATTGGAAAACTCACTTTGATACTTGAAATTCTTGAACTCACAGCCTATTTAACTACAATCCAAGCCACCAAGACTTTAGGTTCTCAAGTAGCATAATCATCTTGTACCGTTCCCACTGCTGTGACATAGGCCTCTTCTCTGAAGGTGGCAGTTGGCCATAATTCACCATTCAGTACCAAATGCGTGGTACCGGGATCAGATTTGAAGTCGCTATCATCTGCCTAGCATTTTCCCAACCATATTGGTGTTGGCTTCGAGCCTAACCGGATGCCTGAACATCAGTATTTTACATGGTGCGACTGCCTATCTGACCTCCACAACCCAGTTACTGGGAAACACGATACCCCTTGGTAAGTCTGATTGTCAGACTTTCGGGCTTCTGATGACCTGTAACGACTTTCAAAGATCCACGAATGACAGACGGGGGCTTAACATGCTTTCCGAGCACGGTGGGGTCTTGGTTTATAAAGATGGACCCATCCACGGGCTAACCGCGGCACGCATAACTTTAGCTGATCAATCAATCCGTGCAGCTGTTTTCACTTATCATCAGTATCTACTGAAGTAAACTTGATAAATGCAGTCAGGTTGTGTTATAACCTGCAACACATTAGAGAGACTACAAATTAAATAATATAATGAAACTAGCCTATGATTATTACTGCCAAGCGTGTTATTTGACTTAATTTTACTTGTATAGTCGAATTCGTAGTAGGTTTACCAGTTTTGACAACAATTCAATATCAGACGCTTCACTCGAGTTGCATTTTTGTTAGGGCACAGTACCCAAAGGGTGCCAGCGATACCCTTTTTCTAAGGCTCTGCTGTCAGTCCTTCCCCTTGTCAGTCCTAGTACTACCGCCCCTATAATAAAAAGAAAAAAAAAGAAAAAAGGGAGTCCAAAAGGAGAGCTGTTTACTAAAGTATTTAAAATATGTAGTGTTCAATATTATACGGTGATACGGAGCCCTTCGACTCGCACTTGGCCGCTTTTTTCATTCCACAAAATTATACACAAATGAAATGAACTGCTAAATTATGCAGTGTGCCCAAAACCAACATCGTAGAATCGGTTCACTAATCAATTCATTTTTCACTTGTAATTCATTTTATTTCATTTTCAGTGAAAGGTAAAAGTCAACAATAAGTGAAAAGTCTGATGCCGACTTAAAATGAATTTTAATTAATGTCGAAACTATCTTAGTGTTTTTTTTTTGGGTGGGAAATCATCAAATAACTTCTCCCGCTCTGGGTGGAGCGAGAGGGCGTGTCAGACTTTTACTGACTAAAACCCACCCGTGTTCCCTCAGTTGCCTGTGTGCCAGGGGCCGCGGTATCTCTTTCGAACAACCCGCACCCCTGGCAGGCATCGGCCCTTGCGGACCCCACCCTTTGGTGCTGACATCTCTTTGAGGCGCGCGTGGAACACAACGCGCCGTCGACCCGGGCTTGGTCCTTACCGGACAGCGAGCTACCCATTACTCGCCGTCCGCAAGCCCGCGCCTACGGTGGCCGGGAATCAGCCTGGGATTCCCGACGCCCAGGGCTTCTCCCGCGGCGACTACGGCCGTGAGGGCGCATATACTGCCTCTCCCTCACGTGCGCCGCGTCCCTCTTCGCGAGCATTACTGCTTCGCAGAAGGAGGTGACGGCTAGCCATTCACTCTCGCTCCGTACCATAGCCTGCACCAGGGCCGGACGCGAGAGATCGCTGCCGCCGATCGCCTCCACGAGGACACGGCGGTGCTCCGCCCAAGCTGGGCAGACCGCCACCGTATGCTCCACCGTGTCCTCAGGGCGATCTTCGCAATGGAAGCACCCGGGCGTTTCCTCCCGCCTTATACGAAACAGGAACCTCCCGAAACAACCGTGTCCGGTGAGGACCTGCGTCAGTCGGAAGGTGAGGACGCCATGCCGCCTCTCAAGCCACTCCTCAAAGAGGGGACTTACCGCCGCTATCGTGGCGTGCCCAAACTATCTTAGTGTCACGAGCATAAAAAGACATTGTCGTGATATGACATTCTTAGGGTGGTTAAGTAAATACGAGGTCGACTTTATACGATCGAATTTTAATGACATGGCGTGAGATTGTGTTCCGGTAAATTATTGACTATTACTAGCCTTATATGGACACATAATTACCGTAACACTGTAAGTCGGTCATCGCCATTACATTTTCTGTGAATGGTATTTCGTATTTCGTTATTCGGTACTCAATTTCTCGGATTTATTTAGTTATTAACCTTACATCAATCAATGTTAAGCTGAGCTTGCAGTGTCTGTGCCGGCTTTCACGAATACTAGGCGACACCAACATTAAAGTGATAGAAAAAAAACAAAATAAGTTTATTTTCGGTAAACATAATGCAGAAAAAGAACACAAACACAAAAAAGAACAAGTTGGGGAAAAATACGCGTCATATCCACGCAAAACAGCCATCATTCAGCATAATGCTACGACTTTATCGAGAGCCCGAGCACTGGTTTTCAGCGACAGTGTTGACGTAATGACGTCAACAGGTACAGCATAATTATGATAAGATACAATTTAAATTGAAAAAAAAAAACACGATTTTGTATTCTCAACGCTCGGCAGTGAATTAGCATTAGTTATAAACTAGTCAGAGAGTGATACAAACTAGTCGACAAAGTAAGCAGTGAAGCTAAAGCTACCTGTACTACATGATTTAAAAGAGTGTCCTTGGAGTTTCTTGCCCGTTCTTCACCATAGAGATCTACGTTTTAGAATGTGCAACTAGCTTCAACTTTCCAACTGATCGAATTTTTGACAATTCAAAAGTAAATGGTTTAATTGAAATAAATGCCTTGAGTTTGAGTTTGTATATTTTGACGAAGGATAAGGGCAGCTCGTTTAACTGGAAGTCAACCATAAGCAAATGAAAACGAGGAGCTTCAGAAGGGCTGCTAAGCTCAAAACTCAATCATTTATTGCATTCCACAATGTATATGCTTAGGTGTTAAGTAAACATTTGTTGTGCCAATCGTGGACTCTGCCGGACACAGCAAAATAAAAATTTGAAGGACGAGGACTTATTTAGGTATACATGCAACTAACTTATCCTAAGTTTAGTCTAAGGTCAAATTTTATTAATTATTTATTTTGTTATTAATTTATATTATCATGTCAGTTCTATCGATTTGTCAATAAAATATTCATTTATGCTATAATAACATTTATTTAGTAATAACTTTTTTTTTTGTAAAAACAGCAATCTTTTTCTCATTTCTGAGTACCTCGGGTAGTTTGTTATACATTTTAATCGACATAACCAGTGGATTAAATTAGTGCGTTTTTAAACGGGGTATCGGTAGGTTTAATCGTGTTTTGTGTTGGAGTGTGTTACTTGTTTCGTCTGTTTTTTCATTTTGTATAAAAGTCTCGGTGAGTGTGTACGAACTTACATATTTCCAGTATGTGCATACAAGGAAGAGTTATAATGTGTAGTTTTTTTTAATGGGTTCTGCAGCTATCCGTTTGTTCTAAATTAACTAAAATCCGTAGTAACTTTTTTGATTTGTGAACAGCGCCGGTGCGTCTGTGCTATTTTAGCTACAAGGACCTAGTAATAAAAAAATAAATAATAGTTTAAAAAACTAAAAAACACGCTTTAAAAACCAAACTAAAAAAGCAGAAAATAATTTAATTCAATTAAAAAGCGTGGGGTGCTTTTTGTGGTATTTTTATAATCAATTAATGTCAAGCACCCCACGCTTTTTAATTGAATTAAATTATTTTCTGCTTTTTAGTTTGGTTTTTAAAGCGTGTTTTTTAGTTTTTTAAACTATTATTTATTTTCTATTTTTTAGTTCGGCTAACTACAAAAACGTTTTTTTTTTCTCATTTTTTTTTTTAATTATTGAATTGTCATCGGTCCTCGACAAGTTTACAAAGTTTCAATGAAATCTGACCGTTTAAAGTGGGTCAAAATCGCGCTCAAAGGAGTCTGTTACATACAAACATACAAACAAACAAACCAACAAACATACAAGTGAAGCTAATATAAAGCGTAACTTAAAGCAAAGTTTATAAAAAACGGCTACCAGAACCAAGGAAGGCCGCAGGCGCGCAAATTACCCACGGAGAGTTACATACTGACATACTGACATACAAGTGAAGCTAATATAAAGCGTGTAAAAATGACACGCTTCTGTTGTCAAGAACATTCCGCTGGACTTCTAAATGCATAAGTAGCCTATGTTGTTCCCACTGCATACGCACTGGATACAGTCCACCTCTTTTTTTTTAAAGGGAGTGGTCTGTAATCCACCACGCAAGCGCAGCCTCAGTGAGGTTTGGTAAATTTCACATGTCTTCGAATTTTTGTTTCTAAGATATCTTGGTTTCCTCAGTGTGTTTTTCTTCACCGTTTTGAGAGCTGTGGTCATAAAATAAATTACAAAAAGTAACGCGGCTGGCTGAATTAGTACTGGGCTACCACTGCTTTTTGAGAGCTGTGGTGGCTATTTACGTAGAACATTTAAATTAAATAAAAAAATCAAGACAACCTACTGTTCTGTGCCAGATGTAGGGTCAGCGACCAAACTGTTCGAAATCTGTGAAAGCTTTTTAGTGAACTCAGATCACATAATAAATCATTATAATCAGCTATTTAAAAATCATGAATAAACAGAAACAATACATCAAAATAAACAGATTGATTTACATTTAACTGATTTTTAATTAAAATGCTCGCATATTGATGGATCGTCACAAAATATTTGCTTCGGGCCAATATCGTTTTTGAAACAATATTCAGGTACTACCAATATTTTATTTATTGCATTTCAAGTAAGTTACCCAGATATTACTAGGGGTGTTCAATAAAAAGTGATAATGAGTATGAAGCAGTTTTATATTATTTAGTGTTATTTTATTTTTCGACATAATCACCTTTGAGGTTTATACACTTGGAATATCGTTTTTCTAATCCTAAGATTCCTTTCTTGAAAAAATCTTCATCTTGATCGCTTTAAAAATCATGTACGGCGGCAATCACCTTCCTCATCATTGCCATATTTGTTACCTCTCACTAGTTCTTTTATCCGCGGGAACAGGTAGATATCACTAGGCGCAAGGTCAGGTGAGTATGGAGGATGTTCCATCAATTCAAATCCAGCATCTTGGATAGCAGTCACCGCAACTCGGGACTTGTGTGCGGGGGCGTTATCTTGGTGTAACAATACAACTTTAGCAAGTTTGCCGCAGCGATTTTCGCGTATTTCCTGACGCAGTTTTTAATTTGTTCTGCGTATAAGGGCCCCGTAATAGTAGCCACTATTGAGGTATTCAATCATTATCACCCCCTGGCTGTCCCAGAAAAGAGAGCCCATAATCTTACCGGCGGATGGAATTGCCTTAAACTTCTTAGGCGTTGGAGATGACGGCCTCTTCCAAGTCATGGACTGTTGTTTCGTTTCAGGATCATAATGGTGGAGCCATGTTTCATCCATAGTTACGAAGCCAGCCAAAAATCGGTCAGGATCTTGTTGTAACAATTCCAAATTGATTTGAGAAATCCGCAGTCTTGTTTGTTTATGCACGTCTGTAAGCATTCTAGGCACCCAGCGCGCTGATACTTTTTTCATGCCCAAATGTTCATGTATAATACTATGGATACTTCCTATCGAAATCTTTAGTTCTTCAGCTACAAAACGAACAATAACACGACGATCTGCCGAAAAAAAAATTTCAACTTTTTTATCACTTGTTCGGTAACTGCCGTCGTAGGGCGTCCCGAGCGCGGGTCGTCTTTAGTTAAAGTTCTTTCTCTCTTAAACTCGGCACACCACCGCGCAACCGTAGAATACGGAGGAAAATTAACCCCTAATGTTCCTTTCAAGTCTAGATTACTTGCTCAGTAGTAATTTTTTTCAGGCAGAGATATTTTAATACGGCGTGAATTTAAATTTTATCCATTTTGCGTACCACGCTCCGACGCGACGAAAACAAATGACTTTATTTTTTTTATTTTATCAAATGTCAAAGTCAAAGTCAAAGCATTTATTTCAAATAGGCACTTAAAAGGCACTTTTGAACGTCAACATTTACATTAAAATAGAATTGATTCTAGTCGCCCCTTCCAAAATGTAGTTTCGTATGGAGAAGAATGGACAAGAAACTCCACCGTTACTCTTTTAAAATGTTTCAAGTACAATATTTAACATAGTACATTCACATGATTATGTGTGAAAACGATGCACCCAGAATAAAATTACCATACCAAAATAGGTAAACAGAATCAAATTGAAGCAATACAGATAAATTAATTCTGTGATAGATACATGGTGTTCACACATTTACAAACATTGTAAAAGTAAGTATAGGTACGATTTTCCTACAATATTAACAAATAATGAGTCAGTGTGTGAGTTAAAGTAATCACTGAGTCTAAATCAATGTCATAAATATAATTAATTATACAATTCAATTAGCAACCAGTTTGATTTTGTCTAGACTCTAGATTGTCCTATGGAGCAGGACCAGCATGTTTCCAAGCATTCTTATCTTGGATATAATCCTCTAATTTGTAATACGCTAGTTTACAAAGTTTACTTATAATGTGAGCTTTAAATTTCCTTTCATTTAATTGCAATATATCACAAGGTATTTTGTTGTAACATTTAACACAGTACCCCATAAAACATGTATGTACTTTAGCTAATCTGAAAAATGGTTGATCTATTTTGTCTTTGTTTCTAGTATTAAAATGATGTCTATCACTTATTTTATTAAAAAGATGTAGATTTTTTCTTACATACATAATATTTTCATAAATGAATTGGCAAGGTACCGTCATAATATTAATCCTTTTAAACAGTTCCCTGAGGGATTCGCGGCGACGTAGATTATAAATGGCTTTGACAGCTCTCTTTTGCAAAATAAAGATGGATTCAATGTCAGCGGCCCGACCCCACAGTAAAATGCCATACGACATAATGCTGTGGAAGTAGCTAAAATAGTAGCTAAAAAAGTAGCTAAAAATTTTAATGTAAATGTTGACGTTCAAAAGTGCCTTTTAAGTGCCTATTTGAAATAAATGCTTTGACTTTGACTTTGACCAAACACCAGCAAGACATCTAATTATGTTGATATTTCGTTCGCATTTAGCAGCTATACAGGGTGATTGGAAGATGGGTGCACAGCTTTAAGGCGAAGATAGTACAGACAATTTAGAACCATTTAAGCCATGGTTGTCTTAGACGAAGTCTCATCCCACACCCATCTTCCAATCACCCTGTATAATCACAGTGTGGTAAACCAGAAGATGTGTATCCAAAATAAGGCCTAAAAATTTAACCTGGTTTTTAACAGGCATAGGGATATTATTATACTTTGCTGAAACTATAGGAGGCATACGCATTCTAGTAAACAAGACAATGTTACTTTTATCAATTGACAGGTGTAGACCATTGGTTTCTAGCCAAGTCTTCAGTAAGCATAAAGAAGAGGTTAAGGAAGTACAAATATTTGCAACAGAATGACCAGATAAATAAAGAAGTAAATCATCTGCATATTGAAGGACTTGTACTGACTCATTTAGAGAGGATTCCAAATCGTAAGTGTAAATATTGTAGAGAATTGGACTAATTACAGAACCTTGAGGGAGACCTTTCCATACTAAACGGGTAAATGTATACCCTTCAATTTGAAGATTTAAAGATCTCTCTGAAAGCATGTTAATTATTAACTTAGACAACATTGTTGGAAATTGTAATGAGTTCAGCTTTTGTTCTAGGATTGATACCAGGACATTATCGTAAGCTGAGCTAATATCAAGGAAAGCAGCAATTACAGAGTTATTCGAAGAGAAGGTTATACGAATATCAGTTGTGAACACACTAAGGCTGTCTATCGTAATTTTACCCTTCCTAAAACCAAACTGCGATGTAGCTAGTAAGTTTTTGCTTTCCAAAAACCACTCCAAACGATTCTTAATGAGATGTTCAGCAAGTTTAGCAAGAACTGTAGAAAGTGCAATCGGTCGATAAGAAGTAACATTAGAAGAAGGTTTGTTTGGTTGCAGAATAGGAATAATTGTTTGAGACTTCCAACTTGTTGGAATGTTGCCAGATATCAAAGCTGTATTGATGAGATTTAAATATATTAAGAGAACAGCGTCAGACAGATTAACTATAAATGAATATGGTATACCATCTTCACCAGGAGCTGAATCCTTAACATGTGAAAGGACTCCTTTCAACTCACTTAGTGTGAACAGGGAATTCAACTCAGAATTAGGAATAGGAACATAGGGAAAGTGCATTAAAGATCTCTGTTCTGGGACAGAAGGAGGAGCTAAATGATCCATAAATTCATTGGCTAATTTTAATGGGAGTTTTGAGGCTGTTGTGTCACTGAATGCTGAACTGAATCTCCTAATATTTTGCCATACTAGAGATGCATTAACTTCCGGCGAGATAGATGCACAGAATCTTTGCCAACCTTCAAATTTCTTTTTCCTAAGGAGCTTACGAGTTGTACGAGCAGCATCTAGGTATATTTCAAAATTGTGACGAGTCATAGTATGACCATAATATTTTTCTGCTTCTTTTCTTTTTTTAATGGCCTGAAGGAATTTTGCCAGTAGCACCATTCTTAATAGGGAAAGTATTATCTGCCACCTCTATTAAAATTCTTCAGGAAAAGATTAAAAAGACAAGTTGTTTTTAATAAGTAGGTATGGCGACCCCGCCATACCCATTGCTTCTGTCTGTTCTTAGACACGCATAGCCAGGAATTCTAAAAGAGAACCCTGGTTTGAGCCATGTCTCACAGAGAGCGACTGCAAAGGGATCATATTTGTTCAATATGTAGGACAGATCAGATTTTTTATTCACAATGCTGCGACTGTTCCACTGGACAATCTTGGATAGATTTGGATCCATTATGATGGTTAAATAAGTTAGACAGAGTATCAATTACAGTGGCAACGTTGGACGGTTCAATATTATTATTTTTAGATAAGGTATAAATTAGCATGATTATTAAATTTAAAATTTGATTCTCATTATTATTTGTTGTTTTATTTTGGAATGCAACACCATTCCCTGACACAGAAACTTCATTACTGATTAATGCTTGATGAGCTGCCCGGTCATACCCCTTAGCTGTTTTTGGGGGATCCCGAGGTTTCAGGAATACCGTTTTTTTTTGTGAGGAGACAATTGGTGTGTTACATGATTGGGGTGAAGTTTGTGAAAAGAAAGAATTGTTAGTGGTATGTAATGGGGCAGATGTTACCACATCTGCATACAATTTTGAGATTGGTGGATGTAGTTGCGACGCTTCAGCATACGACACGCAGCTATGGGCCATATAATGCTTAATTGATTTTTGTCTCTCAAATTCTGGGCATTTTTTATTGATGGCGTAATGAATGCCACCGCAATGACAGCATTTACTATTACTCTTGTCTTCAATACTGCAAGTGTCAACAGAATGTTTCTCCCCACACTTGAAGCACTGAGGGTTCGACCTGCATTGTACCTTTGTATGGCCAAAACGACAACAATTAAAACATTGAATTGTTGGGAATGTATACAATTCCACTGGCATGGAATTATAACAACAAAACACACGTTTTGTTAAAATTTGTCCGTCGAAGGTGAGCACGACTGTTTGGGATGGTTTCCACACAGGGCTTGGTTCGTGTATTTTATAATTGAAACGCCTTGCTTTGATGACTTTCCCGCATCCAGCGGGAATAGATATATTTTCCATTATTTCCTCCGGAGACCATTCAGTAGGTAGGCCTTTAATAAGTCCAATACGACACACATTAAAAGATGAAACAAATGCCTTTAATTTCTCTTTGGCCAAATTTGGGTCATTTAAAAAAGAGTTTGCATCTACGTAACGGGAGAAGCTTAGTGATATTCTATTTCGACCAATGCGATTTAGTGAACCGTTAATTATGTTGTTGAACCTGCGTTTTTTTAAAAAATGTCCTAAAGTTATTGGGTGTAATGTTTGAGCCCAGTTTTGTGTATCAAAAATTTTTTGGATGTGTACAACGTATGGCGACAGGTCTGTGGCTTTGTACAAAGCCCTAGCAACCTGTGGCGCCTTCTGGGGAAGATCTGATTTTATGAGGTTTTCAATCTGGGGACCATCCACAGAACGTGGAGTGGCTTCTTGGTGAACTAAAATTGGATGTACCGGTACGTCTGATGTTATTTTTGGACAAATTGTTATAACTGAGTCATTATCTACTACTGAAACTACATTTTGGAAGGGGCGACTAGAATCAATTCTATTTTAATGTAAATGTTGACGTTCAAAAGTGCCTTTTAAGTGCCCATTTGAAATAAATGCTTTGACTTTGACTTTGACTTTATCACAATGGCAATTTGTTTCTGAATTATTATTTGTTCCAGTTGAGTGACCATTTCGCCTTCTTTTATTACAATTTTAACATATTTTGCGTGGAGCTCTAGTTCTTTTCCGCTCCGATCTGGTTATGGACGAGTCTGTATCCATACTGGATTCAAAAATTGTAACATTATAACTGACCGAGGGGACTGTGCCCCCCGGATCGGGTGGTTCATTGTCCATTTGTGGCCAGAAAAAATAAAATATAAAAAACTTACCCTAAATATGAAGAATTATATCTACAAACAATTACAACAACTAATCTAATGAATATTTACATAAATCTACACAACTTATCTCCAATCGTAAACGTTTTTTATTATTTTTATGAAAACGAAAGAAAAATACGCCCGCCAAATTCGATGATTAATCTCCTTGCCATTTCCAAATTTCCCGTTGTAATATTTATAATTTCGAGAGTACTTGATTCTTACGTTTTGTTATCAAATAAATTATTGTTAGTGGCAATAAGCACGAATAGTGCAAAGCCAAAAAGAAAAAAAAAAAACCGCCCTTTTTCCAGTTGAAGATTTCAAACGAAGGCGTCGTGATATTTTTAATTAGTACAGTTTTAACTCTTGTTTAGCTTTAATAATTTTGTTGAAAGTGAAGTGTGTTAAATAACTTTAGAAAAACAATCACACATTTAGCCAGTGGTTTAGTTTTAGTGTAGTTTTTTTTAATAACTAAAAGGTAAGAAACTGTAGTTTGTAATGTACTAACGTAGCTTCATTCTGTTTTAGTAGATCTAGAGTCCGTAGGATTATTAGTTACTACTAGTTAAATTTTCCTGTAACTATCCCATAAGATGGATACTGTAATTGATCGCTTGAATAAACTGAGGGAAGAACGAATTGCCAGGGAAAAGGCTCGAATTGAGAAGGTAAGCCACTTATTGACCTTGTTATTTCAACATTTGCCCTATTTCTTGTGGAAGTCGCTTCCCCGACCGGTTTGTAGTAGGTCTTATTGCTGAGAATAATATGTAACATAAGTATTCGCCCAGATGTTCGTTGTTTATTTATACCTATTTGTCATAATCAAAATATTCACTTAAAATAGGTTTACAAACTTACTCTGATTCTTAAGAAATGTAGGTCAGATAGTTTATCTTAATGTCTGAGAGCTCAGACTAAGAAATTTTATTCTGTGGATAGCAGTAAAAATAATAAATTAGCCTCCCGTCTAATAGTCTTATTTGATTTTTAACCGACTTCAAAAAGGAGGAGGTTCTCAATTCGTCAGAACCTTTTTTTTTAAACTTACATACCAACTCATTTAATTTTCCTAAAGTTAAAATGTTGTAACGCCATTCTTCACTAATTTCAGCTAAGAGAATTGAATCTCAAAAAATATAGCAAGGAGGAACCATTTAAAAACTCTATGTCTAATCTATCCACAACCAGCAAGTCTGTGAGGTCAGAGGTTAATTTGAAAACGAACTATACCGGAGCTGTTAAAAGTAATTTCCATGTCAACGGAACCACTAAGATTCCAATATTGGTACCAACGCTTAAACCGCTGAATAAAGAATTGACGAAGCCAAAAACTAGTGCTAATTTAACTAAACCTGGGGGCCAATTCTACTAATTTGCAACGTTACACGTTAAACTGTGTTTCCACAACAGTTCGATTTCGATCGCCGTTCGATAGTTACATAAAAAGTCATTCTACTATTTTATAAGCAAAATGGAAACTAAACTTCAAACGAATTGCAACTGAACTGTAGCGGGAACACAGCGGGTAACCCGCGTTACCAACATGCAAAAATAATATGTTTTATTAATACCAAAAAGAAAAAAGTTGAATCTAAAAATGTTACTAAACACGAATATGTGGCACTAAAAGTATTTTCTATAATTAAAAGACATAATGATCATAATTTTATCATTAACTTTGTCCTATAGTAAACGTCACGCTCATGTTCGATTTTGTTAGTAGAATAGGTTTTGACATTGTTTCAATCGATCGTTGGCGTAACTAAAACGTAACCGCAGCTGTGTCGCAGCTGGACCGTTGTTCATTTTAGTAGAATGCGAAAACGCTTAAAAGTGGTGATTCGGTTGCGGTTCTATTGCGTTTTTTAACAAATTTGTTAGTAGAATCGGCCCCCTGATGGAAAAAGCCTTACTTCCAATATTCCCAAAGCTTCTGCTTCTAATGTCACAAAGGAACTTGCTACGAAGCCTGCAAATGCTATGAACACTGACAAAAAACTTTATGCCACAACTTCTGACAAGAGAAAGAGAAAATGAGAAAAGAGAAAATACAAAAAAAAAAATTATTTCAGACGATACAGTCCATAGATTGTTAGTAATTAGTAATAAATAATAAACAAAAATAATAATAGTAACAAAAATGACAATAATAGTAATAATGACAAAAATGTTCTGATAAATTATTTTATTGGAGGTCGCATATTTATGTATGCACTGGCCTGTGAGAATAATCGTATTTAACACATGTCTGTCAATGGTTTTGAATTAGCTTGGTTACGGTTTGTTTATGTTCTAATACAATTGTAACTTGCGTGTAAAAATATTGTACCACCTATGAATATTATACTCTACCATCCCACTGCTGGTCATTTCTTTATTCCAATAGGTTATGGGCCCAGAACCCAGACGCACAAATGCTAGAGCGTAATTAATAAGTTGAGTGGTTTGAATATTAATAAAATTGTGTACTTGTGAAACTTACGAAATCTCAATTATGTCAGCTGAAGTTGGCGTAAATAGTATTAAGAAGCTGAAAAATTCATCTGACTACACAAATTGGAAATTCCTGGTGCGAAATTACTTAGAGAATAAAAACTGGTGGGGAGTAATTTCTACAGATGTAGTAAATGCTGACGTAGACCGGCAGGCACGAACCACAATATGCTTGTTGTTAGAACCAGAGTGCTTTACCCACGTCTACAATGCGAAGACTGCGAAAGAAGCCTGGAATAACTTACGGAAAGCGTATGAAGACAAAGGTTGGGGAAGACGTATACATATTCAGCGAGAGCTTTTCAACTGTAAGTTAGAAAATTTTGATTCTATGGAAAGCTACATATCCAAAATTACGTTCCTGACACAACAATTTGTCCGATATTGATGCTCAAATCCCTGATGATTGGATCATATCGATTTTGCTGGGTGGATTGACCGCCGAGTACAGCCCTCTCATTATGGCTGTAGATAATAGTGGACAAGAAATCACGTTAGAGCAGATTAAAATGAAATTGTTACAAGAAGGAAGTAGACAGAGTAAGTTGAACACAGAGAACGAAAAAGTTTTAGTTACACGTAAAGTGCAGAATGATGCAAGATCTAACACTAAAACTAATGATCGCAAGCAGAAATTCATCTACAAGTGTTTTAAGTGCCACAAGTAAGGACACAAGGCGTCCGAATGCAAGGAGCGGATCAAAACCGCGAATATCTGCCTGAATACGAAAGGGGCGATAAACAAAGATAAGTGGTATTTAGACAGTGGGTGCTCAAATCATATGACCCATGATAAAAACAAATTGTTGTCTTACACACAAGCAAAGGGCAACATGAAGATCGCAGTAGCAAACGGAGAGAAGTTATTGGTGAAAGGACGAGGAAATGCTGAGCCACGAGTCGCCGAAAACGAAAAATTAATTTTAGAAAACGTTTTACATGTTCCTGATTTATCCATGAACCTAATTTCGGTGAGCGATTTGACCAAGAAGTTGCATGAATTTTGACAATGGAGGTTGCATGATTCAAAATAAAAAACGAATCGTTGCAAGATGTCAAGAGGTCGGCGGAATTTATGAGTTGACAGAAAATCAAAATAACGTCGTCAATGTGACATTGTCAAAACAAAATGAAAATATTTCGAACATTTGGCATAAAAGATTAGCTCATTTATCGCGTAATTATATGAATAAAATGAAAGTTTTAGTAAGCGGTATGGAATTTAAGAGTACCGATTTATGCGAGCCGTGTATTCCATGTATTGAAGGAAAGACATGCAAAAGTCCTTTTAAAAAGCAAGGTACGAGAGCGAACGAGGTCTTACAGTTGATTTTTAGCAACGTTTGTGGACCAATCGAGGAGCCGTCGTTTGGTGGTTCGAGGTATGTTCTTCTATTTATCGACGATTATACTCGAAATACTCATGTTTATTTCTTGAAGAACAAAAGTGAAACTTTCGATAAGTTCCGTGAATACAAGGCGGAAGTTGAGAATGAGACAAGTAAATCTATTAAATGTCTGAGATCTGACAACGGCACAGAGTACTGTAATGGTAAATTTAAATCATTTTTGAAGTCTGCTGGCATAAAACACCAGACGACTATACCGTACACGCCGGAACAAAATTCTGTCGCAGAAAGAGCGAATCGGACTATAATAGAAAAGGCAAGAACATTACTGTCAGAATCTAACCTGAGCAAACAGTATTGGGCCGAGGCTGTAAATACTGTTGTTTACCTAAAGAACAGAAGCCCCACGAAAGCATTGAATAATGCGGTACCAGAGAAGTTTTGGACTGGAAAAGATGTGGATGTGAGTCATCTGAAAATCTTTGGTTGTTTGGCATATAGATTGATACCAAAACAAAAGAGACGCAAACTGGACATGAAGACGGAACCGATGATTTTTATTGGATATCCAGATAATCAGAAAGGTTATCGTCTGATGAATCCTAAGACAGGTGAAGTGACGACTGCGAGAGATGTCAAATTTCTGGAAAACGTCTTTCTCCAAAAGGAAAACGTAGAAAAATCGGAAGTAATCATAAATCTGAATAAAGATTCTGTTCCTTTCAGTTTACCCAACGGATCTACAAGCAGATCTGAACGCTTGGAGGCTCACGATGATATGTATTGTGATACTGTAGACGAGAACATAGAAGTATCGGAGGAGATAGGACCTGAACCTGTAGTACCAGAGCGAGTACCTGATGACGTATTGACTGAAGAAGAAGTCAGAACACCTGAATCAGAAAGAAGGTATCCTGTAAGGAGAACGCAGACAAGTCGATCGGTACGGATGCAATGTTATGTATGCTAAGGAGAGCAATCTTGATGGTGATCCATTAACTATTAAAGAAGCGTTGGCGAGACCAGATAGTGATTTATGGCAGAAAGCGATAGATAATGAACTACTGTCACTAAAGGAGAACCAGACTTGGACGTTGGTGGATCTTCCAGCTGATAAGAAGCCTATTCAATGCAAATAGGTATTCAAAGTCAAGAAAGATAGCGATGGCAAGGTAACGAAGTACAAGGCTAGACTTGTAGCAAAAGGCTTCACACAGGTATGTGGTGTAGATTATACTGAGACTTATTCTCCGGTAGTTAGAAGCTCTACTCTAAGATTATTGTTCTCGCTAGCTGTTGAATACGGTTGGTTTATTGACCAGTAGGATGTCACGACTGCCTTTTTGTACGGCAAAATTAAAGAGGATATTTACATGCTCCAACCAAAAGGAGCAGTAGTTAAAGGTCAAGAAACCAAGGTATGCAAATTGCAGCGTTCTTTGTATGGATTGAAACAAGCTTCAAATGCTTGGTTCAAGGAATTGGATAAAGAAATGTTAAATTTAGGCTTTGTACAATCAAAAATAGAACCGTGTTTGTATCAAAAGCAGCTTAAAAACAATAAGAAGTTGATTGTCTTTATTTACGTAGATGACCTTTTTATTTTTGGAAATTCTGAACAAGAAAAGCAAAAATTAAAAACCAATTTGCTTGACAAGTTTAAAGTGAAATATTTAGGGCCGGCTAGGCATGTTTTAGGCATGAGGCTGAGGAGAGACAAAGATGTTATTTGTCTAGATCAGCAACAGTTCATTTCGGACATTTTGTATGACTTTCACATGACAGACGCTAAGCCAGTTTTGACCCCAATGGAAGTCGGTATGAAATTAGAAAGATCGACAAATTCCCATAGTGATCTGCCATATCAAAGCTTGATAGGGTGTCTTAACTATTTGGCCTGTAATACGCGACCAGACATAGCACATGCGGTAAGTGTACTTTCACAATTCAATTCGTGCTATGATGAAATACACTTTAAATGTGCGAAACGGGTCCTAAGGTATTTAAAAGGTACGTCTAACCTTTGTCTCATTTTTAGGAAGTCGGGAGATTTAGACTTACGAGGCTACGTTGATGCAGATTGGGGAGGGGCACTTGATAGAAAGTCTTTCACAGGATTAATTTTCAAGATAGGTAAAAATATAGTGTCATGGGAGAGTAGGAAGCAAGCGACAGTATCCATGTCTACCACAGAGGCAGAGTACGTAGGATTGAGTCAAGCTTCGAAGGAAGCTCTTTATTTACGTAGTTTACTGAACAGTTTGACAGCTGTGGATAGTAAAGCGGTAGTAATTTACAATGACAATCAGTCTGCGCATAAAATTGCAGCTAACAAAATGATGCCTAATAGGACAAAGCATATAGACATTAAGTATCATTTTATTCGTGAGTGTGTACTGGCAAACAAAATTGAAATAAGGTACATGTCAACTGATAAGATGATAGCGGACATTTTAACTAAAAGCGTTCACAGCCCGAAGCTTAAAGATTTTAAAAAAAAATTATCCCTGGCAAATTATTTTATTAAGGGGGCGATGAGTAGTTAAATGTTTTGATGTTTTAAGTTTTGTAGAAGTGCTTTGTGTAATAAATAATTTAGATTTTGTTATGCATACTTTATTTTGTTAGATTTCTTCTGTTTTTGTACTATACTTTTGGAAACAGCGTAGTACAGTCGAACACAGAAGTGTTAGTGATTTATTTAGTTTTATGTACCGAGTATTGACAAGTACAGAAGTAATCATACGCATGTGTAATAGATTAAGGGGGCGTATTGGAGGTCGCATATTTATGTATGCACTCGCCTATGAGAATAATCGTATTTAACACATGTCTGTCAATGGTTTTGAATTAGCTTGGTTACGGTTTGTTTATGTTCTAATAAAAGCCTAAACACAAAGTTGCCAGAAAATCTTTGATCCCACAAAGTGCCTCAAAATCCACATCTCAATGCTCTGTCTTTGAACGCCTGTACAAACCAAAACCAGTCCCAACCACACATATGAATGAGGTTGAAAAACTTCACATTGATCCTATTTACTTGAAGAAAGTAATTCGCAATTCAGGAATTATTTTGAACAAGCGTCACACTGTTTTTGAAAACAATAAACCAAAAATAACAGTGCCTGTCCGTCGTTCTATTTCTGCAGTACATTTCAAACGCATTGGCAAACAAGAACTCGGCAATTGCATTCACAAATGGTCTTCTATTGGTGATAAACTAAACAATTTCCACCTCAAACGTGAATGAGGACGAAAATATCCAAGCAGACAAGGTAGTCTCTGCAGTCAAGAGTGAGAGAAAGAAAGTCACGTTCATGACTCCGATGGGTAACTTTAATACACCGAGACCAGAAGAACTGCGAGCAAGATTGAAGTCCTGGCTTCAAAAGCCTTCAAAAGCTTCAATAACCTGTGGACTCCTTGAGTGGTATCAAGTGAATGTCGGTAACCTAATACTTACGTCTCGTGGTGAAATTCTCTCAGAGATCAGGTGTCTTTCAGGGCTCTCTGGAAGGGCATGAGCACGCCTCATATGTAAAGAGCTTTGACACCATACACAAATATTTGTGTCATAAGCATTCTGAAGCTCATACTCTTCATGAGGAGGAGAAAACATCTCCATGTGACATGTCATAGTATCAGGCGGAACAGGAACAGACATTTTTTTCATAATGTTCGCAAAACAATTTGCACACATGGTACCATTTTCATCCACCTAAAAATGAATATTAAACTCTGTAATTATTTTAAATCAGGTCCATATAAGAAACCATAATTCTAAACAATTCAAGTTCTCACCTCATGGCGAAGGTCGTTTTCAATTATAGAAATGATGTCAGGACCCATATCACCAAAAATATAATATTGGCCATCTTCATTTATTACAGAAGAACATAAAGTACAGGGCACCATTGTCATACCACCTAAAAATATAAATAATTGTCGTAAGTATAATAATATTAGATACGTCCAATACTGATGTGCCTAAGTACGATCGTGGCCACAAATTGCAGTCCTAACTAGAGAAGGCCTAACTTTTATCTGTATGTAGGTAAGCCAAGCGAGACGAATTATTTCTCTGAATTACGACTGCACATAGGAACGCAATAATACTACAAAAATATCTTGGCACGTGGAAATTATGGTATGTGTACAGTAGTCCCCTCGGTCGGTTATGAAACCGACCGAGGGGACTGTGCCCCCCGGATCGGGTGGTTCATTGTCCATTTGTGGCCAGAAAAAATAAAATGTAAAAAACTTACCCTAAATATGAAGAATTATATCTACAAACAATTACAACAACTAATCTAATGAATATTTACATAAATCTACACAACTTATCTCCAATCGTAAACGTTTTTTATTATTTTTATGAAAACGAAAGAAAAATCACGCCCGCCAAATTCGATGATTAATCTCCTTTCCATTTCCAAATTTCCCGTTGTAATATTTATAATTTCGAGAGTACTTGATTCTTACGTTTTGTTATCAAATAAATTATTGTTAGTGGCAATAAGCACGAATAGTGCAAAGCCAAAAAGAAAAAAAGAAAAAAAACCCGCCATTTTTCCAGTTGAAGATTTCAAACGAAGGCGTCGTGATATTTTTGATTAGTACAGTTTTAACTCTTCTGTTTAGCTATAATAATTTTGTTGAAAGTGAAGTGTGTTAAATAACTTTAGAAAAACAATCACACATTTAGCCAGTGGTTTAGTTTTAGTGTAGTTTTTTTTTAATTACTAAAACGTAAGAAACTGTAGTTTGTAATGTATCTACTAACGTAGCTTCATTCTGTTTTAGTAGATCTAGAGTCCGTAGGATTATTAGTTACTACTAGTTAAATTTTCCTGTAACTATCCCATAAGATGGATACTGTAATTGATCGCTTGAATAAACTGAGGGAAGAACGAATTGCCAGGGAAAAGGCTCGAATTGAGAAGGTAAGCCACTTATTGACCTTGTTATTTCAACATTTGCCCTATTTCTTGTGGAAGTCGCTTCCCCGACCGGTTTGTAGTAGGTCTTATTGCTGAGAATAATATGTAACATAAGTATTCGCCCAGATGTTCGTTGTTTATTTATACCTATTTGTCATAATCAAAATATTCACTTAAAAATAGGTTTACAAACTTACTCTGATTCTTAAGAAATGTAGGTCAGATAGTTTATCTTAATGTCTGAGAGCTCAGACTAAGAAATTTTAATCTGTGGATAGCAGTAAAAATAATAAATTAGCCTCCCGTCTAATAGTCTTATTTGATTTTTAACCGACTTCAAAAAGGAGGAGGTTCTCAATTCGTCGGAAACTTTTTTTTTAAACTTACATACCAACTCATTTAATTTTCCTTTTTTTTTTTTTGAGGTTGGGAAATTATCAAATAACTTCTCCCGCTCTGGGTGGAGCAGGAGGGCGTGTCTGACTTTTACTGACTAAAACCCACCCGTGTTCCCTCAGTTGCCTGTGTGCCAGGGGCGACGGTATCTCTTTCGAACAACCCGCACCCCTGGCAGGCATCGGCCCTTGCGGACCCCACCCTTTGGTGCTGACATCTCTTTGAGGCGCGCGTGGAACACAACGCGCCGTCGACCCGGGCTTGGTCCTTACCGGACAGCGAGCTACCCATTACTCGCCGTCCGCAAGCCCGCGCCTACGGTGGCCGGGAATCAGCCTTGGGTTCCCGACGCCCAGGGCTTCTCCCGCGGCGACTACGGCCGTGAGGGCGCATATACTGCCTCTCCCTCACGTGCCTCCCTCTGCTTCGCAGAAGGAGGTGACGGCTAACCATTCACTCTCGCTCCGTACCATGGCCTGCACCAGGGCCGGACGCAAGAGCTCGCCGCCGCCGATCGCCTCCACGAGGACACGGCGGTGCTCCGCCCAAGCTGGGCAGACCGCCACCGTATGCTCCACCGTGTCCTCAGGGCGATCTTCGCAATGGAAGCACCCGGGCGTTTCCTCCCGCCTTATACGAAACAGGAACCTCCCGAAACAACCGTGTCCGGTGAGGACCTGCGTCAGGCGGAAGGTGAGAACGCCATGCCGCCTCTCAAGCCACTCCTCAAAGAGGGGACTTACCGCCGCTATCGTGGCGTGCCCAGCACTGGGTTGCGACAATCGCACTCTCCATGTCGCCATGAGATCCCGCCGGAGCTCTGTCCGCTGCACCTCGATTTCTAGCGGCAGCGGAGTAATGCCCCGGCGTTTGGCCTCCTCGCGCCACTCCCAGATATGCGCGAGGACCTTTGCCTCCAGATCCCATGGCGGTAATCCGGCAAGGAGGCCCGCCGCCTCACCTGAGATCGTGCGGTATCCCCGGATCATTCTGATCGCCATGACCCTATGGGACGCCTTCAGCTTACGGGCTGGTTGGCGCCTCAATGTAGGCGCCCACACCGGCGCCCCGTATAGGGCCATGGACCGCACGACCCCCGCGTAGAGCCTCCGGCAGGAGGCGTTTGGCCCCCCTAGATTGGGCAGGAGCCGCTTCAAGGCAGCCCCGGCCCGCTCTAGTCTGGGAGCCAAACGTCGGAAATGCTCCGCGAAGTTCCATCGGCTGTCGAGGACGAGTCCCAGGTACTTCATCGTCGACTCGACGCCGATGTGAACCCCTCCCGCCGTTATCTGGGAACCCGTGGGTGGCGCATTCCGAGGACCATGAAAACACATGGCCTCGGACTTGTGCAAGGCTACCTCGAGTCCCAGTTGCCGGATCCTATCGACGATTGTCGCAACCCCGTGTGCCGCTAAGTCGGCCGCCGCCTGGTACGACATCCCTTGCGCCAGGACCAGCGTGTCGTCAGCGTAGCAGACTACGCTGACGCCGCTAGGGAGGTCGGTGCGCAGCACCCAGTCGTATCCGATGTCCCACAGATGCGGCCCCAGAACCGATCCCTGTGGGACACCGCACGACATCTCTCGCCGGTTCCACTCTCCTTGGTGACCGGGGTAGATGACGGCCCTGTCCGTCAGATAGGCCTCGACCACACGACAGAGGTAGGTCGGCATCCGTTGATACCGGAGTGCCTCCCTTATGCAACTCCAGGGCAGGGTGTTGAAGGCATTGGCGATGTCTAGAGACACCGCCAAGACGACCCCACCCCGGGCCACAGCATCCCCCGTCGTGAGGGCTCGCACGCGCATGATGGCGTCCACCGTGGAGCGCCCCCTGCGGAAACCGAACTGGCTCTCCGCCAAATCCGGCCCCACCCGCACCAGCCGCCTGACGAGGCGGTCTGCAATTACTCTTTCAAAGAGCTTGCCCACCTCGTCGAGCAGCACGATGGGCCGGTAAGCGGACGGAGAGTCCGCGGGGCGCCCCGGCTTCTTAATGAGGACCAGTTTCCCCGTCTTCCAACGACATGGGAACCGGCCCTCCTTCAAGCATGCGCTTAGGAGCCCTATTAGTCGAGGCCCGAGAGCCTCCAAGGCCAGGACCCAGGCTTTTCCAGGCAAGCCGTCGGGTCCTGGGGCGGTACTCTTGGCATTCAGCCTATGTACCGCCACTCTCAACTCTACGTCAGTCACCTCTGGAGCATCGTCGTCGTCGGTGTGGTCCGCATCGGGCACCGAAGCAGGCGGAGCCATGGGCGGGGGAGCGTGCTCTTCTCGCGAAGGGAACAGAGTGCTCACCACGTCCTGCACGAGCTGAGGCCGGAGACTCTGCGTCAGCGGGGTAGCCCACGGGCGGATTTTATTCCGCACCGTTTTGTAGGGGCGTCCCCACGGGTCTCTGTTCAGAGTCTCCAGCGACTCCTCGCGGGCCAGCATTCTGGCCCGCAGGATCTCCGCTCGGAGGGCGGTCTTCGCCGCTCTGTACCCCTCGTACAGCTCCGCCTGAATGGCTTCCGTATCCGGAGGGCGGACACGGAGCCTGCGGTGCCTGGTGTACCGGTGCCGCGCAGCAACGCACGCCTCGCGCAGAGTTGTGAGCTCCAGCGACCACCAGTACACCTGGCGTGAAGCGCGTCCTGGTTGGACCCGAGGCATTGCCACGTCACAAACCTCGGACAGGGCCTCCTGGAACCAATCAACCTCGTCGTTGATGTCGGCAGGCCTGTCCGGTGGTGACACCCAGGCCTGCACGATCGAGGCTTCCAGGAGGAGCTCCCGGTCCAGCCGCTTCAGCGCCCACCGCGGACCACACGGGGCCCGTTGGACCGGCGCGCTCGAGGTCTGGGCGGAGACGTCAAACCGGATGTACCGGTGGTCGGAATACGTCTCCACCCCCTCCATGACGCGCCAGTCGACGACACGCGGCGACAGAGCGGGGCTGGCGAACGAAATGTCCACCACCGACTCACCCCGCATCCGCACACACGTGGCGACAGAACCCCGGTTCAGGACGACCAGGGCTGTCTCCAGAGCCCAGTCCTCCACCATCCTGCCCCGCACGTCCGTCAGACGGGAACCCCAAGCCAAGTTCTTGGCATTGAAGTCCCCGAGGACGAGCACGGGGAGGGAACGGAACCCGACGACGACGTCTCTCAACTCCGCTAGGGAGTTGTGGAACTCGGCGAGAGTTCGGCTCGGGGAGAAGTACACCCCTACCACGACAATCTCCCCGAACCGGGCTGCTACGCAACCCCTTCCCCTCTTGACACCCTCGAGGGTCGGGGTACCGGCGGCGGCCGACGAAATGAGGGTCACTGAGCCGCTCAGGTCCTCCACCCAGTCATCCCTGGGCGGGACAAAGTACGGCTCAGCGACCACGGCGATGTTAATCGACCACTGCGCCATGCTCTGGAGCAGCAGGTCCTGAGCGGCGGCGCAGTGGTTGATGTTCGCCTGGAGAAGGCGAAATGGGGCCATTAATGGCAGTCCATTTCAACCCCCTCCGGGGCCCCCTGTGTAGGCCCTGCCGCGCTGGAAACGGCGGCGGTGACAACGGTGGAGGCGGCAGCGGCGGCGGCGGTGGCGGCAACTGCGGTGGTGACGGCGGTGGCGGAGGGCTTGCCCCTGCCTCGGCCCCTGGCTTCGGCGGGTGGAGCGCAGGCCTTGCTCCCAGCCCGGTGTTCGGCCGGCTTGCCAGCTGCCGCACATAGATAGCAGTGCGGCGTGGCATTGCATGCCGGCCTTGTGACCGGGCTGACCGCAGCGGAAGCAGTGACTGCTGCGGTCCACCTCCGAGGTGCATTGCACACCCACGTGGTGTCCCACCTGGCAGCGGAAGCACCTCAGAGGTCTGGGCTCCAGCAACTTCACCTGCGCGGACACCCAGCCCACCAGGAGCCTTCGGCCCTCCTCGGTGATCTTCTTGGCCGCCGACACGGGGCAGCTCACCGTGATGGTTCGCATCCCCGTGTTGTCAGGACGAATGGTGCCCGCTTTCACCTGCTCGGCGGAGCACTCCCCAGTCCTGACGATGGCGGCCACCACCTCGCCCTCCGTCACCGAGTCGTCCAAGCCCAAGATGCGCATTTCAGCACACCTGGTGGGCCTGGACACTCGGGCCTCGTCCGCACTTAAGGACGCCCTTAGCCTTTCGGCCAGAGCGTCAGCGGTCGGGCCACTGGCCGCACCGGGGACCTCCAGCATCCGGGCCCCAGTCGCAGTTACCTTCACCCGGAGACCCTTGGCTACCCCTAGGTCCGCCAGGTTCACCGCCGCCTTTGCCTTGGTGAGCAGGTCGCGGTAGGACACGCCCTTTTTCTCCGCTTCCGGCTGTAGTGTGATCACTACAGCTGCGGATTTCGGGGCGCGTAACCTAGCCGCGGCACTTCGCTTTTTGGCCCGCTGCCGCCTCTCCTTCCTTTTGGCCGCCCTTGCAGCCTTTCCCGCCTTCTTCTTCTCCCCGGCCACCTGCCACTTGGCGTCGGCCGGAGGAGATTTGGGAGGCGGGGCCGACTGTCCTGCCACCACGGCTGGGGCCGTCGCTGCCTGCGCCACCCCGCCCTTCTTGGGCATGGTCGGCACCGGTTTCGCCGGGGTCCGTCCCGACTGCGGTGCCGACTTGGCCGTGGCTGAAGTGGCGGTGGCATACGTGGCGCCCTTCTGCTGCTGGCCGGAGGCCGGCTGACTCGCCGTTAGGGGGGGGCGCAGGACTATGGCCTCCAGGGTGGAAAACCGGCTCTGGAAGGCAGCCAGCTCCTGCCGCACCAGAGTCAGTACCCGGTCCTCCTCAGGAACGGGTCCACCCTGCCCATTCCGCGCCCCCTTCTGAGGCTTCACCCTGGGGCCAGCTCCTCGGAGCCCGGCCAGGTCCGCTCGGAGCTCCTCATTCTCCTTTCGGAGAAGCTTCATGGCAGCAGTCAAGCGGGCAACCTCCGCCCGCATCTCGGACATGCTGTCCGACGGAGGTCCTGTGGACATGTCCTCCGCTGCCGCCATAATGGAGGCTATGGCTGCGGGCATGGCCTTGTCTTTGGAGGATTGAATCCTCTTCAAGGCCACACCCTTGATCGCAGCAGTCACAGCCTCCGCGAACCTCGCCCGTCGCTCCGCGTTGGAGCCGCCGGCAGCGTCCGACTCACCGTCAGACGACTCTGAGAGGGCCCTGCTGCTGGTCCCCCCAGAGAGCTGCCCCTCCGCTGCCAATGCCTCGGCTGGGCTGGCTCGGGTCGGCTCGCCGGTCACCTGGGTGGCTAGACCTTTGCCTAACCGGATACCGCCCCGCCGACAGACCTTCCCAATCTTTCGGGCCGAGGTCACCCCGCCATCCGAGGACGACCCCTGACCATCCTTCGGGCGCTTCTTAAAAAACTCCCGGTTTCTACCGGGAGCTCCCCCTACCACACGCTCCGGGCCCTTGAAAGAGCCCTTCGCGCTCGATGCGGCGTCGGACTCCGACCCCGCATCACTCCCTTCCTCTACGCATTTTTGGGTTTTATTTAATTTTTCCATATAGTTCCCACGAGTAGTTTTCCTAAAGTTAAAATGTTGTAACGCCATTCTTCACTAATTTCAGCTAAGAGAATTGAATCTCAAAAAATATAGAAGGAGGAACCATTTAAAAACTCTATGTCTAATCTATCCACAACCAGCAAGTCTGTGAGGTCAGAGGTTAATTTGAAAACGAACTATACCGGAGCTGTTAAAAGTAATTTCCATGTCAACGGAACCACTAAGATACCAATATTGGTACCAACGCTTAAACCGCTGAATAAAGAATTGACGAAGCCAAAAACTAGTGCTAATTTAACTAAACCTGATGGAAAAAGCCTTACTTCCAATATTCCCAAAGCTTCTGCTTCTAATGTCACAAAGAAACTTGCTACGAAGCCTGCAAATGCTATGAACACTGACAAAAAACTTTATGCCACAACTACTGACAAGAGAAAGAGAAAATGAGAAAAGAGAAAATATAAAAAAAAAATATATTTCAGATGATACAGTCCATAGATTGTTAGTAATTAGTAATAATAATAATAAATAATAAACAAAAATAATAATAATAACAAAAATGACAATAATAGTAATAATGACAAAAATGTTATGATAAATGATTTTATTTCTGTAAGTAGGTTTGTACAAACACTTTTACACGTCAATCATATTTTTTTTAAACTAGATGAGGTCGGCGTTTCCTATCTGACTACTCTGAGAAGAAAGGCCGAAACAAACTCAGAGGTCACAGTCTCTTTTAAAGTCCAGACATAATCTTAGTCAGATCATGTGAAGAGCATGTGGATTGGTGTCTGAAATAGTCTTTTGAGGAAAGAACCACACAGATTGAGTGGACCTGTCCAATCAGTGCACGCATTTATCAGTAATCATGCAGCTCAACTCAGAATTTGAGGAGCACAAAGATTTGACGAACAATACCAAAGAAAGGACATTTGGGTAGGCTGCATAAATTACTCAAACTGCCAGATTAACATTAAAACTAACTGAGAAAGAGATGAAACACAAAACAAAAAAAACAAAACATGACCCACACGTTCCTCACATTCACAATAATTAAAACAATAATAATATTATATTTCTCAAAGTAAATATTCATGACAAAGTGTATATAATAACAATCAAATGTCAAAGAGTATAAGTTTGCAAAAAAAAAAACAAAAGAACAACATTCAGTATGCAAAAATAGGAGCAGGTCAATCCCAAGATGTTTTGTCCTCATGTCAGTCATTTGCCAAAATCTGAGAGAAACGTCAACAGCAACACTGCTTCAAATGGTGAGAAAAAACAGAACTTTGCTATAAGAAAGACTGATACTGTGTCAACTAATTTGAAGTTACGACAAAGCCTTGCGGTAACTAATAATAAGCCTAAACACAAAGTTGCCAGAAAATCTTTGATCCCACAAAGTGCCTCAAAATCCACATCTCAATGCTCTGTCTTTGAACGCCTGTACAAACCAAAACCAGTCCCAACCACACATATGAATGAGGTTGAAAAACTTCACATTGATCCTATTTACTTGAAGAAAGTAATTCGCAATTCAGGAATTATTTTGAACAAGCGTCACACTGTTTTTGAAAACAATAAACCAAAAATAACAGTGCCTGTCCGTCGTTCTATTTCTGCAGTACATTTCAAACGCATTGGCAAACAAGAACTCGGCAATTGCATTCACAAATGGTCTTCTATTGGTAATAAACTGAACAATGTCCACCTCAAACATGTGAATGAGGACGAAAATATCCAAGCAGACAAGGTAGTCTCTGCAGTCAAGAGTGAGAGAAAGAAAGTCACGTTCATGACTCCGATGGGTAACTTTAATACACCGAGACCAGAAGAACTGCGAGCAAGATTGAAGTCCTGGCTTCAAAAGCCTTCAAAAGCTTCAATAACCTGTGGACTCCTTGAGTGGTATCAAGTGAATGTCGGTAACCTAATACTTACGTCTCGTGGTGAAATTCTCTCAGAGATCAGGTGTCTTTCAGGGCTCTCTGGAAGGGCATGAGCACGCCTCATATGTAAAGAGCTTTGACACCATACACAAATATTTGTGTCATAAGCATGCTGAAGCTCATACTCTTCATGAGGAGGAGAAAACATCTCCATGTGACATGTCATAGTATCAGGCGGAACAGGAACAGACATTTTTTTCATAATGTTCGCAAAACAATTTGCACACATGGTACCATTTTCATCCACCTAAAAATGAATATTAACTCTGTAATTATTTTAAATCAGGTCCATATAAGAAACCATAATTCTAAACAATTCAAGTTCTCACCTCATGGCGAAGGTCGTTTTCAATTATAAAAATGATGTCAGGACCCATATCACCAACAATATAATATTGGCCATCTTCATTTATTACAGAAGAACATAAAGTACAGGGCACCATTGTCATACCACCTAAAAATATAAATAATTGTCGTAAGTATAATAATATTAGATACGTCCAATACTGATATGCCTAAGTACGATCGTGGCCACAAATTGCAGTCCTAACTAGAGAAGGCCTAACTTTTATCTGTATGTAGGTAAGCCAAGCGAGACGAATTATTTCTCTGAATTACGACTGCACATAGGAACGCAATAATACTACAAAAATATCTTGGCACGTGGAAATTATGGTATGTGTACAGTAGTCCCCTCGGTCGGTTATGAAACCGACCGAGGGGACTGTGCCCCCCGGATCGGGTGGTTCATTGTCCATTTGTGGCCAGAAAAAATAAAATGTAAAAAACTTACCCTAAATATGAAGAATTATATCTACAAACAATTACAACAACTAATCTAATGAATATTTACATAAATCTACACAACTTATCTCCAATCGTAAACGTTTTTTATTATTTTTATGAAAACGAAAGAAAAATCACGCCCGCCAAATTCGATGATTAATCTCCTTGCCATTTCCAAATTTCCCGTTGTAATATTTATAATTTCGAGAGAAATTGATTCTTACGTTTTGTTATCAAATAAATTATTGTTAGTGGCAATAAGCACGAATAGTGCAAAGCCAAAAAGAAAAAAGAAAAAAAAACCGCCATTTTTCCAGTTGAAGATTTCAAACGAAGGCGTCGTGATATTTTAAATTAGTACAGTTTTAACTCTTCTGTTTGGCTTTAATAATTTTGTTGAAAGTGAAGTGTGTTAAATAATTTTAGAAAAACAATCACACATTTAGCCAGTGGTTAAGTTTCAGTGTAGTTTTTTTTTAATAACTAAAACGTAAGAAACTGTAGTTTGTAATGTACTAACGTAGCTTCATTCTGTTTTAGTAGATCTAGAGTCCGTAGGATTATTAGTTACTACCTACTAGTTAAATTTTCCTGTAACTATCCCATAAGATGGATACTGTAATTGATCGCTTGAATAAACTGAGGGAAGAACGAATTGCTAGGGAAAAGGCTCGAATTGAGAAGGTAAGCCACTTATTGACCTTGTTATTTCAACATTTGCCCTATTTCTTGTGGAAGTCGCTTCCCCGACCGGTTTGTAGTAGGTCTTATTGCTGAGAATAATATATAACATTAGTATTCGCCCAGATGTTCGTTGTTTATTTATACCTATTTGTCATAATCAAAATATTCACTTAAAAATAGGTTTACAAACTTACTCTGATTCTTAAGAAATGTAGGTCAGATAGTTTATCTTAATGTCTGAGAGCTCAGACTAAGAAATTTTATTCTGTGGATAGCAGTAAAAATAATAAATTAGCCTCCCGTCTAATAGTCTTATTTGATTTTTAACCGACTTCAAAAAGGAGGAGGTTCTCAATTCGTCGGAACCTTTTTTTTTTAAACATACATACCAACTCATTTAATTTTCCTAAAGTTAAAATGTTGTAACGCCATTCTTCACTAATTTCAGCTAAGAGAATTGAATCTCAAAAAATATAGCAAGGAGGAACCATTTAAAAACTCTATGTCTAATCTATCCACAACCAGCAAGTCTGTGAGGTCAGAGGTTAATTTGAAAACGAACTATACCGGAGCTGTTAAAAGTAATTTCCATGTCAACGGAACCACTAAGATACCAATATTGGTACCAACGCTTAAACCGCTGAATAAAGAATTGACGAAGCCAAAAACTAGTGCTAATTTAACTAAACCTGATGGAAAAAGCCTTACTTCCAATATTCCCAAAGCTTCTGCTTCTAATGTCACAAAGAAACTTGCTACGAAGCCTGCAAATGCTATGAACACTGACAAGAAACTTTATGCCACAACTACTGACAAGAGAAAGAGAAAATGAGAAAAGAGAAAATATAAAAAAAAAAAAAAATATTTCAGACGATACAGTCCATAGATTGTTAGTAATTAGTAATAATAATAATAAATAATAAACAGAAATAATTGCCGAGTTCTTGTTTGCCAATGCGTTTGAAATGTACTGCAGAAATAGAACGACGGACAGGCACTGTTATTTTTGGTTTATTTTTTTTTTAAAACAGTGTGACGCTTGTTCAAAATAATTCCTGAATTGCGAATTACTTTCTTCTAGTAATTAGGATCATTGTGAAGTTTTTCAACCTCATTCATATGTGTTGTTGGGATTGGTTTTGGTTTGTACAGGCGTTCAAAGACAGAGCATTGAGATGTGGATTTTGAGGCACTTTGTGGGATCAAAGATTTTCTGGCAACTTTGTGTTTAGGCTTATTATTAGTTACCGTAAGGCTTTGTCGTAACTTCAAATTAGTTGACACAGTATCAGTCTTTCTTATAGCAAAGTTCTGTTTTTTCTCACCATTTGAAGCAGTGTTGCTGTTGACTTTTCTCTCAGATTTTGGCAAATGACTGACATGAGGACAAAACATCTTGGGATTGACCTGCTCCTATTTTTGCATACTGAATGTTGTTCTTTTGTTTTTTTTTTTGCAAACTTATACTCTTCGATATTTGATTATTATTATATACACTTTGTCATGAATATTTACTTTGAGAAGTATAATATTATTATTGTTTTAATTATTGTGAATGTGAGGAATGTGTGGGTCATGTTTCGTTTTTTTTGTTTTGTGTTTCATCTCTTTCTCAGTTAGTTTTAATGTTAATCTAGCAGTTTGAGTAATTTATGCAGCCTACCCAAATGTCCTTTCTTTGGTATTGTTCGTCAAATCTTTGTGCTCCTCAAGTTCTGAGTTGAGCTGCATGATTACTGATAAATGCGTGCACTGATTGGACAGGTCCACTCAATCTGTGTGGTTCTTTCCTCAAAAGACTATTTCAGACACCAATCCACATGCTCTTCACATGATCTGACCAAGATTATGTCTGGACTTTAAAAGAGACTGTGACCTCTGAGTTTGTTTCGGCCTTTCTTCTCAGAGTAGTCAGATAGGAAACGCCGACCTCATCTAGTTTAAAAAAAAATATGATTGACGTGTAAAAGTGTTTGTAAAAACCTACTTACAGAAATAAAATCATTTATCATTTATCATAAAATTTTTGTCATTATTACTATTATTGTCATTTTTGTTATTATTGTTATTTTTGTTTATTATTTATTATTATTATTACTAATTACTAACAATCTATGGACTGTATCGTCTGAAATAAATTTTTTTTTTTTTATATTTTCGCTTTTCTCATTTTCTCTTTCTCTTGTCAGTAGTTGTGGCATAAAGTTTTTTGTCAGTGTTCATAGCATTTGCAGGCTTCGTAGCAAGTTTCTTTGTGACATTAGAAGCAGAAGCTTTGGGAATATTGGAAGTAAGGCTTTTTCCATCAGGTTTAGTTAAATTAGCACTAGTTTTTGGCTTCGTCAATTCTTTATTCAGCGGTTTAAGCGTTGGTACCAATATTGGTATCTTAGTGGTTCCGTTGACATGGAAATTACTTTTAACAGCTCCGGTATAGTTCGTTTTCAAATTAACCTCTGACCTCACAGACTTGCTGGTTGTGGATAGATTAGACATAGAGTTTTTAAATGGTTCCTCCTTGCTATATTTTTTGAGATTCAATTCTCTTAGCTGAAATTAGTGAAGAATGGCGTTACAACATTTTAACTTTAGGAAAATTAAATGAGTTGGTATGTATGTTTAAAAAAAAAAGGTTCCGACGAATTGAGAACCTCCTCCTTTTTGAAGTCGGTTAAAAATCAAATAAGACTATTAGACGGGAGGCTAATTTATTATTTTTACTGCTATCCACAGAATAAAATTTCGTAGTCTGAGCTCTCAGACATTAAGATAAACTATCTGACCTACATTTCTTAAGAATCAGAGTAAGTTTGTAAACCTATTTTTAAGTGAATATTTTGATTATGACAAATAGGTATAAATAAACAACGAACATCTGGGCGAATACTAATGTTATATATTATTCTCAGCAATAAGACCTACTACAAACCGGTCGGGGAAGCGACTTCCACAAGAAATAGGGCAAATGTTGAAATAACAAGGTCAATAAGTGGCTTACCTTCTCAATTCGAGCCTTTTCCCTGGCAATTCGTTCTTCCCTCAGTTTATTCAAGCGATCAATTACAGTATCCATCTTATGGGATAGTTACAGGAAAATTAAACTAGTAGTAACTAATAATCCTACGGACTCTAGATCTACTAAAACAGAATGAAGCTACGTTAGTACATTACAAACTACAGTTTCTTACGTTTTAGTTATTAAAAAAAAAAAACTACACTAAAACTAAACCACTGGCTAAATGTGTGATTATTTTTCTAAAGTTATTTAACACACTTCACTTTCAACAAAATTATTAAAGCCAAACAGAAGAGTTAAAACTGTACTAATTTAAAATATCACGACGCCTTCGTTTGAAATCTTCAACTGGAAAAATGGCGGTTTTTTTTTTTTTCTTTTTGGCTTTGCACTATTCGTGCTTATTGCCACTAACAATAATTTATTTGATAACAAAACGTAAGAATCAAGTACTCTCGAAATTATAATTATTATAACGGGAAATTTGGAAATGGAAAGGAGATTAATTGTTATTACATAAAAATAATAAATTATAATAAGTTAGCAGTAGGGAAATATAATACAACAGAAAATTGTAACTATTTAACGACACCAAGTGGCCTAACTACATGGTAAATTAAGTAAGTAGTTATATACAGTTTATAAATAATAAATATTTGAATAGCTATATCATTATTTACAAGGGAAAGAGCTATGGTTTTATAAATATCTACATTAAAATTAAATAAAATACATGAGATAGAAGTGGGCAAAGGGACTCCGAGGGAAACAAGACTTTGGAAAAGTGAGGAGTGGTCTTATAGGGGGCAGGAAAAAATAACGTGGCTCAGATCTCCCACTTCAGCGCCACATTCACACGTAGGGTTTTGCACAATGCCAAGCCTGGCAAGATGAGCTGGAGTGCACACGTGACCCAATCGCATACGTTTGAATATTGTTGTAATCTTTTTGCTTAGCTTGTACTTGCTAAACCAAGGTTTAACAAAAATACATGGCTGAATAGTACGATAAAATTTCCCTTTCACTGATTGCCCGGACCAAAGCTGACCCCAGGATTCCTGTAGATAAACTTTGGGCAGAGCTGCCAGATCTTGGGTGTTATTTTTGTACGGAAAAACATTTCCACACAATACGGCATCATTAGCTAACTGGTCAGCTCTCTCATTACCTAAAATGCCACAATGAGAGGGTATCCACGCAAAATGCACTGAATACCCCTTAATAGAACACCTATAAAGGAGTTCACGTGTTTGAAATATAATATAAGGATTATGAGAATAGAAAGGGAATCTGGCCAAAGATTGTAAAGCACTCCTTGCATCAGTTAACATGAGTGAATTCCGTAAGCCCATCATAAGTATATATTCGACAGCTTTGAATAGACTGTAACATTCTCCCGTAAATACAGATGATTCGGGCGGGAGCTTTATTTTTTGGACGATATTATATTGGGAGTGGTATACACCTACTCCCACACATGAGTCTCTTCCATGCTTCGAGGCATCTGTAAACAAGAGCTGACAGCCCTTCCAGTCTCTATCCATGGTGAAGTTGAAGTTATGGTTATGACATACGTCATCTCTGTAAATGCTAAGGTTATAATGTATATTTGGTAACATAATTAATGAACTGTACTTACAGTGAATTATAGGAAGAAATTCAGATTGGTGACAAGGAGCTTCAATTAAATTGTATGTTCTAAAGCGTTTAACTAAACACGGAGTAGCTTTGTGCCTCCAGTAAGTGGATGAAAAATTACTTCTTCAGAGAGAGTGGAAAGTTTATTTCGCAAAGGATGATATGTAAATTGAAGACACCGAGCCATAAATCTATTAGCTAAAAATTGACGTCGCAAATGAAGTGGAGGGTCTCCACATTCCACCTGAAGACAATTAATGGGACTGCTTTTCATTGCGCCAGAAACCACTCTAAGTGCCTTGGACTGAACACTATCCAGTTTCTTAAGACCAGCAACATTAGCAGGTTCCAGCAAAAAAGTCCCATAATCTAATAAGCTTCTAATCAAGGTGTTGTACAGTAATTTTAATGAAAAGGGATGTGCTCCCCAATAAATGTCTGGGCTTTCCCTGCCAGTATTAACTTTTTTGTTGTTCAAGGAGTTTATATGCCATTATTACTTTTTACTGAACACCCCTCGTATTATGGAATATTATGTGGTTAATTATTTAATATCATTGTAACAGTACGATTCTTTCAAGCGAAAAACAATAATTATGGAATTGTATTTCGCTTGAAATAATCATACTTCACCGTTTTTTTAAAATTGATATGAATGCTCATATCAATTATAAAACCGGTGAAATGGGTGTCGGACTCAAACACGAAGGGTTCCGTACCCCAAGGCAAAAATCGCCGAAAAGACATGGTATTTGTGTGGAGACTTTTTAACTTTATTTTATTTTTATTATTTGTTGTTATAGCGGCAATAGAAATATACAGTTTGTGAACTTTCAACTGTTTCCCTATTACGGTTTATGAGATGCAGCCCGTTTACCGACAGACGGATAGCAATAGGGCTCCGTTGGAACCCCTTGGGTATGGAACCCTAAAAATGTGCAATAACTTAGTTTAAAAGAATATCATTTTCTCATACTTACCCCGCGTTAAATAAATATTAGCCATTCAGCAAGATTGTTGTGAAGCTGACTTTGAGCTATCAAAAGTCATAAACTAATTACGAGGTCGATTGTACGTTAGTGGTAGCATCTTTGGAGCACGTGATTGTTTTAAAGAGCGCTATTATTTTATTAATGGATGGACTATACCTACTTTGAGCAGCAGATCGAACTTATGTTTCAGCTAAAATAGCCTTTTAGCTATTGCTCGTCCCCCCCAGTGGGTTCCCGCAATGTCGTTGCGGGGGGGGCTCAGTAGCCGTGATCCGCTCCCACGGTGAAGTGAAGAGGAACCCCAAGGTGGGGCCGCTCGTCAGGGCTTTTGCTTCCAAGCCGACGACGTAGCGGCCAAAAAGTAGGTTCTGGTGAGGTGACCAAGGGTGCCAAGGGTGCCAGGGTAGTCTGGGGCCCTTGTGCTACTTGGTTCCTGGGGTGGTCACGGCGTGCCATGTGTCCTGGTGCGTCGGACTGGTGGGGTCCGCAAGGGCCGATGCCTGCCAGGGGTGCGGGTCTTTCGAAAGAGATACCATCGCCCCTGGCACGCAGGCAACTGAGGGAACACGGGTGGGTTTTAGTCAGTAAAAGTCTGACACGCCCTCATGCTCCACCCAGAGCGGGAGAAGTTATTTGATGATTTCCCACCCTCAAAAAAAAAATGCTATTGCTCGTAAAATCTGAATCCCAAGAAGAATCTTAGAAGTTTCCTACCTATGATAACCTCCTTCTTAACTACATCCCCAAGATGTTTTATCAATAACCCTACAATTTCGAACAAAGTTCAAAACATCTTCGGAGTCGGCTCGTGTAGAAGCTTGTACTACAACCATCTAAGTTTGGGCTACCTGCAGTAGTCCACAGTAATACTGAAACCGACAATGTTTGTAATGTAAATAATGAACGAAGGGATGGAAACTTGAGGGACTAGTGGTGAATTGGGAACGGAAGGTACCTATTGAGTGGGAGTATTGAACTTTGGAGGGTTAGGTTTAGAACATAAATATCTATCTACATATATGCAACGTCGAATGGTTTTCTTCAATGGACAATACTAATGATGAGACAAAACCATACCATTTTATATTTTTTATGTATATTGTCGAACAATGGAGTAATACACTCCCGAAGTTTGTAAAAAAATGTCGACTAGATTCACCTTAAGTTTACATTTGTGAGAGACTGGTGCTTAAAATAGGCATTGCAAGCAACGCACGTGGTACAATAGTCACCAGGGCCCCACGACGCTCCATAAGTACAAGCTTCCATTGGGAGCTTTTATTAGACTGAAGAGAATTTTGAGTTAGTTTTGCCCAGGATCGAGTGGACAATACAGGCTGATTTGTTTTTGCACATAATGCGATTGCCATTGATCGAATAGAAATACAAAATTAACTAAATAATACTCACTTACATTGTAATAACATCACACTGCGATCAATATCCATGCTCCCAATGTAACGAATATAGAATTATCCCCTTAGGAGAGTTTACTGTGCTGGGCGCGTAAATTATCATGACTTTTTAACGAAGAGCCGAAACACGTGGGAAGTAAACAACGTTATATAATTCAAGAAGCCCTTAAATATCTTGGGAAGACTGTTAACGGTTATTTTGGACGTTGTTATTATGTTGTGGAGTTAAAAATATCCTTTGACGTCAGTAAATAATTTATTGCAAATTAAACCTGGGTAGGTACTATTGCTTTGTAAGTTAATCTTGGACATGACTAACATCAGTGAAGGAAACCTGCACCCTAATTGTGTGACACTATCAATTAGAATCATTTTGAAGGATATTGGTATTCCATTGCTTCATATGTTCGAAAAATTTGTCCGCTCAACAACGTAAATATTTATTTATTTATTTATTTAATACTTCACGCACAGAAATGTACAGAGGCGGACGCAATGAATGTTGTTGAACTGTCACAATGAAAACCATTCCTACTGTTAGTGTGCTAAGCAATTACTCCGCGAGACTTGTAATGAATATAGGACTGCAATCGCCAAATTGCGACAATAATGTAGTATGCAACAAACGGTTTCGTAAATCATCACATCCGTCTGAAATTTACCCGTAATAACATATATTAAAAGATATGGTGACACTTTTACACTTAGAGATTATACGTACAAAACTTTTAGACTTAGAGGAGATTATACGAGTAATTAAAAAAAATAAAACCGACTATTACACCTAAACAATACATTAAAACTGTAGTATTAGGGTCCGTGTGTTGTCGGACGTAAAAGAATACCACCATCCCATTTCTTCCCGTGGGTGTCGTAGAAGGCGACTAAGGGACTTACTAGAGAATGGGCAGCAGCGTTCTCTATGCATTTGACCACCATACTGCGATCGCCAACCCGCCTGCCAAACGTGGCGATTATGGCAAATCCCTCCCTTTTGGGGGAGGCATAAGCAGTAGTCTAGCAGTGGACGTCTTTCGGCTGATATGATGATGATGAGGGTTTATGGCAAAGTGGCACACGACCACAGCTTTTGGATGAGAATACTTTTTGTTTCATACTTTTTAGATAGTCGGTTATTCAAATTAGAGGCCATCTTATACTGGTTTTGATACCACTGACTTGCAGCAGTAGTAACCACCAAAACAGGTGGCCTAATAATCAACTTATATTGACAACGTCATAGGCGTCACGACAAACGAACTCCAAAAAACACTAACACATAACGCAGGAACTTACAAAGAAAACTCAAAATGGCGTTGTAAAAATAAATTCTAAACATTCCTTACTAGGTCGAGAGGCAGCGCCAACGACCAGTAACTGACATGTCCACTCGATTGTACAAATATTGGGCAAACAAGACTGTTATAATAACGTTTGTCGCCAATGTTTGTTTTTATTTGATGTAATGATGCAGTGTTGCATGTTTAGGGACGAGGACGAATGTTGGCGGGTACTTATTATTTTCATGTCGGGTTTTTAGAATTTTAAAATAAAGATTTATTATGCTTCGTTGTTCTAGCGATTGTAAACGTGCCTGTTTAGCCATCTGAAGTGTTCAATACATGCTGCGTATTGAGAATTGTCACTCATACACAATCATGTTTTGAATTTATCGGTACCCTTCAAAATGGTTGAACTAAATGGTGATCCATGCGTTTTGGTGTTTGCACTTTTAGTTGAGACTAATCATTTCCATCAGCTTTTTTTATTTAGGCACTGATTTTTTTTTTGGATTTTTTTTTTGTATTTATATATCGTTCTTACTCTATGTATCTATACCTAATTTCAACATAGATAATTTAACCAATATTATTGATTGATACAGTTACCTCCTAAGTTTTGGAATGGGCAACTTGCTTCATATTTCTATTTTATTTGTAACAAGATTTTAATTTAAAAGAGTGAGAGAGAGAGGTTTCTGCCCGTTCTTTTCCATTAGGATACCATAGGTACATATTACGCTTTGGAATGACTAAATGGTTTCACGTTTTTGACTGACCGTCTCCTTGACAATAAATACTAAAGTACCTTATTTTGAGTATCAGTTTTTCATTAATAAATCTCAGTAGCACACTGTCTAGATTTATGCCCAGTTATGGGAAAAAACCTCGCTTCTTTACATTGCTCTTGTAACATAGGTAATTGGCCTAGGTAATGTGATTGTACGTACTTAAATAACTCTGCCTGCCCCTGAATGCTGGGTGTCCTGGGAATACAGGCTTTGTTTAAAATGATTTATTTGTAAAACGTTACAAGTTAGTCTAGTCTGACAGAAGAATGCCTAGGAGAGTATTCGTCTAGTAAACTAATTTGTGTTACAAACTCCGAAAAGTTTTCATTTTTTCGGGGGAACATCATCTCGGCTACAATAAATTATTGTTGCCGAGATGATTTATGTTTGACACTTGACGGTGAAATTAAGTTTATAAAAGTGATCATGTGAATGATCACATTTATAACTGTTGTAATTGTTAGTCTGTAATGTTAGGCTGTGGAAAACATTGTTCTCACATATGTATTTTTACAATACAACAATATTATTGATTTAAATTAGTGTCCGTGGAGTTTCTTGCCCGTTCTTCTCCATAATTACCTGCTACGTTTTAGAATGGGCAACTTGGTTCATATTTCTGACCGTCCGACTCTTATATGAACATTAAATGTGTCTGTACCTAAATGGTTTAATTAAATGCTTTGCGTTTGAATTTTAAAGAAGAGGCAAAAGACTTATCATTGTAGAGAAAATCATGAAAAATACGAGTCTTGAATTAAAAGACTGTGTCTGCTTATATTAAGACATGATGATAAGCTTCTCAAAAAACTAAAAGACAAATGCTAATACTTAGATGGTAAAATCCTATTTAAAGGCTCATTAGATAAGTAAAACCAATGCTATAATGTTTTTTTTTTTTGTAAAAAACCTCCCTGAAAACAAAAGAAAATGGTCCATTTTTGTTCTTCCAAAATAAAAAAAGGCAAAGACTTCGTTTACGTACGTAGTACGTACGCATGCCATAAAGGCGCTGTCACACTAATTTGATGTGAGATAACGCGACTCTTGGGAATAACAGGACGTGAGCCTGTTCCGAACAATTATGATCGTAATTTTTGTATGAAGAAGTAAACAATTTGGATTGTTACTTTGTTCATTTTTTTGTGTCGTTTACGAACTTTATCCCTGTTTTGTTTACTGTGAAAGTAAAAGAAAATGAACTCTTGATTTTTTGTGTTCAAGCCTTGATTGTTAACAATTTTAGCCTAAGAATTGCATTTAGTGTGACGAATAGGCATATGACTACCCCCTTTTCATATTTTTTCTCCTAATTATTTTTACTGTAGTAGCTAATCCCATGTAACTAAAAACATGTCGCCGCAACCAGACTAGAGAAGTTCTTCTTGAGTACATTAGGCGTATAACTTATAAAGTTAACCATATCATTTTACAACTGAGAGGAGCTAAAACAAAAAAGGTACCCTTAAACACTGTATCCGGTAAAAAAAACCTTGAAAAAACACACGAAGTCACACGTCACGTAAAGAAAACATCTCAATCTTCCGCAAAATTAAGACCCCATAAACCACTTTACGGAAGTGCTACAAAAAACCCTCTTGTTTTTGTGCACGGCATAATTTACAGATGCTACCAAACGTGTCGAATGTTTAACTAAAAAAGAAGAAAAAAAAAAGAAAAAAGCATCGGCACGCGGAGACGGAGCTTTAAAGCCCAAGTTCTAGCGCTTTTGTGTATGCGTGGAATGCATTTGTGTGCGTGCCGTTGCAGGTACGCTACGGACCTCAGTTCCCATCGGGCTGTGAACGACGCACGACGTCGCTACGCTCCCCGATCTGAACGCGAACGAACGAAACGGTCGACGAAATACGTTTTCGCGACAAAAGGAAATTACCGGAAAATTTTCAGTTGGATTTTGACTTGAATCGAAACTGTGAATAGAGGATACTGTAGTGTGTTTAGTGGAATTAGGATACTCAGTGGATCGAGTGTCAATAGTTTATGTTGGTTTTAGTGAATGAATATACAGGTGTGAACTTGTGAATGGTTTCTGATTTAAATTATTGTGGGATTCGGAAGTTGATTTCAAGTAAGTTTTAAGTGATAGTTTTCTCTATTTTATTTATTTACAGAATAAAAATTTCATGGTAATATTATAATTACCAGGATTGACAGGGATTTCAAATCAACTAGTGCTTATTATTAAAATAAATTATATTTTATGATGGTAGAGAAATTCATGAACGTAATTCGGTAAATACAATTATTTTCATTTATTTATACGGTTTCATTCTGAATTAAAGATAGCCGGGTTCTTATTAATTGAGACGTCAATTTTAATGTTTCAAATTTTTACTGGAACCTTGTGGGAATCTGTTTCTAAGGTTGAGGAAAACTATCCGCTCGTGATACAGTTATATACTAGTACGAGGGGATAGGGCGAATCAGTCCGACGACAACCAAGCTATCTTTGCAATCTAGCATCTCACATTCTACAACTGTTGTCTAAATTTTATTGTCGAAATTATTTCAAGCGATTCTTTTTTTGGTGTTTATTATTAAGTTACTCTGTATGGTTGTCTTTTATTCGCGAATAAATATTATTATGATTATGATTATGAAATATAATTTACTATTATATGTAGGTGCTTAATTTAAAATCAATAGTTTATTGCAATTAAGGCGACGTGTTTCGCTAATTGAAACGGTGCATAAAAAAACGAATGAATAAAAACCTTGAGCATCATGCTGTATCAATTACAGTCTTCCAATTATTTTTTTCGTCTTGGGTCAGTCACAATATTCAGTCTTAACTATTTATTAATCTACCAACTTGTCATTCTAATACAAAACACATTTTTTACACAAATCAATCAGCTAAACTGGATTTTTTCCACTGTTTATTTGTTTTCCTTTTTTTTTCTAAAGGCCACACAAAAAAATAATGACCGCTACCTATTGTGTTTTTAATGATTTTGCCGGAATATTTTCAAACGAATTGTCATTCAATGAAAGAAATATCCGCTGGTATAGAATAGAGTTAATTATTGGGTAAAACTCCAAGTTTGTTTCGTTATAAAGGTCATGTTAATTATTTATGAATGTCATTTAAAATGTATCGACCCTTTTCTACAGACTAATAACTAACTAGTGAAATTGTGTGCTTAAAACAATACCGTTCTTACCTTTTTATTTGAAATATGAAAGGTTCGAATTTGATAAATGCTTAATTGCTGTGTGTTTGTAGTGACAATTATGTAGTAATTATTACTTTAGTAAGTTACAAATTCTATGTGTCTTCTATGTGTCAAGACACATACCTAAGCTACTTTTTATGCTTCGTATATTTTCGGATAGGATCCTAGTACCTATTTATAATCCTTTAAAAATGCTCTTTCACGACGAGAAAGCACAAAAACTTAAAATGATCCATTACATTTTTTTTAAATATTCTCTTCATAGATAAAATTAATTATGACAGAGAAGTTGCTGATCAATCTTTTCCACGCAAACCTTCTGTTAAGTTGTTAAGTTATAACTTAGTTCTTTTCGTTCCTATTAATTATACTTTTTTATATGAGAAGACACGCTTCGCCTCCGTTTTTGTTGAAGTCTTTTTCTTGTAACAAATGATTGAACATTTTGTCTTTCACCAGGTAGGTACAGTCTGGGGTGTCATTAGGTTACGTGTGGTGGTGTTTTTATTCAGCAGTTTAGACGTTTGCAGGCTCACACGGTAAGCGTTTCTAAGATTTATTCTTTAATTGTCGATTTCTCCTTTGGTTAAAAGATTATGCAATTTAAAAAAAAAATAGTTTTAAAGTCAAAGTAGATTCACTTAATTCAGGCAGGCCATTAAAAGGTAATTTTAAACGTCAAAATGTACAAATAAATTGAATTGATTGTAGTTGCCTCTTCCAAAAAGTAGTTATTTATTCATTTATTTATTTATCTAAAAACACCGTTTTTTTTTCTTATAATTATACAAGGCACAAGGAGAACAATAATATGGGTAAGAAACTCAATAGTTACCTACTCTTTAATTTTTTGCAATGTTTTGTATTGCATAAGATACGTAACGATTATTTTGAGTTCCGACATTAACCTTCCCTAAGGCCGCGTCAGAGTTTAGGTATAACACCCTAGAGGTTATAATAAACTTCCTTATTTAAGTTATCACTAGCTTCCGCCCGCGGCTTAGCCCGGGTGATATATCGGTAAAAAGTAGTATACCATACCAATTTTCATTAAAATCGGTCTAACCGTTTCGTAGATTAAAAGGAATAAACAGACAGACACAATGTTTAGAAAAGTTGTTTGTAGTAAAACTCTGTCATTTTGATATTACAAACAGACACTGTAATTTTATTTATTTGATGATGATATTGAATAGATAACAACTTGCACAGTGGTACAAATACAGAATATATTACGAGACGTTGTTCCATGTCGATTAAAAAAATTATGGCCAGTCATTATAGTGGCAGGTTGGTCTGTCCACCAAAGACGTACATTTACGTTCTACCCGTAGAGGTTAGCTAGCCCCAAACTAACACAGCTCAAACGAGAGCTTAGTCATAATTAAGACTCCGTTTACTCGGAAGGCGTTTCTGAAATTGTCGGTCCTATGTATGCAACGGCGCGTGACAAAGCCGTCGCCGTACGAAAGTGACAATAGACGAGTCTGCGTACTAAGCCGCTGATTGGTGTTCATGATTGTTTGAGAACTCGCACCGGGCACTACTGTAACTACGGTAGAACAGTGCTGGCATATTTGTTTTAGAGAGGTTAACAGGTATTAGGTATCGTGTATTGTTTGTATAACAAAACAATGCTGAATACAGTTATTAGAAGTTCAATGGTGTGTGTTTCTGTTTGCTACTGAACTATTCTAAACATAAGTTTAGGCTCACGGCTATTTTCTTTATAGGATAGGCAAAGGTTGCAGGCCTGTTCATTGTCACATAACATAACGTAGAGCCTTATTTCCCCGAAGGCTTGGGCAGAGGTGTACCTACCTATACCGTTTAAGTTCCATGTGTGCGTCACTGTCATATGTAAAAATTTGACAAGAACAAAAGCGGGGTCATTCTTGAATGTTCGCTTTTTAATCAACGCTTTAAAAACCAAACCAAAAAAGGAGAAAATAATTTAATTCAATTCGTGTTTTTTAGTTTTTTTTAATTTTTCTTAAAAAAAAATTAAATTATTGAATTGTCATCGGTCCTCGATAAGTTTACAAAGTTTCAATGAAATCTGACCGTTTAAAGTGGGTCAAAATCGCGCTCTAAGGACTCGGTCACATACAAACATACAATCAAACAAACATACAAGTGAAGCTAATATAAAGCGTGTAAAATACCTCTAATTTTCCTATACTTCATTGAAGGTCGCGACTAGATTTTCAACGTTTTTAAATACGCGAATCCCTCAAGGAGTTCAGAAGACTGAAAAATCCATTAATTTGTTTTTTTTTTTTCCAATTTCAATCTAGTTATCACATAAAACCAATCACTATTATTTCCAACCAAGCTTTGGATTGGATCTAGTTAAAGTGTAGGTAATTTATACTAGTTTTTTGTGACGCGTTCAGTTCGGCATTGAACCATAATTATTTATGGTCACAGACCTCAATTTAGGCCAGTTCGGTCTAGACATTACCTACTGTTTTTTCGTTAGAACTTCTTGACCCGTAAAATAATTGGTTTATAAGGGTAAAAGTCAACAGCAAGCCGTACCTGTATATTGTGTTGGGTAGCTAATAAATTACTAAGTAACTAAGCTGGAAAGGCAAGCGCCGTGATTCTTTGAACGTCTCCAGGTGATTTTTGGATTTTGTATCCCTTTCAAACATTTATTTCAACTAAACCATTTACAGGCACTTTTGAATTGTCAAAGAGTCTGTCAGTCAGAATGTTGAAGCTAGTGGCCCATTCCAAACGTAGATCGCTATGGAGAAGAACGGGCAAGAAGCTCCAAGGACACTATTTTAAATTAAGATATTACAAAATCCTGGGTACATAATTCTTGTTGCTTCCATATGTGGGAACAATTTAAAAAGAAAAAATAAATGAATAAACAATTCAAAATAATTATAAGATTAAAAATAAGTCGTGGCAGTTAAGAGAAGCCAATCTCAACCGACAGCCCCTACCACTGCCTACCTACCAAGAAAATATGCCATCACTTCATTAAGAGCCAGAGCCATCTTTGATCGTAGACTAGGCTCCTTTAGTGCTATTCTGTAAAAAAACCGTGACCAGTTAGATGAAGTGACCTTGAAGTGAGTGTCAATCCCTAGTGATGCTGACATCAGGTGAAATTACAGCTTAAACTCACATGGTGATTTTTACAGAATATATCGGCTGTATCGTCAAATGATTTGCTTAGAATATTGACTTGAGCATTATTCTCTTCATCAGTCTTTCAAAGTAACAGTCATTTCTGCGTTAATACGCGATGAAACTTCTCATCTCAACTTTGTGGCTGTAGTTGATCGCCCATCGTCAGCATTCTTCGTATACAGGCAAAAACCCTTCGAATTATTTTTTATTTGGTCTTCAGACAACTCAAATTCTATAAGGATTGTTTAGTCACCACCCTCTGTTTAGTCCACCGACTCTATTTCTCCCAGTATTAGCACTACCAACTCCGATATTATATTTTCGCACCTGGCTTTAGCAATTTCAGTTTCATCGTAATTTAGATCGGGTTTCGAAATTTTCCTTCAATTAACTACGATTCATTGACCGACTTACGACTTTAGATGTTAATTGCCAAATCTTTTGTTGCGATCCAATTTCAGCATTTGGGAAAATTGTCGCAACTCGCAAGTTACTTTCAAGAATATAAGAGATACGAAATTCTTTTGAGGATATTAAAGTCATATTTTGTGTTTTCCAAATTTACTTTCGATCGAAATGGGATAATGTAAAAGGTACCTTTTCAGAAGTCATCACATTTAAGTCCTATCAATGATAAATGTCTCGTCAGAAATCGTAGTGGACTACTTACTGTCATAACGACCTATTCTGATAATACTAACAGAGCTAAGTTCCTTGTGATTTCTATTGAATTACTTTTTTTATTTTTATTATGAATGCTACTAGTATTTTGCATCCTAATAAACGAACAGAGGGAAGTTTGTAATACCCGGCAGCCGCGTGGGTGTTTTTTCTCTTTTCTTAACCTAAATTCTATTACACCTACGTGTGTCGGTAAACTATTTGCATGGCAAAATAAAGTAATTTCCAGCTTGGCCTTATCATTCCTTAATTCGTCAACATCATCTTCCCTTTGCGTTCATACCAATTTAAATAATAACATTTTATTTTGGAATAAATAAACAACATTAAAAACAACAATCCAAGTTATTGCACAATTAAAATACAGGTTTACAATGTAATTATAGGTACACAAGACATTCCAGCTTCATTTTTTTAAAGGACCTGATCTGCAGTTAGTCGTGACCACTTTAGAACCATCTGGTGGACCATGCTTAATTTTTATTTATTTATTTTTATTTATTTATTTAATTGCCAGGTTGCCTCCCAATTAGTAAATGGCGTAACGTGTCCTATCTTTCCTTTAACAATAAGTCAGCTTATCGCTGTCACCTGCAAGACAAAAGCTTCACCTAGGCTTCACCACAACACCCTGTCCTACGCCTTCCGCATTCCGTCTGTCCCAGCTACTTTCTTAAGGTAAACAAATAACAACACAGACATTTCCAATCATGTCACTTAATTAATATAACTGTACTATGATTTACTCCCTATACAGTATGTAATCAATCTGCTTAACTAAGTATGTGACTTATTACTGGAACCTTGTGGGAATCTGTTGTTCTGAGGTTGAGGAAGACTATCCGCTCGTGATACAGTTTTATACTAGTACGAGGGGATAGGGTGAATCTGTCCGAAGACAACCAAGCTATCTTTACAATCTACCGTCTCATATTCTCCAACTGTTGTCTAAATTTTTAAGCGTTTTTTGTCTACCTTGTGTTTATTATTAAGTTACTCTGTATAGTTGTCGCTTATTCATGAATAAAGATTATGATTAGAGTTCGCTTGCCTATATGTGGTCTCTACTCTGGGACTCGTCTGCTCCAACGGACATCAGTCCTTAAACAGCCTACCGCTATCTTTCTTCAAACACAACCCGTTACCAACCCTGCCAATTTAAAAGCGCCCCTAAAGACAGACAAGAAAATAAACAATAATTTAAACCCCCGTCTACCGTGTTTAGCACGGCCATAAAACCACCTGTCCTTTCCATTAAGTTAAACGCAGCCACGTAAATAGTCATAAATTAACGCCCATGGGAACTCCTTACCCCTCAGTTGACACTGAACTTGAGATGGAAGACAAATATTTAAAGACAAGTGAAAGGGTTATGTTTGTAAAGATGTTGTTTTACAGGTAAGTACTTGTGAGATCGTGACCTTTGTGCCCCGGAGATGCACTGAACGGTTGAGAGAAAACTTTTGGGCACAGTTTTTTTGGATACTGAGTTAAGTGGACTGGAAATATTGGTGTCTTTTTCTGATGAGCAAGATATGAAGGAGATGGAAATGCTCTGATAGTAGTTTATAAGACATTTTATGGATTTAAGAGGGAAGCGCCCGCGAAATTTAAATTTTCTTTCATTTTTTACAATTTGCTGGTCACTTTCAGTTTCAAGCTATATTTTGACCAAAATATGATCGCGACTATAACATTTATGTGTGTTATAATCACTTACATTATCAATACAACCCTCTAAATTCATTCATCACCCATCAAATTTTTATTATGAAATAGTAATTTAATGGGATTAAATGACCTCAGACTTCAGATTTTAATCACCAATATTTGAGGCCCTTAAGGGCCTTAGTTTTAAATGAATGAGACTAAGTTTTAAGATCGTTTAAATTAGTGTTAATTTGATTAAAGCATGAACAGGAATAAAAACGACGTAGTTGTATTAATTCATAATTAAACAAAAGCCATGACTTGTTAAACCGTCTTTAGAGAATACTCTTTCATTGTATTCATTGTCATATTCAAACTATTAAACAAAGTACTGGATTTTGAGAAGTCATTTCAAACTTCAATTCCGAATGGAATTGAAGTTTGAAATTGAAATTGAAGTTTTAAAAATGTGTGAATACACATTTTTATAAAGAACAAAAATAAACTCTTCAAAACAACGTTTTTATCAAATCACTAGCTTTTGCCAGCAGCTTCGCCCGCGTGGAACTTTCATCCCCTATTTAACTCCCTTAGGAGTTGAATTTCGAAAAATCCTTCCTTATTTCTTGTCTACATTATAAAGGAAACCTATGTGCAAAATTTCAGCTTTCTAGGTCCAAGGGTTTTGGCTGTGCGTTGATGAGTCAGTCAGTTAGTCAGGACTTTTCTTTTTATTTATATATAATATAAAAGATGAAGCTTGCATAAGATTTCCAATTCATAACCCACAGATTATGCAATACAATGTTCGAAAGAAAAATACAACGGACCATGTACCCCATAATTTATGTATCACCACCAGAACACAATACAGCTGACTACTCACAACCTTCATAATCCGTGGTACCTTCCTAATTATTTAGCAACAATCTTCCTTTCTCCGCGTTCCGTATAAAAACATAATTAGTACTCCTCGAAGGGTAATCTCCGGAGATTTATCCTGAAATTAACGGACCCCTGAAATTATGGAAGCCGTGAAGTATTTGAATATTTTCGTGTTTTACATTTTCGAGATTTTTTCCGGGAGATTGAAATGGTCTGATTTTCGGAATTAAGTAGCTATGGCATTCACGTTTATTTTGAAAGATTGGCACTGCAGCTAAGTATTTTTATTTTCGTTCTTGTTCGAAGGAGAATTTCAATCGATTTTCTGTTTTATGACACTTTAATATTATAATTCCATTTCTATATAAATAAAGGCCTTTTCTGAAATAGAAATACTGTATGTATTTATATAATACCAGTGAACAAAAGTCAATCACAATTTGTATTGTTATATTACATACCTACATTCTAAAATATATAAGGCTTGGCGCGGCTGGTCTGTGGATTGGTGACCATTAACATAATTACCAAGACCCTTTCTTGGCTCGGAAAGGATGTTAAGCCCTTGGTCCCAGCTGTCATTCATGGATCTTTGACAGTCGTTACGGGTCATTAGAAACCCGCAAGTCTGACAACCAGTCTTACCAAGGGGTATCGTATTACTCCGTTACTGGAGTGTGGAGGTCAGATAAGCAGTTGCTCCATGTTAAACACTGGTATTTAGCTGCATTCGCTCAGACTGGAAGCCGACCCCTACATAGTTCAGAAGCACTTTAATTAAAATCCAAAGATACGGTAATTAAAAAGAGTGATAGCTAGGTAACCTAAGCAGTCTTTGTTAACCCTGAAAGGCAATCTAGACGTGTATTTACGTCATGCTTTAAACTGTACGGTTAAGAAAACCAGGAATGTGGTTTAATCTCATCATTTGCCTAGGCTTTCCCCAACTATGTTGGGGTTGGCTTAGGGTCTTAATGAATGCATGATGCAGCTGAATACCAGTATTTTAAATGGAGCGACTGCCTATCTGACCTCCACAACTCAGTTATTGGGTTATAAGCAGAGACCGGATATTCGGATGCATATTCACCTGAAGTTGAGATGTTGGCTAATGTGGAACGGGTTTTTGTATCGAAAAAACTTAATTTTATGTTAAAACAAAATTGTTCTAACTAAGACACACCACCCCTTCTCTTACAGGCTTACACATATTTGTATAGGAGTACATTTTAAATAAATATGCATCTAAATAGTTATGCAATCCTAATAATTTAGAAGTCGCTTTATGCATCCCCGGTGTTGCTGGCATGCCGCGATTTTTTTACAAAAATATGAAGAAGCCGCTTCCATACTTCCACAACTAAAAATTAACTTTAGGTAAATATGCATCCGATTATCCGATCTCTAGTTATAAGATACCCCTTGGTAAAACTGGTTGTCAGACTTGCGGGTTTCTGATGACCCGTAACGTCTGTCAAAGATCCACGAACGACAGCCGGGACCAACAGCTTAAATTTCTTTCCGAGGCAAGGAGAGGTCTTGGTATATAAAGATGGTCACCCATCCACGGACCATCCACGGCAAGCTTAACCTGATCAATCGCACCGCATAACTGTTATTACCTAGCCTTATGTAAAATCATCTACAAGTCAAAAACAACCTATTACATCACTCCAATATTATCCAGACACAACACTACAGTACTCCACGTAATTTCATATTACGAACGACATTATACAGTCCTTTTTCATACAAATTCAACGGTATATTAAAAAAAAATATACATATAATAAGCTAGAGATGGTTCCTTTCATCTGCATGTCTGGGGATAAGAAAGCTCCACTTGGGTACATCTTCAGAGCATTCGTAGGTACTTACATTACAATGGGTAATTGCCGAGGACGTAGCTATAAGTATTTTCGCTGATTTTTTGGGTATATCGTTGGGTTTTATGTATATTACGGTTGTCACGGTGATGTTGTGACGATGTCTTGGGCTGGGTTAAAGAGATTTTGTAAATTGTCTTTCTTGTTTTTTGATATAATCAACTAGCTTCCGCCCGCGGCTTCGCCCACGTCTGAAATAAAGCCTCTAAATTATTTAAAATGATAAGGATTAATACCGTTTCTGTGTTTTCTTTCCAATTAGGTACCGCTCTATAATTTTCCATTTTTTTTAGTATTCAAAGTCAAAGTCAAAGCATTTATTTTAAATAGGCACTTAAAAGGCACTTTTGAATGTCAACATTTACATTAAAATAGAATTGATTCTAGTCGCCCCTTCCAAAATGCAGTTTCGTATGGAGAAGAATGGGCAAGAAACTCCACCGTTACTCTTTTAAAATGTTTCAAGTACAATATTTAACATAGTACATTCATTATATGATTATGTGTGAAAACGATGCACCCAGAATAAAATTACCATACCAAAATAGGTAAACAGAATCAAATTGAAGCAATACAGATAAATTAATTCTGTGATAGATACCTACATGGTGTTCAAACATTGTAAAAGTAAGTATAGGTACGATTTTCCCACAATATTAACAAGTAATGAGTCAGTGTGTGAGTTAAAGTAATCACTGAGTGTAAATCAATGTCATAAATATAATTAATTATACAATTCAATTAGCAACCAGTTTGATTTTGTCTAGACTCTAGATATTAAACTGGATATAGTATATTATTCTTAAGAGATAGACATATTATGCAATCCTGGACTTTTCTGTAGACCTGTATAAGATACACAATTCCACCATACATCATTTTGTTATATCTCAAAAGATTCGGGAGTTTGTTCCGCTACTTCTTCTTCCCAGCTAAAGCACTAGGAAGTAGTGAAGGGCGGGCGTTTTTGGGGGGACTGTCTTATGTAATTTTATTTTGACGTTCAAAAAGAGCTGACTCTCAGCCTAGTTTGAATAAATGACTTTTGATTTGATTTGATTTGATTGAGGCAGCGTTTTCGATCAAAGCTCCCAGACGGCTAATTTTTTTCCGACACCTCCAACAAATATCATTATATTTTAGCCAATGTATACAAAAACTTGACAAATTATTTACTAAAACCTTCCTCTTGAATCACTCTATCTATTAAAAACAATCCGCATCAAAATCCGTTGCGTAGTTTTAAAGATCTAAGTATACATAGGGACAGACAGACAGCGGGAAGTGACTTTTTTATACTAGGTAGTGATATCATAGCCGTTAAATCAACTACCTGCTAGCAATATAATATTTTGACTATGGAAGAATTTGGTTCTGAAATCCGAAGCAAAATCTTAAAAAAACAAAATTATTTTAATTTACTGTGCTAATAAATTGTTTCAGTAAAACAGCAATAGAGCTATGTTTAAAGCCTTCAACAAATCTGTTGAATAATTCATGCCAGCATAACTGAAATCGTATAGGTACCCTAAATAATAAATTTATGTAAAAAAATTGTACAAAAATTATTACAGTACAAAGTCGTTACTCTCAAGTTTCAAATTACATACTACAATTACATAAACAGCCTATAATGTTCCTACTGATAGACACGAGCCTCCTCTCTGTGTGAAGGAGTGGGCCGTAATCCACCACGCGGGCCCAGTGCGGGTTGGTATATGTCACATACCTTAGAATTTTGCGTTCTAGGACATGCTGGTTCTGGCGATGTCGTCCTTCATCGTTTTGAGAGCAGTGGTGATGAAATAATTTACACTAAGTAAAGCGTCTGGCAGAATTCGAACCGACAACCTTTAACTCGTAAAAATCGCGGCCGATTCCACTGGGCCACCACTGCTTTCGAATAAATTACATTCTTAATTATATTCTTATTTTTTATTAGATACTAGCTTTTGCCAGCGGCTTCGTCCGCACGGAACTTTCATCCCTATTTAACTCACTTAGGGTATAAATTTCGAAAAATACTTCCTTCTTACTTGTCTACATTATAAAGGGAACCTCTGTACAAAATTTCAGCTTCCTAGGTCAAAGGGTTTGAGCTGGACGTTGATGAGTCAGTCAGTCAGTCAGGACTTTTCTTTTTATTTATATAGATTTGACCTAACCCTTTCAACCTTGCCTAGGTTCATGTCTGAACGTTATGGCTAGGTAAGTTAACTACCACGTACATAGCCATACTACTATCGATCCGAATGACTACAGTTTACAGTTTACTAGGAAAGTAATAAAACAATGGAACATGTAATTGGTACATTATTCATAATAGTCGCAGACTAGACGACTGGGTTTGTATTGGATTTAGCCATTTAGGTATCTACATAACAGTGTAGTTTTACTAACATAACATCCTTACAAATGCGAAAGTAACTCTGTCTGTCTGTCTGTCGCGGTTTCATGCCAAAACTCCCCCCCCCCCCCCCCCCCCCCCCAACCCCCCAACCCCCCAACCCCCCAACCCCTCGTGCCTACGCTGCTATTGTCGCCACCGGCAAATCTGATGTGTCGCAGCAACAGCGAAAAACCAGAAAAGGGGGTAATCTGAAAAAGGGTACTCATCCTGCCCTGACTGCGGTCCGCGACTCTGTGCCAAGATTGGGCCGGGTTGATGAGGAAGGTTTTACTAAGGTAGAAAGGAAGAAGAAGCCTTGCCCTCGTAACTTGTACGGTACCGCACCGAGTGGACCCAGCATGCTGCTGCGCCCTGCTGTGCCTACGACGCAGCTGTACATTTCACGTCTGCATCATTCCACGAAGATTGAGGAAGTCGTGCAGTACTTGAAAGTGAAGACCAACTGGACTCTGAGGGTCGAAAGGTTGGAATCGCGCCACGACGTCAACTTTAAGTCGTTCGTGGTCCGAGTTCCAACCCAGCATCTACAGGCCTGCTTGAAAGAGGACTTTTGGCCGAAAGGTGTCGTATATCGGCGTTTCCGAGGACGGTTACGCGACACCTCACAGCGATACACGACGCCGACCACTTTACGTGTATAATTATAGTTTTGATAAGTTTCATAATATGTATTAGTTTATTAATATTTTTAAGATTATTTTGTGTATTTTATCTATGGGCCTCAGCTGCCTGATAATAAAATGATTGATTGATTGATTGATTGATTGAAAACTACTGAACAGATTTAAATGAAATTTGGTACACAGATAGTCTAGAGCCTGAGAAAGGACATAGGCTACTTTTTAATGCGAAATAAGGGTTGTAAAGGGTTGAAAGGGGGGATGAAAAGTTGTATGGAAGTATTGGCATTTTAGAGCTGGAAGCTGGAAACTTATTTTTTAGGTTGTTGATTTGATATAAATAAATATGACATTCAAATTTTGTAAAAGTTTTACCCTCAAGGGCGTAAAATAAAAATAGGGAATAGGGGATGAAAGTTTGTATGGAAATATGTAAGGTTTATGTGAATGTTTTATAAGTGTGCTACAAGAGACAAAGACCCAAATACACTATTCCACGCGGAGGAAGTCGCGGGCAGAGCTAGTAGGTACTATAATAATTATTACGTTGCATATCAGGTAATATTAACGAAATGAAATGGTTTCATTAAATCTACCTATATGTCTTCTATATCTATTAAACTCGTGCATTCGGTTTTCATGTCCGTCTGTAGATATGACCGCTTAGATCTTCTGAACTACGCAATGGATTTTGATGCCGTTTTCAGCCTAATTTATATTTTTTCCGGAAGGTGTTTGTGTAGGTATAATAATTTACCCCCTTATTCATAAACAATGATTAAAGTTAAATGATGATAATTTAACGTCAAATGTGTGGTCAAACAGACGCTAATCTTTACTTAACTTTAATCATCGTTTATGAATAAGGGGGTTAATATTTAACTTAGATAAAGAATACTCGATTGTTTGACACTTCGCTATTGCACCCGTGTGAATTAAGGGTAGGCGTCCGCTTATAAAACACCCACTGTATAATAGTCGTACTTAAGTATCGCTTTCTGTATTCTTATACAGAGTGTGGCAATTAGGTTATCACTGTCACATTAAATAGTAATATCAGTTATGTTAGTATAGCGGTTATATTTTTTTTTATCAGTCTGTTCAAATAATAAATAAACAATTTTACTATAAAATTAAATAGATAACTGAATTTCTCGTACAAAATGAATAGCGTAAAAATGGGCACGAAATAAACCACGCTTGATAATAAAAAAAAAACTGGACAAATAACAACATAAACGTTATGTTTAATAACAAATTAAGTTTAACATTGCTAAATACTAAAACGAAAAAATAGCTTCCACTGGCGGCGAGCTACTTATTTGAAATGTGTGTTTTCAAAATACGTCATGTTGAATACGTGGTTTCAATTCATGTTATAACCTAACGCCACTCTGTATAGACAATCTGAATGGATAGACAAAAACACTCGACTTGCTATTAGACTTTCTGACATCGGTTACCGTGTCGTAAAATTATGTTTTGTCTCGTGAATTTAAATAATGATTTGAAATCCAAAAGTCTGACTATAAAAAGTACCAAACTACTGTCAAACAGGTATGTCAAACAGGGCCATCAAACTATTTTGATTTATGTTAAAAATAAAGGTTTTTTGAGCATCCGGAAGATCAATCCGATAAATATTGACATCTGTTATTATAACCCAAAGGTCAAGTGTGATGGTTATATTTATAATTGCTTAATGCTTAGTATTATGAAGATTGTAATGGCGATTATGGTTTCATAATGTTTTGAATTATTTGACAAGCGGTCGTTGTTGTCGGGTATTTCCCATAGAGTATCTTCAAACGCGTATTTCGACCGGCTCTAGTGGTTGCAACGCCTACTATGAAGTCACAGGCTCGATTCCCGGGTCGGAAAAACTGTTATTCGATTTTTCTATCTGGATTTTCTTAATAATAGTCTGGGCCGCCTGCGCCCATTTGATAGGCTCCCTATTACATCATCTGCCTAGCCTTCTATGTTGGGGTCAGCTTCCAGTCTAACCGGTTGCAGCTGAATACCAGGATTTCACATGGAGCGACTGCCTATTTGACCTCCACAACCGAATTCCTGGGTAATAACCATACCCCTTGATAAGACTGGTTATCAGACTTTCGGGCTTCTGACAACTCGTAACGACTGTCAAAGATCCACAAATGATAGCCGGGACCAACGGCGTAACGTGTTTTCCGAGGTACGGAGGAGTCTTGGTATGTACAGATGCACACCCATCCACGGCCCAACCGTGGTAAGTGCAGCTTAACCTGAACGATCGACCCGTGCGGCTTATATTACTTACTTACTATACTTGGGACTTAAACATAACAGGCGAAATATGAATATACTATATAGGTCATCTCTGCCTAACTCTTTGGGAATTACAAGCGTGATGTTATGTTACGTGTTATGTTTATTCTGTCCTTCGCTATTATGGAAATAATATCTGAGAGTCTAGGTTTTGGTCGTTTTTCAGCACTTTTTGCTATTGTCTGTCGATAGGAATCGCTGGAGTTAGTAGACTGCGTTAAGGACACGGGTGTTCTCAACTGGGTTCGGCTTTTTTCTTCCTACTGGGTCATTTTAATGCTAAACTGTCCTCTGTTTCTTTACAGCTTTGAAAAGCTTCATCGGAAACATTGACCTCTGAGTTTGTTTAGGCATTTCTTCTCAGAGATCAGTTAGCTAGGAAATTCATTTTATTTAATTTAAATCCGATTAATTTTGATTAATTGAATAGAAGAATAAGTAGCTAGAACTAAAACACAATTTTAGTAAATTCTTTAGATCTGATTTGTTATTCTCGAAAGTTAAACAAATCTACAATATTAAGTTTAAGTAATCTAATATAATAAAATAGTAACGCAAAAATTTTGGCCGTTTTTTATGTTCCATATTGACGCAAAAACGGCTGAACAGATTTGAATGAAATTTGGCATATAGATAGCTAATAACCTGGATTAACATGTACTTTTAATCGCGGTAACACGTTCCCGTGGGATAATTTCCGTGGCACGATATTACCACGCGGACGAAGCCGCAGGCATAAACTAGTCAGTGTTACGATTATAATCTTTATTTTATCTTTTCCAGTGTATTTATGTAACACTTGCCCTCTGAACTTTGGAGAAATAACATCAAAAGTCTTGTAATCACTGACCCTGAACTTGTTGTTTCATAAATCCAAATTCTTGTAAATCACGTAAACAACATGCTAATTTCCAAACTGGTTTATATTTAATTAAAGTATATTTTAAGTAAAACCAACAGATTAATCTTGCGATATGAATAAACATTCGTCTTAAAAATATAGGCGGATAAATTTCACGCTTTGATCGGGTTTTTAATTGGTGACAAATCAGCGTTAACCTGTACTTATATGTTTACATTCCAAAGATCTTAAAATCATAATCATCTTACGGGGGATGTGGTAAGGTAGCTCGTGAAATTCAAATTCTCTAACTTTTTTCTTCCGTGTCAGTGTGACCTAACCTGCAAATTGAAAAAAAAACGTTACAAACGTATAAACTACAGCTATTAGGCTGTACATATGTAGTTTGTAGATACAGATGGTATTGGTAGATTTCAAACAAACGTTATGTTAGTAAAAATACACTGTTATGTAGGTACCTAAATGGCTTAATTCAGTACGAACCCAGTTGTCTAGTCTGATTGCAAGTGCGTGATAGGCTGTATGTGGAACATAATGTAGTTTTTTTTTTTTTTACTTGAATACTTCTTTAAGCGCGTTAAGCATTTTTTGAGGTGGGAAAAAACAATTGAACTCGCGACACCGTTACCGACACCTCTGTTTTTTAGTAGAGGTATTTCAATCATTTAAGTTTCAAAAGATAGGTTTAGGTCCGGAACTAATATTCCAATTGGTTTGGTTGGTTTTGTGAGTATCAATACAAACCATCTCTGGTTTAATGATACAAATAAACGAACTTGTTAAGACAATATATCTACGAATAAATAATAATAATAAATAATAATTGGAATTATAAAAATCGGATAACCCGTTTAGAAGATATGACCAAAATTATGATTATGAATAATGTGAAATCCTGTATTGACAATTCAAAAAATACACACGTAATTGTTCAAGTTTCCACTTCTTTCGGTACTCCCGGAGTGCAACTGTTTTTTTTTAAGTGAAACTTCTTTTGGCGCGTTGGGCAATTTTTTGAGATGGGAAAAAGCAATTGAACTCGCGACACTGTTACCGTTACCGTTATCGACACCTCTGTATATAAGTATGTACCTACATATTGTACGTAAATAATTAGTTGTATCATTTTTCACATAGGTCGGCACTCCCGGAGTGCGACTGTCATGGTCATCGGTCCAGCTACGCATATAATATAATTCAAAGATCTACTTCTAAATATCTCCAACAATATATTTTCCGACTGGATAAGTCACGTAACTCATAGATCGCAGGTGTAGGTATGACTATTACACCTGTATTACCTCGTTAGCCACGCCCAGCTAAAGACGTGCTGTTGTTAATGGCACAGAGTCTGGCACCGAAGCTGTGTGTACATAGAATCCATTATGATAATAATATTATTATGTTTGTCATGGCAATAATCGATTTTATTTTAAGTGTCGTGGCACTTGTGGCTTATTTTAATAGTCACAGTTATGGCATTGTTCATAATATAGTATTTTCGTCAATTCCAAGCTGTTAACCAGCTCGGGATCTCTGTGCGATACGAGCAGTGTATCAATAATTGAAAATGGAAAATAAGTTAGGTATTTACTTATCATTTTCAACTAAGATTTCCTAATTTTAATTTAAAATTGTTCTTATTTATTATTTTAATAAAAATATAGTTGGTTTAGAATTTATAAAAATAATAATCTATTAATTGTTATTATTCTTACACTTCGCTTGTATACCTTTAAGCGTTTTTTTTTGTTATTTAGTTTATTTAACCAAATTATCCTTAATTATCTACTATCGTATTTGTAATCATAGGTAATTTTATCTTTATTTTGTTACTAATTGTATACTACAATAATCATTAAGTTCTTTGCTAGTGCTGATTACTTCTATAAGTGACGTGTTCACAATACCTAAAACTGTTATTGAGTTTTGTTTGTGTATGTTCTACTAAAGCAAAAAAAATTACCACACCACCAAAAACCAAAAAATCGAAGACATGTGACATCTACCAACCCGCACTGGGCCCGCGTGGTGGATTATGGCCCACTCCCTCTCACAGAAAGAAGGCTTGTGTCCCAGCATTGGGATATTCTACTTAGTGAGCAAGTCGTTGAAGCGTCATATAATTAAATAAATAATAATATTTTTATCGTCACAACCTTTTGGAGACTGTTAAAAAATGCAGTCGTCCAACGATTAAAACCGTCAAGTTACACTGAAATTATGCTTAGATCCTCTAAAACCCAATGGATATATTTAACAAACTTCACACAACCTGTCATTTTGGTATAACACTACTATCTACCTACATCTAAAAGCTCATCATACAGCTTAACCATTATATAACGTTCTTCCTAATCTTTCAGCGGATATATAAATATTTACCACGTCAAAACACGATCCCGTAAAGTAAATGTATGGGAATGAGCAGCTGATTTTCGTTCCGCTCGGCTTCAGTAATGACGTCCGCGGGCAATGCGCTCCAACCTATCACATTTGGCATATTAATTACATATAACACTGGAATAACAGGGGATAAGTATATCATTATTTAACTCCGTATTTGAGGGGGTGGGCAGCACAGGTACTGTATATTGTTACTACGCTACGGTACGTTTTATTTTTCAAACATTCATAAGTATATCATAAACAAAATTCTGTGTAAAGTCAGAGAAATGACTTATTTATCAAATGGACTAACAACTTAGATTGCCGGTAGGTATAATTAAATCACAACTGTCATTTTTTGACAATTGTATGACATATATATTGCTCACGTTGCGTGCTAATTTGTTAAATAGTTAATTTTCCTGACTGTATACTTTTTTTTTGTCGGGCATCTCGCAGTTAGCCTTGAGAGGCCGTGACTGCTTAGCCGGGCTTTCCTGGGGCTGCCATTAAGAATTAACTTAACGCCTCCAGCCAGGGCTTACAAACTAAAAATGTACAAACTAAGCGACTGCACGCTGAGGGCACCCCCTGGGGGTACGGGCCTCGGCTCAGGGCGTCAATGATAGGGGGACAGCTGTTATTGGGGACAGGCTGGATCAAAATATTGGCATTATTATTATTGATCGGGGAATTTAAAGCTACTGGCTCAGCTGCGGCGCAGGCTGGCGCTTCAACGAGCAAGGGTCGGTCGGGGGTGACTGTATACATGTAAGTCAGAACTTTTAAACATGCATGTATGTCTACAAGTTGTGTCGTACCGTCTATCTAGTCGTGTCGCAGTTTTTCGTTTATATCAGCGCTGGGGTATTTGTTTACCGTGCTATTCAATTTACCGTGAACACCACCACACGAGGTATCGTGAGTAGAGGCTGCCCACAGGGTGGGGTGCTGTCACCACTACTGTGGAATTTAGTCGCAAATGAGCTCATCGCAGAGCTCAACGCTAGTAGTCTGTACTCGGTGGGATACGCGGATGACATAGCAATTCTAATATCGGGGAAATTTGAGGGCACCTTGTGTGATCTCATGAGAAGGGCCTTCAAAATAATCGAGAGTTGGTGCACGAAACACGAACTATCGGTTAACCCCGCGAAAACAGAACTAATAATCTTCACTAACAAGAGAACCTTGGGACCCCACAGGCTTCCAAAACTCTTCAACACAGAATTAACACTTAAAGACGAAGTCAAGTACTTGGGGGTGATCCTTGACAGCAAACTGCTCTGGAACAAGCATCTTGACTACAAACTGAATAAAAGCACAATTGCACTTTACCAATGTAAAAGAATGTTAGGGAAAACATGGGGGCTCTCTCCGAAGATTACTCTGTGGCTATATAAAGCGGTGATCAGGCCAATGTTGGCTTATGGCGCTCTGGTTTGGTGGACAAGGACCGAGCTCTCGACCACCATTACTAGACTACAGCGATTCCAACGAATGGCCTGTTCAGCTACCACTGGCTGCATGAGAACCACCCCAACAGCAGCCATGGAGATAGCCCTTCAATTAACTCCCCTTGACCTGTACATACAGCAGGAGGCGGCACTAGCTGCCATCAGGCTAATGCATCTGGGCATATGGGGCAAGAACTTAACCAGTCCACACGCTAAAATCCTGGACCGGGCAATTGAGTACCAGCCGCTCATCGCTGCCCCGTGTGATAGAACACCAAACCAACCTATGCTCAACAAAAACTATGTTATACAAACAGTAGAGGAAGAAAGGGATCAGTCAGGAGCCAATGAAGTGCGCATCTACACAGACGGCTCAAAAACACAAAACGGTTCAGGTGCTGGCGCACACTCCCTTGACCTCAACTTTAACTTTCACATACCGCTAGGCAAACACAGTTCAATCTTTCAATGTGAATGTGTTGCCTTAACACAAGCCGCAACGGCAGTAAAGGGCTTAGGCATCCAGAATTACGGAATTAAATTCGTATCCGACAGCCTATCTGTGCTTAAAGCCCTAGCAAACAAACAAACCAACAACAAACTAATTTTTGAGTGCCATCTAGCTCTGGAGAGTATATCGACGTCCAATCGTATTACCCTCCAGTGGATCAAAGGGCACAGTGGATCCTTGGGTAATGATGCCGCAGATGAACTTGCGAAGAGAGGTTCAGATACGAACGTGCTAGGCCCGTACCCACTTCTCCCCCTGCCTTTCTCACAATTTCGTGCGTGGATTCGCCAAAGATCAACCGAACTTCATAATAACCGATGGTCACGGGCTACAGACTGTAGACAGTCAAAATTGGCTTTGCCGACTCTAAACCCGCGATTAACCAAAAAGCTTCTCAGCCTGAGTAGAAATAACCTTAGAATAATCATAGGAACAATTACGGGCCATAACCCCCTTAACAAACATCTTCATAATATAGGCGCCACAGACAGCCCACTTTGCAGAGGCTGCCTTGACGCTGAGGAATCAGCCGCCCACGTCATCCTGGAATGCGAGGCCGTGGCTTCTCAACGTGAAGAAATCCTCGGAACAGTGAGGTCGCTCCGCGAAGCCTGTGAAGCTCCCAGGAAGCTTCTGTGCTTTTGGGCGGAGCTAGGCTGGCTTTGTTAGCCAGAATCCCCACGCACAACGGACCGAATGGGAGTCTACGTGCGGAAAAGGGAGTCCCATCATCATCATCATCATCATCATGGGGTATTTGTTTTTTTTTTTCAAATATCAAGCATCATTCTGAGATAGCCAGCATTTTTGGTCTCGCACAGATATTCCATTTTGTTTCAAAACTATTTACTTTCTTTCTATTTAACATAATTACAGCTACATCCAATTTACAACAACACTATAATTACCTTATTAGCTAATTCTCCCTATCACTAACTTTACTTTACATCAAGTCTGAAGAATCAAAATTAATGTGAATCTGCCACACTGATTGCTACTTCACCAATGTGGTAACTTTTCTTGTTGCTGATTTGACCAACTTTATGTACATTTACGTCAAAATGTTTCATAACAGACCGATACGTCCAGCATATCCTGACCCACGTCAATACAGCAAACCAAATTTCAAAGTACTGAATTCGCTGTTTGGCTTCGCAAGCAGCGCCATCTTGGAAGACCATGTTATAGCGGCCATTTTGTGTCTTTGCTAATAAAGTCATAACTATGTGTGATGTGATAGTCAAACGAGCTCTGATTGGTTACCACTTTTTTGTATATTTATCAGTTTACTGACGTGTTGAATTTCTTTCTGATCGATTCGCTCAATGATTACTGTGTGAATTGTCTGTTGATTGTTAATGGCAAAAGGTTAGTTTGAAGAAAGGGATTTGATGGTTATGTCGTAAATCAGTTGGTTATGTTGGAAGTTTTTACATGTAAGTGTGAGTTTTGATCTATAAATTGAAGTTGGGAAAATAAGATTATAGAATGTGAAAATAAGGGAGATAGTTGGTAGTTTTTTTTTTTATTACAACTGATTTGCCCAACTGCAGGACAAATGCCGTCCTCTCCCTTTTCTGCACAATTCTGTTTTTAGCTAGTGCTGGCATTCTTTTCGATAAGATTCAAGCTCCTGCTGACTGATAAAAGTCGTCACAAAATTTTGTGACAAAAAAAAAACAAATTTACTTTTCTCAGTGACATAGCATTTGTTTGCTTGTGCATGCGCATAAATATTGTTTTTATTTTAAACACGGTAGCGTGTACGCAGACACAAATCTCAGATGTACAAACATCCGGAGCAAAGCAACTATCTGGCAATCCAAATATTTGTTCGTTGCGGGAATCGAACCCGCTACCGCTAATCGCTTCGCATCGTTAGTTAGTATAAACAAAATGGCTGATTGCTTTTTTGTTCTAGTGGTTGCAAACACGACTACTGAGAATGGCCGCTTGAATTCGATGTATAGGAATAGATATTTTTCACATAGAGCCCCACTAAGCCCACGTTGCACATGACAACCGATTTCCACACAACTTTTCGTTTACTGGCGCTACTTTCAAACTTCCTCTTATGTACTCATTTCTTATTCTACCCATTCGTGTAACACCACTTATCCCTGTCAGCATTATTATCTCAGCTGTATGCTATTGCCCTTCATTCATCCCTTTTGTGGCTCAAAATTCTGACCCATACAAGACAGCAGGTCTGACCATTCTGGCAGGTCTGTTTCTTACACATTATATGGGACTAAAATAACTTACAAAAAGCAGGTGATGACACGTCTATAGCTACCATAGGGTATACAGGCATAATTTCTAGCTGAAATTTCTAAACAAAACATCTCATTACAGCATATTATTTAAAACTTCAGTTAATCATGTCGTCGATCAATCATCGCGATACCGTCGACCGATACTAATGAACACGAGAAGAAACTTTTTATTTCTCAACTAATTACTTTGTTCAACATTATGTTTGAACGTAAACATGTTGGTAGAAAACTGTTGACTTTGTCGTCTAGTGTACACAGGCTCTGGGATGTAAGTGTGTTTGTCCCCGGGTGTAAATAATCTTCTTCGCGACGAAGTGTCACAATATTATATTCTGTCAGTGGGGTCCCTTGAGCTCCTCCTAGAAGACGATAGACGATTTTCCTAATAAATACTAATTGTTTTACATTTTTCTTGTACAGTCGAATAAGCTATTTGGTATACAGGCAGCTAACTTTATGTTGAAGCCATGCTGTATTCACAGTATTGTCGTGCTCGTGTTGAATAGTAAATACTTTGCTGTATTTTAAGTAGTTGTATAAAAATGAATACTGCCAATGAAGTGGAAAGATAGAAGACGTATAATTTTCTGCCTGCATATCAATTACCTTGTTTGACTGTACCTGACCTGACTGTGTTCTAGTTTGAAAGGAAGCGCTGGTGAATTCTAGACAAATAGCCTTAAATTAATTTATTCATCTTATTTCTAAAGTCAGCTCTGCATAAAACCATGGGTATTTAGCTATTATAACTCTTACACTCAAGGCTGAAGTTAGTTTTGAATGGGAAATATTTATATGATGCCCCAGATCAGGTTTTGTTAGAACTGTGACGAACCACGTGCGAGCCGAATTGGTACTCAGCCGAACTCAGCTAGGGTACACGCTTTTGATGTGTTAGGTCAAGTTGGTTGCAGTTACTGGCTATTTACTATTATTAGGAACCCAAAACATGAATAATTTGTGGTTCACGAAAAGTGGCGTATAGGAAAGCAATATGTAAATTACTTGAGGTTAGATTAAATCCCGTAGATATACAAGGTTGGCTGGGTCATCGACAAGCAAACTGTAACCATGTATTCAGCATATGATTCCAAATGCCCTAAAACCCCGTTGGATAAAAAAAGAAAAATATGCTGTTCAATATAAAACCGCAATACCTACCTACGCGATGAAAATGTATCGACCAGCTAATTTACAAAAAAATAAGCGACGAATAATTCCATTGCCGGAGTCCAGAATCAGTACTCAATCCATAGTAACAAGTTGCGCGTTACTTAGTAGTATTAGTACTATAAACAGAGCGACAATCATGAGAATTCTTAAAGTATTGAACTAAGTAGATATCTTTCCTTCATTCGCACAACAATCCACTTCTCACCCCAATTCAATTCAAACTCCCAAAGAAGAAGCTCCCATCCAATGTGTGCGCAAGCAAACACTATTCCATCCTATCATCATAAGATCCCATAATCCAACCGACCCATAAGCACAAAACCTACCCTTAATATTAAAATACACCCTTTCTCGCATGTTTGGCTTGAATAAAAAGCAAACTTACAGAATTACCGGAATCTATGTAAATATCGGCGTCGACCCTTCCCGACTTTTTACCCTTTTTTCAGGGATCCGCGAAGGTCTCTATTGGTTATTCGTCAAGGTCTTTTAAAATGGGAATAAATAGAAAGAGATAGATTTTAGGTATTCACTTTAGTATAGGAGGGTAAGTATATCAATGGGATTTTAACCAAGAAAATTATTTAAATTATACTTTTTACCCACAGAATAGTAGTGCTCGTATTATGTAGGGTACTTTTGACAAGATAATTTAACGGAACTCAATTATACACTTATTGTCAAACTGGGAAAAATAAATAGTTTCCTAAGCTTATTTTACCTGGAATAGCTACTTCCGTATGGGAGGGTTTACCATGGAAATCGATTAGGTATTTGCTTCATCTATATCCATACTAATTATAAAGCTGAAGAGTTGGTTTGTTTGTTTGCTTGGACGCGCTAATCTCAGGAACGACTGGTCCGATTTGAAAAATATTTTAGTGTTAGATGGCCCATTTATTGAAGAAGGCTATATCACGGGAAGACCAATAGGAGCGGAGCACCAATGAAGAATATTTCAAAATCGGGGGTATTTTTTCCTTTTCAGAGCTTCCGCTGCGTGTGCTGCGTAAACGGTTACAGTTTCGCAAAAATCATGTATCACAGAATTGTTTCCCTTTTAATTTTCTAAAAAAAAGTCCCCAACAGCATATGTCTATCTTTTAAGGTTGGCTCACTATAACCTTTCTTATGCTAACCAAATTTGTTCTAAAATAATGCTTTATTTGCGAAGGTGTTTTTATAAACATGATAAGCTGTAACACTTGCATAGAGAGGACGACAGTGTAATCCCTCACAGGTTTAGCAGACGTGCCCATAGTATACCCATATTTCGCCAATTATATTCAAGTACCCATGTTATAGGAGGCGAGCATATTGCTATTAACCGGCCACAAAACTAGAATCCGCGCTGCTACTAATATATTCCCAATGCAATAACCAAGAAACACTGCCCGACCTGGAGATCGAACCCAGTGCTCAGCAGTAGCGCTTGCAACCACTTAACCAACAAAGCAGACTGATACCCTCGTAGTTTAAAAATATAAATAGAGCGTAGGTAATAACTAAGACTTAAACTTAATAGCTAATTTGGATGTACATACAAAACCAAATCACATGCCAACATCCCTTCACCTAAGTGTAGCTTATTTCAAACCCCTCCTTCTGCTACGTGCTTCCTTTCACCAGAATTAGCTTACCTACTGACAGGTCATATGAGTTCCTTCATATCATTGTTTATTTTATTTGACTGTATAAACCATTTTTTATATTTTTTATTAATGTTTTTTATTTTTTGTTGATTGTTAATTACGAGTACTTACCTTTTATTGTATAGAATCATGTTCTTCCAACTTAACAGACAGCTGTACTGCTGGGGAGTTTGTTGCGCCACTTCTTCTTCTCAGCTAAAGCACTAGGAAGTGGCGAAGGGCGGGCGTTTTTTTTTTGGGGACTGTCTTATGGACTTTTGAAGTTTAAAAAGTGCTAACTCTCAGCCTAGTTTGAATAAATGACTTTTGTTTTTGATTTTGATTTCTTTCTGCCTCAACCCGTTCTGCTCACTCCACTAAAGCATAGTAGGTGTCCTCTCTCATATTGCTATTCAGACAGGTTTTGCAGCAACAGAAAGGCTTTTAAGAACGTCTCAAATAACAGAAAAGCCTTTAAGCAATACCTAAGTTTTTATTTTCCATGTTAGTATATAATCTCTTGTTACATCGATTTTACCCCGATGTTGTTTTTAGCCGTAACTAAATGGATAGGTAGGTAACTAAGTTTAAGCTTTATAGAAAATCGATAGTTATTCGCTTAGGGTTCGGGCTAATGTGATTAATCCTATTAGGTTTTTTTTTTCCTATAGCCGAATTACCAATATTTAGGTCTAGCCGTGTGCTAAATCAAATGGAATTACCTAGTTTTCCGTATTCGTTTTATGGTAAGTATACACTTGAGCATTGTTGGTTGTGGCCAGGTAATAATAATAGCAGCCGCACGGATCGATCTATCAGGTTAAGCAACGCTTGCCCCGGTTAGTCCGTGGATGGGTAACCATCTCTACATATCCAACTGTTGTTCCCGGCTGTAATTCATGGATATTTAGCAGTCGTTACAGGTCATCAGAAGCCCGAAAGTCTGACATCCATTCTTACCAACAAAAGGTATCACCCAGTTACTGGGTTGTGGAGGTCAGATAGGCGGTCGCTCCGTGTAAAATACTGGTTTTAAGATGCATCTGGTTAGACTGGAAGCCGAAGCTAGGAAGAAAAATAAGCAACGTACCTCTGATAACTGTAGCTGTTTTATGCCGTACTCGTAGTTTTGTCCTAGCTTTAAGGAACATTCAAAGGACGGTAAAACTGGTTTCTGTAACTAACAGTTCTGAGTTACGGTCGATCGAAGCAATTTGTAGTTGATTGTCACAACCAAACGTTACCTAAACCAGGCGTTAGATCGAAACTGATGAGATCCTTTCTACAAAAGATAATATTAAATTCTACCTACAGGCTTAGGTTTGAATTGACCGGCAATATTTCAGGTGCTAAAATTACTCACAAGTAAAACTAAGAGCTACACTGAAATAGCGTTAAAATGTATTTGTTTCACACAATTTAATTTAATCGTCCTATGAAACAGCAAATATGTTTTTGGATATTTCAGAACTAGATTTTGCCAGCAACTTCGCCCGAACATTATCCCACTGGAACGTAGGTACTACCGCGATAAAATATCCTATGTTATGTTCAGTTTAAAATCTATCTGTCTGTCTTTCATCCAAATCCATTCAACCATTGAGTAACACACATCTATACACACGAACTTTGAAAAAACTATTGAACGAACGATTTCCATAAACGTATTAATTTAATCTATAATTTGTAATAAATAGAATACCTACTTAATATAAGTTATTAATAAAAATATATCTACTTAACGTTTACTTATTTATGACATGTAGTCACTATGGGTGAAATGTATTTGTGTGTACATATACAATGCCTGAAATAAAAATGATATGTTTATTTTTTTTGGATATTGTATCAATCAATCAATCAACTCAGTCTATCTACTGCTGGACATAGGCCTCTCCCAGGCTGCGCCACAACACACTCTCTTCTCTCATCTTCCGCCTTCTGCATCTATTTTGTCCCAGCCATCTTTTAAAGGTCGTTAGTCCATCTAGCCGAGGGGTGTCCCAGATACGCGGTCTTCACTCCAGGACTCGTCTGCTCCACCGTGCATCGGTCCTTCGACAAACATGGCCAACCCACTGCCACGTAAGCTTGCTTACTCTGCAAGCTATGTCGGTGATAAAATATTATATTTATATATATATAATTATAGTAGAAAGTAGGACTGGTCCAATAGTAAAAAAAATATATACTCAAAAGTAGTTTCATCCCTTGAAAAAAAGCCAGTGACTTTCCACTTATTTCCCGAATAACACAGTGCTAAACAAAACGCATTAACCCATCAATTAATCCTTGATAATAAGTTGTAGCATTGGGGTTGGCAAAATTTCACCAACACCCGATACCTAAAAATTTTCAAACTCGGAAAGTTCAAACTCAAGCCCCTACCTATGAGGATTATGATAATTTTAAGGGTCCAAATATTTCGTCCACATTTTAAATAATTTCCGTCCAGTAAGGATGCGTAATGGAACAAGTTTAAATCTACTTATCGCCATTTTGTTAGCAGGTTATTAGCTGGACTTTAATCTGATTATAATCTTAAGCTATGTTGTATTGTATTGAGAATGTATTTCTATGAGCTAAACATCTGTACTCGCGGATGTACTTGGTGTATGTTAGTACTAGCTATTGCCCGCGAATTCGTCTCCGATCCACGATGAAAAATAGCCTATATCCTTACACAGCTCATGGTCTATCTGTGTGTCAAATTTCATCAAAATCCGAACAGCCGTTTTAGCGTGAAAGCGTAACAAACATACAAACTTACTTGCAAATTTATTAAATAAAATCTTGCCAAAGATACTAATAAGAAGACAAGCGTAAACAGATTGATAGAGGGACCTTTGTATCCAACATTAGTTAAAGAAAAATTACTGTTTTAGGATTTCCACCTAAAAAGAAAATACGGAACCCTTATAGGGTCCGAGAATCGTTAATTTGTAGGTTTATTACATAACAAAAAACATTTTTGCAGTTGGTAAATTGACCGTGACGTGTATCGATGTGTAGAAAAACATTTTATCAACTACAAAGTTAAATTGGTTCTTGGGATAAATGAATTGAAGGATTCCGTGTGATATGGCAAAAAACGCCAAAAATACTTAAATATTTCTTGTATTGAGTCATCAACTTTATCTTATTTTTATTATTTGTTGTTATAGCGACAATAGAAATACACATTTGCGAAAAATGTTACTGTATACATATTACGGTTCATAAGAAACAGCTCACTGATAGACAGACGACGGACAGCGGAAGCTTAGTAATAAAGTTCCGTTGCTAGTTTTTGGGTACAGAACCCTATACAGACGAAAAAAGAGATATAAAAATGTTTCAGACTTGTTTTGCAGAAATTCAACTAAGTGTGCGATCTGTTTCATAGAACACTCGGCAATTTACTACCTAGTAAACATTTCTAAGAAGTAAGTAATAAACGTGTATTTGTAAAGAAAATTGATAGCTATTAATTAGTTCATCAAGTGGAATATATATTTACTCAATATTTGAGCGAAATTAATAAGTAGAAAGAAAAATAGTTGATAATTATACTAAAATATTTTATGTGGAGTAAGTACCTAAAAATCGGGTTTGGAACGGGCTATGCTTGAAATCTCTCTGAGGGATCGAATCCGGAACTCAGTAATCCGGCAAAGAACCAAAGTTGAGCACATAGCTTACAGAATAAGCGACTGTTGTTGCAATGGTTCAGTCATATTAGCCGTAGAATCGATAACCGTTTTTTTTTTATGGGTAATCATCAAATAACAGCAACAAATAACTTCTCCCGCTCTGGGTGGAGCAGGAGGGTGTGTCAGACTTTTACTGACTAAAACCTACCCGTGTTCCCTCAGTTGCCTGTGTGTCAGGGGCCGCGGTATCTCTTTCGAACAAACCGCACCCCTGGCAGGCATCGGCCCTTGCGGACTCCATCAGTTGCTGCTGACATCTCTTTGAGGCGCGCGTGGAACATAACACGCCGTCGACTCCGGCTTGGTCCCCACCGGACAGCGAGCCACCCATCACCCGGACACCCGCCGTCCGCAAGCCCGCGCCCACGGCGGCCGGGAATCAGCCTGGGATTCCCGACGCCCAGGGCGCCCCCCGCGGCGACCAAGGCCGTGAGGGCGCATATACTGCCTATCGATAACCGTTGGGGGAGACCTATTTTTGAATGGAGAACGCGAATCGGCGGATGTTTATGTATTATAATAATTGTTTATATATTTTATCAATATGTATTTATTTAAGTATATGTTAATTTCCTGCATTATAATATGTGTAAGCATATTATATTTTAGTTTAAGACGTCACATGTTCATATTTTCTCTTCTTGTTCTCACACACTATTGTCTACATTTCTTTTTAATTTCTCCTTTCGCAGGTCTGCTGGAAGAAATTTCTAAAGAAATAAGCAGTACCTTTGTACTCAATTATTTGTTTATGCTGTATTTGTATGTATTTTACTGTGTGTAGATAAATAATAAAATAAATAAAAATAAATAAATCATCATGGCGTAAGTTCTTCTTCTTCAAGGGCATGCGCTGTTTGCGTCATTTCTCATATAGCTTGTGATGAAACAGGAGATAATTCCTCAAAACCCTTTATCATTGTTAGGCAGTTCCAAACACCTTTATTTCAATCTCAAGCGCGTGTATGAGATTAACTCAACCTTTTAAATAAACTAGAGCTCATTCTTTTAATATAAAACGTTATTCGCTTCGTCATAACACGTAGTACTTTCTGCTGGTTAAGTAACTTGTTGCTATGGGTTGGTGTATAATATATGTATTTATGATATAACATGAACTTATGGTACGGTAGTTGACGTATGGTGATGAATGGTTGATTTTAGTGAGGTTGAGTTTTGTAGCTAGTGAGTTTTAGTGTCAAAATGAATACTTTGATTTGTACCTGACTACGGCAGAGAAGGGTTATAAAAATCACTGGTTAGAACTGTATACAGGCAGGGACATCGACGAGTAGACAGTAACTATGAATTCAGCACTGTGAGTCTACAGAATAGCCTCTTTTCGTCGCTTATCTAGAAAAACTCAATAACTCTTTGCACGACCTGGTAATCAAACCCAGGATCTCGTGCTCAACAGTAGCGCTTGCGACTACTAGACCAAACAAACAGTCTGAAAAGAAGTGGTTTAAAAAAACGATTTGCTTAATTTCCTTTCATATACGTGTCTGTTTTTACCATAGTATAATGTACAACGAGTAATCACTTCTAGTCAAAGTGACTCATGTTCGCAATCAATGAATTTGATTTGATTACTGACGAGAAGTGATAGATTAGCTAATGCTCAATTTTGCCCACACACGGTTGCACAATAGTATCTATTGCAATCATCCTAACGGTATCATTGTTTGGGATATGTATTAATAGATATTCCAATTGTAGTTAACTATAAGGAGGGGCTTGTGATTAAATAATCACCGCCGTCCGGGTCAATCGATCAGGTTAAGCTATGCTTGCCACGGTTTGTCCGTGGATGGGTGACCATCTGTACATACCAAGACCCCTCCGTGCCTCGGAAAGCACGTTAAGTCGTTGGTCCCGGCTGTCATTCGTGGATCTTTGACGGTCGTTACGGGTCGTCAGAAGCCCGAAAGTCTGACAGCCAGTCTTACCAAGGGGTATCGTGTTGCCCAGTAACTGGGTTGTGGAGGTCAGATAGGCAGTCGCTCCATTTAAAATACTGGTATTCAGCTGCATCCAGTTAGACTGGAAGCTGACCCCAACACAGTTGGGAAAAAGCTAGGCAGATGATGATGTTAATTGCAGTCATTGTTTCTATCCTCTTCTTGATATGTTGATCTTCTTGATATGTTATACTTAGACAAGGTGATATTCTATCAGTTAAAGATGATAGAAAAGTCTGAATTGTATTGCATTGATTTACACTATCGAAAGCTTATGTCCATCTTGTTGACAGTCGTTAGAGATTGCCACTCGTCTAGGCAATTGCACGGAATTCCAAAAAATGGAGGAATATTTTTATTGTGTAGGTTCCTTCTTTTATTCGCTTATTTGATTATTTGTTTGATAAACTGAACTTTGTGAGCCTCATACAAACATACATACATGCATAAACTAACGCCTTCTTCCTATTATGGGTGTAGACAGAAACGTATACTCCTTTTGCCTCGTTTACGTTGCATACATCAGAAGGCCTTATTACTACGCACCTGACTTTTTTGAAGAACATCACTAATATATGTATAATGTAGTCTAGCGAACGCCAATCCTTTTAACCAAATTGAGGATACCAGAAAAAATGCACAAAAGCTGCAAAATATCGGTTTCATAGACTGTCACTATTCACTTAAAATACCTTTCAACCGTAGTTTCGATATACGAAAAGACTTTTTCCCTATCGAAACCCAGCTATGAGTTTTGTGTTGTGGAACCAACTCTACACAATAACACAGTTCGGAACTTTCGCTTTCAACCTCTCGTACGAACTTTGAACTCCAAATTCATTGGTAGTAAAAACCCAGTTGCTAACAAAATTATGGGCTTGCACTATTTTTTCAAGAACTGACCTAAATCAGAAAATCAATACAACTAAAGTAAGAAATTTTTGGCATTTATACATCATAATGGGACTATGTTTATTAACTTTGTAAGTAAAAGGAAGTATTTTTTTACTTGTTAAACACTGACGATCCGTTTCTGCTTTGCACGGATTTTACGATCCGACAAAAACGAGATACAATAATGTAAGATTAATATTAATCTGTACTAATAATAAAGCTGTTGAGTTTGTTTGTTTGAACGTGCTAATTTGTGAAAATACTGGGACAGATTTGAAATAATATCTTATATTATTAATTCCTGAGGAAGCTTATAAATAAGCTATTTAACATCACGATTAGGAGCCGAGAAAAAAAAGTCAAAAATAATTCTAATCGATATCAAGGCGCCGGCGAGCGATAGAATGCGACGTGGTGGGAGTACCAAAATTTCAGGGTAGAAGCTACCACTCAGATCATTTTCTTTCTATGATCTGAGAGCTACCATATTATACACTTATACCATCCAGAATAAACTCTCTAAATAACACTAAAAGTGACTTCAATTTATAATATTATAGGTATAGGTATTGAACAACCAAGTAGTTACAAAACATGACACTATCTCCTAACTGCAGAACAAAATTAATGACACCAATCAAACATAAATTACCATAAACTTTATATGAAACGGTATGCAAACGACTGTCGTTTCCCCATTGGGACCTTGCCTCGTCAACTTACCATTGTATGGTCCCCATGAATATATGTTTTGATTTCACTAACGTCAGTAATACCATGGACTTCTTTCTCAATCGAAAGTGAACTCTATCTTTTGTGAATTAAAGTTGGGTTGTCGCTGTGTGTGTTGTAATGTAACAAGATTTTTGACTTTTGACTTGAAGACATGTTGTCAGTTTGTATTGACAAGCAATTAATTTGGGTTCTTCTTTTGTTAGCTATTAAGTGTTTATGTTGTGGTGTAAATGATGTCTTAGTTTTTTTGATTGATGGTTGAGCAATTGATTGTCATCAGTAGCTTTCATAACTTTCGTTTTCCTCTGTAGGTTGTGCATTAACGAATATTTCGTGTGTCTGTTTGAAAATGTTACTCAGTTAATTTTCAATAGATAATTGCTTCACTATTGAAAGCGGTGACCTGGACGCGTACCGCGAGGGCTGGTTCGAGGTGGCGCGGGAAAAGAGTTCCTGGAAGGACTTGAGGGAGGCCTTTGCCCAGCAGTGGGACAGTATAGGCTAAACAAAAAAAAATGCTTCACGTGAGGGGGGCTCGTGGGTAAATAACAACAGCCGCAAGGGTCGATCGAAGTTTAAGCTACGCTGCCAAAGATCCGTTTCCGTGGATAGGTGACCATCTATTCATACCAAGACCCCTCCGTGCCTCGGAGAGCAATTAAAACCGTTGGTCATGGCTGTCATTTGTAGATCTTTGACAGTCGTTACGGATAGTGAGTAGCCCAAAAGTCTGACAACCAGCCTTGTCAAGGGGTATTACCCAGTAACTGGGTGGTGGAGGTCAGATAGGCAGTCGCGAAAAAATTATCAACTGTCCCATACAAAATTTCAGTATCTTCTCGACCAAAATGTATGGAATAGCTGATTTTTTTTTCGCGATTTCGATCTTGATCCGATGGAGAAAATTGTTCGGTCTAATAGTCTGTACCAAACCCTTAAATTTGGCAGGTCTTAGGAAATTAGCCCGTATATAAGAACATTTCGCTAAACAAAACAAAAAAAAAGTGCGTGGAGTCCCTCCGCGCGGAAGAAGTGAAACCGACTTACTCTCTTGTGTCGGTTGCGTTAAACGTTTAACGCGTTAAACGATTGATGCAACCTTGTTGGAAGTCGCATAAGGAGTTTCACTTCAAAAAGTGCGTGGAGTCCCTCCGCGCGGAAGAAGTGAAACCGGCTCACTCTCTCTCTCCTACTTTCTACTTTTGTGTATCTTTCTTTCTCTCTCCCTCGGTTGCGTTAAACGTTTAACGCAACCTTGTTGGAAGTCGCATAAGAAGTTTCACTTCAAAAAGTGCGTGGAGTCCCTCCGCGCGGAAGAAGTGAAACCGGCTCACTCTCTTTCTCTCTCCTACTTTCTACTTTTGTGTATCTTTCTTTCTCTCTCCCTCGGTTGCGTTAAACGTTTAACGCAACCTTGTTGGAAGTCGCATAAGAAGTTTCACTTCAAAAAAACCTAAATAATTTATTAAAATAAAAACATTTATTTGTCCATATTTAACAACATTCGGACAAAAGACCACCTTCAATTCCCATTTATATAGTAATAATAAACTGTAGCGCATTCCTCATAAATGTTTAGGTTCACAAAAGGTAGCTGACCTATATCTGACCTAGGTATAATAACACTAACCTTCATCTTCTAAGTATTACTTAGTATATTACATATTTAATTTAAACGTCAAAGTCCATCTCAGACTGAGGTTTATGTCAGATTCAGGTAAAAACGTCACGGTAGGTTGTGTCATTCTTACTTCAAGTACAGTCAGCCAAGCAAATTTTCGGAGAAAATTTTCTCTTTGACACTTAGTAAATAGCGTCTGTAGTTTACCGGCGAATGAAGTCACTGGAACGTAAGTTATTTATTTTAAAACTTTTTGAAAAAAAAAAACAAACGACTTCCAATAAAACTGTGTTCCATGTCTCTGGAAGTGTATTTTAGTTTTTGTCACAAACTTCCAAAATTAAAGTCATTTTTCACTTCGTACCTAGTGTTTTTTCACTTTGCGTTTAAAAATAAACTAGCATGAAACATAAGTAGATTCAAATCTGCATTTAAGAATAAATTATGATTTGCAAACAAAATATATATTAACCTTAAAGTGATATACCACTTTTTTGGCCAACAGTACGGCTAGTAGGCATAAATATTGTAACCATTCATAGTCACAATATTTATATTTATGGCTATGTCATTTATCTAGTAGGTACTGACAGCCTAGATTATCCACATCGATTGTCACTTTCAGTCAACTATAATATTGTTCGTGGTTGTAACGTGGCTATATGTTTTGATATTAGGTCGTTGCGAGTATTATTTAGTTACATACCTATTGTTATGATCTAGGAGAAATAGTAAATAGGTTTCAGTACTTACAGATAGAATCTTTCAAACCTGACCTGGCAACAACATTTTGAAACAAAAAAATAACCATAACCTGGCAATCCTCTATCTTTTAGGTCTGACAAAATACTTTTAGGGTCCAATTAAAATTATTATAAAACTAATCCGCTTACCGCTTAAATTATTATCGTACACGGGTACCTTTGACCCTAATTAATTAAACAAAGGGTGTGATTAAAAGGTAATGGGCCCAGCGAGTGAGGTTTGCCGCGAGCTAGTTCAGTGTGAGTGTCGTGACAGACAGGGCAGAAGGGTCACTTGTTACAAAGCACGATGTTAGGCATCAATACAAAAATACTCAAACAAATAAAATGGAACTGAATATTTCGATTTTACGCAACGTTAACCTCATCTGACATCATTTACACTCATGTGGTTAAACATTTACGGCCTTATTCATAAAAAGTTATCGAACAACTAAACAGTTGCTATAGTCTAGTTCTCTTTGAAAACCACACTTTAGTAACTGTTTAGATGTTCGATAACTTTTTATGAATAAGGCCGTTAGACTTTTTTTTTGTTACCTTGCCCACGCTGTCTCAATTCTAGGCAAAGGATTTCTCAATGGTAAGTATCCAGCTCGACCCACCATCTCTGACGTAGTCTGCCGAGACATTAAGACAATAAAACAAAAAAAAAAATCGTACGTACTCAGACAATTCGAAACCGTCTGACTTGTCACTTTATGTAATTACTAGCTGTTGTCCGCGACTTCGTCTGCCATCTAAGATAATAAGCAGCCTATGTCCTTATCCAGGTCATGGTCTATCTGTGTGCTAAATTTGATCCAAATCTGATAAGCGGTTTTAGCGTGAAAGCGTAACAAATACACAACACAAACTTACTATTGAAATAATATTAGTTTAGATTCAGTCGGGCTGGCTTGCAATTCACATGTCCAATATCATTTACTCACTTTTAACAGGGCTATTCTTTTGTAGTCTACTGAAAGTATTTATATTTTTTGGTCCAGCGTGCAAAACTAAAATAATACTTGAAATGTAATGAAACAATGGCAAAAAAACTTGGATAGTACAACGCGCACAACGTTCTTATCCGATGTTGTGTATATAACTGAACAACATCCTATTTGCGTGATACACTATCAATCACAATCTGAATCAGTTTGTTTTTTTTTCTTCTCACAATATTACAGAACATATATTACATGGTATCAGAGTCAGACAACATTTTAATACTGTGGGAGACTCTGTGCCTAAACTAAGCTCGAGGCCTGTATTTCAGGATACCAGGTCTCCGCTCTTTTACTGAATGTAAAAAAAAATATGTACTTGAACACTGACAACATAAAAGATAAAAAAAAATTACATTAAAAGAAGATGGGTGGCTCGAGTGGATATCTTAGCGATAGACTCTTGTTAATTAGGTTATTTGTGTGTGGAAGTGTGTGTGTGTATTGCTAATCCATTCTTTCATAATATGCTGCTCAAGAACGTCAATAAGGCAATGAAGGTTGTTGAACTGTGAACACATCATAGCACATCTCGTAAACTGGTCCTTTTGTCCAACACCTGTCTCGTAGCAAAGGTTACCAAGGGCTTGCTAGGGATAAAGTACTGAGTACTATGTTTCTAGGATTATTACGCGATTAGGGAGAAGCTCGGGGATTCTCGGAGTATACCTTACGTAAGTGTTCGTGAGTGAGTGGACGTTTGAGGAGTAAGATGTTAAGTATCCGTGCGGGTAGGATAGCATCCCTAATTTATCATTTTCATTTATGTATGGTCTAATTTATAGGTGAAATGTGACTTCAGGGATATCTATGAATACAGCAGGTCACACTTGAGGGATTGGTTCATATTGGCTCAGGATTGAGTTGAGTGGAAAAAGGAAATGGAAGTGGAAATAGAAGTTAGATGAAGGCAGTCTCACAAAAATGATTACTAATCAACTATTGTGATGAACCATATTATAGAGATATGATGATGGAAAGTTGTTTGTCTTCCATTTTATAGAGACGATCCTCAAACGACCAGACGGGTGTTGAGTCGGGTTTCAGTTTATATGCTACTCGCAAGTTTCGGTACAAAGACAACTACGAATTAGTAGTTCTGCTGAATTTATCGATGATTCCTACTCCGTGTCACCTGTGACCATGAGTGACCATGAGATTAGTACGGGGGCCGAACTGAGAATGAATTACCACCACGATTTATCACCTGTCCTTACTTCGAAAAACTTAATTCGACTTCGAAGTATCGAACTACTTTCGGACGGGCCCGTATCTTCGTGGACGGACTAAAAGAGAAAGCCCCATGACGTTAGCAAAAATCGCCGCCTAAATCTACATAAATAAAAATAAAAGTCCTGACTGACTGACTCATCAACGCCCAGCCCAAACCTACCTAGGGCCTATCTTGGACCTAGAAAGCTGAAATTTTGCACAGACGTTCCCTTTATAATGTAGACAAGGAATAAGGACAGGAATTTTCCAAATTCAACCCAATGGGGGATGAAAGTTTCGCGTGGGCGAAGCCGCTGGAAAAAGCTAGTACAAAATAGAAGACGATTCGACAACATGTCTGTCATAAGCAGAGATCGGATATTCGGATGCATATTCACCTAAAGTTGAGATGTTGGCTAACATGGAATGCGCTTTTGTATCGAAAAAGTCTTAATTTAGGGAAGTAATTTGTTCGTTTTTTGTTTTAACTAAATACAAAACGACCCTCCTCCAGTACATACACATATTTGTATAGGGTTAAACATTAATTTTGAATTATTACACATCTGAATAGTTATGCAATTAAAGAATCCCGGGGTTTTTAATAAATATTACAAATAATTTATAAAGCCGCTTCCATACTTTCATAGCTAAAAATTATCTTTAGGTAAATATGCATCCGAATATCCGATCTCTGGTCATAACATCAACACACAGAGCTAAACCAAAAATTTATTTGACAAAAACAATCACAGTAAACTCCACCATTATTATAAACTATAACTTCTTTCCCAACAGTTCAGTGATTAAGAAAACAAAATAATTACGCTGTACTTACGCAAGCAAGCAATTTTCCGCTGGGCGAGTCGGACAGTGGACATTATACTGATTGTTTTTTTTTTCACAGTCTAATGTCCAGCGGGCGGTAGTGGCCAGTTGGTAACCAGGAGTCCAGTGTTCTCCACTTTAATTGTTATTTGAGACTGTTTAGTTTAAACGCAGTTTAGTGCTAAGGAATTTCGTAAATAGGTATGTGCTTGATTTAGCTGACGACCTGAACGAAACTTCTAAAGTAAATTTTAAACAATGATAGTTTAGTATTTCATCGCTTAACTTTGAATTGTGCGTTTCTGCCATACAGCAAAAGGTTTAAGTTTATTTTTACATTATTAGGTATTGTTCAGATTGCCTAGCTTCTTTGCAATGATTTGCCCGAAAGGACCAATATTATAAACCTACAAGAACGAAGCCTTATTAAGTTAATCTTTCACGTGTTTTTTAAAAGCTCTTCCAAAGATTAGTCCCATGCTAAATCTGATAGATACTCTTGTCTTTATAGAGTCCCCTGCATCACTGTTAATCTCATAAAAAAAATATTACCTTTATATTGTCTATCTTAATGGCTAGTATATAACACTCGAGAAATGGTTCCAAAAAAAATCGCTAACACAAAATTCAAATACCACGTCGGGCTTATAAAGCATGACAACATTACGATCGCAATCATTACCATTAATGTATGTAGGCGTACGTTTTACTCCATAAACGTTCTGAGGTCAAACCCTGGCCTTTTAAAGAATTCGTTTCTAAACAATGAGGCCGTGAAATCTGTTGTTTTGCTCCCCATTGTGTGTAGGAATAAAGCAAATGTCCATTAAGTTGGGTTTAAAAAGATATATCTAATTTTTTTCATGGAACTCTGGATATGAAAGAAAGCAGCGTTTTGACTTGTTTTCCTGATGGACGAGTTTTGGTTCTAATTTCACAGACAATGTCCAGGACGACTGCTGGAGAATTTCGTTGAACGAATATTTCTTTACGTATATTTTTTCTTTTCATACCTAAATTCGGAGTTCTCTGGCAGTTGTTATCGAAGGTCTAACAACCTGTCCGTACCATGGAGTATCGTGTTACCCAGTAGCTGGGTTGTGGACGTACGATAGGCAGTAGTTACATGTAAAACACTGGTACTCAACTACATCTGGTTAGACCACACTAGGGAGGCAACAACGACAGAGTTAGCTACGCACATGATTGTCCATTAGTCTATCTACTCCCTGTGTGAATTAGGCATTCAGGTGTGTCCAGAGTTAAAGTTACTCTGTCTGTAATGTTTTCACGCGTTAACAGCTGAACACATCTGGACTAAATTTGGCACACAGTACAGTTGCAAGCACGTGTGCTAAGTTACTTACATAGGTTACTTTTTTAAACCGATAGTACGTTCCCGTAGGATAATTTCCGTTCACGCCGTACGGTCCGAGTGAAATCGCGGGCAAAAGATAGTCTGTCAGTAAAGCTTCTGTTAGTCTTGTAAAGGGAGTTTTTAGCGGGATCGCGTTGGAACATGTCGCACGAATTTTCATTTTCATGAAATTTAGTGAAATAGCGAATTAAATTGTGTAATTTTGGTAGTGAATTATTCAATTTAGTTACGTGTGAGTGCACAAGTGTAGTGAAGGTGAAAATAAGTGACTAACGTGGACTTTTCGTGTTCCCCCCAAAAACTCCTATTAGGTTGTTGTAAAGTTACTACCGCTTTACAATAACTTTGATTTGACTAGTTAAAGTCGACTATGACTGTTTCGTAACTTCGTGCCCGATGTCGGGCCATTTACTTGATCGAAAAGAAAAATTACTTGACACTGGCTAAATGCACAAACCGTGCGAAGCCAAAACCCAAAAAAAAGTCCTGTAAAAGTTAGTCTTGCTATTTCCATACCCAGTACTAGGAAGCCTGTTCGTACAGGCTTTATGATTTGCATATGAGTTACTGGATAAGCCGTAATCGTTTCACGTTAAATGACCAGCGTTAATAATAGCATGTGACTAAAAGCCAATTAAGAATGTCTTTATTAGGCCGTCCGAATTTGTAGCGCTGTTCTGATTGAATGACCTAATTCCACTACAGTAGAGTAGCTATTAATATTAGATCACCTGCGACTTCTAGTGCCAGTCTAGTACTTGACACTTAATTTTTCAAACCTATCTCGTAAACTTGTGACGTATTCACGTTACTGCACTTTAGAGCCCTCGGGGAAAAGATATCCATCTACCCTCACACAGGACCCAGTACTTTTATACCACCATTCCCGAAGTGCGCATACTTAAAAGATATTACGTTCCTTAACTCAACGTTATTTTAAAGAGCCCCGTTGATATTTAAGATGTAAGCCATTTTAATATCGGCTTGCCATTGAAGACGCTTTATTGGCGAAATATGAAATTTCTGAGAGGGTCTACGTTGAGGGTGTCTTTGTGAAAAGATTGCTGCAATTTTGTGTCTTATAAGATCTTAATGGTTATTTAACGTTAGGGGGAACTGGGGCAGTTAATTTTTCTAAAAGGTGTAGTTAATTTCGTGGTAATAATTTAATGTGATTAGTTAAATTTTAATAGACTGTTTTCAAATCAAATCATCACAATTCTGTTTAAGGTTATCTTTGAATGAATGTTGACTTAATCGACTTTTAGTAGTCAACATAACACACGATTTACTGTTTGTTTTCAAAGTTCACTAGTGGACCTCATGGTTCTGGTGTAAATGTCAATCAGTTCATATTCAAAGAACTAGCGCACACGATCAATACTGCACCAGCTACTGTTTCCACACAATTTTAAACCGGTTTGAATTGTACGGAAACCGGAGATGAGCCACTGCAGCCGGACTTCATCCAAGACAAGTGAAAGTAAACCAACTGACCATTGTGTACAAGAGCGATTACAAGGCACTTGACAACTCCTAAACAAATAGCCTATCATTTGAAAGTACCACAGACAGCGCTATTACCATTTACAACATAACATTGGTATGCAATCAAAAGTTTACCACATTCAAAATTTTGCAACGCTCACGTCACGATCTTCATTACAATACTTAATTACCGTCACAAAACTGAAATATTCACAGAAGGCCAGGGGTGTGGGTTGCTCGAAAGAGATACCCCGGCCCTGGCACACAGGCAACTGAGGAACCACGGGTGGGTTTTAGTCAGTAAAAGTTTGACACGCCCTCCTGCTCCACCCAAAGCGGGAGAAATAATTTGATGATTTCCCACCCAAAAAAAACCATCTATATTTAAGTAGAAAAAAAACACAAAAAAGAAACTAATTATAGTTTTTTTTCCTTTCAATCTGACATTTCGACACTTCCGTAAATGCCGACTAATTCCGTTCTTTGGTTTCATGGCATTTAATAATTAAAAATATCCATGAAATGTTCGTTGGGATTGATTAAATTCTTTGTTTGAACGTATCGTAGTTTTATACGTTATTTAAATGTTGTCTGAACGTGTTGCAGCATGTTTGATTTAACAAGGTTACAGTTAACATGGGAATAACATGAGCGCGCAAAATAAAGGGACAATGGAGTTTTTGAAATGGGTATTGATTTAATTAGATTTTATGCGTACCCTGATGTCCGGTTTGGGGCTTCCAATTCTGACAAGGTTGGTAAACAAGGCTATATCTGGTAGAATGGGGTAACTGATATTTAGACACCTAAACCAAAGTGTTTGGCAAATGTCAGGACCAAAGCTGAATATCCATGTGCCTACAATCTTCCATCTTCTACTTAGCGTATCGGTGGCGAAAATAACACGAAAAAATAAATATGTATTGTTTTCTAAATTTGTTTAGCCCAAAATTCAGCAACGCGTATACGGTTCGCAGACGCAGCCTGTAAGTCCTCACATGTGCAGATAACAGGGCATGCCAGAGGCTCATCTCCCAAATGCACCTATCTTCCTAAACATAGATACTGCTGTGTCAAGCAGCATTCTACTTGGTGGCAGAAAGCTACTTGATAGAATAGTCTTGAAAAATAAAAAAAACTATTAGCCTCCCTCTAGTTGTGCAATACTACATCTCCTCACAGTGAAATTCCACAAGGACCAAACATTTAAAATTTTGAAACTCCTACCATTTTCATAAATCCTTGACTCCCAAGACCGGAATATCCATAGGTGAGTAGAAACCACAACAGTTGTACCTCAATAATCCACTTACAGTTACGGCAACTTTGCTAATGATGCCGAATACACGGACGGTTTCCAATCAACAACTTGCATATGCAAATAGCTCAGCTTGCCCCCCGCCGGATTCTGCGTTATCCCATTTAGTTCCCATTTTGGAGCAACATCCGAGCCCCTAATTGCTCGCCCTGTATTAACGATTGGAAGGGTTGAATTTATAGAGGATGGGATTGCGTTGTTGTTTGACTATCGTTTTTTGATTTGAGGTTCGAGAATTTTGGGTAAAAGTTTGCGATATATGCCATTTCGTTTATGAATTCGGAGATAGATGTTCAGGATGTCAGATTTATTGTTGTGGGTTGAATGTTATTATTGTTGCTTTTCATCTTGTATAAGAACAGCCAGATTCATTTACTATTCAATGTGACCGCATTTGACGTCTCTTCTTAATAACGATCAAATAAGCACAGTACGAATTTAAAGTTTCGAGATTTATCACAATTTCTTCTTCTAATTTAATGTGTTTACAGTATATCTTTTGGATTACTGTCGTGGCTTACCTGGAAGTCTTTAGGTAGATTTTGGATTAAAGTAGGCTGAAGCAAAGAAGACCTGCTCAGGTACAGGAGATTCACAGATGACTCCGCCGCGGAGTGTAAATGTAATGCTGTCAAACAAACAATGGGGCACTTAGTATTATGTCCAAAGTATACTATTTTCTGCTTGCTATAGGAGGTTATGGATGCTACTGAAAGTACCAAGCTCGCAGACAAATCCCGGGTTGACTATATATACTACTGACTCGCCAAGAAGAAGACAGTATCTTCTTTTTCAATTTTCTGTGCCTCTGATCTTTATTAGAATCTGATTCGAGCATTTCAATGCCATCTCAGCTTGTAATACTACAATTAAATTGCTTCCGCCATCTAATAAAATTATGTGATACAAAATAATTCTAGATAGAATAGAAAAATAAATGATTGGAATAAAATTCATTCGAATACAACGATTACATTTCAAATCGGCGAAAACCTTACAACTGGCGTACTTACGTAAAGATTTGAGTCCCAAATTTTAGCATTACTTAATAAATCTTTTCAGTGATAAATCCTACAAACCGGGCTTTCAATAAACTGTAGTAAAGTATTTGAAGAAATTCTGTACAAAAGAAAATGTTACTTTACATCAAATTACAATCTTGATCGCGCTATAATATAATTTTCCAGCACTCTTGAAAAAGATGCCATCTTTGAACGAGACACCCAATTAGTAGACCGAGTACGAAAATATAGCTCATGCCAATTACGATACTAATTTAGCATAGAAATTACTTTCGGCGCAATAACGTTCAAGATATCAATATGTGACGGCACACTAATAAAGGCCCGATATACATTTGCCTGTACATTCCGGGCCTATACTCGTATATGCCAATAATATATTTACATTCATACATCTGGCCAATTTAGTTCTAAACTCCCCGGGGGTGTAATATATTATTCTGGGGGGAAAGGGGAGCACAATTGCCAATAAATATGCGTTACTTTGCAATAACATGCGATATGAATGGTTATTGTTAGTGGTTGTGGTTCCAAAGGTTTCTGGAACGAAAAATATGGGGCAGTTCTGTGTTTGGGGTTGTATTAACACCCTCTTCTTGCATTTTACAGCCGGGATTGCAAAGGATTGATTTGCGAGGATTTGATTGGTTTATCTAAGGATCAGGTGGTGGTTCTAACTGTTTTGTGTTTGTTTTATGTTAGCGTGAGATTTGGACCCTTTTAGCGTTGTTTATGGGCTTTTTATTTGTTTATGGTAGTAGAAATAACATTAATATTTGTAACGTTCACTTTATATTTGTCTGCTTGGGCTATAGTTTCATAAAAGGCTTCTATTTATTGTATATCAAATGAAGTTGTTTCTTTTTTCAAACCGGCATTTTTTTTTTGAGTGGGAAATCATCAAATATCTTCTCCCACTCTGCGTGGAGCAGAAGGGCGTGTCAGACTTTTACTGAATAAAACCCATCCGTGTTCCCTCAGTTGCCTGTGTGCCAGGGGCCACGGTATCTCTTTCGAACAACCTGCACCCCTGGCAGGCATCGGTCCTTGCGGATCCCACCAGTTGGTGCTGACATCTCTTTGAAGCGCGCGTGGAACACAACGCGCCGTCGACCCGGGCTTGGTCCTTACCGAACAGCGAGCTTCCCATTACTCGCCGTCCGCAAGCCCGCGCCTCCGGTGGTCGGGAATCAGCCTGGGATTCTCGACGCCCAGGGCATCTCCTGCGGAGGCTAGGGCCGTGAGGTCGCATATACTGCTTCTCCCTCACGTGCGCCGCCTCCCTCTTCGCGAGAATCACTTCTTCGCAGAAGGAAGCGACGGCTACCCATGCACTCTCGCTCCGTACCATGGCCTGGACCAGAACCGGGCGCGAGAGATCGCCTCCACCGCTCGCCTCCACAAGGACAGGCCGGCGGTGCTCCGCCCAAGCCGGCCAGACCTCCACCGTATGCTCCACCGTGTCCTCAGGGCGATCTTCGCAATGGAAACATCCAACCGTTTCCTCCTGCCTTATGCAAAACAGAAACCTCTCGAAACAATCGTGTCCGGTGAGGACCTGCGTCAGGCGGAAGGTGAAAACGCCTTGCTGCGTTTGAAGCCACTACTCAAAGAGGAGATTTACCACCGCAGTCGTGGCGTGCCCAAAACCGGCATGCTTTGCTTTTCAGTCAGGCTTTCCGTACCTTGTAAAAGATTAGTTTGCCTTCGCCTGGTTTTGATTTGATTTGATTGTACTGTTCTACGATCGTATCAATCTAGTTACATTTTTCACTTTTCTTTGTTGTGACAGTGATTGAAATTGTTTTGTCGTTTTCATTTGACTGTGATGCGTTTATTCTTGTAGCAGGTTAGAGACGAGTTTAATTACGAATGGCATAAACGAATGTTATGGTTTTCCAATACATGAAACATACAATCGTCTAAGAAAACGGTATCTCAATTAATAGAATGCTCCATTTGAACAAACCACGCAGTATACAGACTAACGCAAAAGCAACCCAAACTAGATATCTAACAACAAACAAATTTTTGCCAAAAAAGGCAACCAATAATAGAATAAGACACATACTCCTACTTTTTATTTGTCCCAAAACGCTTATGACAAAATTTTATTGCCTACTTCCAAATACTCCGCAAAAGGTCGCACCTACTCCAAACAAGGTTTGAAAACTACAGTTTTGCCCCAGTTCTGGCAAATATATTCAACTGGAACCGAACCCGCGGAGCTTAGCGTGAAATATGTTCTTCCCAAGTTATCTATGTACAAATGATTTGTATTTTCTATTAATTTTCACAATTCTCCGACTCCTCCGTATTTTGAAAGGTTTAGCTTTTAAAAGGTGTTTTATTTATGTTATTATTTAGTTTATTCTTTTTTTTTTTTTAAGTTGCCCCACACTAGGAACTTCTTCTGTATTGTGGGTTTTTTTTTTTTTTTTTTTGAGGATGGGAAATTATCAAATAACTTCTCCCGCTCTGGGTGGAGCGGGAGGGCGTGTCAGACTTTTACTGACTAAAACCCACCCGTGTTCCCTCAGTTGCCTGTGTGCCAGGGGCGACGGTATCTCTTTCGAACAACCCGCACCCCTGGCAGGCATCGGCCCTTGCGGACCCCACCCTTTGGTGCTGACATCTCTTTGAGGCGCGCGTGGAACACAACGCGCCGTCGACCCGGGCTTGGTCCTTACCGGACAGCGAGCTACCCATTACTCGCCGTCCACAAGCCCGCGCCTACGGTGGCCGGGAATCAGCCTGGGATTCCCGACGCCCAGGGCTTCTCCCGCGGCGACTACGGCCGTGAGGGCGCATATACTGCCTCTCCCTCACGTGCGCCGCCTCCCTCTTCGCGAGCATTACTGCTTCGCAGAAGGAGGTGACGGCTAACCATTTACTCTCGCTCCGTACCATGGCCTGCACCAGGGCCGGACGCGAGAGATCGCCGCCGCCGATCGCCTCCACGAGGACACGGCGGTGCTCCGCCCAAGCTGGGCAGACCGCCACCGTATGCTCCACCGTGTCCTCAGGGCGATCTTCGCAATGGAAACACCCGGGCGTTTCCTCCCGCCTTATACGAAACAGGAACCTCCCGAAACAACCGTGTCCGGTGAGGACCTGCGTCAGGCGGAAGGTGAGGACGCCATGCCGCCTCTCAAGCCACTCCTCAAAGAGGGGACTTACCGCCGCTATCGTGGCGTGCCCAGCACTGGGTTGCGACAATCACACTCTCCATGTCGCCATGAGCTGTATTGTGGGTGCGTTTACAAACATTTAAACTCACACAAACAGCCAGACCCGGAAAAACTACTTGTAGGTCATACAAATATTTGTTCCGTGCAGGAATCGAACCCGCGACACGCAGCGCAGCAGTCAATCGCGTAACCACTGCGCCAACTGTGCTGAAATAAAGTGCTGTATTAAAGTCATCAAGCTTTTGTGATGGCCTCTCTCGCACATCTTTTATATAAGGGGGAAGTTATGCAATATTATTTGAATAATGACAATAGTTGTGGTCTGTGGAAGAAGGCACATAGTAAATAATTCCAGGCTGTTATGTATCGTGCGAAATGTTTTATATACTATAACTTGCGGCTTAGTTTACATGGTCTCGGAATTGGAACATTTGCTAGCAGACATCATGATATATGGTGACATGTATTAAACTCAAGATGTTAGTTTGTGTGGCTTTGAGCCGTGCCAGCGCATTTAGTTACTAGATACTGTTTGCATTCAGGTCGACTCTAAGGAAAATTTAAAAGGTGAAGCTGATTTTAGTTAAGAAAATGCTTTTAATATTAAAAGAAAAGATGAAAATGCAGCTATAGACTAAGACAGGGAAAGCAAATCCATTCCATCAACACAATCTGCCTAAAAAGAAGGAGATAATTTATTATGATGTTTTGACTAAAAGCTTATGCAAGGATGTTAATACACCTAGACATTATCTTGTCAAGAACTCTGACAAGGAAAATTCCTTTATTAATTCATCAAGATTCTACCTACAAGCAGACTGGAGTCATAAAAATAAAAATTCTAAGAAAACTCTTCTTAAGACACCTTCGTCAAACGAATTTACCCTCTCCTGAGATTTTTAACTGTACAGAAAATATCACACTTAATTACGACCTTTTCACGCGGACGTTTTAAAGCTTGCCTAAGTAATATTTAAGGGCTTCAAAATCCCTTCGCCTTCGAAGAGCGACGTTAATGTATTTTGGGAATACGCCTCCGTGGCGCTGATGGCTCTAGGAATTTTTTAATTGAACTCAATGTTTCTGTTTTCGCGCTTTCTTTTCTGGTAGTTGAAACCCAAATAATTATGGTTGAATGGTTTTCTTTAGCGTCGAAGATTCCTAGAAGTTGTAAAGGGATCATTTTGATCGAACGATTAATTGGATCGGAACACATAAAATAGTATCTTAATTATTTTCATCTAGATATTAGGGTTTATTTATATACGTTGCTTAAATTTAAGTAATGATTAAGGTGCCTAACCATGTATCGTCATTTACAGTTTGAAACGTTAACGTATCTTAAATTAAAGCAACGTTTGTAACCTTCAGGGTGGCAGGAACATCGACTCACACCCTGATACCATGGATTCAGTACATGATTCTGAATCATCTGCATTGGCATTATGCGCCGGTTATAAAAAAAAAACTCTTGCCCGCGTAGGAATTGCACTTTTCTATGAAGCAGCAGATGTTTTCTTTTGATAACTGAGCATTTTTTTTTACGCTATGGTTGTATTCATGGTTTCAGATTGTGCGTCGAGGCCCCTGCCGCCCTGTATAAATAAACCTCTTATTGCGATACCTTCTTAACTTGCTTGTTATTCATTTAATAGTTTGTCTAGCTACACACATCATCATTTTGAAAGTATCAGTACATTTCGATATTTCATTTATTCAACGCTTTCGTGTTAACAGTCCCGCGCCTCCACCGTGCAAGTAATTTATTTCCGAAACAAAAAGCTTACTTAAATGCTAAAAAAAAAAAAAAAATATTTATTTATTTAACCATTTATGCACACACATATAAACAGACAAGAAGAAAGGAACAGAAAAATACGTATATAGGTCATTACCTATATACGTATTTTTCTGTTCCTTTCTTCTCCTTATTTCTACAGAAATCTCTTCCAGCACACCTGCGATAGGAGAGAAGATAACAGAGATGTAGACAACGCGTGTAATAACAGTAGAAGGAAAATCATAAAATTACAAATTAAACTCTATCTCTTTTTTTTGCTTAAAAAAACAGTAATACATTTCCCATTCAATTATAGTGCCTAAAAATAAACTATTTCTAAAATATCTTTATTACAAGTGTAAGTGATAATGTTTCGGAATTAGGATTTTAGGTAGCGACCCGCCCGATCTAGGTTTATTTAAACCTGTGTGTAAAAAGTAGCTAGCCCAAAAAAATTCAACCAAGCATTTCTATAGCCCTCTCCCGGTTCTTTTGACATTCTAATAAGCCTTTTTTCTCGTCCTTACAATTCGTAACCAGCTGATACAACATTTTCCTTTCCTCGATGAGCGTTGAAATACCTATATGGATAATAAAAGTCTATTCGTGTAAAAAAACGCCTCCGACCGGGATGATTCACTGAGGGATGCGAGTGTGGGATAAAAAGAAGTAAATGGACCGACCATTAGTTCCCATCCCTTTCCGCGGGTTTTCTTAGTTTTATTTTATACTGGATCGCGACCTCAGTTGAGGTTTGGTCTATTTCTGGATCGTCTACGGCAAATGTTTGTTTTGTGTTAAATGTCTTCGTTTACCATTGATGGAGGTTGATCAATTACTAGTGTTGGTGCTTGACAAATATTAGCGATTGGAATCTAAATCGTTTTGGGTTTGATAAACACATTGATGGGAAATAAATTATGATAGTCGTGAAAGGAGTTTCAAACATTACTAGCAATCTTGTTCAAACAATCAATCAACTCAGTCTATCGCAGTCCACTGCTGGACATATGCTTCTCCCAGGCTGCACCACACTGTTCTCTGACTTTCACGTCCAGTCTGTCTTAGCCGTTTGGTCCATCTAGCTGGGGGCACCCCACGCTACGCTTGCCGAGCACTTTTAATGATATAAAATCTAGATTAAATTTTAAAGACCATATTTTATTAAAGGTTTTTTTTTAAGACACCTTTTTGTGAAAAAAATGTTTAATAGAACAAATTCAGTAAGTTTATTTCATTCCCAGATCCTATATGTACAGACTAGACACAGAACCATCTTGACAGTTTCATTCAATGTAAAGAATTTCTTTCTCACCAGTAAGCAATTCTGTTCCTCCTACAAGTTGATTAATTAACTTGTTAATGTTTTTTTTGGGGTTCTTGCTATTCCTTTTTGTATAGCTTGAAGGATAAATGAAGGGATCGGATAAAATAGTACTAATGTTTAGAAAGGAAACAAAATTTCATTGGGTTACTCCTGAAGTAGATTAACGCATTATCTGTCTGAGGGTAGTTCTTTGTTTGTTTTAGTTCAAGTATAATCACATACACATAATTCATGGGTATTACATTAGTACAAGATTTAATTCAAAGCAAGCTTGGTAAGAATTTGCAATAGTTATTGTATAAGAACACCACGTTGGTCCTATTGATTAATGATAAACGGTTAATTATAATATTTGATATCTATTTATTAGTTATCTTCATTCCGCAATATATTTTAAGACTCGCATGGGAATATGCGATGGCGCTGGATTTTTTACTTTTCTGGACCATCATGTCCATATTGAACACTGTTTCATTCGTTAATCTTAACTGTAATAATTTAAATAATAAATCTCATGCTGATTTTGGCAACAGTGCCTGTTTTAGTTCAGGCGAATTATTTTTGAATTTTACTATAGAAGTAGCCAACAAACACCATCCCAATAATAACAATAGTGCAATCCTATCAAATTCCCAAAAAAAACCCACATCTATACAAATTCGATAAGCCAACCCTTATAACTTTCAATAAAACCTCTTTACTTGGGGCCGCTTGCTTTGTCAAGCACGTTCGAGCACGCTACGTCTTCGCAAAAAGTACATGCGCCGTGTTATCGTCTTTTATCTCATAAAGTGTCACGTTTCGCTGTACTAGTATAGAATACTAGCGCTATTACTGGATTGAGTCATAAACGGTAGCGGGCAGCGGGACTTCTCGTGTGTTGTTGTAAGTTTTTTAATGTAAATGTTAACGTTCAAACGTGCCCTTTAGACAGTGCCTAGTAGACATTCTACTTGAAATATATGCTTTGACTTTGACTTCTTCGTGTTTCACTTGCTTTTTTACGTTTAAGTCTTCTTGACTTTTCCAGGCTTTAAGTTACTTCTTGTATCCTTATCTATCGTTTACGCTTTTTTTTTGAGATGAAATAAATCTCTTGAAATGACGTCTTGTGTTCATTATTTTGACAACGATTCACAATGTGCCTTTGAATTTAATGATATTGAAGCCTTTGCTGCGTAGAATTGGTGCTTAATATAGTCTTCCAGTGTGTTGAACTTCCAAGATAAATAAATAGGTTAGGTATGATAATTAAATGTCAAAGGGTCTCCTCACTAACCAGTCTCATTATCAGTAATATTTATTATCTGTTTGACGCTAGGACATAATTAATTAAGCCTGATTTATATATTTTTAACAAATTGTTGTGTTCCTGTGTTTATGTCAAAGTTTAATTATGACTCATTTCGACATCGTTGCTGGTCTTCTACATATTTGGACTTTCATCATTTATTTAAGAGATATTCCAACTATATTTGATTTTTTTTTAGTTACATACTAAATGATTTTGTTTGATTAATAAAAATATTTAATTTATTTACTCTGAGACACATTGAAACTGAAATTATACAAAATAGGAATGTGAACAACTGCATCTATTACATCTGCATGGGGCTTAAACAGCCACTTATAATTTATTATCAGAACATAATTATTGCGTCTGAAATTATACGGTTTAAGGTGTAAATAAGAGCACACAGGAAGCAACTGAGCAGATTGTAAGAGTCAAGTAAATTGGGTTAATTAATGATCCTTGAGAGCGGTGGTTGAGTGAGCAAGCTGTTACATTTGTACACCATTAGACTTAATACATTACTGTTTCTTACAAGGACCAATTTGAGACACGTGTGAGTCTTTAATGAAGTATAGTTAAACAGGAATTTAAACCAATGGACTCGGAGCGAACGATTTGTTTTCTCAAATCTAGATTCTTCAGTCATTAATTATCAGTCGTATCATCAATTACTGTTGTAATAGCGGAAACTATGTTCTTTTCGGTACTAAGTCAAATTGGAAGTTTGAATTCTAGCCCAAACTACTAGTTTTCGTTGAAAACCGCTTTGTAAATGCCATCATCATCCATCACATGCTTAACTACATTGCTAAGTATAGGCTTTCAACTAATTACATTTAGATGACCTATTATTTTCTCTGTGTTTTAAATGCCATTTCTATTTTAATTTTTGATAACCTTTTCAGTTTGCATTTGTACTTTAAAGGTTACTTCTATTGTTTTATCATTATGACCAAGTGACATAGTTCTAATCCGTCTGTGGGTAGGGTGAAATGGATCAGGGCAAAAAGCGAAATTTCTGAAGTGTTGCACAATTTGTGGACGTATATTTCTCTGGAACCGAATTAGAATGTCAAAGCCAAAATTGACGAAAGCTCCTATCTTGTACCACATCATTAATGTGTCTCTTTGAGTGAAAATTTTGCGCAAAATGATAAATAACGGTACTGACGGCCGCCGAATTTTGATGGGGCACCCTTTTGTATCGTATCTTGTTTCAGAGTGGGCTTATCCGTTCTTCGTATAATAGTGTGGACATTTGCCTTGTTATCTGAGATGCCGTCCGACCGATATCATGGCTAATGGATTTAATGGCGAGAAGACTTGATAGCTGATAAATTTTACATAAGTTTGGGTTAGATACGTCGGATCTTTGTTGTGATCTATTATGAGAAGGAACGGGGTGAGTAGGGGCTTAAGATGTCAGGTGCAGGTACTTATGTGTATTTGTTGATTCCTGTTTTTTGTTTATTTTCTTTGACTTACTGAATTCGACAGCTCATCGTCAATGTCATGCATGTTTTACCTGATGCTACCGTGTATTAGACAATTTTAATATTCTCTCTTCTTTTAAAAGCAATATTTTGGGTTGTATTATCTTCTATGACGTTATTTCTACCTTATGTATAGCGTGAAGTTATTGAACCAGTTCATTTATCTATTTCTGGTTTTACGATAACTTGACCCCAATATCAATTACCCGTTCTTTAAAAGCTATAATAAAATGACATTTTAATCAAATGCTCATTTTTATTCCACTGAAATGATAACACAACATTTTCTTTAACCAAATACCAGTTTATTACAGAAATATTTGTGGAATGCAAATTAATTAATTCGAACTCTCCAATCATCTGATTAACATACCAACGCAATGTTATCAAACGTACGTACTTATCTATCTATAACTTCGGATGGCGATATTATTGAGATTTTGATTGTATTGCTGGTTTAAGCATGTTTCTATTGATCGACTAACATCATGATCGGAGGTTGTCATATATATGGACATCGATTCCGTTTATGGTTTATCAATGATTGGGTTCTATAAGTTTGTATTGATTAGCAAATTTTTTTCTAGTTTGATTTAGTAATAAAACGAGACAGTTTTTTTAAATTATTTCTAACTTTATTTCGATTTGGGTAAAGTTCAAATGACTTAGCACTGGACTGAGTTGTCAGTTTTTTTTTAAAAGAACTGCACTTTTATACATATTGGGTTCTTAATTCGAAAACTGGCTTCGTGGTCCAAACCTGATCTAAATAAAAAACTTGTTATGGGGGTGATTTAATTTTAAGGTTGAAAGCGGTACCTACACAATCAATGAGAAATTATATGGCATAGTACTTAGCTTCTTTTAAGAACCAAATAAGAAACAGAATGGCTGTACGTAAGAAGTAAATAAAAAATCAACTTGTAATAGTGAGATGAAATATTTTCATCGTCCTCTGTACAAAGTCACATTTAATATTTTTCAGCCATTTCGAATACAACTGAGTAAATAACAGCAACTAAAAAAATTGTTTGTTTCTGTATGTGTACAAAATTGTTTTGCGTACCCTGTTCTGAGAAATAAAAAGCAATGGCTGCGTCAGTCACCAAGATAGATTAACTGTCGCATTTATTTCTTTGCCTTGCTATTTTTCATTCATCAAAATAAATATGCTACTGAAGAGCTAATAAAAAAACAATTTTTTATTTTTCAAATAATGGCGACTTTGTTAAGCTTTTGTAGAAGTTAATCTAAAACTACGTTTTTGTTTATCTAAACTTGAAAAGGGTTAATTGGACTCATCATTATGAACGTATTTTAAAACCGGCGTTGTGCGTGTATGACCAGTGGCCCTAGTGTGTTTCATTTAACCATCTCGATCAAACGCATCGAGCGCGCTCGGCGTTCCGTTTGGTCCGTCACCAATCTAGGGCCAATCGGAGCGCCAAACGCGCTCGATGCGATTGATCGAGAAGGTTAAATGAAACTCAGACTAAGGCCTCAGATGTACGAACATAAACGAAACGAAAGGAGTATTTGAGGATCGTAGCAGGCGGTTTTCTGCCTACAGCCATGGGAAGAAGGCGTGAGTTTATAGGTTTGCCTAAAACATTGAAAAAACAAACAGCTACTCCATACATTTCATCGATGTTGGTGAACAGAAATGTATGGAACAGCGGATTTTGTTGTATATTTTCAGCAAATTCAACGATCAACTCACAATTTAAGCACATTGGTCCAATTATCCGACCTTACAAATAATTTCTCCCAGGATATTTTTTATTAAATATCTCATGCCATCCCACGGCGTGTCACTCCTCAAAGAGCGACTTACGGCGTCCCATAGACTAATCTGACCGTTATCTCCAGAGGTCTACAACAGGCCCTCTGACGGAGAGGGCATTATCAGCGTCCCTCCGGGCCTCCATTCAGAATAGAGGGCTCTAAGGCACTTCCATTGCTTTGTCCATTATGAAAATTTTCTCCCGCGTTAATATTTTTTTATGAAGTTGGGTAGGAAAGGAATATTTTTATGAAGAAAAGTGTTGGATTACTTAATTAAGGTATTGAGGTATCAGGTCGCTTTTCGTGGTGTTTTCTTCACGTATTTTTTTGCGTTGTTTTGAAACTCGGAGCTTTCATTTATGCGTTGTTTTCTGTTTTTGTAACTGGTTACTTGATACCTATTTACTTAATTTTGATAAAAAGATAAAAATAAAGCTAATCGACACGTCATGTCTGGTTTAAGGTTGACGAATTTTCCGGTAGCTTTTTTTTTTCCTCGTTGAAAGTAAAGGCACTATTAAATAAAATAATACTACTTGAGTAATAGTGTCGACAGGGAAAAACGAAATTACCCTTCCCCTGTGAATAAGAGGATAATTACTCAACGTAACCCTCAGGATTCCTAGTTATTAACCTACAAACGAAAGGCCATAATATACATAATTGTATCAAATTAAAAGCGGTGCGGGTAAGTCGGCCACACTTCGCCCCTTTAATTATACGCATTGACCTGCTGGCTCTTTGAATAAGGTTCAGGGTTTGCAAAAAAGAGTTGAAAACATAGGGGCTCCATATAGATGACTTTGAAATTTATCTTAGTTACAAACAGAGTTTTTAAAACCAGTACCTAGGCTAAGAATTGCTTTAGAACCTCGCGTTATTTTCAATAATTTTCAATAAACACATTCATTTCATTGAATGAACAAAGCATGTAGACCTAATACGACGTCGTCCGATGACGTGCGATGACTAGATTTACGCAATCACTTTCTTTTACATATGTTTAGTTCAATCGGCTGAGTTTTTCCGATAACGTAGGTACAAGCATAGTTCGGCCGTTGCCAGATAATCTCGAATCTCTAATCTCTCATCATAGAAAGAAATATAGGGCACTGTAGATTTGAGGAAAAACTAATTTAGTTGTAATTAGTACAAAATCATAATTTAAATTATTTCCAGTCCAAACTAGATGCTGAAATTCTCACAGAATTCCTAGAAGTAATTACCTCACAAATACATACATAATATTAGTATCAAATTAAAAAGCCGCGCGAATAGAGCTGGCACACTCGGCCGCTGTAATTACACGCATTGACCTGCCGCCGCCTCTTTGCGCCAAGTTCTTGACACCCTTACTTCGCACTTTTGTGAGAGTTCTGTTCAGCTATAATAAGGCTGGCTGGAATCATGGCCGGTGTTGCATTTAAAAAAAAGTAGTGACGTGGTTTGACGTTTGTCTGTTTTTGAATTGAGAATGTCATTGGAGGTCTTTTGTTTTTGTTTGCTTAGAGAATACAATATAGGCCAGTCACCGTAGACCAACAATTTTATTGTGTAAGGATGCGAAAACCTCGGAATTTTGGACTTCTTTCAGTTTTTGAATTGTTACTTTTTAAGGTAGTCCTACGTATAAGTCACCGAATACATTTTTAAAGTAAACAAAATTTCTTCTATTTGAGAGCAGCCTTATAGCTCTGTAGCAAACATGGACCATTTCCAAAAAGTTAAGAATTCAGATCAGTTTTAGCTATCTTCCGAGCAGGATTTTGGATAAAATCCTCATTCATTTAGAACTTTTTGGAAAAATTGCCTACGTTTGAAGAAGTGCTTTAATCTTGTGTTTTATGGGACACACAAAGCTACGGCACTCAAATTGTAGAAAATTTTGCATACTTTTAAAATGTACTAGTGACTTATACGTAAGATGTACTTTTTAGAAGTAATTATACAGTGTAATTTTGCGACCCACGATGTATAAATGACTGGCATAATTGGTAGGTTCCGATTGTGCAATACATATGAAGGTAAGTATTCTAGAACTGATCGTAAAAATAAATGAAAAAAAAAAACATTACGTAGAACGCGAAGCGAATTGTGTCAGAGAAGATAGACCAATAGGTACCTAAATTCTGTTGCATAATTAATTCAAATCACGCGATCCAATATAAACATGCTACTAAAAAGTCCCGAGCAAAATTTATGACTTATTTAAATCGTTTTTAATACCCAAATACCGATGAAAAATAAACAAGGCTATTAAAAAAGTTCTCTTAAAACATAAAATCGTAAAATAAATACCAAAGCAAAATTAATTCAGTGTCAGTCCGTGGAAACAATATAAATTTTATTCAACACACGAGCACACACGAAATTAAGCAAACTTTAGCGGTATTAGCATTGTTCTCGCTCCGCAAAGTCGGTTAATTAAACAATAACAATTTCAGTAATGTTATTGACTTTTATAATTCAAACACCGTTTTGTGAATGAACGAATTTTCGAAGTTTTAAAATACCCTTTTTATGGGTTCGGTGTAATTTGTCCGAATTATTGAATTATGTTCTCATATGGAAGGAGGAATTTAGGAGTGTTTGTTTTACATACAAACGAGAGTTTTTCAACAGAACTTTATACTTTTTACCGTGTAAACTGAGTATGAATACACCGGAAAATTATGTGCTAACCGGACCTCTAAACGCGCGGCATCAAAACGATTTGTGAAAAGTAAATAGGTTGGCATATATTTTATTGTTGAATGTGGAATGTTTTGTTTTTATTTTAGCTGTATAATAATACCGGCCAGTGAATTTAAGATAAAAACTTTGATATATATATTTTTGCTAGCCAGCCTGTTGCTACGTAAAATTATTAATTTATTCAACTTATCACCATCTTTGTGTCTTAAAAACTTGCTTAAAAGCTTGACTAGCTTCTTAATTATTTTAAAATCGTATTTTTTTGGCTTCACATTCGTATTTTAAAAGTTGAATCTTGTGCTTGGTTTTCCCCACACTGTCTACAATTCGATTGAGCTTACAAACTGTTTTGTAAATAATAATAGGTCACTTATTGGGCGTTTTGTATGCACAATTCTAGGCCCTTTCTCTTATTTATTTCACAAAACTCTATTATTATTTCCTCTCAATTATACATGCAGGTAATTAAATTAATTTAATGCCTTTTTCTGTCATCCGCATAAATATTTATTATGATGCGACACATATTAATTAAATATCTTAACATTAAGATCGTTTTAAATGCTGGCAGTTATTTATAAGATCACCGCACCCGCGGTCGAATAGATAAATCTTTTAAAAAAGTGATTGATTTTGAACAAAGTACCTAATTAATTATGGTCTAAGAGCACGATTAGCTTAATGATTGAATATATGGAAATAGCCAACAGTTTCGTGAATACCACTATACCTGCTTTTTAAACCACATATCATATCATCACGCCTACATTTCCCCGTAAAGTTAGGCAAAGGTGTATCATAGTACCTACACCTATGATTATGTCCCCTATTAATAATAAGAGGCGAGCCCATTGCCATCAATCGGGCACAAATCCCGACTCCAGTTTGCTATTGAGATATTCCAAGTGCAAAAAGACTGGGAATAGCGACCCAGGGCCTTTTGTTATAATGAGAGATCGGATATTCGGATGCATATTCACCTATAGTTGAGATGTTGGCTAACATGGAATGCGATTTTGTATCAAAAAAGTCTTAATTTAGGTATTATTATTATATATTATTTTTTGTCTATTACAAACCACCCCTCCTCCAGTACATACAGATATTTGTATCGGATTAAACATTAATTTTAAATTAATACACATCTGAATAGTTATGCAATCCAAGAATCCCGGGGTTTTTAATAAATATTACAAATAATTTATAAAGCCGCTTCCATACTTTCATAGCTAAAAATTATCTTTAGGTAAATATGCAGCCGAATATCCGATCTCTGGTTATAATTGATCTAATAAAATCTTTTTTTGTTTTGTTTCAGGAATTTTCTGAAAACGTTCAGCATAAAGGATGTAAGTAAACCTTCTTTTTATACAAAAGATTTTCTAAAAATAAAGAAAACTCAAATTGAAATACTTCCTCCAACCAAACGCATGATGCTTACCTTTTTTAACCAACCATCCGATTGACCAGACCAAGTAATAGAAATTAGTTCAGGTGGGCCTCGCTCATCCGCTTCGCCGGTCAACCGTTCAATTGAATGAATTGAATGAATCGAACGAATCGTTCCCTCGATCGGGTACGCGAATTCGATAGTTAACGACAACATTCCATTTTACAGTTGGTCAACCCTGCTTTGGATTATGCAATCCTAATTTAGAGCTTATTTCTTTCACGTTAAGGTTCGGAATTTTTCGTGTTCTTTATGGGAAGGTTAAGTTAACATTGTTTCCGAAGGGAGTTTTGTGATGACTAAAGAATTGATTAGTCACAATGTTTTATTACTTTATTGGAAAATTCCAATTGTTTTTCGGTCTTTTAAGGGAAAGTTGCTTGTTGGGTGGTAAATACTTGTTATTTTTTCGATCGTCGCCGGATCCCCTGCGGAGGGGAACCGACCAATTTTAAACATTTCACAATATGCCTTTTCTTAAATTCCTTTTTATTATGTAGGCATTTTTTGCCCTGTACGACTAGGAGAAAGTAACAATGATATAATCAATAATCTTTTGGTAGTTTATCATAAAAAATGTACTTACTTGATTTCCTTGCCAGTTCGTCGATATTAGAATAAAAAAAATACCCTGAAATTAACACTCATAATCAATACGGGATGTTTGAAAGAGCTACCGTGACTACCGTGGCCCTGGTATACAGGCAACTGAAGGAACACGGGTGGGTTTTAGTCAGTAAAAGTCTGACATGCCGCTCCGCTCCGAGCGGGAGAAATTATTTGAAGATTTCCCTCCCTCGAAAAAAAAAAGAACACTCATAATCATCAACCTATAATGTTCCCTCTGCTGGGACAAAGGCCTGCTCTCGGAGAGAGGGATTGACCCGTAATCAACCACGCGGGCCCAGTACGGGCTGATAGATGCCACGTGTCTTTGAATTTATGATTCTAGGCCATACCGGTTGCCTCACGATATTTTCCTTTGCCGATTTGAGAGCAGTGGTGATGAAATAATTTACACGAAGTAAAGCGCTTGTCTGATTCGAACCTACGACCCACAACTCGTAAGTCGGGGCCGTTACCACTAGGCCACCACTGCTCTGTTCTAAAATAAACACTATTGATAGTGATTCTCATAATTTCTACAAAAGTGATAAATTATAAGTAATAAAAACCTATGCAGTGCGATGATATCAAAACGTAAGCACCTGTTCAATGTTCATACAAGATGGCCGACAGTATATCAAATATCAGTACAAGACAAGCCGGTATGAAGTCCCAATATGGTTTTCATATTACTTGCCTCTCAATTGTGTCACATTCGTACCGTTTTCCATGACTTACCTGGGTCATAGAAAAAGATATAATATCTAACCGATTTAAAATAGTTCAGGTAAGGTAACAGAAAATGTAGGATGTGATAAGCGAATTAAAAAAAGGAGGAATTTGTTACCTCAGAACTCTTTCATTGATTTATTTTGTTTAGTTTTTGTTCTTTGAAAGGGTATACTTATCAACTGGGTCATCATCATCATCATTTCAGCCGAAAAACGTCCACTGCGAGAGTATCGAATGGCTTCAATAATACGTATTTTATTCACTTCAACTGCCTGTCACTGTTATTTACTTACCTAGTAAAGGTATACGTATTTGTATGGAGTAGGTACCGCAAGTATAAAAATAAAAAATAAAAATAATTTAAATAACTGACTTAAAAAAAATATACTGTAGTAGGTATACTGTGGTGTTTAGTTTTAGATGTCGGTAGTTTTCATCAGTCTGGGTTAGAATAATCTGTTTCAAACGTCTCTGATTAAAATGTAATCAAATGGATCAGAAAACGTACCTATGTATGGCAATTTGTAGTGCACGGCTCCGTACAATGAGCGGGTTACACTCAAAATGCGTTAACAGCTCATTGGTGTACGAAACACCTAATTTAGAACCAAAACGTTGTACAATTTTTTAATCCATACCTTGGCCAAAGAGGCATAAGTATCATAGCTCAGGGCATCTAAAGAGACAACGAAGGTTGTATCTCAGCAGCATTTGCATATAAATTGTATGGTCAGACAACAAGACTGATGCCTACGTAATTGCGATTTTGAGAACGATTTAACATAATTTTATAAACATGGCATCTAAATGAAAAAAGTTTTATGAGTCACGTCTCAAGTACCTTCAAGCTTTAATAAACTAGTATTTTTTTTTGGATATGCATTATTTATTTGTAAAAAAAAAAAAACTTTCTTTTGAGAACTGAATAATTAATCTGAAGTGGCAATGAAGAGGTCATATATCCGTAAGACCGACAACCTTTGGGAAAGACGAGCTGTTCACTATCGCGAATCAGAAAACTCTATAGTTTGTGATTCGTTGTGTCGTGTATGGACCACTATTGAAATACTAATGCTGTAACATTCTGGCTACTTATTGGTGAAATCAGCTTGTAAAAGGGCTTTATTTAGTGTCAAACACCACTAAGCCGCACACAAGTGTAAATGGAAACCGACACTTTACCGTAGCCATCCCCTAGCCTATAACACTTACCCACTTTACATCAAAGCACGTAATATCAGTGCCGTCACTATCTCCTAACGAAAATTGCGATCCAACGTCACTCCGAAGACAAAGTGCCTCAAAGGACACAATTTTAGCGTCAAAATAAATTTACCCTTCGAAAGGGGTAATTCCATATTTTCTGGAGAATAAAACTAATTCCTATCTCGCTCTAAAAGCTATCACACTTAGTGAGACTTTGCATTTAACTAGGCTTGTAATTGAGGGGCTGTGGAAGTGGATTTATAAACAGCTTCGAAGGTACTTTTGATTGATACTGATTGTGTATATTTACTAGTGAACCTTCGCAGTGTATATTCGAAGTAGTGTAGTGTTACACGAATGGGTAGAATAAAAAATGCGTACATAAGAGGAAGCCTTAAAATGGCACCGATAACTGAAAAGTTGTGTGGAAATCGGTTGTCATGGTATGGGCATGTGATACGAAGGAATGAGAAAATGTCGTGAGGAATGTTTTGAGTATGAATGTTGATGGCTATAAGAGTAGGGGGAGACCAAAGAAACGATGAAGAGATTTTGTGAATGATGATATGGTTAGAAAGGGTGTGACTATGGAGATTACGACTAATAGAGAAGTGTGCGCCGACCACAAATAAATTGGAAAGAGGGCAGGAAAATTTATGACTGGTGAATCTTCGTACGGTTTGCACGACTTGAAAAAAACAGGTCTCATTAGTACGCTAAACTTTAATATGCATGTTTAATATACAAACACATTACATAATAAATTTTCTTGATGATGGTGGAAACCGCATCAAAATCTATTGTACCGTGTAAAAGAACAACGCGGTTATACAAACAGACATGAAAGGCGACTTTGTTTTGTTAAAGTCTAACCCAGTTACCAAAGGTTATCGTATTACCCAGGAAATGGATTATAGAGGTAAGATAGGCAGTTGCTCCATGTCGAGAAGCCAACCCCAACATAGTTGGGGAAAGGTCACAGACAGACTATAGACAGCCCCGGATCTATGATTTTTTCAAACCGTGGCAGAAACTTGATAATGGCGCCCCTCTCTCCAGCGTTTGAGATAAATTAATTAGGTGTAACCCTGTGTGGCGCCTTTTTCTTACAAGTCGATGGTGAGCCAACCAGGGTTCCGTATGCCAGGCGCTTTGTGGAGCATATGCTAGCCCCCGGAAACAGCCGCGCAGGGCGCGTGCATCGGTTTGCCCCCCCTAGATCCGGGGCTGCCTATAGAAGTAATAAAGTCACACGGGAAAGTTAAACAACCTTCCATAAATAGCAACAAAAAACTGGATTAACAAAACATTCATTTACAAAACTTAAGAAATACCCTTTTCCCCACTTTAGAATTCACGTCATAAACAAGCGGAGGGTTCAACCTATAACCAAGTTGTACTTGTTTCGGTTTTGTTATATTTTTGTTCCATTTTTGCAAGTTGGTGTTGCTATATAGAAAACCGTTTCCTAACCCAACCCATATAAAAGGAATTTTGTGTTATTTTATAGGTAGGTACAACTCTGCCTACCTTTCGGGGAATTAAGGCGAGTTGTTATGTAGCCACAAAAAAAAACACAACAGCGATCGCAAATATAAGATTACATAAATATAAAAAAGATACCTCCATGTTTTTATTTACGATTATCACATTATACCATCTCGGAAAAAATGAACACGCTACTTACAAGTTTGCAGGAAAAATGACCCAAATATATCCCAGGATTCCCGAATGGAGGTCAAGAGGATGGATGGGTATAATCCATATGATCGAACCTTTGCACTCGGATAAGTAAACAAACATATTTTTATAGGAATCGTGGATTAACTGTCCTATACTTTGGAAGGAGCAATAAACTTCATTTTTTTGTATTGAACGACTCCTTGACAATTCAAAAATGCCTGTAATTGTTTAAATTTAAATAAATGCTTTGACTTTTATTTAAAATTTCCTTGTTCATCTATTGGTCGTAAGCACTACCTGAGCATGAGGTCCAGGGTCTGATTCCCAGATCGGGCAAACCTTTATTGGAGCTTTTATCAGAAATTATTCAGGAGAAGCCTGGAGTTTGGTTGTGTGCTCATAATCATCATTTCAGCCGAAATACGTTCACTGCTGGATATAGGCCTCTCCCAAAAGGGGGGTTTTGCCATAATCACCACGCTTGGCAGACGGGTTGGCGATCGTAGTATGGTGGTAAAATGCATAGAAAACGCTGCTGCCCATTCTCTAGTACGTCTCTTAGTCGCCTTCTACGACACCCACGGGAAGAAATGGGATGGTTCTATTATTTAAGTCCGACACCACACGGAACCACACGGCTGTGTGCTCAGTTGATAGCAATAGGATCGCCCCCTATTACATGGAAATTAAACATGACTGGTGAATATTATAAAGAGAAAATATTAGATTTTTTGTATACCTATTTGCTTGTAACGCTTTCACCCTAAAACGGCTAAACGGATTTCGATGAAATTTGGTATAATGGGTGTTCCCATATATCTTAATCCCTAATAGTCTCTACCATTGCCAGAATTAGGATATTAGGATACTTTTATATCAATATTCCCACGGGTTCGAGACTCATGCGGGTGAAACCGCGGGCGCAGCTAATAAGATAGGATATTATAAATGTAGATGTTTTAATGTTTATTACTCAATCAAACAAAAACGGGTGAATGGATTTTGATGCAATTAGGCACACTACCTGTGACCTGAAATACGACAAAGAACACTTTTATCTCGAGTGGTACCTCCACACGAATGAATTCAGAAGGCAAAAGCTAATATTATAATTAAAGTAAGATCAAATAAATGCTAATGTGAAAGTTAATAAAACTTCTACATGTAGCTGATTGTGGTTCAAGCAGTAAATGTCAAGTAATGGAAATAAAAATAAAATGGCGCCATGTTTCTTGTTCACATGATGTTTCTGATTTAAATTAGGTTCGGAAAACTCGGTCATAAAAGTTTGGAGATTTTAACATGGGTTTGTTGTAGCACGAGTCGGTACTTACGTATTACGAAAACACTCTGCCTGAAAGAATAATTTTAAAGATCATGTAACTATAGACTAAGTTATGCAAATGTAGACTATGCAACTCTCTCTCTGAGAAAAAATAAACTGTAATAAAGCTCACGCAGACAGGCAAGATGACAGCGCGACGCGACTTTACGTATAGAAATTGCTCTGCTAGAGGCCCGTGTCTGCGGGGGCTTATACCAGAAGTTAGAATAAATAAGCCCTTAAACATGTCTCCAGACTTTGGACCATGATCTTGCACAAAACGAACTGAAAAATAAAATATTAACATTAACTTTCTTGTTAAAGAAATAATGCAATCACCATGATTGCGTGACTTCATCAATAACTTAGTGTACACAACACTTTAGGCAATCCTTGTAACACCTCTGACTTCTGATGACACCTCCCATAATAAAAGTTGTTCTATTTTCGCCGGATTTCATGACTACTTATTACTCAAACCAAAATGAGAGCGCCATGACACTTTTCATTACGGAATTGCCCACTCAAGTTAAATGCTTTTTGTTAGATATCACACGTTACATTAGATTTAATTACATAATGAATTGTATGCTTTTAAGGATATACAAATGATTAAAATGCCGTAAAACTGGTTGTTGATTTTAAATGCATAGGAAAGTAGGTCAATATTAATAGTTGCTAGTTTTTTCAGGGAAAATTGTATGACGGAACTTATGACTGTAACTTTTGCATTGAATTTATTTGATTTATTTTTATTTGATATATTCCCCAGATGTAGAAAAAAAAACAAATGTTTTTTTCTTCTTGGATTTCTCAAAGAAACGGGAAAACAATTTTACAACTTTACGTAGATAGACATATTTTTTAAAATATTCGTCAATGCGAATATTTTAAAAAATATGTCTATCTATGTCACTTTAATTTTTTGATTTTAATTTGGAAACTAGTTGCTGCCAGCGACTTCGTTCGCATGATATTACCTTAACCTTTTGATATTCTTTCTTTTTCTACAATAAAAGCCTAAGCTGCTCATTATAATATCAGCTATCTTCAGTGAAAGTCACGTCAAAATCGGTCTAGCCACTTCGGAGATTAGCCGGAACAAACAGACAGACTGACAGACAGACAATCAAATTAAAAAAAAAAAACTGTAAATTTTTGTTTTATGTACCGTATTTACTTTCATATGCTTATCGTAAAAAGCTGTTATTTTGGCAACGTAATGCCAAAATAACAGACACTTCAATTTTATTTATTTCTATAGATGTATAATCCAGGGGTAAAGGTTTAAAATTTGAACCTAGCATTATTTTTTAAACAAGAGAAACATGACTTCAGACCGTCTTTCTAACCCGTAGTAGTATGAACCCCAAATCGCTGAATCCGTTTACGTAGACTAGAATCAAAGTAGGTACCTATTAAACTTTCAAACTAATATAACTCTCCACCTACCCTTTATCTTTATTAGAGTCGACGTTGATTTACAAAAACTTAATTATATTAATTAAACGTTAAAATTAAATGAGGATCCCGTTAAGTGCTAGTGACGTTTTACTCTCCGGTAAACTACGCAGATTTGAAATTCGACTTTAGAAGGGCAAAACCACTACCCTCTTACAAATAAATACGGAATAGAGTTATACCAGGAATAACCCCTACATTTTCAAAGGTTTAAACTTGGAATAAGTTTATACTGTGTTTATTAGTAAGAGGGTTGGTGTTTGTTACTTCTAAGTAGTGTTGTAGACTTGTGGTGTAACAGATCAATTTAATATTATAATGAGTTTGTATGTCAATTTAAATTATGTCTGAATTCTTGTGCTTTTATAACAATTGTGCGTTAAGCTTTCTCATCATAATTTCAGCCGAAAGTCGTCCACTGCTGGACATAGGCCTCCCCCAAGTTCCGCCATTGCGACCGGCTTTGTGCTTCCAGTGGAGTCCTGCGGCCCTCACAAGGTCATCGGTCCATCTTGTGGGAGGCCTTCCAACTTTACGTCTTCCGGTACGCGGTCGCCCCTCCAGAAACTTCCGTTAAGCTTTCTATAGATACTTAATTATTTTGTTTTTAAATTACTTGATTTCTATTCTTCCTTAGATTGAAAACACTGATTGTCAATATCCTTTGCCCGGTAGTGAGATAATATATACTCTATCAGTAACACATCTGACTTGATACGTTACTAAAAAGCTTTAACACCAATAACCCACCTAATTGCCTGTCTTACCTACCTAATCTAACTGCTGATCATTTTGCTTTTAATAATGAGAAAAACTGGCCTTATCAGTTTTTAGTAGTATGTGCAAGAAAATACATTAATTTTAATATGAGATGACATTGAGTAAAGACTCAAAAGACCAAACTGGCAAAAAGTTTGATGTGATTTATGTTATCAAATCAGAATGCTAATGAGCAAGATTGATATTATGTGTAAGTTAAATACCTACGTCTAATTCATCTCCTAAATATCAAAAAGACCTGTTTAATCTAATTTTATAATCTGGAGGCTAAAATGTCACTCAACAAAAGGATCTAATTTGATAGACACAAACTCATTATTATAGAATAACATAGTTTTTAAGATATTTTAATACTTACAAAATTCATTTTTTCTTCATTTTTTATACAGGGTGATTGGAAGATGGGTGCAAAGCTTTAAGGTGAAGATAGTATAGACAATTTAGAACCATTTAAGCCATGGTTGTCTTAGACGAAGTCTTACCAATTTTTTTTTTTTAATATTGTTTAAAAGACGTATTGTACAATTTTTTTATTTTTTCTGAGCTTTAAATGTCTGTAAAAAAAATGTCTAATGACACAGAAGCCTAAAACATGTTTTGCTTGATTGCTTACACATTACTTTAATTAAATAAATAAAAAATAAATTCATTTATCATTCAATTTGGCCATAATTATGCAGTTTACATAAAATTTTGAGAATTTCCGAAAAAAAACTTAAAAATTTGGTTAAAAATATTTGGTAAGACTTCGTCTAAGACAACCATGGCTTAAATGGTTCTAAATTGTCTGTACTATCTTCGCCTTAAAGCTTTGCACCCATCTTCCAATCACCCTGTATATATTTATTTTTATTTTTATTTATTAAAGTGCAAAATGCACACATGGTTACAGACAGACACATTTTTTGTGTGTTTGCACATAAACACATGGCTTATCAATCGATTTGCCTGAATCTCACCTTTATGTAATATAATATTAACTATAGGCGACTCGCATGAAATTAATGTAATTGTTGGCGAATCAACAATTCCAGAAATACGTATTAGGGAATTGGCAGGTTTTATAGTTTATACTTGTAATAAACTGAGTGTACTTTTCCTTAACTATCCATTGTTTCCTTAACGGTTTAATCAAAACCTGTCAATTGCCTAATACCTACTTATTTTTGGAATCGTCAATTCCCCACACATAAATTGACTTTGTACGTGTCGTGGATAGGAAATATTATTTAGTGGAAAATAATATTATAGCAGAGTAAATTTGTGCGAATTGATTAATATACCAAACACATACATCAAAGTCTCAGTAGCATTCGGTAGGCAAGTCGTCACTTGTTCCGACATCCATTTGGTCAACTTAACGTTACCAACCGAGGTCGGATCAACTACTCATCTTAACATAATTTCTGTTTTTAATTTATGTTTTTTTGTCAGAAAAAAAGTCAAGGTTGTCGAAGGCCGGATTCCGGTTGACGACCTGGCCATTTTATTTTTATTAAAAGTCGTTAGCAGGTGAGAAACAAGATCTTTTAGACGATATTCATTAACGAAAATGATACTATTGCGAGTTTTTAAATACTTACAAAACTGTTAAATTATTTATGTTTTATCTTTTATGTTGATCATAATTATGAAAGACTTATGTACTTGTGTCAAACGTTGCTTGCGAAGGTTTGATTTAAGACGTTCCATCGTAACTTTTCGGCGTTTTAGTTTGTAAGGAATATTACTAACGAAATCTGCAACAAGCTAAACTCTTGAATTTTACACAGCCGGTTATTTACGAAAAATATTTAACCTATAAATTCCTTTATTCTCCTTCGTAACATCTCAACTCAATATACCAAGATACTTAATGAAACTAACATTACAAAGTTGATCCTCGATACATTTTCATTCATAAACTCCATTAGGTAAGTGGGTACCTAGGTATTTCTATTTTAACAATAGCTTCAGTACCAAAGCCTCTAATCTCAAAACCTCCTTGTTTTATGACAACCGAGCACCCATTGACACAAAATATTGGCCATTCCAGAGTGCTTATCTATTTTATGATCTCGAACGATGTCGTCAAAGATAGGATTATGCTAATACTTGACATCTTATCTAGGTCTCCATTAACTTTGCATCTGTTAATAGCGTTGTTCGATTAAGGCTCTGTTATTGTATGGGAGCCTGGTAGTTCTACGTTGTCATTTTATAGTCATCCGGTGATAAAAATTGTGGTTAGTGCTTATTTTGGCTACTTCTCTTTGAACTTGATTTAATATTTTTGTCTTAGCTACCGTCTTTAACTCAGTATTACTTTTAGAACGGAAATTAAGAATAGGTGTACACAGGGTACATATAGGGTCAAATCATGTTACTTGGCATAACTTTACCCAGATGTTTGGTGTCGATATCGAAAATTAATTTAGCAAAAAAATTCATCATTCGTTGGGCAATGCCCGTTGTCGGTCAGCTGTTTTTGTAATTTTTCGTGGCACTTGGCATATTTTACGAATTTTCAAAAACCATAACACAATAGTTATTTGGTTGCCTTAAAGTAGGTACTACATGTCACTGTATTTTTTTTAAATCAAATTTGAACTTGATTTTTTGTTTTTTTGTTTTTTTTTTTTGTGTACATTAGGTTTCGTTATCGATACCAGCACGTGGGTAAAGTATTACCATTAAATTTAATTTGACCCTGTATAGCACACTAAAAACGAGCAACAGTAAATCAATACATATTCTCAGAATCCTCCATACAGAAATGTTAACAAAATCAACACATCCTAACATTTCTAATTGAATTTATAGCAAGATCAAATTTATAATTACCCGACAGGTGCGCTGTAAAGGCGGTATCATGTAGCTAACGACCGTAGGATGCTTGTTCGACATGCTGTGACGTGTTCAACAATGGACTTTCTCGAACAGCAGGAGACATGTTTTGAGCTGTGTTTGAGGTAAAGGAAGAAATATTCACCACCCACGTTTTTAATTAGTGAAGAAAGGTCACGCTGAGCTCTTTGTGAGGTTGAGGGACTCTGCTGTCTTTAATTTAATTTGAGTGCAGTAGAATTTTTGTTTGCAATCCATTTGATTGAGTTTAACAATTTATTAATAAAACACCTTTATGCCTTATATCATAAAGTATAATCAGCCTATAATAATCCCATTGCTAGCACACAGGCCTTTTCTCAGTGAGAGGGAGTAGGTACGGCCTATCCACGACACGGGTCCAGTGTAGGTTGGATGATGATGTCACATGTCTTCGAATTTTATGGTTCTAGGACATGCCCGTTTACTCACGAGGCTTTCCTTCACCATACTGAGAGCAGTAGTGATGCAATAGTTTAAACTTAGTAAAGCGTCAGAATGGGTATGAACCTACGGCCTGCAATTCGTAAAATGTGGCAGTTAGCACTTGTGCTAACTGCCACATTTCCTTGGCCACCAAGTACCATCAAATTGTTGGTCCACTATTTCAATGCACGATTGGCGAAGTCTGTGCCCCTACAAACTCTATGACCGATAAATTTGAGTTGGGCAAGACTTTTTTCAACTCTTCCACATGAAATTCAATAAGACCCGCATGAGTCCTGTAGCACCGACACGTGTCAAACCGTAGCAATAAAATACTGAAAGATTACAGCCAATTATTAAAGTATTACACGTGCTACTAGATAACTCTTTCTACAAGGTTATTGATATCAATACGGGCGAAACGGAAGGAGCTTATTTTACAGAAAATATGAGCTACTTTTTATTCCGAGATAGGCAATCCCCGGAGATGTACGAGGGAATATCATTCATCTTTTTTATTCAATCGGCAGAATAATAATGTTATCAGAACATGTAATCCTTGCCGATAGAACGAAGACAGGGCTTGAGGCAAATACAAAACTACAAATAATATGGCCAATAAAATAAACATGATTATCCATCTATTATTGATAATAAGTACCTAATGGAGACAAGCTCAAAAGAAAACGTGTACCTACGTTACTGAAATGAGATATTTATTTTGAACTATGGCATTTAGTCCGCCCTTGTACCTTATTATGTGCGAGAAGTTTAAATAAATAAACTATGGGTAGGAAAGGAGTGAACACTGAAATGACAGTGGTTATAGATGAGAATTTGTAAAACAAACATGTTGCTACGATTCGAAATGAGTGGAGATTAGGGCAGGGTGATGATTATGTGTCCTTATAAAATGAGCAAATCTCTGACAAACTTAGATGTGTTTCAAGATGATGAAGCATTAACGAACAATCATTTAAAGGTGGTCTGTAAACAGACCGGGGCGATAACTTAACACAAGCTCACAGACTCAAAATGGGCCAAGGTCAAATTCAGTCCAATTTTTGTGTATATAGTTCGTTGATCGCTTGCTTAGGTAAACTACGAAACTGGGAACCAACAAAAGTAGTTGTATATCTAGTATAATATGGCTAGGAGTAAAGCAGAGTTGGAAATATCCTACTGAACTTTTAGCAGTTTTCAGAGTTACTAAGTTGGTATCTATAGGTTATAGGTACTTCTAATAATAAAGCTGAAGAGTTTGTTGGTTTGTTTGAACGCGCTAATATCCTGAAGTCCCTGTCAAATATGATTATTTTTTGTTGCATTACAACACATTACATTACATTTCTCGGTTCAAAACTGTCAATTGTCTACACGGAAACGTCATTTTTGTCTACTCTTCCGTCGACAAAACGCTTCTCTACGGTCCTCGTGCTAACTTTTTGTTAACTGCAGGTGGTAACAAAAACTTTCACGCAGACCCAGTCATTGTAAGTCAGTGTATTGGTTTCTTCTTGAAAAGCGTATCAAATGGAATTGTGGTGTGTTATAGAGATAGACTTAAAGTAAATGACTCAATCAAATTTAATATAGGTAGTCATCATCGTCATTATCATTTTAGCCGAAAGACGTCCACTGCTGGTCATAGGCCTCCCTCAAAAGAGGGGTTTTGCCACAATCGCCACGCTTGGTAGGCAGGTTGGCGATCGCAGTATGGTGGTAAAATGCATAGAGAACGCTGCTGCCCATTCTCTAGTAAGTCCCTTAGTTGCCTTCTACGACCCCCACGGGAAGAAATGGGATGGTGCTATTCTTTTACGTCCGGCAACACAGGGAGGTAGTACCAATCGCCTATTTATGTAACATTCTCAATCAGAATCTGAATCATTTTTAAGGATATTGCTAATCCCTTGCTTCGAATGTTCGACTCAACAACGTAAATAATGCAATGAATGTTGTTGAATTGTCTAAATGAATGCGATTCCTACAGTCCGCGTGTTTTTTTTTTGAGGGTGGGAAATCATCAAATAACTTTTCCCGCTCTGGGTGGAGCAGGAGGGCGTGTCAGACTTTTACTGACTAAAACCCCCCCGTGTTCCCTCAGTTGCCTGTGTGCCAGGGGCGACGGTATCTCTTTTGAACAACCCACACCCCTGGCAGGCATCGGCCCTTGGGGACCCCACCAGTCCAGCGCACCAGGACATATGGCACGCCGTGACCATCCCAGGAACCAAGTAGCACAAGGGCGCCAGACTACCCTGGCACCCTTAGCACCCTTGGTCCCCCTGCGACGGGTCAGCGAAGTGGCCCAGCCGCCTTCCACTTATCGGCCGCAGGGGATAGGGAGAGCTGCCAACGCTATACCGACACTCCTCTTCCCCTGCGGCCCCACCGCGTCCGCCTTCAAACGGTGGTGGCCCCGTCTAGGCCACGGAAGGGAAGAGCGCTACTCAGAAGTACCGGCACTCCTCCTCCGCCGCAGCCTGTAACCCTCAGCCGCGATGCCTCCCATAAGACATTGCGGCCCGCCTCAGTTGCGGTGCACCCCACCGCAACCTACTTTTTGGCCGCTACGTCGTCGGCCACTTCTCTTCACCGTGGGAGTGGACCACGGCTACTGAGCCCCCCGCAACGACAACGCGGGAACCCACTGGGAGGAACAGTCCGTGTGTTACGCAACCACCCGTCTGAAATGTTGCTTTTGTAGTTTTACTCTACTTAAAATAAAAAATAATCCTAACGAAATCAAAATATCTCTGAAACACAAAAAATACAATTGTTCTAAAATATATAAAGCAAGAGTTCGAATTGTAAGAGTCCGTTGCCTCTGGGCGATATAGTAAGCCTTCTAAAATCCGATTCAACTATTTTTGGGGCCAGATAAGCTTGAAAAACAGTGGGATAACGCTTTGATTTTCATGTCGTCGATGTACTTTTATTGCTTTGTATTGTTTAAGTTACTCTTATTACTAAGCTGTAGTTCGGGGCTTTATGAAATGTACATTTAGCTTGCTTTTTTGGAAAAATAATTTTTGCCTGGTTCTAGTCATCATGTAAATGGGCACTAGAAACTGTCGCCATTAGTTTATACCTTCTGCATTCTGATCATATTTTTTTAAAGAAAGCTTGATTGATGCTCAAAGAACTTTAGTATGGTGTGAATATCCGCCGACCATCTAAACGGCAACAACAAAAATTCAATAAGCATGAAACCGAACGCCTCAGCAAAGTCACATCGCTCGCTCTTTTCTCCAACTTTGAGCGTCGAAGTTACGCCGGGGGCGTCGCTGTAACCTTTGTTCGACGTCTGATTGCCTTGTTCTCTAGGGGATCGAGATTTGAATTTATCATTAGTACTCTCCCAACTGAGCTTCGATGCGGTTGGACCGCTCAAATATTCAGTAGCGCTGCTTGTTTCCAAAGCTTTTTGTTTTTGACGTTCTTCAAGGCTCCCAAATTTGAAATTCTTAGCGAGTTCTCGAAATTTCGTATCAATTTTCTCGGGTACTGTTTTTATTTGAGCGATTTTGTTTTGGAAGTTTTAAATGAGATTATTGTTACCATGATGGAATGAATATTATTTCTGTTAGCGACGACCGAAATACGATTGTATAAACGTCTTTTTTGTTATAAGACCCCTCTGTTTTGTATTTACTATACAAATCTCTTACATAAAAGATAATTAGAAACGAAGTTTCTTAAAATATTTTATGTTTAATTTAGTCAAAGCTGGATACAATCACGTCAAAACAAAATACTACAACTTTCAGTTCCAATTCCTCGACTTCTTCTTTTAATAGATTATCATTAGCCGTGTGCTAGGTAAGGCCCAATACAAATCACGGTACACTATAAACAGTTCCCAATGCCTACCTAGTTCTGTACAAATCGGTTTCTATCAAGTTGATTATTCACATGCAATAATTTAGCGTGGGAACCTGGCATCCACAAGTACGTAGTGAAACTGTGACAAATATTTGAATGACATGCGACATTCGCCATCCCCGAAATATTCACGCCATACTAAATATAGACTGATATGAACCAATTTGGCATATAGTGGTTTGATTATGAAGTAGATACGAGCCTACCTGCAACAGTACTTTCGTTCTTAAAAACTATACTGAACCTTCCAATACCTTTGAGGAAATCAGGGAAGGGTTCTCCAAGTAACTAGTCCCAACGCCACAGCAATAAGCCGAGAAAATAGGCAAGATTACAGAAAAGATTACTGTTCCCCATACAAAGGAAAACAAGCGTGACTATATTGTGGAACATTATTTCGGTAACATTCCCATCCACAACGCGTAGCCCGATCAATAGTAATCTGATTGCCATTAGTTTTATCGCGCGTACTATCATGAGGAAAAAGTTGCTTGGAATATTTTTCTTGTGTTTGCCTTTAAAATAAGATTTAGTTGGTTCGTCTTTCTTCGTGTCTTCGCAAGGTAAAACATCGTGGTGATATCTCTATAGTCAGCAGGGTTGGTAAAGGGACTGCCTGGGGTAAGACTTATTTCAGTATTGTCAATGACGGGAGCGCTTTGCTTCTCATTTTCTTCATCATCATTTCACTCCGGAGTCATCCACTGCTGGGTATATAAGTAATCTTTTGTTTGTGGTTTGGCGTTTCCCAAGTCTTTGATGATATCGGTACCACATCGTGCTTTTGGACGACTCTGGCTTTACTTTTGCCACAATTCGGTCAGACTATTACTTCATCGGCTATTATATTCAGCTGCATCCGGCAATGCTGGAAGCCAATCCTAACGTAATTAGGAAAAGCTTAGGTCGATTGATTGTTATTCCATCGGATACCTCTTCGTTTAATACTCATTGACTAATACACCGTAAATCTTTTAGTGAATATCATCGAAGAGTATCTCATATATATCTTCCAATGTTATTCTTACTTACTTGCATGGATCATGCCAACATAACGTGTTCTGTAGCTATTCAGGAAGTTCTATGGTAAGCAGAGAATGTCTGTAACCCTACGTGATTGTTACGTATTTATATATATCACCTATATTTCTGACCTATTTTTCCTGGCTTCCCTTTCCTTGCGATGATTGTTATGCATAGTAAACTATGTTTTGTTGGAGCACAATTGTTATTGATACTAGAAGTTTTTTTGGAGTGAATTCCTTACCTCAGAAATAAACAGCTGAGAAATGAACGAGAATTGTTTCTAGTTACATTACCTATATAACGTTGCTTGAAATTTATTTTGACCCCTTTTTAGGCCGACGTAACTATATGGTTCGCGTGTCTTCTACAGATTATGAATGAAATTAACACACACGCAGAAATACCGTTTACTTCCCACACAGTAGCACATGCTCCTGATTCCACAAGAGAATTCAAGATAGCTTTCAAACCAAGAATCCACTAATGGGAATACAATTTCATCTTATTCCCATTCGATACGCCAGAAATTTTAAACTCAAGCATAACTGGTAAGAATCGTACAACTTAGGAAGTACGTGTGCTAGGAATTTTAAAATTTCATGTTTCAAGTGTACACTTGTAGGAAATTCTTTTTGATTTGTCTTGAAGCGTGATGGTTTGGATTTGAAAGCAGTACGAGCATAAGCACCTGTACCAGCTAAGTTTTATGTTGAAATACTTCAGAATTTGGTTAAATGATGATTGTTCTATGCAGGGCGATCTTTTCAATGATTTGTTTAGTCAGTTTATTCACGAGTAGAGTATGTTTTTTTTTGTGTTGTGAGATGATGGTATGAGAACAGTTATTTTGGCCCAGTGGTAATCGGCTCCGTCTTACGAGTTGTAGGTTGTGATATCGAACCCAGGAAGGCATTTTAATTTGTGTTTTTGATTTCATCACCGCTGCTCTCAAAACGGTGAAGCCAAACATCGTCAGGAAATTTCATATCAATTCGAAGACATGTGACATCCACCAACCTGCATTGAGCACGCGTAGGTGGATTATAGCCCACTCAGGCGTATGTCCCACCAGTAGGCACATTATAGGCTAATTATGTACGATGATATGAACGATTAAGTGAACAGTATTGACATCAAAATTAAGGTTCACTTCAATACAAACACACTCTACCCATTTCACTACAGCATAAATATCGGAAGCTTAAGCCCATAAAAACCTATCCCATACGAAAACATGAAGAGTCAAGCCACGTATAATCCAGCTAAAATTAATCAAACATGACACTACCATTGAGGTCCCCATTAATCCGGGCAAGCCATTTTAATATGCATGTAAAATTTCAAAATCAATTAATATTCAAATAGAAATTTTATCGGTAATCAATACGTTTACGGGCTTCGAATTTATGGTTATACGTAATAGTATCGTTGTATGAGCATTTGATGCGAAGATAGTGTGCGTTTTGAATTTGTAACCTTTTAAGGAGTTACAGAGGTAAGAGACAGCTCTTACCTCTGTAACCTTTGTTTAGCCAGAAAACGAACCAGCATCATCTGTTCTTTAAAGTAAGATGCATAGAGAACAACCTGCTGCCTTCTCTAAAACAAATTGAGATGAAGTTACTATGATTATGCATAAGAAGAAGATGGAATGTTTAGTTCCATAATATGTAATATCTTCGGGGATATACTGTTGTAAATAAAGTCCAGGAAGCCCGTTTTATCAGTCCCAACAATTACTGTTACCAATTAATTTGAGCGCGGCAATGGGGGTTTTGGAGTTAGCTATATCAATCGCAATATCTAACATTGAACTTAATTCCTAAATGAAACTACAATCATTCACGCCTCAATAAATCTCTAAAGCTTTTAGTAAGTACAGTACTACAGTAGACTCACGCTGTAGTTCACTCAAAGATCTCATTCACTCATTCAGCTATTCATCTCCGCCGGAAACTGTCATCTATTGAACATAGGCTTCATCCACAGACTGGCGTATCGAACAATCTAGTTCATTCTTGTACAGTCTATACATAGCTACTGCTCGTCTGTTGTATTGGAGTTGATCGAAGCCAGCTTTTAGATTGGAGATAGTTCTATTACATTCAAGATCAAGCCGTGTTTGACGTCGCTGGGCATTTGCATGAATTTGTCTTAATTGTGGTTTGGATACTATTAATCAAAATTACTGAGAATACGTATTACATGACAGTAAACTTGCTCTACAGATTTGTATCTCGACTCACTTCGATGAAACTCCAATCTAGATTTTCATATTCAAGGTATGATAAAGATTCTAGTCGTTAAGTTCCGTGTCAGTTTGGACCATCCAAACTGCCCAAATTTTCCTTAGAAAAATCTGAAAGGTTAACGTAATTAGCACCTAGCTTATTGATGCTATGTAGCTACTATTGAAAATCGGTTTACCCCAACAGCCATAAAAGCAAAACATAAATTAAGCAATACAGTTCAATAAAAATTTATCGCTAATCGATATGCCGAAGTAAATAGTAAAAAAAAACAAGAATATGGAACCAAAATATTAATTAAAACACATTAATATACACATTAAGACACTCGTCTGTCTTTCGAACCATAAATATATGTCCTTATAGTCGTTTAAGGTCAATGTAAGCAATATGGCTCCTATCAAATATGTTTACCAAAGTCATCTATATATTATTCATGTGATTTGTCCAAATCAGTAGGTAATACGCATGTTTTTGTAAGATATTTTATGATATCAAAAGGAAAAAGTAGATGTTAGCTTTCTTCTTATTGCATTAGTTATGACTACTCAAGGCCTGCCCGTGTCTGATGTATTTTAGCCTTATATCATTCTTTATTATGTCATGTTAGGTAGCTTTCTGCAAAAAAATAAGAAAATTACCGTTTGGTAGCTGAACTCAGAAATCCAACTTATATTATAAATGTGAAAGTTTATACGTTTGGATACATCCAAACGTATAAATTTGTTTGGATATTCGAATGTCTGTTACTCAATCACGAAAAAAGGGCTGAATGGATTTAGATGAAATTTGGCTCACAAATAGTTTTGGCAGTGGCTTCGCCTGCGTGGAAGTCCGAAATTAACACGCGGCAACGTACAACCGAGATAAAAGTATCATATGTGTTAATCCAGGTTAGAAACTATCTGATGGGCAAATATCCAAATCCTAAACAAATTTTCTCATTTATAATATTAGTAGTATTAACACTTTGAGGGGCACTAGACGTACATAACCGAAATAACAAGAAAACTATTTAGTGTCCGTCAACTAATTAAGTGTTGATATAAACAAAAAAGCTAAAACTAAACAGGTTTTAAATATTTTTGTATATTTCGGCTTAAAACACATATCATCTTTTTCTCAAGAACGACTTTTAATATTGTACCTGGTACAGTCAACAGTCTGATTTTTTACAAAATGTATTAAATGTATTATTTATACAGGGTGTAAAAAGAAACATCACAAAGTCGTCAACCACGCTTTCTGTACATAAAACTAAGTAACAATGCACTTAAATAATTGCTGGGAAACGACTTTTATTTTTGGTGTCAAAAGTTATTCTTTGCGGTAGTGCGCAATATAAAACACGCAAAATATTGTGCTTATGGGTGTAAGTAAAAGTACAGGGGTCAAGGAGATTAAAGTTGAGTTTTATCATTACAAACTCGTTTTAGTAAAAAAAAAACATTTTTTTCTTGACCTTCAGTTTCTTCGTAACCAGTAGTTTCCCAGGTATGATCCAGCACAAAAAAAATAAAAATTATGGGGAGTACAAGTAACTCTCGGCATCGTTAAGTGTATTTTTACAACCGATATTAATATTATTATAACACCGGAAAATAACATAATAAACAAAAATATTATACTTATAAGATTATCTTTATTACATTATCACAACATCTTAAGATTAACGTGAACAGGTGTCAACATCGATCGATAAATAACAAAATATTTCAATATGTATGGATGTATTAATTTGAAATTTAAATAACGATGGCCGGGTCGGTTACATAGCATTGAATATGGAAGACTAGACATAGAGGAACCGAATTATATTAGTGTTATATAACACTATTATCGGTGTATCGTAAGCAGAACTCATGGTACCTACTATTTTTCTTCTTCTTCTTTGCGGACTAGATTCTTCTTTTTTGTCAGCATTTTTGATCCATCCATAAATTAGGCTGGAAGGAGTCAACATAGTGTGACATTGCGTGACAAGGGGGGGACGGGAGACATACATAAGCTACGTGATTTCACTTGTACAAATCTAAAGTAACTCTCAACATCAACACTAACGAGAAACTTAAAAATATTACCAACTCTGTTATTATTTTTATAAGGTTTCATTCAAAATTTCAAAACATGTGACGTCACACCAGGGAAGGGTCACACTCAGCTCACAAAAATCAAGAAATTTATGACGTAATGTATAGATGTCCCCTTAACTTTTTATTTTATTTATTAATCACAGAAACATCACATTAGACAGAGTTGCATTGGTAGAGGCCGGGGTTGAGTGTATGGTGTCTGGTTGACTGTACAGTGTACTCCGGAACATTTAAGTTCTCAACGAACAATCCAACAGGCTCTCTTCATATACTCTGCGAGTAATTACTGCGACAAACTTAGGGTCAAGTGAGACGGTGCAAGTAAAAAATGGCAAAAGTCTAGTTTGGCTATACTTATCTAACTTTTTCGTAAAAAAACTATATGTCTTTGTATTCAATCAAATTAATTTATTTAAGAGTGTTAGTATAGATATTTACATAATTTCAAAACTATCGGTTTTTAAATAATAATATGTACCTTTTTTATTTATTAGCCATTAACATCCCACTGCTGGGCAAAGGCCTCCCTACTGTCTTTCCACCTCTCTCTGTTCAAAGCTGACAAAGACCAATCTTTATTACCTACTTGACAAGTATATAAAAAAGAAAATAATCTTATGGCATCAAAAAGTTCGCCCGCATCGTTGTCAACGGGAACACTGCCCAAAAGACTGGCATTGGCAAAGCTGATTCTTTGGCCCAAAAATAGACCAGCCCTCTGGTCACGTGAAGAGCTGACAACAATTTACCAATTCATTTATTCATTCATAATCTGCTTAGCTTTTCTTCCAGCTCTGTAAAATTAAAGTTGATTAACAGAAGGAAAGGTTAATGTTTTTTTTCATTGATACAATAAAAAAGTTCACTGTCCCCTTAATTACAAACTTACGCAGCTAGTAGAAGCTTCTAGTTTAATAATATTCGAAACAACTGTATAATAGTAGGTACCTAGTAGGCGTGAATGACAGGATATCCGATTAATTGACTGACACAAGTAGCCGTTTTATTCGAGGAATTCTCGCAATTTGTTAGAAATCGACACGTTAAGGTAAATGGCTTGTTGCGCGAGAAACTAATCTTGAGCAAAGATTGATAGGATTTCAACACCAGAAGTGTTGAAACACTGTGTCAAACAGTATGTCGAAGGTATGATAAATATCAAGGTGTTAATCAGTAGGTTTAGTTAACATGTGGTGATCTGGACAAGGGCTATGCCTGAAGTTTCCCTACGTTATCGAAACAGGAATGAAATAATCTACAGGAAAACCAAGGTAACTGGTTGCCTATGGCATTAAGTCCACCTCTGTAAATTTGTGTGCTTAAAGTATTAAATAAATAAATAAATAACCGACATAGCCCTAAGAATTGCCAAACTTAAATGGCATTGGACATTGCTCGCAGAACAGATGGCCAATGGGGCCGAAAGGTTCTGGAGTGGCGACCGCGTACCGGAAGACGTAGAGTTAGACAAGGTGGACCGATGACCTTAAGAAGGCCGCAGGAATCTGCTAGATGCGTATAGCACAGAACCGGTCAAATTGGCGGAGCTTAGGGGAGGCATATGTCCAGCAGTGGATGTCTTTTGGCTGAATGATGATGATGATGATTATCTGGGCCATGGAAGTAGGTTTTAGCGTGGGTTTGGTTGGGTTTAGGGTCCAAAACTAGCAATTAAGAGGAGGACTTTCGCAAAATACTAAGATTGAACACTTTCTTCATTATTTTGCGACGAAGTACCCTTAATAGAAAACGCTTAAATTCAATTTGCATTTGGACCTCAAAGTTTCGGATTTCATATAATTTAATAGTCCTTCTTAATTTCTAAAAAGTTCATTAAAGAAGATTTACTTCATTCTAATGATAGGCTACTGGCAGTACCAGGCATGTTTGCCATATTTCATTTTTGAATCCAAAAACAAGTTTTATCTAAATACATGATATTCGCCCTCGGCATTCATGATCAACATCAAAGCATAAAATTCTCCATAATTCTAAATAGCTGTTTAACTAAAATTCTTTATAAGCACGAAATATTTAAAACTCACAGCAGGTTTCTACACTCGAGAGCAATGAATCCGGGTCACTTAAAGAATCCTAAAAATCTCGGAAACTAAAAATGCTAGGTTAATGCAATAAATTGTATTTAATAGACAATGTAATACTCCTTAAATGAAGGTATTAAAACTTCATAGTTATTGTAAAGTTATATCATAAAAAAATCTAATTTGAAAAAGGGCCACTTTCGAAGATGGAACTACGAAATTACAGCATTTGGTTTTGCTTTTGTTTGTAATCTGTCATTTATGTGGGTACATAAACCATGTTGATAGTGCTCTATATTCATTATTCAAGCTGAAATTATGTCGCTTACGCCTGAAGAATGCACCAGAATACTTACAATGCTGGAAACCGGCCGGAGTCAGCGCGATACAGCCAGGACTGTCGGTGTGTCGCTGTCAACAGTACAAAGAGTTCTCCGACGTTACGAAGAAACTGGTTCTAACCTACGCAGACCAGGAACGGGCAGAACCAGGTGTACCACAGCACGAGAAGACCGATACTTGGTGAACACCATGCTTCGAAATCGCTTTCTCACAGGAACTGAACTCACAAATCAGTTTCGACGCCTCGGAGGAAGTAACCCAAGTGCATGGACAGTAAGACGTCGGCTTGCTGAATCTAACTTAAAACCCCTTAGACCTGCAAACGGCCCTAAACTGGAGCGTGGGCATCGTATTTCAAGACTAAGATATGCCCAGAGCCACGTAAATTGGAGTATTGAAGATTGGTCAAAAGTTATGTTCTCCGACGAATCAAAATTTATGCTCTACAAGCACGATGGAAGACACAGAGTGTATCGAAGACCAGGGGAAAGATTCAAGCAAGCATGCATCGAAGAAAAAGTAGCCTACGGTGGTGGGTCTGTACTTGTGTGGGCCGGAATTTCTTCTGAAAGTCGCACAGAGCTGGTGATCATAGAAAACGGCTCTTTAACTATCGTAAGATATGTGGAAGAAATCCTCAATGATCACGTTGGTCCATATAAGGTCAATTTAGGTGAGGATGCTATATTTATGCATGACAATGCCCGACCTCATACAGGTAGGATTGTGAATGACTACCTTCAAGAGATGAACATTACTCGTATGGAGTGGCCAGCGCGCAGCCCGGATATCAACCCGATCGAGCATGCTTGGGACGAGCTAGGCAGATGCGTAAAACAACGAAACCCTCCCCCAATCACGCTTCGTGAGCTCAAAATTGCTCTCACAGAGGAATGGGAGAATATTCCCCAAAATCGTATAAGGAACTTGGTGTACAGCATGCCAAACCGCGTAAACGCAGTAATGGAAGCACGAGGAGGCAATACGAAGTATTAAAATTCAAGAAAATCGTAATAAAGTTCAAAAATTTCATGTTTCCTATTTTTGTTTTAAGGAGAGATCAGCAGTTTTTTTCTTTATGTAATTTTGTGTTAATAAAATGTATGGTGACTCATATTTTTTTTACTTTCATTTAAGGAGTATTACATTGTCTATTAAATACAATTTATTGCATTAACCTATCATTTTTAGTTTCCGAGATTTTTAACATTCTTTAAGTGACCCGGATTCATTGCTCTCGAGTGTATTTCAAAAACAAAATCTATTATTTTTCTCCCGTCATAAAATATCTTAAAGATAATTTATTTACATAAAATTAGTCGCCACATTAGGTAGAATAATTTAAAAGAATATTATGTTTACTTAGCATTATTAATGAAAGCTAAATTCTTGAGTTCAAGTAAACTTAAATAAGAATATTTCTTTAACGAGGTCATTAGATGCCGAAACTAGTCGAAAATTTTCGAAAAAAACATAATTACTAATTAGCTTATATCGTTCCCATTGCTGGGACACAGGCCGTAATCGACCACGCGGGCACAGTACAGTCGGGCGGATGTCATGTCTTCGATTTATTTGATTCGGGTCATTTTTGTAACGATGTTAATCTTGACGGTTTTGAGAGCATTTTGACTGCTCTCAAAACCGTGGCAGTGAACTCATGACCTATGACACGTACCTAAGTCACCATTACCACTGATCTCTGAATAAACAGTGTCTTCCAAAAATGAAAATATAAACACATTATTCCAAAACAAAAACGAAATCATAAATTATCATACACATCAACAAGCCGAGTCAAACGAAACATTATACACCGTACTCTCAAAACATTATACACCGTACTCTCAAAATCCAATGACCTATACTCCTTAAACATCCACAAAGTTAACACAGCGCCGTACATACATAAACAAGGCACAAACAGTATAGAACTTATAACTCCATAATTCATTCGTCATGATTTCGTACCGAGTAACAAGAAAGCCAAGCTCGGGCATAAATAATTAATGAAGTAAGAAAAGCGAGTGAAACACTCCAGTTTTTACGCTCCAAAAGATATTGTTTTAAAGCTCTTAAGATTTAATTTCCGCGGTGATGGGGCGAAATGTAGCGAACTGGGGTGTTGGGGCAAGGGAAATGAGATTTCTTTCAATGGACGCCTGTAGACTAATGTCACTGAGCTGATAATATGATAGTCATGGATCGTTATTCGTTTGCATGGAAAAGTTGGATGTTTTGTGCTGTCATTTACAAATAGAATCTTGTTGCTAAGGTGTTTTTTTATATATTTTTGTTTCGTTGAATGCGAGAAGGATAGAACTACCACGTCGCTGTGCATTGCCTGCCCGCGCTTTTACCTCGTTTTCGCTTAACGTTCTTTGTTACTCTTTTTCCTTTTGCTCAGCTCCTACGGGCCTTAGCGTGATATTAACTTTATTGTATCCTTTCCTAAGAATTAGGCTATCAAATGCGAAATCATTTTTAAAATCCAACTGGTAGTTTCAGAGATAAACATGTTCAAACAAACAAAATCTTAGCCGTATTAAATTAAAATATAGTATAGTATAAATTAACAAGCAGTATCCCTTATATATTTAGGCCTTTTATATTTCGCCTTATTTTAGATACGAGGAAACTGTTGCCGTGGGTGAGAGGTATTAAGGACTCTCTTTTTACTAACGCCTTCCTAAAAAGTGCTTATTTACCTACTTTAGCCTAGTCTAATTAGTGACATCCGTTTCAATAAATTGATATTTTGGATATTATACTAAGATAGAATTTAAGGATGGTCTGTAGTAATTCTTAGAAACTGTAAAGTGATCACAATATTTCAATAAAATTACTTTATAACACTGTGTGACCTAAATCCACAATCACGCTTTTCTGTAGTCCATTTTTTCATTACTTTTAGTAGCAGGAAAGCGTGACTTAATTTCGGAGTTATGCCACACGAGCCATAAAATAGTAAACGATATGTGTGACTTAAATACGTCGATTAATTACCGTTGTTTAGCATTCTACTTTCACGCCGTGCAATAATTACCTAATTCAGACGTATCGTAATGTATTATCATCATTATACTGTGAAGCTACAAGTTAGTATACGTGTGTAAATCCTGAAACATTATAATAATTCATTTGTCTGCAATATACAGCACTCATTAAATATTTCTACAATTATTATAACTGCAATTAACCTACACTTAGGGTAGTTAACCTAAATGTAATATTTTTTTATAGATTTAAACAGAAACAGCAAGTTCTTAAGACATTTAAACATTATTTTAGTTATCGCTAATACAGCAGCAATAGAATGCTACATTTTGCATGCTTGTAAATCAAGTTTTATTTTATGGGTCAAAGCTCTATAGAGTCCCTGGCATTCTGCTTTTTACCTCACCCTAAACACAAGTTAAATCTTATATTGGGTGCCAGAGTTCATCGAAAACACTATTTCCCTTAGTTGTAGCGCTGCATAGTGTTTATTATATAAGTGTTTTTTTTTTGTACACCTGAAGATTATAAAATATCTTTTTTTTTTAGTTAATTTCGCAGGACACTGGCTTTTGTCGTACATAGCGTGCCTATTATTTTCGTGAATATCGAAACAAGATCAATAAAAGTACCAAGCCAACCATTATAGGAGATCCATCAGTTAAAAACAGAGCATCTGAACTGTAACAAACATTACGTAACGTTTTGTCAGCCAATCACAACTCGTAAACTAACTATAAACTTAAATCCCTGGGCCTCTACTTCTCCGAAGCTTAATGTACAAAATACGTATAGCTACTGGCTCTGCCGCTATTTCGATCATAAAACCAAGCCGTGACTATTAACCAAACACATTTCTTAGATCAATCAATAGATTAGTTTCGTATTACAGTTATTAATTTTAATATAATTACGCTTAATTTGCTTTTAAAAGCATTATTTTTAACGCTTTCCAATCATTAATGGTGTTAACGTGTTTCTATAAAAATGGTATGAAATTCGATCGATGACTATAATACCTACTTGGAATTGGAGGATAAACTTGAATGTTGCCATAGAGATTTTTTTCCGGTAAAAATTAAATCTAAAATGTGTGGTAGATTTTATTTAAAAAAAAACCTGTTCAATCTGAAAATAATTTCTAAATACAGTCTGTTTTTACAGCGAACAGTACATCTTTTAACAAAAATGTGTTTAATGTATTGTTTCTTCGAATTGAATAGTAAAACCCATTATAATAGTAATTGTACCATAAATTAAAAGTGAATTTTTATTTTTTATATTGTGTTCCCACATGTAAAAATAAACATAAGAAGTTTATTTCTTCTTTATGCGTTCACGGTTCTATGAAAAGCCGTATTAATTATTTTATTAGTCATGAAAGGAGTTGCAATTCATATGTACAAACTTTATGGCAAAACAAAAAAAATATATATAAACAAAATCGTAAAAACTAGAAAAAAAACAAGAATAGATATATCATCAGCAGCCATAAAATCAAATTATTGGACATAATCTGCCGTTCGCAGAATTTATCAAATTAACTAAATCAAAAACTAAAACTTTATAACTAAGCCTTTATATAACGCTATCTGTCAAACTGCGTAATTCAATGGGATTCATTGGATTGACATTTGATTTATTTATTTGCGTTTTTCATATTATGTTACTCCAGGAACTTTTATTGTAGAATTTCCTGGTAACACGTTTTATTGAAACATGTGTTTAAATAAAACAGTTTCTTGTTTAATTATTGTGACAAATGTCCGTAGAACGCATTTTATTTACGTGTTGCATGGTGGGATTTACAAAAGTTTGTATACTATTATTCTGATTGTCTATGTTTTTTTAATGTTTTAAGAAAAATATATAACCTGTTATCGTGTCGAATAAAAGAAACATTACTTATTACATTAAAGTGTTGGTTTATGATAAAATAACACTAAAAACAGAAATTTATTGACACATTCAATTATAAACCAAGATTTGTTTCATTGAAAAAAACAATAAATTACATCTACTATCAAGACCAATTCACTCCAATTTTCTACCTTAACCATATCATTCACTAATACTATTAAGCCTTACCTACATCACCTAATCTTCCTCATAAACTAGGAAAAACATTACCCGATTAGATCGTAATAAGAAAGTGGGATGTTACCGACAATTTAATACTTATTTATCGAGCCGACTGTACTCGCTGACCGATTGGGCCACTTACCGATTGTACCTATTTCGATTAGGCTCGAATAATGTATCTCGGGTTTTAGTGGATATTCTATTTGGTAAGGATATACGGAAGTTTATACAGCATGTATTAGAAAATGTATATATTCAAGGGTGAAAAGACCATCAAATTGAACAACTTTCTCCATGGAACCAACATCGTTATCGCGAAAAAAATATCAACTGTTTCATAAAAAAATTTAATGCGCAATCTTAATGAATGAGATTCATCTGAGTCGATTTGCACGAATTTACTCGCCTGAATCGGGCGAGTCTACACCATTTTTTTTTTCTATAGGCGATTTTCATGTACTTAGTCTATTTGTCAGCAAATTGAAAACTCCTGAAATACGTATTTGGCATGGCACGTTTTGAAATTTATGAAATAAAGTTATCAAACTAAAAAAAGGCCAAAGCTGATTATTTTTTCAAGCTAACGATGATGGTCCCATGAAAAAAGTTGTTCAGTTTGATGGTCTTTACCTGACAATATATTATTATATGACCACAAGTTTCAGATGCATGCTGTATTTATACACGTGTTTTAAAAGGTGAAGGACAGGTAAATAAATAATTACGCATAGTCCTCAAATATTCCAAAAGTGTTCAAATTTATATATGTATATTACTGACGACGAAAAAGATTGAGTAAATAGCCGAGTTCCTAGTTGTTCACCATAATCAGCCTACAACGTCCCCACTGCTGGGACACAAGTCTCCTCTCTGTGAGAGGGAGTGGGCCGTAATCCACCACGCGCGTCCAGTGCGGGCTGGAAGATGTCACATGTCTTCGAATGTTTCGTTCTATGACATGCCAGTTTCCTCACGATGTTTTCCTTCACCGTTTTGAGAGCAGTGATGATGAAATATTTTACACAAACTAAAGCGCCTGTCAGGGTCCGGACCTACGATCTACAACTAGGCGCAGCTGTTACCACTGTTCAACCACTTATCTCTAGATATTCTTGACTAATGTTAATTACACGCTTTATATTAGCTTCACTTGTATGGTTGTATGTAACCGACTCCTTAGAGCGCGATTTTGACCCACATTAAATGGTCAGATTTCATTGAAACTTTGTCAACTTATCGAGGACCGATGACAATTCAATAATTTAAAAAAAAATTGAGAAAAATGAAAAAAAAGGAAAAAAAATCACGTTTTTGTAGTTAGCAGAACTAAAAAATAGAAAATAAATAAAAGTTTAAAAAACTAAAAAAACACCCTTTAAAAACTAAACTAAAAAAGGAGAAAATAATTTGATTCAATTAACAGCTTGACAGGGTGCTTGACATTAATTGATTATAAAAATACCTCAAAAAGCACCCCACGCTTTTTAATTGAATTAAATTATTTTCTCCTTCTTTAGTTTGGTTTTTAAAGCGTGTTTTTTAAACTATTATTTTTTTGGTCTTTGCTTACCTATTTATCTCATGCTTACCAAACAGCTGTAAAAAGTTTCAACTCCAATGTCACCCTTCACCACATCCATTTTCACGAAACTTTTCCCGAAAGAAAAAAGCCTTTAAGTGGCGCGAGTCCTAACACCTCTTTCACCGCAGTAGGCTAACCACGTACGGACGTAACCTAAAGAGTGTTATCAGTAAAATTTATTAAGGGGTGTTTTACCCCTGGTATATTAGGGTAAGTGGGATTTAAGATACAGCCAATCGGAATGATGCTGTTAAAATATCAAATGCTATCAAAGCTAGAAGTGTTGCTATAAATGTTGGGAGTGTTTGGGCTAAAGATAACAGGAAGTACTGATAGGGATGTACCGTTCGTTAGTGTTACTTATCAAAGTCAAATCATTTATTTCAAGTAGCCCGCGAAGTTCAAATTTTTTGATGTTTTAGCAATTTGCAGGTCAGTGTCAGGCCGTGGTCTTTTTCATGAATTTTACTCGAAGTAGTCATTAAATCGGTTGAAATGAAGTTAAGAGGGTTGTATTGATAAATGACTATGATTATGTAAATAAATAGATTAGATTTATTTCTCAGTATATGGTACATTGAGATCTTACTTTAAACATTGTTTCACACATACTACCATTGCTGGTGTAAAAATATTAAATAACAAACTAGGTACATGCAAATCAGAACTAGGTACATTATAAGAATATTATATAAATCTTGAACTCTTGTACCTACTCTTACAAATCATTATACTGGTTAACATTATTTATAATGTCAAAATATTAATAGTTAAATCAAAAATATAAGTCATAAGATCGAAAATATAAATCATAATGACAAAGAATAAATCATAATATCAAAAAATAAATCATGATGTCAGAAATAATTAAATCATAATGTCAAAATTAAAATTACAATATCAACAAATTCAAAAAGCATGATTTAAAAATTCATTGACGGAATAAAAACACATGTCTAAGAGTCAATCAAACATTTTATATTTAAACTTATTAATTGGTAACAATCTCAGTGCAGGTGGTTATTTAATATAAATTTTAAATGTCATACAACTGGCATTTCTACTGTATAATTGCAATCTCTGAGCTGGTAATAGTAATTTCCCGGCATTTTTTTTGTTGTCTTTTGGAGACTTGTTCATTTAAAAGAAAAAAGTGAGGGTATTTTTTTTTACAAATAGACCAACTTCAAAAATATACAGACATGGGAGAGGGAGAATTTTTAATTTCTTAAATAATGGGCTGCAATGAACTAAATATTCTGCTCCACTTATGGCTCTAATACATTTTTGCACTATGAACACCCTTTCTACATCCACTGAATAACCCCATATCACTAAGCCGTAACGCATACGCACGAGTTACAGTCCAGTATGAATGTCCAATCCAATAAAATGTCCAACATACAGACTTATACTGACCGACACAATGCCAACAGTGTAAGAAAATTTGTATATCACGAGCTAGGTTAGCGCATCCACCATAAAAAGCAGTTTTGAACGTCTAAATTTACAAGAAAAAGTAGGTAATTAATTCTAAGCGCCCCTTCCAAACGATTGTTTCGTATGGAGAAGAATTGGCAACAAATTCCATAGTTACTCTATTAAAATGTTTTCATTAACACAGTAACTTCATACTAGCGCCAAACATTATCCGTACCACGCAAATCGGAGTAATCCCTTCCAAAAACATTTTAAAAGTGTAGCTTCTACGTCCATCGATTTTACAGATTTTTTTATTATCTTATTTGACCATGCCATTCTCTGAAAATTCATTATTTGTTCAAACTTTTCTAATATTCATCATCCCTATTAGAATAATATGAAAAATGGCTATTATGATAAAACAGAAAATTGCTGTGCCTCCTATAAAACTACTCCGATCTCTTCTCACAACCTCAACCAAAAATAAGAAAAAACTGAGCTCCGCTCATCGGAACGTGATTGAACTACCAATTACCAGATTTTCGTATTAATAATATTAGTTAGGATTAATTTCTAATCGGCTTTCCCGTCGCCATCCAGCTCGTTATAAGAATTTTATAAATTAAAACCCATTTCTGGTCTGAGATTGGCTTCGTTATTTTTCTAGAGTCGCTTAATGTTCATTTTCTTTCTTAAACTTCAGACGTTCTTGAGGTAATGTTTAAGCTCTGAAAGTGCCAATTACGGTACCTACTGATTTATGTATGGTCGTAAAATGAATACAATGTCAAGCCGTTTTTACTGACGCTTTTAGTCTGATAATGCTTATCAAGGGCCCTTTCAAGGATTAAATTATTGATTTATTAAAACCATATGTAAATAAAATACTGTACAAAGGCGGACTTAATAACTGAAGCATTTTCTACTAGTTAACCTTAGGGTAATACAGAGAAGAAACATGGCTTATACAACATAAGGAATATATAACACGAATATAACTATAAATTACTAGCAAAATATATATAGACATATAAACAGGATATAAATATAAGTACATAATAAATTTCGGGCATTCTGAGTAGTATCTACTTTCATGTGTCGTTATCTGCCAGTTCTGTAGCTAAAATAACATAATAGAAGTCTTGGTGAAATATGGATTTAATCGACCATATTGGTTTGCTGTTACAAAATTATATATGATATTATATTTCTCTGTATTAAGGCTATAAAAAGCTCATACCCAAAAATACACATATCACAGCCAAATAAAATGTGCCAAAAAAATTGGTGGAGTAAATAAACCTTTCACGCTCTCCTAACTGCTCTTATACCATGCAAAGCTGGAAAAAACTAAAGTGTGTACTTTAACGCCTATGCAGGTAGGCACCGAGGCCTCACGTGTACCTCCAACCGACAATTTTCCATTCAGGAATCGAAGGTTAAACGAAGCGTTCAGTATTCGCCTCCCTCTCTAGAATTGTGGCCAGAAAACCTGTTGATACTTTCAGAAAGAAAAATTCTACGGAATATTGAAAAAAAAAACTGATTTAACTTCAAAAGTTCAAAATTAGAATTAAGCTATCTTACCCTATTATTGAACAGACCACGTCTTCATGAACTACTTAATGCCTTTCATGCAGAAACTTTTTACTAATTCTCTTTTTTCGGGTTTTGTACCCGAAGGGTAACTAACGGGACTAAGCTCTATTACTAAGCCTCCCGTGTCCTTCGGCCTGTCTATCGTCGGGCTAAATATCATGATCCATACTAGATAGACAGTTGACATTTTCACAGATTATGTATTTGTATCGCTACCGCTGCTACAAAAATAAAAATAAAGTAAAAAATTAAAGGGGTCTCCTTACAAGAAACGAGCCTTTTTTCGCGTTTTTTGCCTTGTGGTACGAAACCCTTCATGTGCGAACATGACTCGCACTTGGCCGGATTTTAATTAATTAAATATGAGAAGAGGAATTCACAGGTCTGGGTATTGGTGCATGTGAGGCTTATGTCTGTCTGTACCTACTTTGAAACAGGTGATTATCCAAGAAGGAAAATGTTTTATTTCTAAAATAAATAAGCAATGAAACCTTAACTGCGTATTTATTTACAAACACGTTCATAGTTGCAGCAACTCGCATTCATAATTCAATCAACGCATGCTTAGCGATAAACAGTTTATAAAATGTGTATTTTCTTTGAGTGTGAGAGTATAAACATGGTTTCATTTCACTGAGAGATTCTTTAGAAATGTACAAAATATTATGTCTATCAGCAACTGCTTTACGCTGCAATTTACCTATACTACAGATATTGCACCGGTTTAGGAAGACTTCGCAGAAGTTGAAATATTAGTAACTAGATTCCGCCCGCGGCTTCGCCCGCGTGGAGGTCGCAAATTATCCCGCGGGAACGTACTACCGGGATAAAACGTATCCTATGTGTTAATCTAGGTTATAATCTATCTGTTTGCCAAATTTCATCCAAATCCGTTCAGCCGTTTTTGCGTGAAAGAGTAACAAACATCCATCCATCCATACTTTCAAACTTTCGCGTTTAAAATATTAGTAAGGATTTTAGGCCTATGTCACCGGTAGTTGAGCATTTAACGGTGTCCTTCGTATGTTTGGGCAGGATCTTAAACTTGCAAGCAGGACTAGCATCGCTGGTTTCCACTCACCCTGTTGAATAAAAAGAAAACAATTAAAATAGTCGCTACTTTCATAGCCCCATGATAATCCCCGTTCGTGATTTTGGTCCCATAACTCTATGGCACGGTGTAATCTCAGCGCGGTGGATCTTAAAGCCTGCTGTGATTGGATCGCAGACGTTTTTATCACATTTTCTTGGCGCGAGTACTCCCCATGACTGGGAATTTGTGCAGGGAAGAGGATTATGTAGCTAGTTCTGTTATTTGGTGAGTAAAATTGTTGGAAGGCAGGTGAAAAGCATTTTTTATGTAAATAGGTTTATGTAAGTTGAAAGCGGTTACAAGTTTACTTGTTAAATCATAGTAAATTGGAACATTGGACGCAATTTAATTTTAGATGTGAACGCAATTACAAGATAACAATTTCATATCGACTGATTGGTATAATTTTAACCTACAACAATTAGTAAGTTAGAGAAATCAGAAAACTGTGAAAACTAATACATTATCTTTTTCCGACGTAAATAAAAAAACATTCCATCGCTCAATTTAGCTAACTCATGTGTCAAAAATCTTGAATTATTCGTACAAATTCCGAATTAAACTGTAATAACATTGATTAGTTTCGTGACAAAATGCTGATAAATTCACAACTGACACATTATTTCATATTTCTATACTATTTTTATTTTCATTCTCGAGAATAATCGGCCATTTCGAATGTCGATATTATATCAATCAATCGGCTTAACTTTTATTGCTTAAATCTCTTTATTTATAGCCCTACTTATACGTTGAAGATAGTAAGAATTACAATACATCTGAATATTAATATTTATACAGTTACAAACTATGTTTATGTGAGTATTTGGTTTATAGGCATGCTAATTGCCTGTCGGTAGGCATTTGTTTTTTTATCACTCTATACATCCGACTGCTCTAGAAAATAAATTGTAAATGCATTAAACATGGTGGAAATCAGGTTGAATTTGTGTTAATATTGAATAACACTTACAGGAATTTAAAAACATTAGATGAAAAACAATACGGCAATACTAACTACAAACATGATAGTTCCTGGAAGTCAAAATCAAAATATTTTATTTAATATAAACCTGCACGGGTTCTTATGAAACGTCAGAAACTAGGTGTACGGTTCCAATTTGTCGCTTCCTACGGAGAAGAGCTGACAAGAAACTCCATGGTTACTCTTTTAAAAATAATTGGCTTTTACAATGTTTTCAAATTACAGTGATAATAGGTATGGGAGGACAGTGCCGGCCTATCAATAAGTACCAAGTACTTAGGAATGAAAATACAGAATAGAAAATGAACTGAGTCATGATCCCTGGAATTATTGCATTAATTAACAGTATACTACAATTGACCGATGGACGGTGGACTAGACGAGTCCTGGAGTGGATACCGCGTATCGGAAAACGTAGTGTGGGACGCCCCCCAGCTAGATGGACCGACGACCTTAAAAAGGTGGCTGGGACAGACTGGATGCGGAAGGCGGAGGATAGTGTTGTGGCGCAGCCTGGGAGAGGCCTATGTCCAGCAGTGGACTGCGATAGGCTGAGTTGATTGACACTACATCTAACTGCTGGTCATTTATACCTGCAGCAGTGGTGGCTCAGAGGTATCGGCCCCGAATCACGAGTTGAAGGTCGTGAGTTCGAACCTAGGCAGGCACTTTAATATGTATTTAATTTTATCACCACTGCTCTCAAAACGGTAAAGATAAACAGCGCGTGACGAAACCGGCATGTCCTAGAACCAAAAACTCGAAGACATGTGACATCTACCACCCCGCACTGGGCCCGCTAGCTGGATTACGGCCCGCCAGCCCACCCCTCTCGCTGAGAAGAGGCCTATGTTCCAACAGGGGTAACATGTGAGGCTTATGCATATAATATGCCTTCTTCCCCACATAATGTTATGGATTGCAGCAAGACCTCAAATTCTACCTACTTGTAATTTTCAGGTCATCATATTTTCATCTAGAAAAATGTATAACATCCTCACGTACGCAATAATAAACCTAGACTTTATAATAATTACTTACAGCTTCCATCTAAACAGTAATTATTAATAAGACCCTAAAAGCTTAGCCTACCAAAATATATAACACAGGCTTTATTTAAACCAACACTCGACACACTACCACATACATACAAGTAAAATGTAGGTACATTAGAATTTCACAGTCGTTCCCAACTCACGGACTAACGAAGCGACTGTCCGTCGTTTGTCCGTCACGGTTTGTGACACGAACGTATCGATGTATGGGATATTTTAAACGCAACGAATTGAATTTAGGATAATTGATATTTCAGTAGAAATACCGTGGTTTAAAACAGGCAGGTAAAAAGAGAAAATGAGACTGAGCTTTCTCGATTTTTGATTGATTTCGCAGGACATCCTTAAGCTCTAGACGAAGTGTAAAATATATCTGGTGAAGTGTAAGTGCTCTGAAGGGACACCTCTGCCCAAACCTTCGGGGAATAGGTATGATGTTTTGTTTTAGTGGTTCACATTGGAAGATGCAGTTTACTCCTAAATTCATGCACATACTTATACAGAATTAAGAATGGCTTCAGAGAAGGGAAAATACACTACTCTTAATATTACACTCGAGACGTTAAATTCAAGGCAAAGTGCAAACAAGATCAGTATCTTGTTTGCACTTTGAATTTGTGGAATTTGAACCCATATTCTCATGTTTGGCAGTCCAAACATGAGAATATGGGTTCAAATTCCACAAATTCTATTAATATGTATTCAGAATAACGGTTGAAGGCAAATATTAATAACCCAATGAGTAAGGTCTAGTCTACTTAGGGCTACATAGCAACCAACACTGAAATACTAGCGCTGATACAAACATGAGGAATTAACATAACATGACCCTTTCGTCCCTAAGAGACTTATGAGGGATAGACAGATACTAGAAATAAATAGCTATTTAATATTAGTTGGAGGGATCTTTATGACAAGTCTTCTCAAGGGAAGTAGCAACATCAAACCTTTTTCTGCTGTCGTACAATTTTACGTTAGACACTGTTTTTTTCAATCCTATTGTGATGGAGTTGTTTGGCATATATCTAAAATGTTAATTCCATTCACAAAAGTAAAAGCAGCTCAGAAATACATACCAATTAAGATTGTAAATTAAGATAACTAGATCTTGTGAATGCAAGTTACAAACAGTATCTAGACTTTGTCGAGCCTGATAAATGAACACAATACTTGGGTGCTAATTCCATCACCTGCGGTATGAGTGGGCGATATGATTAAGTACATCCCAATCTACCCCTTTAGAGCTTGATCATTATCATCTAGACTCCAACTTACCCTCAAAATAAACCCAAAGACAAAACTCACACATAAGAGAAATACATTCGAATTTCACTCGTCTCACTAATGAAGCGGCCGTCAATCAGACCGTTTGTCTGCCCGTCATCCGGGCCGCTACAAATTAGTGACAACTCCCTGCCCGAGTATTAACGATCTTGTCTGTACGGTGTGAGTGGCGGCTACACATGCTGCTTTGTAATTAATGGAGCTATTGTTGGTAAAAAGGTGTTATCAACATGTGATAGTTGTGTATGAAAAGATTTGATTAATGATAATTTCTGGGTTGGAGTTGTTGTGAGTAACAGTAAAGAGAATAAAATATTACACATTTACCTACATGGGCACTAATGAAACATCACAAGCTAGTTGCGCTAGGTTCCAATCAGTTGTTCGATGATTATAAATTACTGTGTTAATAGGGATGACAGTGTAGGTCTTTCAACAAGTACCAGGTACTTATGAGATAGAATCAATCAAAATCTAATCCACAAAGAAGTGTTTTAATTTCTGGCATCGTAATCGCGAATTCATAAACTGCTTGGTCATGGATTGGTATATCACACTGAATCAAAGATACTGTTGACGGTGATAATGACATAAAGATCCGTACAGGGACATTAGATTTAGGGTCCCGTGAGGAGACCCATCTCTCAGAGAGAACGTTTTATGGGACTTCAGGTATTTTACGGCCCATTTCTTCTTATTGAATTTATTCATCGCGTTGATGTCGAAAAGTAGACTACTGTGAATATACACGTCGGTTTCAGATATGAAGCCGTCTTCTGCAAATAACTTTTCACGTGCAATCATGAATAGCTGATCAACAGAGAATGACAAACGACACTGCCTTTTAGAAGGGGCGACTAGAATCAATTCTATCTAATGTAAATGTTGTCGTTCAAAAGTGCCTTTTATGTGCCTATCATAGTCCTACTAGGTATTATAATTGTGAAAGTTTGTATGTTTGGATATTTAGATGTTTCGATTTTTGGTTGTTTGTTGCTCAATCACGCAAAAACACCTCAATGGATTTGGATGAAATCTGTCATACAGATAGCTTATAACCTGGATTAACACATAAAATACTTTTTATCCCGGTAGTACATTTCCATGGGATAATTTTCGACCTTCATGCGGGCGAAGCCACTGGCAATAGTTAGTTTGAAATAAATGCTTTTTGATGTTTGTTAGTACCTACACGTTCAGTAGCCCATTTAAAGCGAGCATTTATGATGAAGGCGATAATATTTCTCAATCAGCAGCGAAAGCAACAATTCACTACGATCGCCAATTAGAGCGATAAAAAACAAACAAGTACAGACAATTCTCATTACAGCATCGTATCACGTTATTTACTTTATGCAAATAAAGGCATAAATAAAAAACGAGAATTTATTTATCTACAGAAACTGCATGAGATTACTTTTAAGAATAATGGCGGTCATAATTTGCGCCGGCTAGTCGGGAAATTAAATGTTGTCCTATCGGTAGGCGATGCTTCGAAAGGGGGGAATGCTTTGCAGGAAAGGCTTTTGTTTTACAAATTTATGCTACTGCTAGAAGTGGATACAAAAAAGCGGGACATTAACAGAAACCTACTAATCCGCAATGTTTGAAGACTAAGGTCGAAATTATCCGGAAAAGAATTGGAGTCACTGAAATAGCTTGCACAGTAAGCAAGCTAACTGGCAGGGGGCTGGCCATTTTTGTCGATGGACCGACGCACGGTGGAGCAGACGAGTCCTAGAGTGGAGACCGCGTATCGGCTAGCGTAGTGTGGGATGTCCCGAGCTAGATGGACTGACGTCCTTAAAAAGGTGGCTGGGACAGACTGGATGCGGAAGGGGAGGAAAATTATTTAATTATTGTATAGAATCAATTTGTTCTAACTTAACAGACAGCTGTGCTGCTGGGGAGTTTGTTGCGCTACTTCTTCTTCCTAGCTAAAGCACTAGGAAGTGGTGAAGGGCGGGCGTTTTGGGGGGACTGTCTTATGTACTTTTGACGTTCACAAAGAACTTACTCTCAGCCTAGTTTGAATAAATGACTTTTGATTTTGATTTTTGATATTGAAAAAGTGTTGTGGCGCAGCTTGGGAGGGGTCTATGTCCAGCAGTGGTTTACGATAGGTTGAGTTGATTGATTGACTTACCTAATCATCAGCCCAGTGAAATTGATGCTGAGTATCAGCTCAAAAATAGAGCGTAGAGGCAAAAAGCAATATGCAAAAGATGGAGTTAATGTAAGAAAAAACAATTTTTCTATAGGAATGTAGAAGGGCTATCGTACGCTGCTGCTTTATTATCTAGGTACCACGTCTTGGTTACCATTTCAACAAAATATGTTTGTTTTTTTGGGTGGGAAATCATCAAATAACTTGTCCCGGTCTGGGTGGAGCAGGTGGGCGTGTCAGACTTTTACTGTGTTTCCTCAGTTGCCTGTGTACCAGGGGCCGCAGTATCTCTTTCGAACAACCCGCACCCCTGGCAGGCATCGGCCCTTACGGACCCCCAAAAAGCGTGGGGTGCTTTTCGAGGTATTTTAATAATCAATTAATATCAAGCACCCCATGCTTTTTTGAAATTATTTTCTGCCTTTTTAGTTTGGTTTTTAAAGCGTGTTTTTTAGATTTTTTTATCTATTATTTTTTAGTTCTGCTAACTACAAAAGCGTGATGTTTCAGATTTTTTTTTAAATAATTTAATTGTCATCGGTCCTCGATAAATCTACTACGTTTAAATGAAATCTGACCGTTTGAAGTGGGTCAAAATCAAGTCCAAAGAGTCGGTTACAAACATACAGGTGAAGCTAAAAGTGTGCTAATAATAAAAACAGAGGTGTCGGTAACGGTGTCGCGAATTCAAATGTTTTTTCCCATCTCAAAAATGCCCAACGTGCCCAAAGAAGTTTTCCCATCAAAAACCCAATAACACTTGACCCTACCTGAGATTTGGACCTAGGACCTCATGCTTAGCTGTAGCCCTCGTAACCAGTAGACCAACGAAGCAGTCTAACATAGAAATCATTAAATAACAACACGGTGTCTACCACGCCTTCATTAACGTATTCCGTCGGATATACACATACATTATGTACCTCCATCGATTGTCTGGTTCTATCAATAATTGCTTTTAATCATTAACTGGCTGTGTTTGGACGGGCCACATTCCCTAATTGGCTTTAGTGTGGCACTGACTTAGTGTGTAAAGGATTAGTGATGTACCTACTGGCCGATTGATTGGGATTAGTGTTGTGCTCAAGTTTGACTTGTGATTGTGTTTGTGAGTTTCGTGATTTTAGTGATGAAGGTTTACTTTGGGTGTCATATGGTTTTGGTTGGGTAGGTATCGGGGGTTCAGTGGTAACGGCCACAACTTACGAGTTGTAGGTCATGGGTCCGAACCCAGACAGGCTCTTTACTTTGTTTACATTATTTCAACAGCACTGCTCTCAATATGTTGAAGGAAAACATAATGAGGAACTAGCATGTCCTAGAGCCAGAAATTCGAAGACATGTGATATCTAAATAAATTATGTAGCCCACTCCCTCTTACCGAGAGTAGGCTTGTGTCCCACCAGTGGGAACATTGAAGGCTAATTATAATAGTATAATCAGCCTTCAATGTTCCCACTGTTCTTCAATGTTCCTGTCAACAAAACTAGGGCATAAACATAGGTTTATGACAAAGTTTTGTTGGCAGGATGGTCTGTTAGTTCATTTATATATTCTATTTAGCATAGTGAAGAGTAGTGCTTCCCAATATTTTTTAAATAAATTCGATTTTTTTTCATCTTGTAAGTTTTCATTTATTTGATTTTAAGCCTGTATTGCAGGACAATGGCCTCCATATCTCCTTTAATGAATCTTGTTTTATTTTTTGTATTTCTTTCAACGCTGTTAATTTCACAAGTCAAATATTTACAAGAATTCTTATTCCCATTCTACATTTTAATTAATTCAGATTTTCGCTTATTAAAATGCTGTTGAATTATTTCATACTTCTTTTTGCAAAAAAAGATATCTAATCTTTTATTAATAAATACGACCCTTGTCTATTGAAGCTATTTCGCAGAACAAATCTTAATATTCAAAGATTAATACAATTTTTAATTAATTAACTTAGTTCGATGAAGCTAATACAAAATTGGCAACAAATAATTACCATGTCGTCTGAAGGGCACCTGGGGTCGTATCTTTGGTTGACCCTGGTAAGATTAAAAGTATGAATGAGATTTTAATTAAGAGACTTGTTGGGTAAATACTGATTTACGGGTCTCTAGGAATAGATGGAAATATGAACAAAGTGGTTTGAGTTCTTTCATGTGGGGACTGGGTATATATTGATTTGGAAACCTTATGTATCTTAACTTACCACTTGTATACAATGCCTTCTTATTAAATAATATAAAGCACAGATCATTCCAGTTAGGTGGAACTTCTAGATAAAGTAAACGTAATATAGGAAATGCAAGGTGTCCGTATGGATTGAGGAGCCATGTTTCATATTTAAACGCGGGTACCACCAATATTTAGTAGTAAATTACCCGAATTTGTAGGCGCGACCCTGAAATTTGTAGTAAAACCCTTTAAAAGTTACAGGACGTTTTAGGTGGCCCCTCAATTCTGATGGTCTGGATTAAGGAGCCACCTTAAAACTCGAAAACTAGCCGATGGATATTTATGAAAAATTGGTAGGAATTAGTAGTATTTATGCGTAATCTGTACAAAAAAATGGGTTTTGTGCGGCTGAATTTGAGATAGCTACAATTCTTTGATTTATCGAAAAACCCATAAATTTCCCCGCGCTGTTTCTCTAAAACGAATGAAACAATTAAAACAGATTTTTAGTAAAATTTAGTTGTAAGTTTGTTTTAAATACGTACGCAAAATACGCGCTTTGACGTGGAGTTGCGTACAACAGCCCGTTTTACCTATTACCTATTGTTTTAATTTGTAGTCTGAAAATAAAATGCACAAGCTTCACTATTTCGGTAATACAACACATTTTATGTGGCTCCTCAAACCTGACGGTCTTAAAAAAAAAAACAAATGTAAATCGAAGTCACATTACGACAATATTTAGTAGAAATTTCTACTAAATATTGGCGTAATGAGACTTATTCTAAATTCAGTATTTCAAAAGATATTAATAATTTTAATTTTCCTTAACAATTTTGTGCGTATTCGGTGACCATAAATAATTCTATCTCAAATTCAGCCTTACAAAACCCATTTTTTGTACAGATTTTGCATAAGCACTACTAATTCCTACTAAATTCCATGAGCTAGTTTTCGAGTTCTAAGATGGCTCCTCAATCCAGACCTTCCGAATTGAGGAGCCACCTAAAACGACCTGTAACTTTGATAGGGTTTTACTACAAATTCCAGGATCAGGCCTACAAATTCGGGTAATTTAATACTAAATAAAGTTAGTGCCCGCGTTTAAATAAGATACATGGCTCCTCAGTTCATGCGGACACAATGCAATAAAGTTCCGCCAATTTTTTTATTTTTATTTTGTTAGCCTATAGTTACAATATTGTGTCCCACTGCTGGGCAAAAGCCTTTATCCTTCCAAACTCCCCTGAGTTGTACGTTTTCTGGCCATGTTGGCACTGCAAACCTTATCTGACCGTCACACCACTTTTCCGTGGCCTACCTCGACGGCGATGAAATTTAATAGTCAATAGAGGCAGTTACCGCCCTTTATTAAGTTTACATTAAAAACAAAGAACATTGTAAGTGACATAAAAGCTTTTCTCTTACTAACCTACTTAATAGAAGCAACCTATAAAGATGTAACATTGTTGCTATCGTATTTCAATCCGATGTTACTACAACTAAACCCGTAGGTAACTATTTCGAGCTCGACCGGTAACCGCTTGGATCTCAGCTGGGGCACATACCTAATCTTAGTTCCGTTGCTCGCTTCTAATGGACGATATGTGGACGTATCGATTACATAGATTAGTGTTAAGAGCATCACTATACATGTTATGTTAGCTAAGGTTTTGGTGAATGTTTGATAAGTTTATTTAAGTGAATAAAAAAAAAGATGATAAAGAAAATAATGCATACTGACTGCGGAGGCTTAGTAATAGTGGTTCTGCTGGCACCCTTTGGTTACGAAACCCTAAAACGAAACAAAAGAAAAGCACTGAAAACAAAACAAATCCACTACAGATTCAACATAAGAAACCAAAAAAAATATAGGTAGCTACAAGAGATTCAACAAAAGAGAACAAAAAATAAATGGTAATATTTTTTCGGTTTACACTGAAAAGACGTGAAAATTTAATAATTACCACAAACGAAAGAGACTGACAAATTGACAATCTATCAGTGATAACAATGATGGAAATGTCAAAAATGTATGAGACTGACTAAGCTACCAAAAAGATTCCGTCAATCCTATTTAGAAGCATTTTGTTTAAACTTTGTAAATGTGAGTACTATGCATCCGTATAATAATTATGTTGTTTTGATGTACGTTGACTTGAAAAAGCGTGGCAGTCGAGAGTATGTCATGCTCACTTAAATGTCTCGCTGATGGTGGCGCGTGTGTTGGATCATTCGGTTCCCTACAAAATGGTTGAGCTGGATGGTGCTGATCCACGCGTCAAGTTCGTGAACGGGCGCCGTCGGTTGAGACTGGTCATCTCCTAACTTCCATGGCTTATTTTAAATCTTATATTTAGAATTGTTTTTTTTTTACATGGTTCTCACATATAGAAGCAACAAGAATATTGTTCCCAAGTTTTTGTAATACTTAACATGATTAAAAAGAGTGTCCATGGAGTTTCTTGCCCGTTCTTCTCCATAGAGATCTACGTTTTGGAATGGGCAACTAGCTTCAACTTTCCAACTGGTCGACTTTTTGACAATTCAAAAGTACCTTTAAATGGTCTAATTGAAATAAATGCTTTGAGTTTTTTTTTTGAGAATGTTGTAGACATACAAAACGCTATGAAAGCGATAGCCACTGGTCTTATGACCTTAGCATAATCAGCTGATAATATTTCCACAGCTGGGATAGAGCGCTCTTTTCTGTAAGAGAGGGTTAGAAGATGTCACGTCTTCTAATTTTTGGTTCTAGGACATGCTGGTTTCATCGCGATGTTTTCCTTCACACTTTTGAGAGCAGTAGTGAAGAAATAATATAATAAACACAAAGTAAAGCGCCTATCAGGGTTCGAATCCATGACCTCATGCCTTAAGTAAACTAAAAAACATCTCAAACCTTTGTTTTATTAACTAATTGAAAAGGTAAAATAAGGTAACAACTTAAACGAAAGCTACCAACTAAGTTAATTTAGCACCAAAGCAATGTGATATCTTGTTTGGCTCAAACATTACCATATATAAAAGTTGGTAAAACTGCAGTATAAATGACAGGTTTAGCTTTGATTGTGTAGTATACAACATTTCAACAGTACTTTGCCCGAACCTGCATAATATGGAAGCTGCTATCGTCAAAATAGAAACGTCAAAATTATTAAAAAATCGCCGAGGATGTGGTAAAAACAAATGCTGGCAGATAAAAACAAATGATGAAATAAATGGGCTACGTTATAGTATATACAAGTACTTTCAATCATCGTCTATCTAGCCATTGACCAACTATGTTGGGGTCAGCTTCCAGTCTAACTAGATGCAGCTGAATACCAGTATTTTACATGGAGCGACTGTTTATCTGACCTCTGACTTAAGACTGGTTGTCAGCCTTTCGGGCTTCTGACGACCTGTAACGACTGTCAAAGATTCACAAATGACAACCGGGCTTAACGAGCTTTTCCGAGGCACGGAGGCTAAAGATGGTTACCCATCCACGCGACCAACCGCGTAAGCGTAGCTTAACCTGATCGACCTAACATAACATATATTTATCCAGGACAATGATATCACCTTCAAAATAATGAGGTCAAAACTAAGCCAGCAGTAGTTCAAAAACCACTCGTCACTTCCATTTCGCCATAGATTTGGGCAGCGATAGGACCCCGAAATGGATTTCAAGGAACTTTCTGTAGCTTTTTGTAGCTATGAGCGGGTAGTCCCGTGAACGCCTCGTTTAGGTTGCCGATACTGAGGTATATGATATGATAGGTACTGTCGCTAGTAGAAAACAAAGGAATAAATTCAGATTTAAAGGAATAGGTAGATAATGGTTATAATTACCTATGGTAAGAGGTATGATTGGTGTCAATATTGGGAGAATTAATTTGTTTCCATAAGACATGATGCTATTTCAACAAGCTGAAAATATAAGTGACATAAAATTTATGTTTCCCCGTGATGTTATTTGTTATTATGTGTGTATAAAGTTGTTATAAGTTTGGTCAAAAATTCTACGAAAGACTGGCATTAGCTAATAAACAAAAACCAAAATATGTTTACACTTTTTGATAATAACAAATCAATCACTTTTCAGCCAGGCAAAACACAGGTTTTACCAATAATTCCAGCCTCAAATTACAAACCAACCTAAAAAACACAACAAACACAAAATTAAATAACCCCATCGATATGTATCTGCCAATAATTCCTAGACACGAACCAATTACGGTTTCCAATAAAAGCCGACCAAACAAAAAACACCAGACAACATACCCTTAATCTTTGTTGACTGGGGCCCAATTAACTCGGTCGGTTAATGACGCGAGTTTACCCACGCGACCATATTGCCACGTTTAGGGAGTATGCACATATAGCAAACGATACGCCGGAGGACTAAGTTGACTGGAAGCCAACTTCAATCCACTTGGGGGATAACAAGCTATAATGTTCACAGAATTTGAAACCCACTAATATCTAGTGAACCAAAATGATGCTACTACACAGATTGACAAGGTCAACGCAAGGTTAGTTCTCTGGCAGTTTTTTACTATTGTTTAGATTATGTTGGGTACCCATTCATCATCATTGGTACCAGACGACTGGACTTGTCCAGTTTCAGCGTGGAGTTTTAGGTACAAACTTAGAGAGGCATTTTACTTTGTGTAAATTATTTCATCACCACGTCTTTCATAACGGTGATGGATAAACATCGTGAGGAAACCGGCATGTAATCCGTCTAACCTTTTAATATTCAGTAAACGTGATGATTCTTTCTCATTGAAAAGATTCAAAGTTTTTCACATTTACAAAGGATCGGGGCTCAAGACTGAACAGTGGTGGCGGTGTAAAAAAACATCTTGAGGAAACCGGCATGTCTTAGAACCAAAAACTTGAAGACATGTTACATCTACCAACCCACAACCTGCCGGCGTGGTAGATTACGGCCCACTCTCTTCTACCGAGGGGAGTCCTGTGTCCTAACAGAGAGAATATTATAGGTTGCTTATGCTATTCTCATTATATGCCAGTTTATGCCATGTTTCCCTGAACGATAAGACTCTCATCCAGGTCTTCCCCACGATGTTCTATAGATTTCGCAGGTTCTTTTAATAATTTACTCCATAACAGTATCAAAACCGTAGATCTTTCTAGAATAGCAAGCAGAAATTAAATTGATTCAACTTCTAATAATTCCTGGCAAATAATTCACTGCACTAATTGAGATCCAATTCAACGTATTTCAAAAGTAGACTTACTTCGACGAATCGCCAGCTCTATGTGCAAACACCCTTATAGTAAACTATAGTCAATGATAACGGTTCAGGGAAATTGTACTGTTTGTTTGATTTCGACGTGGATGGGACATTAATTGTGTATGTTGGGTGTTAGGACAACACCGATAGACTGCTCATATTTGAATTATGTGGTACGCGTTCTAAGAATACGGGCGATTTGGTGTTAGGTAATGTTCTTGTCAGTGATTTCATTGTTGACCTATATTTGAAGGATACGTCATTAGTGTTATACTTTTTTTTTCTTTTTTTTTGTGTGGGAAATCATCATATAACTTCTCCCGCTCTGGGTGGAGCGGGAGGGCGTGTCAGACTTTTACTGACTAAAACCCACCCGTGTTCCTTCAGTTGCCTGTGTGCCACCACGGTATCTCTTTCGAACAACCCACACCCCAGGCAGGACAACCCACACCTCTGGCAGGTTAGTGTTGTACTTTGTAATAATTCTATGTTGCACGGTGTTTCTATTATTTTTATTTGGATTTATTTCGGTCTTAAGATTAAGTACTTTAATATAACTGCTGGGACATAGGCCTCCTCTCTTCGACAGGGAGTGGGCCACGTGTGCCCTGTGTGGGTTGGTAGATGTCACATGTCTTCGAATTTTCGGTTCTAAGACATGACCGTTTACTCACGAAGTTTTTTACACCGCTACTACTGCTCACAGTCTTGAGTCCCAATCTTTTGTAAATCTAAAAACTTTAAATTTTTTCAATGAGTAAGAATCATCAGGTTTACTGAATATCACCAGATTAGACGAACTACAGTAAATTATCCATATTTTTAACTTCATATCTCTGGACTTTAAAAGAGACTGTGACCTCTGAGTTTGTTTTAGTCTTTATTCTCAGAGGAATAAGTCAGAAATCATCTAGTTTTAAGAACATAACTTAATTTGACGGGTATAAATGATTTTTGTAACCAATTTACAGAAATAAATATTTATGTCTGCCATTCTGACCTCCACACGTAATTGCTCTGAACACTCAAGTATTAGTCCATTTCTGTCTAAAGTTCTTCTAGCCCCAAACTATTCATACATCAGAGGCAAATCCCCTGAGATTAAAAAGGCCCAAACTTTTTAATGATTAGACCTCAAATTACGAGAGCTTAGTATTGGAATCTAGCGAAAGTTTTGTTGCAAACAGGATGCTGTCCGGTGAAAAGTTCTTAATTGATCTATTGATAACGCTTTTAGTTCAGAATTGTTCGGGAAGTGTTGGATGGTTGTTTGTTGTGTGGCTATATGCGGTGTTGGTTAAATGAAGATATAGAATTTGTGGTACCTATAAAAAGTTCTTATACCCGGGATTACGAATGAAGAAGAAGTTATCACCATCACCGTCATCATCCACAGCCCGACTTCATCTACTGTTGAGTATTGGCTTCTCTGTGCATCTGCCCTCTCTGCCCCTATGCCGCTGTTGTGCGGAGTCATTTAGATTCTACTGACGAAAGCAACAATGTCGTCCACCCATCTCACTGTCGGACGAGTGAAACGTCAAAGACCTATATATATATTTTTTACAGAATTGAAAGACATGAATGTAAAAACTGAGTAATTGTTGGTTGAATACAGTTAAAGAATAATATAATGTTTGTCCAACAGATTTGATTTATGACCAACCTTTTACAAAGTAATATGCAACAAGCAACATATTGAGTGTTTTTTCTTAATAGTGCATGCTTACTTTTAGTAAATTCCTCGACGATACCCAACGTTATAATATTATGTAAGTTTTATTGTATGTGATCCTAGCAAATAAACATTTTATATCGCACTTGAACGGAAACTAGCATGACAATGCATATCATGAAGTTATACTTATATAAAGTAATACCATTTAAGGTCATTATGACTTTCTAGGAAAACAAGCCATCCACTTCATCAAGGGACGGTAAAAATGTATAAGGTCTTGTCATGTCCATGAAATATAACTAAAGCTTCAAAGAACTTTTAAAGCTATATCGAATATATTTTTCTCTATAGCAATTTCTTCTTAATTTCTTGATCCATTTTTAATAAATTAGTAAAAAATCACATTAAAAAAAAATTATGATATTTCATCTTTCTATTTTTTTATGTTACGCTTTGAGCGCAGATCTAGTGTAAATTATTTACAATTTAAAACTTGTGTGCAAAATGTAAGAGTTAAGCTTCAACACTCCAGACTTTTATATATAAATCTTCATAGAATGAAAAATTCTAGACATGGCTCGATTATTAATTCATCCAATAGGCCACAGCGGAGTCCTTCCGTGTTATATTAAGTTAAATGACTGAGCGCTGTGAGAAGTTATTCTTAAGTTGCAGAATAATGGAGGCATCATTTGTTTTAATTCTTATGTAACCTTTAGGAAGCAAATCGTTTAGTTTCTTCTAAACTAAAAATAGCTCCGTTTGATCGATTATATTTCGTACTGACCCACATTTCGATGAAACCGAACAATATCAAACACGGTCGAGATTTCTACGGTATCCCTTACCTCTTGAACCAAATACCGCCCTTACCTTTTTTAATGGGGTACCCTTGAAAATTACACGAAATCTCTGCTCCTTATATAGTCCCTTTAATACTCTTGGTCTAAACAGAGCTCTGAGTGGGATTAATACGAATCCCGTTGACAAGGACAAGCTACCAGCATTAATACGCTATTAGATTGGAAGACCACAGTGGTGCATAAATAATGGTAGATTTTCATCCTTCCAACAATAGGAATCCTATCCCGATTTCTATTGTGAGCCATTATGGAGTGGTCGTTTTATTTGGTTCAGGTCGGAATAAATTATCTGATTCTGAATATTTGTTAACTGATTTAGAAATATTGCATGGAATTAATTTAAAAATCGATGACGATAACTCTATTGATGAAGGGATTATTGTTTTTAATGACACGTCTACTAAAGCAGTGCGTTTTTTACGAAAACAATTGGATACGAGCCCAAAAATTGGTTGTCCACAATCCCTTTCTGTTATATACTAAATAACAAAGAATGAAGCTTTGTACCTTGATTCTTTATCCTACACACTGATTACATTTAAGTACACGGGCATATCGTAGCCTTAACAGAAAAAATATATTTAAAAGCCTACGTTACAATTTCATACTTTCTGTTATTGCCTGAATGTGGGTTACATGCGTCGTTACAACGCTGTCGTTTAGAAATATTATTGCTTTCGTGTTATTTCGTGGCATTGTCTCGTTTATGGTTCTGATCTTTGTGGGATTAGTTACGGTTGAAATGATACGATTTTAGACATGTGTGTTATAGATTTGTTACGTGTATGCACATGAACAAACAAAATCAAAAGTCATGTATTCAAACTATGCTGAGAGTCAGCATTTTTTAACGTCAAAATTACTTAAGACAGTCCCCCAAAACGCCCGTTCTTCACCACTTCCTAGTGCTTTAGCTGGGAAAAAGTGGCGCATTGATTCCATAAGCATGTCTTCTAAATCTTCTATATTGATGTCCACAGAACTGTTGTTATAGTTACGAACAAATACGTCACCTTGACTCACCCCATCGGTATCGTCAAAGGCGATGTGGATTGTGGAGTTCATCAAACAGAGCTGTAAAATTATCTGTTTGAATTAAGCGTGGTACACACAGCTCCATCAAGTGGCTACCCCCTCCAAAAGACATGTGCGTTCAAATCCGTGCCAGGCCCAAGTTATTTTTGTATTTTACAAAAACATTTTATTATGATTACTGTATGTAGGCTGTTGCTGAGACCCTCAAGCGGCGTAAATTACCTTATGGGTAACTACAGTTTTGAGCCGTTTGGTGTCGAAACGCTCGGGTCATGGGGCCCGAGTGCACATCTCCTCTTTAAGGAAATTTCTCGCCGGCTGGTCGACACTTCACGTTACCAGAGGGCTGGGTCGTTCTTTGGCCAAAAAATTAGCATTGCTATTCAACGTGGCAATGCTGCCAGTCTTCTGGGCACGTTACCTGATGACAGCGATGCGGAGGAATACTTCGAGGCCTAAGTATCCTTTTGCTTCTGTATTTATTTTGTATATCGTAGTATTCATTCTTAATCAAAAGAAATAAACCATTACTCTATTGTTTTACTGAATAGACTTAACATTTACGAAAGGTTATTCAACGTTTAATTAGACCGGAGGTTTCAAGACCGTTTGCCGTTCATAAGATTGGAGGTTCAAACACTAGGCACGAAATGTGCTTTTTTAGTCATGCAATACTTTTTTTAAATATAAAGTATTTTCCTATTGACCTGAAATGATGATGATGATGATAAATACCTATTTATAAAGAATTTAAAAAACAAGAATAATTAAATACTTTCACAATCATTTCATAATATTTATTATTGCTATTATTTAAAAAGCCTTTTGTTAACATCTTTGTTTTTACCTTGTGTTTGAATTGAATTCAATGTTGTAGCAGTGTAACATTTTAAAACTTGCGGGGTTTGCACATACTGACGCTGTGTGTACGTCATTCAGTTTGTCTTTATTAAAATTTTCTGTCAAGGCGTTACTGTTTTTCACAAATTACACCTAAACATGTTGTTCAAGTATAACTTGCAGGAAATGACAACAAACAAGCTTGAACATTGAACAGGCTTCGGGCAAACAATATCATGTACTTTCACGAACTTGTCTCGAAGTTTCAGCAATTATTACTTGACAAGGGACCAAGTTTCTGGGCGGCAGGCACCTTATAGCGAATATTTTTAGATCTTGTTTAATACCGTATTGATTTCAGGATGAAAGCTCTTGTTGGTTATTAAGAAAGTTGCTAAGAGGTTTTATTACTAAAAATGTAATATCCTAGTACTTTGAGACGCAATTTATGTGGTCTTAAGATGTTGTAGGCGGTATCAAAAAGTAATTACTTTTTTACGGTAGATACATTTCAATTTCTATAGCAATCTATAGTACAGCGTACAAAAAACCAATGCCATCATTTCTACATTCCATGGAGAACTTGTTTAGAGTTTTATGTCGTATCTATATAGTTGGGAATGGTAAATTTGTTCTAAAATAAACACTTTTACACGTCAAAATTAAATCAAGTTTAAAAACAACCTAGATGACTTCAGTTTCTCCTAACCATGGAGATGAGTGACTGACTGCGATAGTCTTTCGAGAAAGAGAACCACTAAGATTTAAAATTAAAATATTAACTACTAATAATAATAATTACCTATACTCCTGGACACGGCTCGCATTGTTAGGAGGTTCCTCTCTCTGGGGCCCTGACCGCCGGTAGCTTGGACCTTGTTCCCGATACCGGTGGGCTACTATTTTTTTTTATTTTTAAATGTTTTTATATTTTTATACTAATATTTAATAAATGTAATTTATATGTGTTTATGTTGAGATAAAGAAGTTAATAATAATTACCTATATTTTTTATGAAATACATAAAATTAAAATAATAAATATACTATACCTCTATATACACAAACCTCATAATATATATCTGTACATAATTATACATAACAAAGATAATTATACACCAAATTATGCATCTAATAATTTTATAATAATAAAATGAATTAAATTGCTTGAGTTAGTTCGTAGCTCTCTTCCTCTCTCCTAATTTTGCTGTGCCCGATAGGGTCTATATTGATCTCACTGTTTAAATACCATCTATGTAAAACATATGGAATGCAATAAAGAATTGAGTATTAAGTAGACCTGTCTAGTAAGTACACGCATTTGTCAGTAATTGTGTAGCTCAACTCAGAACTAAAAGAGCTCAACAACTCGACGAGGAGGATTGTACATCGCAATATAATGTCACCTTAGTAATATATTATACGAGATACTAGCTGCTGCTTAGCAGAATCAGCCAACTACATACGTGCCCAAGGGAAAAAGTAATAATCGACCATTCCATTCGTCACAAACCATATAACAATTCAAATATAGATGCATAATATATCTTAAGTTAAACACAGATTCCTCGTTTTAATATCGAACATCTGAAACTAGGTCTTGAATCAGCAGTAACCACAGTTGAGGCAAGACTCCTGAGAATGCAATAACATTCATTACATGAGTTCCGCTTACCAACCACAGGTGCTTCTGTGGAATTAAATTTAGTTTAGCATTTCTTGCGGTTGGTTTGTCTAGGTATGTACTTATTTCTTCTGTGATTTGAATGTTTTTAGATCGATTAGGGTTTTGAACTAGCTTATTTTTAACCTAAGGTAGGCACGTCTGTATATAATGACATTATAAGTAGGTTATAAGACAGGTCTACTTTATACAGGGTAGATTTGTGAGATGGGGCAGTATGTGCCTTAACCATTGTAGCTACAGGAAAATGGTTTAAGGAAAGCATCTTTAAGTTTTTGAGACGTTTTGATTATTCATTTGCAGATAATAATAAAAAAAATACAGCCAGAAAACGGGCAATTTTCCCAATACCTTTTTTGGTGTTGAATGATCTTGTTTCTTATAAGAATCAAAAAGCTCTACAGGACTCAGTAAGTCCTCACTTCTGAGTTTTCTTGTACTGAAACCTCAGTAAGGTTTCAGTACAAGAAAACTCAGAAACCACACGAAACTTTTCCCATACATTGCCTAGAAAATTGGACTCTCCACGTCTCAAAAATCCACCCTGTAAACATCCTTGTGTCAATAATATTTAAATTAACAATTCTTTCGGTACTTGAATAAGCGTTGTTTTTGTATCTATGTAAAGGTACTATCGCGGACACTGGAGGTCAATCACTTTTCAATCTTACTGTTTAAGGCATAAGGGTGAAAAGTGATTCACCGCTATTGTCTGCGGGTGTACATTATACTGACGCTTTCAAAGAGAGGGAACGTAGAATAACACAATAACTAATGAACGCAAAGAAAACTTTCGAAGCAACACAATTTAAAATTCCCTCAACACTGCACAGAAAAAAGCGCTAATTACCATTCCCACCGAAACCAATAACAAAATTAACATCGCTATATTCAAATTGGGCGTAAAAAGGAAGCCGGCAGGAAGCACCAATGAATAATACTCGTAACGTATTGCTGCCCTGCCAATTTCCTGTGGTTGCCACCGGATCCCGAATACTGGGTTCCCAGTTCCCCGTTGTGTGCTTAACCGCATTATCTATTCAGGAACTGATTTGTGTTTGTGATAATGGAAGGTAGTGTACGTCTACATGAATATGGGAGCAGGTGTGGGTTTTGGAAAATTTTGGGAGTGGCGGCTCTGAATGGTTTGTTTGTTGAAATTATTGGAGGTTACTGTTGCGGTTATAATCAGGCATTGACAGGAAGATATTAAATAATAATGTCCTGTAGTAGTCGACAAAGGGGCTAATATTGCTCGTGGAGAAAACATTAACAAAATTGTAATGTGAAATGTTAAAAATAGCACTTTATTTAGCAACACAGTAGATACACATTATTAGTCAACGTAATTCGACCATCTTGATGGTGAGAAAAAGATCAATTTCTATAACGTTACCAGTAAAAAATACGCCTTAAAAATAAAGCCAGCATAATAAAACAAAATAAACGTAAAATCTATATACGAACAAATATAGAAGGATTTATAGCAGCCATCAGTTAAGACAAAACAAACGCTCACAAATTATTATTGCGTCAAAAAACGGAAGTAAAAGTCCCAACAGTGATTAATCATTAAAAGTTAAGTTGACAACATAAAACAACATTTTATATCCCCAACTTTGATCGAATCATCTTAAAGTTCCAAACATTTAACTTATTAATTTTCAGAAAATCAAACAGAAAAATAACAAGTTCCGTCTGTATACTCCAATAAAGGTTTTCAAATAAAATGAAAAGTTGGGCGGTAATCACAATGAACTCCGATAACTGAGCCTTTAGGGATCCTTCGCAAACAGATGTATTTGTTCAATGTATAATGAAGACTGAGTTAGTTAGGGATCAAGTTTTGGAATCCCGAGGGCGTGTCGAGATGAGATCTTGCAGGTTCGAATTGTTCATCTACTGTTTGAAGAGTTAGAATTTGAATTGATGTTCGGCTAATTATTGTAGGTATGTCGAACTTCCATGTACATGGAGTAGCTATAGATAGGATTTCTGAGGGTTGATCAGAAATCAGAGCTGAGAACAATAAAGGGATGGATCCTTGTGTGATCGTTGTTTAGGTATTGAAATGTTATCTATTTGTGAAGCATTGATCTTAATCAATGCTTCACAAATGGATCGTATCACAGAACAGAAAAAATTAGGTATCATCGTCACTATCTAAACAGACGAAGCAAAAACCTTACAATATTAAAATAAAAGCTTTGAATTTCGTTCACGAATAATTTAGCGATGAACCCTAAAAGTCCTTAAAATCTTGATGACAAAGTTAAATAAAGCGAGAAATAATCCACAAAATGAGTTTTAAAATTCCGAGTTCAACGTAAACTTTGGAGATTTCAATCTGTCTCGACATGGCATAAAATTACATTATTCATTCAATACCTACTACCAATTCTAATGCATAAATAATATGATTTCTTTCATTATGTACATGATGCATATTAAAAGTAAACGAATATTTTGATTCGTTAATATAACTTTCATGACATTTAGGGGTTTATTTATGACGTTGCTTTGAGTCAAGAGACGCTTAAACGTCAAAACGTATGGTTAAGCTTATCATTATTTAACTTTAAGCAATTTTTATGAATATAGGGGTTAGTGTCATGAGATCTCGTCATTATTAGTAATGACATTTGCTAAAGCATAAACAAATGTACCAGTTTTTTTTTTACAGCGCAGCTTTTTATGAAACCGCGCTCGAATACTAAAACAATATCCAGATACACAAATTTTTGATACAATAACAAAAACGTAGCTGAATTTATTAATCCACAAATTAAACGACATATGCCAACGTTGCGATTGGTCCAGAATATCCAGAATGTCAATTGGTATTCGCAATATGATTAAATTAAATCCACTTTGAACGACACTCGTTAATACTCTAAAACATGCAATTTGTTCAATTGGACACAAAGCGATTTTAACTGTTTGCTTTTGTTTAGCAAATGTTTTTGAAACGAATGGTAATTACGTTTTTGATGTTGGTTTTTCGGCATCATCAATTGATTCTCTTGGGTACGTTTACAATTGAGTGAATTCGTAAACAGTGTTGTGTTTCGTTTACAAATTACGTTAGAACGCAATGATAACAATAATTATATAATTATTTTTTTTATTTCGGAATACAAGTACTCACAAGTCACAATTGATATAGTATTAGTAACAATGACTTAAGAATTGTGTTAGTAAACTTTTACAAACTAAAATTGATCTGGCCCAACACACGTTGGCATAAGCCTCCGTACTCAGTGCCTTATGAAGGGACTGTCTATTTTGTCTAAAAATATTATATGGATGCTGTTCGAGCTTCTGCAAAACCTACCCATTACTAACGCTGTTCTCTTCCTCATGATGCCATGAAAATCCGTCAACACGGGCTTCCGCGAACATCTGCGCAATAACCTATTATTCTAAATTATCTATTGACACGACCAAGCTCTAACACTTTAACAATAGCCACGTGAAGATCCGTCAAGATGGATAGTACCATCCCACGCGATGATTGACGTCCTTTCAAATATCTCCGCATATTTCTCCAAGGGACAGGTTCTCCAAACTTCATCTCCATAAGGGTTGACCCTTGAGAAAGTCGCGTACACAAACCGCAATAAACCAAACTTTATGTCCTTGAAAAATATGAGTGCCATGGCCTGAAAGTGCCTGAAACATATTCATATGATCGTGGAGGCAGTAAAAGTTAAAGCAGAACAATAAAACGGATAGTTTTATGTTGGTTTTATTTCGTCGACAGGTGAGCCTGGGGGATGTTCCTATATTTTATCGTCCGGAACTGAATTCTGTACACAAAAGAATCTATGAACGTTATACGAATACCAGAGCTTACGAAGACAAATATTGCTTAGAATGCATCTCGAATATATCTGGAATGTTTGAAATTCATGGTTTGTTATGAAATATTCTTGATTTTTCTCGTGAGTATTGTGTGTTAATCCTGCTTTAAATTTCATTTGATATCTAGCTTCATTAAGTTAAGCATTCTCTCCCTTTTCATTGGCTGATTATAACTAGTCACGCAACACACATTGGTGCCGATTTTTTTGTTCCACCTAAACTAAATTAAAAGTATTGCTATCTCTTACTGAAAGACCGGAAAAGAAAAACAAGTGACGCTTTAGAAATTTCAAACTAAATTACGTCTCGATTGCCTTGAATTTGGCGTGATTTTAAGCATGACGAATTTAGTCCATCGTAGTTGCGTCGAAGAAAATCTTAGTTCAACAAAATTTAACAGCTCAATTTTATTTCCGTCTCTGTCTTGTTTCAATAAAAAGAAAAAGATAGCAATAGCTTAAATTAAGTTAAGTTGGTGCATAACAGAATCATCAGCAGTTCAGAATCGTCAGTTATGTTTAAGTCCCATTAAATAGATGGCGAGCCCATTGACATCATCATAATCAGCCTATAACGTTCCCACTGCTGGGACTCAGACCTCCTCTCTGTGAGAGGGAGTGGGCCGTAATCCACCACGCGGGCCCAGTGCGGGTTGGTAGATGTCATCTTCAAATTTTTGGTTCTAGGACATACCGGGATACTCATGATGTTTTCCTTCACCGTTTTGAGAGCTATGGCGATGAAATATTTTACACAAAGTAAATCGCCTGTCTGGGTTTGAACCTACGACCTACACCTCGTTAGTCGCATCAGTTACCACTGGGCCACCACTACTCTTATATCTCTCTATTCTGTCTGTCTCTATTGATATCAACCGTGCATAAGTACAAGTTCAAGAAAGCAATATTTGCCTGGCTTTTAGACAACTGTTTTTATTCAGTTCACGATTTTTTAAATGATAAATTTTGACATTACATGTAATCAGTAGGTACTTAGTGTGGATTGACTTTTTAATTTTAAGGCATTTGACATTTCGTTCATAAATATATTTAAGTTTTTGTTTCTAATTAATAAAATTTGACATTGTATTAAAAAATAATAGTTACCCATAGTCATTTCAAACTAAATTGGAATTGTACTTTAATTTAAATATTTGCACACCGGCAACGGTAGTATATGTGAAGCTTTTTAATAATATTAAGATCATAATGTACCATATACTCGGAAATAAATATACTATACTATAAGTACAGACTCTGGGCAGCTGCTAAGAAGATTCACACGGAAATACCCAATAGCATTTTTCCTAAGCCAGGAATCGTGCTTGCGATCACTACACCAACCTTAACAAATGTCACCTAATATTTCCTTTTTAAAAGCGCAGTATTTTAAAGTTTTACGATCGCAAAATAATTTTAGCTTGCATCATTAACTTGTGAAACGACGGTACTTGCACGTTTTTATTTCCCCTCGGGGTACGCCGAACTAGTGGGTGCAGAGTCTTTAAAGTAACACTCACAAGATCTTTATAATGATGAAATCTTTATATGACAGGTATTACAATTTTATTTCTTGGATTGTAAAGGACAAAGTCGAGGAAAGATAAAAGCGTTATTAAGGGGACATGTGGACTAGGGTACGGATCTACTCGGTATATACTGACCTAATGGTAGAAATGGTAATGTCCTTTGAAAATGTCATGCGTATTGTCTGATACCGCCCCATATAAATAACACTCCAATTACAATCAATCAAAATCAAAAGTCATTTAATCAAACTAGGCTGAGAGTCAGCTCTTTTTGAATGTCAAAATTACATAAGACAGCCCCCAAAAACGCCCGCCCTTCACCACTTCCTAGTGCTTTAGCTGGGAAGAAGAAGTCGCGCAACAAACTCTCCAGCAGCACGGCTGTCTGTTAAGTTGGAAGAACTTGATTCTATACAATAATAGGTAAGTAATTAACATTCAACAAGAAATAAAAAAAATATTAATAAAAAAATAAGTATGGTTAATCTTGTAACAAAGCACCAAGAATGAATTGATATTTGAATAGCATTATCAGCCTATAATATTCTCACTGCTGGGACACAGCCTCCTCTCTGTGAGACGGAGTGGGCATTATCCACCACGCTGTCCCAGTTGGCGGATGTCACGTTTCTTCGAGTTTTTGGTCCTAGGACATGTCGGCTTCCCCACGATGTTTTTTTTCACCGTTTTGAGAGCAGCAGTGATGAAATCATTTACACAAAGTGAAGTTCCTGCTGCGTCATCCTGCAAGCAGATCATTTCATCTGCATGCACGATGACCACTGGGCAAAAGTCTCCACACAATAGTCGCCTGAAGAAGGACGGCACCGCCTCGGTCGGCCCAGAAAGCGGTGACGAGATAATCTGGACGCGTTCCATAAGGGCTGGTTCGTGGCGGCGTGGCAATAAAGTTCCTGAAAGGAGTCTTCGCCCAACAGTGGGACGGTATAGAACATTGCCTGCTTGGGTTCGAACGCACGACCTACAACTCGTAAGTTGTGGGCGGTTACCAATGGGCCAACACTGTTCTTATATTTGAACAAACTTGTGATTATTAAATACACCTATAATTTCTTATTAACTTATATTCAGTCTAGGAAGCAGGGTTATTGACCTATTTAATGTTACCAATAATTAGGAGGGTTGAGGATAATTCGAAATCAATTTTGTATTTCCATTTTGTATTCATATTATTAATAATTTTCATCGTTTTCAGTCTACACAACATTGAATTTATGCTCGAGGATATATTTAATTATCTTACGTTTATCAGATTACCCACTTCGTACGTTTGTTTGAAACTCTCAGTCTGTTTCAGTACCTACAACCTTCTTGCTTTTATATTCATTTATATTTACTATATTTCTATTTTGTAGACATTATTATTTAGACTGCCTCGTTGGTTTAGTAGTCACAAGCGGTACTGCTGAGCATGACGTCCTAAGTTTGAACCCCTGGTCGGGCAATGTGTCATTGAGCTTTTCTATCTGGATTTCTCATTACAGCCATGAGTCCCCCCTATTACAATGGGACTTAATAATAACTGGCGAAATGATGGTCTACTGTAGGTACTGCCTAACCCTTCGGGGACACAAGGCGTGTAGATGTTTTTCTAGTAATAAGTTTACAAATAACTATAAAGTTACAAAATATAGGTTACTTAGTTCTTTATTTTCCAACCATAATTTCATTTGGTTGCTGCATAGGTCTTTCTTCTCCATTTTTATTGAAATATCATTTAATGCCCGATTTTCGGTCCAATAACATAAAAATTTATAAACCAACTTAATTATTAATGTTACTAGGTTGGAATAAGAAACCATTTAAATTTGTTTCTTATTCCAACATTAAATTAAATTCAATTTCAAACATTACTTAAACTAAAAAGAACAAACCTGTACTTCCAAAAGAAAAATAAATTGGATAAAGATATTTTGAAATGGTTTCAAGAGAAATGCAGGAAATTCTCTCTGTAACGCTCGAACGATGTTAAATTGTAAGAACGAGGTAGCAACTTCAATTTATAGGCTCAACTCCGACTGGACGATTACTGTTGCAAGGCTTTTGAAGTCGGTTCACAGACTTTTATGAAGGGAAGGATTTAGTTAGATTTAGTTGGTGGACTCAAACTCTTGCGAATCAGAACTTCACTCACTCAAATCCATCCCCCCACTCACCACTCCCCCATCACTTTATGATTTGCAACTACACATCAATGACCTGACGCCAGAGACGTGTGACGGCAGAGTATATCGTGTCACTGGTGTAATCATACCACACACATACAACATCCTAACATCTCAACCGTCGGGCAGTTGTCCACCAGATATAACACCCGTCTGGTCAGAGGATCCTTCCTTTTCTATAGAGTGTGAGTGAACTGTACACCCTATTCCTCATACCCCTATAGCATCATGGCATAGTAATAACATCTGCACAGGTCGATCGATCAGGTTTAGCTAAGCTTGCTGCGGTCGGTATATGGATAGCTGACCATCTTTACATACCGAGACTTTTCCGTGTTGATCCCTGCAGTTATTCGTGGATCTTTGACAGTCGTTACGGGCTGTAAGAAGACTGAAAGTCTGACAAACAGTATTACCAAGAGGTGTCGTATTACCCAGTAACTAGATGGTTGTGATATAATACTGGTGAATACCAGCTTTTTTTTTGAGGATGGGAAATCATCAAATAACTTCTTCCGCTCTAGACGGAGTGGGTCAGACTTTTACTAACTAAAACCCACCCGTGTTCCTTCAGTTGCCTGTGTGCCAGGGGCCACGGTATCTCTTTGGAACAACCCGTCCCCTGGCAGGCATCGGCCCTTGCGTCCATATTTAGCTGCATCTGGTTAGACTAGAAGCCAACCCCAGTATGTTGGCAAAAGACTAGGCAGATAGAGATGCGATGCACTATGCAGCGTGGCATAGATTTCACTAAAGTAACCATCGAAGTTTCATTTACTGACGGTCCCTCTTATGGTAGGCGCACGTCATTGTATAGCCAACCTTTTAACTGCTTTATAACTTTTAACAACAGTTTCAACTTTAGTGATGTTTTAATTGTGTGGTTAACTAAACTGAAACTTCACTTAGGCTGAAACTATCAAACTGTTACATAAACTAATAGCCTAGTATTCTAATATTCGGTTTATGACGTACACGTGACATTCAATCTTAGTGTCATAAAGATAATACATCAAATGATAAATGATTTTATTTCTGTAAGTAGGTTTGTACAAACACTTTTACACGTCAAACATATTTTTTTAAACTAGATGAGGCCGGCGTTTCCTATCTGACTACTCTGAGAAGAAAGGCCGAAACAAACTCAGAGGTCACAGTCTCTTTTAAAGTCCAGACATAATCTTGGTCAGATCATGTGAAGACCATGTGGATAAGCGTCTGAAATGGTCTTTTGAGGAAAAACCACACAATCATCAAATCGGCGGTCATATATGTAACTATTGAAATATTAAAAACCGCGCATGTCAAAGAAGTTATTACACAACTTCATACTACCTACTCCAAAAGATGTTCTTTGACATACCGTATGAAATAAAATAAATCGTTATGAAGCACAATTTAATTCGGTAGATCGTCTATAGCTTGGGGCGTACTAATATGACTGGACAGGCTGATTCGTAATCGTGGCCACACGCATTTACTACGAAACACACGGTGTCATTAGTGGCGCGTGCACGTTACATAAAAAGGCGATATTTTCGATCAGATTCTTTTTAGGTCAGCAGATACGCGCGTTTTTATATGTGTGATATTCTTGAACTTATAATTGTTGAAAAGGATTCTGAAAATTTGAACTAAGATAATGAATACCTAATAAATATCTAACTAGAACTTCATAAATTTGTATCTGCCATTGTGTCTGCTTTTAATTGTAATTGGTTTTTAACCGTTTTAATTAAAGTGTAATAAGTTAAAAACTTTATCCATTTTGCATGGATTTTAAACTTAACATAAACAATTCTCTTTACAGTTATTATCGAATAACACACCCATACAAAGTCAATGTTTTATCAACGCTTCAAAATCAGTGCACACGTTCAAATCAGGCACCTTTACATTTCCAAAACCTACAATTAAAAACGATGTTATCTCAAACCCGTGTTACCTATCTGTTAAATTATACAACTTTAATCTCACGTTAATGTCCAACAAGTTTATTTGCTAGAAAATATTATTACTTATGTAATACTCTGAATGCTAAGTCCGTATTACGGTTCAAGAGAGACGTTTGTATTAATTAGGGACACCGACTTTGTTAATGGTAGGTTTAATTTTAATTGGACGTTATGTTTGTTCGACGATTTACTGAAATGCTTTGATGGGACATTCCTTGAATGTATTGGAGGTCTTTAGATGACTTCTTACAATCAAAATTACATAATTGTTTAAGGGAAAGGTATGGTGATAACTATACGCTAGCTTCTTCCCGCAGCTTCACACACAATGGACCGAATGAGAGTCTAAGTGCGGAAAAATTAGTCCCCTTCTTCATCCCGCGCGTGAAATTTCTTGTTCCGAGCTACCCCGGCGCATCGCCTGCGCGATGTTACTTGATTTTCGCTTAGCATTCTTTTTGATTTTGTATCTTTTTATTAGGCTCCTAAGGGTTCTAGGGTAATGTTAAATAGCCTATAGTTATACTCGAAAATTGGGCTATCAAATGCAATAATATGTTTTCAAATTTGACCGGCAGTTCTAGAGATTAGCGCGTTCAAACTAATTCTGCAGCTTCATTATTATATATATGTTGAATTCTTTCATAATTTTCTGGCTTCCATTTCAAGATTTCATGCTAATCAACTGTTATGTTTTTTTAAACATAAATACCAATGATGTAACTGTCCAATCCTGTATCTAGAATGAATGTTCAGTGCCTAACATAAGTTCGTGCAATGAATGTTTACAAAACAAATTTACGAAGCGCATGCTCGTCGAGTACGTACATACGGTCTTTTAGAGTTAGATCGATCGTTTTGTTTACTCCTTGTTAACTATAAGTACTTACTGCACCCTAATTGCGTAACTCACGATTAATCATAAGCTGTTTCGTTTTGAAACAGATGGCTAAACCATTGCTTTATATGTTCGAAGAAGTTCCTTAATAAGACACAGCAGCCATCCAAGCATCCGCGTTCAAAAACACGTGCAGTAAAAATTACAGGGAACACAAAAAAATAATACTAAAAACCTCAATGCACCGTGGTTTGCAAGACAGTGTATTTTTACAATGTTGAAATTTCTTGTTATTCTCCTTAACTTTGCAGGGAGGATTCGGTCGAGTGGCTTTGTTATTTTTCATGCTGCGCAGAGGATTTGTTTATTTTCTCAGCTTTTTAAAAAATAAACGGAGGGACGCCGGCCATTTTGTTAGGCGATGAGATATGATGAGCAGTGTTTGAGTGCAACTGCTAAGTGTGTTTAGCTTAGGGATTTTGTGAATGATGATAATATGTAGTCATTTGTAATGTGGAAAGTGATGTTTAGTTTATATTACTACCATTAAGACCCCTGTGTTTTCTCCGGCTAATTATAGAGTCACTAAATGTTCTATCATAATTAATTTCTCTTCTAATATCTCAAGAAACCAGCACATTCTACTATTGACATTGTCATAAGAAAGCCGAGTCTCTGACACAAATAAAAGTCATCAGAACTTTTTCTGAAGTAAAAAACTACGCATCCAATTAACTGCTTACTGAATATGTATTAATTTATATAATACTTCAATCACATAAACTTACAGAGGCGGACTTAATGGCATAGGCAGAATAGAATATAGTACAATAACAAAGGCAGCAAAATTTAGTAGTTCTCAGTTACGAACACGTAAAACTAGTATCTCTCTAGACTTTGCGTGGATGGAAGAAACGATGAACCAACAAAATATGAGAGCACATTTTCAGCCCAAACGAATCTTGTTAATAGACCATTCAAATCTTCCATACTAAACAACTTCTCACAAAAACGTTCCCATATTAAAAATCAAGACTTCGGCATCGCCATTTTGTACCAAAGCAATTTCCTCACCGGTTATACCCTAAAAGATCACGTTCCGTACATTGTATAGCATCCGCGCCATCTCGAGATAAGCAAATTAACTTTAAATTAGTTATTACAGTTCTCCCGGTTCGTTTTTTACTTCATTATTTCTGAGATGTCTACGCTTTGGTAATTTTTCGAGGGTTGGCTATGTGGCTGGATCGATCGAACTCCTAGGTTAATTAAGTTGATGATTTTTTTGACATGTCTAGTCTGATATAATAATGTCTTATTGAGGCGTAGAGTATGCAAATCTATAAAAGGCCCTGTGTAAATCTCAAAAATTCGTTACAAAGGGATTTCAAATCTTATCAATGAATAAGTACTTCGAATGGTATTGTTTCTTTAGTTTGGTTGTCGTTATCGGGTATTTTTTTAATATTAACATGAATGATGTAACTTTTTTTTTTGTAACAATATTTTGATTTTGAGTGTCCGTAGAGTTTCTTGCCCGTTCTGTTCCACAGGCTGCTTTGGAGTGGGCAACTAGTTTCATCTGTCTGACTGATCAACCTGTTGACAATTCAAAAGTGCCTGTAATTGGTTTATTTGAAATAAATGCTTCGAGGTTAAGTTGCTGAGACTGAGAAAAATGCCCTAGAATCCTGGAATACAGGTGGAGTAATAAGGGTGTATTGACTCCAGAATGACATTGATAAAGGCCTTGTTGTTAAATGTGTACCAACTGGTCAAACTGGCTTTGAAATTGTATTGACAATACAAGATGACGGCGTAAGTTTCGATTTTTCCAACTCAGCTGTCTAGTGCGATACCAAGAGATAGGATAAAAAAATGGCCAGGGGTACACCAGTCAGGAACAAATTTCTTTACGGTTTTTCTTCAACTCTTAGTGTAACGTCGTTTACTCTATCTTAAAATACTCAAAAATTATTTTGACTATATTTTTTAACTAGAGGCTTTAGCACTCTCGAAACCATGAAAATGATATCCATGATATAAAATTGAAAATGTTTGTAGTCGCTGGATTTTTATTGTAACAGAAGGGCATAAACAAAAATGTAGAATAGTACCTATAATCACGCTAATTTAATATTTTGAAACACAAATTAACAGAGTTTAAGCTTAGTCGTCCAATCGCAGCAAAAAAGGGGCGAAAGTTTTTTTTTTTTTTTTGTTGGGCATCTCGCAGTTGGCCTTGAGAGGCCGTGACTGCTTAACCGGTCATTCCTGGGGCTGCCATTAAGAAACTAATCTTAACGCCTCCAGCCAGGGCTTACAAACTAAATTTATATACTAAGCGACTGCACGCTGAGGGCACCCCCTGTGGGGTACGGACCTCGGCTCAGGGCGTCACTGATAGGGGGACAGCTATCACTATTGGGGACAGGCTGGATCGAAATATTGGCATTATTATTATTAGGGGAATTTAAAGCTACTGGCTCAGCTGCGGCGCGGGCTGGCGCTTCAACGAGCAAGGGTCGGTCGGGAGGGGCGAAAGTGAGCTCGCAGGGCATTATATAGGCATTCCCCCACCAGAGGCGTCCGGTAGTTTTGGCGGCAGTTTGGCTTGGCTGGTATTGGCTGGCTCGAGTGGCGCGCTGTGATAGGCTGAGGCAGTGTGACGTAACATACTGAAAATTTTTGTAGTCGTTGGATTTTTATTTTGACCACACAACTGGCTTCAGCACCCCTGTCCCCGAAAACCCTATCTCTATCTCCTTCTATTATGTATAGTAAGAAGTCGTATGGAGGGGGCTTAATGTTTCTTGGTCTCGTAACACTTTTACTTAGGTGACGATTTCTACAATTTTCTCCTACCGTAGACTGCGTTAATAAAGAACATCGTTCCAAAAAATATATTTTCCGGTTCACCACAATCCTTAAACAGCAATACTGCTTCATCACCAAAAAACATCAATGGTTGTTCTTTCACAAAGTATCTCAAACAAAAATCTCTAGTGGGTCATCAGATGTCACAGAACAAGATGCCATCCGTACTCTTCACAGCATCTCCAACATTTCGAAATAACCAAATTAACTTTAAATTAGTTCTATGAGTTCCCCGGCTTGTTTTTTTACTTGATTATTGCTGAGACGCTCGACGCTATCTTTCGTTATCTTTTCTCTTTCATTTTCCTTTTCTTTTTAGAATTCTCCGGCTATAAATAGGAAGGATGAATAAATCTGTTTTGCTTCATTTTAATTATATATGTCTGTATTACCAAGAAACAACGTTAGTAATCTGATCATGATCAACACTCTTGTTTTGACTGAGAAAAATACAGTTTTAGATAAGTCAAATATTTTCGCTAATAGTTCGTAGCTATTTCTAATTTGCTTGTCACGTTCTGTATTCATTTGTTTTCACCTTCTAGGCTAAAAAAATGCCAACCCTTTAAAAACTGATTCTTTAAAAAATTATGAAAACTTTGTGCGTTGCTGAATCCCTTATAAAAATATATTTTCTCTTAGATGGTCGCAGTAACCCTGCTAGGGTACCCCGGGTGAACGGGTAATGTTAGAACTGTGGCAAACCGCAACAACACATCCAAGTTGGTTGCAGTTACTTGGCTCTTTAGGATTTTAAGGAGCCCAAAATAGGAAAAATTTGAAATCAACAAGAGGAGGTCCAAATGATATTAAACATATAAACATAGTCAGCCAATAATGTTCCCACTGTTGGGACACAGGCTTCCTCTCTTCGAGAGGGACTTGGCTATAATCTAACACGCGGGCCCAGTGCAGATTAATTGATTTCACAAGTCTTAAATTTTTTGGTTCTACGACATCCCGGTTACCTCACGATGTTTTCCTTCACCATTTCGAGAGCAGTGATGATGAAATAATTAACTTCAAGTAAAGCATCTGTTTGGGTTCAAACCTACGACTTGCAACTTGTAAGTCGCGGCCTCTACCACTTGGTCACCACTGCTGTATTAAATGATACTAAAGTGTTGAAAAATATTTACAGGGAAAGCAAAAAATATTGAGGTTCGATTAAACATACCCTCTTCTAGCACTGCGGCAATCGATCTCGAGCCATCAAAGTCAACGTTAAGAATTAACTTATTACCCACATGTCCTTCCAAAAGAAACCGTTTCCACAACCTTCAAATTCAGAATGCACAATAGACAATTTTTTACTTTATATCAGCCATTGTTATCAGTTTTAATGAAAAGCGGTTGTATAGCTCTGAATCCTTTTCACGCTAATGAGCTAACCTTGATTGTTGCTCGCAATATAGAAGCTGCTTTTTTAAAGATCTTAACGAGCATTTTCCCTTCAAGGTAAGCATAGATTGTATGCACTAATTGGATCTTCACTATTTGCGCGAGTTTTTGTATGAGATCGCAAAAATCTTTATCGTATTGCAGAAATCTATGAAGCCATAAATATTAAGAAGTAGTTGGCCTTCGTCAATTTATTGGCGTAGCGTAGCATCCCCAGCTAGATGGACCGACGACCTTATGAAGGCGATCCTTTTGTTGATTGATTTGTTTACTGCTGCCTTGCATAATCAACTTCGTAATTGCTTGACCAGCCCAATGTTTGATGTCATGTCACTTGCACAATTTACTGGGAATTGTTGTCAAAAAGTAATTAAGAGGTCGAGTATACCAATAGCATTATCAGAAACGTGCATAAGCTTGCAGGTATCAGGTCATGTTGACAGCTGAGCTCTATGATCGTTACAAAATGGATCGTGCCACAGAGCACGGATACGGGTGTACATCGTATATGACTTGAATTATACATCACTAATTTCTTCTTCTTATATGTTGCAGCTCAGTATAAAACAGCACGAGGCTACTGCAGTCGTTGTTGCTGCTTGTATGTATTAGTACAAATAGAAACTGATAGCATTGAAGGTTTTTCGTGACGGTAGATATGCGCTCAACGTATCTTCGGCCCTGCTAGGGGTGCGGGTTGTTTGAAAGAGATACCGCGGCCCCTTGCACACAGACAACTTAGGGAACACGGGGAGCGGGAGAAGTTATTTGATGATTTCCCACCAAAAAAAAAAAACCTATCTTCGGCGCCACAGTTTTGTCAGTGCGACGATTTTGTGCTCTGTGGATCATGCAAATGGTATTTTAAGTACCGTATTTAGTGTTGCGTCGTAGTATAATGTGTTGTTTACTTACAACTTAATGATAGCTTTTTACATTGTTTTCATCTAGGTGAAAACGGCGTTCTGTTGGGTGTTTATTTATTCCTTTATGACACAAAGTAACAGGCTAAGACCAGGCTATAAGCTAATTAGTCCATGACCCTGTTAGGCCCCAGCAAGTTAAGTTATAAGTAATTTAATATTGCTCATTAATTAGTGTTACAAGATTTCACTGACAATTAAATAAATAAATCAATTTAGCTTAAATACTACAAGCATGTTACATAAAATTATAACATAGGTACAGACCCCAGCATATCAAGCTACCCCAATCTGTCAAATTTCTTTGATAGATTTTCATCTTTATAACATAAGTATAAGGTTCATGTTCAATTGGGAAAATTTTACAGTTTGGGGTACCTTGATGTGCTGGCGTCTGTTCTTATAAATATTTTGGTCATCTTTCGACATTATCCGAGCCTTCAAACTCCAACAGCTCGCTTTTTTAGGCATTAATTTAGGTGTCGCTTGGGTTAGTGTTAATAAGACCCCGTCGAAAATACCGGGACAAGCTGGAGAAAGCAACTGGTCCACTTTAGCCCTAGATCGAAAGAACTGGAAGTCATGGAGAGAATTTTTTGTCCAGCAGTGGGATGATGCAATCTAACAGTAACAGTAATTGTAGTAATAGCAGGCGTTAGTTGCATTTCTTTTCGGGAATTTAAGATACTAAGAATTCATCTGGTTACCGTTAAATATGTAGCCAAAACTTTTTCGTCAAAATATTTCAGGCTCACTTAAAACGTGCTATTTTTCCTTCCTCCAAAATTAGCATGAAAATGTTTTACGTTCTCAACAGCTTTTAGGCTAATGAGTTAGCCTTGACTTCTGTCGGCCTAGAACTGAATTCACAGCAATTATTTATAACTTAGGCAGATTTTTGATGGCCCTATGAGCTGGAATTCCGGCCAATTTAAAGTAGCCTGAATATTTTGGTATGTTAATAGAAGGTTTTTTGTTCTAGGTATTTTATGATTTAATTTTAAATATATGTGGTATATTTAAGTGGTTAGTAGAGTTAGAATTATATTGTGGTTTGTAAAATAATAAATTGAGAATTTTTTATTGTTTCCCGTTTGTTGTATTTATTGCCGCGTGATGATAATAGGCCTCACCCCTTTAATATGGGATTTAAACATCAACTCTGCCTTAACCTACTCGGATCACCAGTGTGATAACTGTTCCAATTTTCTTACGTTATTTTGCAATTTGCAGGCAGTTTCAGGATGTATGTTGAAAAACTAATGTTGGATTCTCATATTATGTGTGTATATTTTTAAATTAGAGTTTAATTTGTAATTTTATGATTTTCCTTCAACTGTTATTACACGCGTTGTCTACATCTCTGTTATCTTCTCTCCTACCGCAGGTGTGCTGGATGAGATTTTTGTAGAAATAAGCATTACCTATGTACGTATTTTTCTGTTCCTTTCTTCTTGTCTGTTTATATGTGTGTGCATAAATGGTTAAATAAATAAATTAATTAATAAATAAAACGTGGGAAAATTTGGGAGTTTCACGGGTTACCCTGGCTCTACCTCTTAATATATTCTGATGAAATCACCCTGAGTTAAAAATTCACAACTGTTTTACTAAAGGTATTTAAATGCTTCAAATAATTTTCAGGAAAAACGTTCAGTCAAACCACTGTACATAATTGTACATACCTACATACACTTCCACTAAAAAAAATCTCATAAAACCGATATAACATACACCATTCCAACGGAAATAAAATCCGACCGAACACCAGGAAACGGTGGGTAGTCGTAAAACATAAACGTAGCTGATATTGCGAAAAAGCCCAATGAGTCGAGTTGATATTTCGCTACCGAAGCAGCCAATAAGTTTACGCTTCGAGCGGCAACGAAATATGTTTAATGGAAGAGACTTGGGTCTGTGAGCGCGGTTATAAGTACCTTATATATTTTTGTTTCATGGTTTATTGCGTTTGCCAGCGTCCATGGAGCGCAGTATCCAGGGCTTCAAATTTAAGACCGTTTAAGGTTCAGAGCGCTGCACGCCAAAACTAAGATCACCGACGTTACCCAGAAAGCTGCTCAGCTTAATTGGGACTGAGCCGGACATGTCTACCGCATGTCAGATGAAAAATGGGTTAAGAAAACCACCGATTGGGTCCCACTAAACGCACGTCACCATCGCGGTAGTCTGAGACGAAGATGGCGGGACGAGCTTAACTCCTACCGAAAGGACTGGCCAGCACTAGAAAAAGAAATAACTGTGTGGGAAAGGGAGAGGGAGGCCTTTGCCCTGCAGTGGGATAATACAGGCTATTTAGATTAGATAGATGGTTTATTTCCGACTTAGATTACACAGTATCATTAATATGTTCTCCATTTCTTCACTCATTACATTAGATAGATGGTTTATTTCCGACTTAGATTACACAGTATCATTAATATGTTCTCCATTTCTTCACTCATTACATTAGATAGATGGTTTATTTCCGACTTAGATTACACAGTATCATTAAGATGTTTTCCATTTTTTTAGAAATGGAAAACATCTTAATGGTACTAAGGTATTTTAAATTAGTTTAAAATACTTTTTAAAACAGTGTCAAAAGGAGCAAAAGTCTCAGTGGCTATCATGCGTTTTGGTTGAAAGAACATCGTTAGAAAATGCCTCAATTTCTTTTTAAATCACGAATTTGTTTGGATGAAACCAACTAAGAATTTTAGAGAAAATGTTAACAAGGTAACCACGATGCTTACTGGTCTTTGCTTTTTGTATTAACTTCTACATCCGATTCGAAATTGAGCTATCAGAAGACACAAAAGCAATAATATTCATAATTTACTCCAACTGTTATTTGTGTTAAATATGATTAAATGCGAGTTTTTATTTTATTTTATTCTAATTCCTCTCGTAAAATACTCATTTCAATTAATTCAGTCACTTAACTTATGGCTTCATATAATAAACACCATAAAATAATATTAAACACATCGAAGTTTATAACATGAACGTATTTAATTTCGTTCGTAATAAGAAAGAGCCGTATTTAACTTATTCAGACTGCAACCAAATTGAATCTTCTATGAAAATATGAATTCAAAATCCATTTAAGAAACTTCAGAATAGACCTCTTTGTACGCTCTTGTCTGTGCTCGTAAATTAAAAAGTTTATGTAAGAATTTTGTATTAAAGTTGAAAGTTTTTAATTTTATGGAGTCGTATTCTTGTGAACGCACTATTTTCTTATTGAGGAACTAGTTTTATTTTATTTCTTTTTGTACTTAGTTAACACTTGCTACTTGATATTTTTGTGTTCTGTTCTAGTTTTAAAGAAAGTTTTGACAACTTGAACACAAACAAATGCTTTTAAAGGGAATCTCAATTCGAATCAATAATGTTTACAATTCTTAATACCTAAGTTATTATTTATTTAATCCCTTTAGGGGGTGAATTTTCCAAAGTTCTTCCTTAGTGCTCAAACGCTTTTTTTTTATTTGGGTGGGAAATCATCAAATAACTTCTCCCGCTCTGAGTGGAGCAGGAGGGCGTGTCAGACTTTTACTGACTAAAACCCACCCGTGTTCCCTCAGTTGCTAGTGCGCCAGGGGCCGCGGTATCTCTTTCAAATAACCCGCACCCCTTGCAGGCATCGGCCCTTGCCGGCCCATCAGTTGATGCTGACATCTCTTCGAGGCGCGCGTGGGACGCAACGCGCCGTCGACCCGGGCTTGATCTTTACCGGACAGCGAGCTACCCATTACTCGCCATCCGCAAGCCCGCGCCTGCGGTGGCCGGGAATCAGCCTGGGATTCCCGACGCCCAGGGCGTCTCCCGCGGTGACTATATAAGGCCGTGAGGGCGCATATGCTGCCTCCCCCTCACGTGCGCCGCCTCCCTCTTCGCGAGCATTACTGCTTCGCAGAAGGAGGTGACGGCTATCCATGCACTCTCGCTCCGTACCATGATCTGGACCAGGGCTGGACGCGAGAAATCACCGCCGCCGATCGCCTCCACGAGGATAGTGCTCAACTGCTCACGTTTTGTTATAAGAAGAACTCTTGCGCAAATTTCATGTTTCTGGACCGATTGGTTCATGCTGTGCGTTGTCTCTCAGTGAGACTTTTATTGAAGTTAATTTAAGAATTTTACTTAGTAAGTAACCGACTGCAACCGATAAAACCATTATTTGAACATTTACAGGCTACATACAGAAAACTTTGTAAATTTTAGAAGTCGATCAGTCCCCCCACCTGCCTACTCCTTGGCACTTCCAGGCACTATTCTCTCTAACTCCATCCCCCATAGTCGTGTAAATGATTTTTATTTCAATACGAAAATACGGGATCCCGTATAAATCAAGGGGTTCCCGCGCTTTGGTGTCAAAACGTCGACTCAACCCATTACGGGGTGAGTCGGGATATTTCTAATGATGGTTTACTACGCGTTTAATGGGTATGGGCTGAAGGCTGCTCTATTTCATGTATGATTTTATTATTGGTTTATGACTGGCAGAAAACTTCGTCATCGAATGACCTGTTGATGTGGTTATTAGTTCTGATTACGGTACTTAAGTTGTAAGTGCATTTAAATTATATTTATTACTTGATTGGTTCAAAAAAACACTATTACCCGTTTAATATTAAACAGCCTCAAAGGGCTGTCTATATAACGTATATTTTATGAATAATTTGAATTTATTAAAGCTTTAGTAGTTTGTGTACGTGAAGAGTAGGTAAAGAGCTTTCATAAGTGATAATGATTAATAAAATGTTGGCGAAAGTAATTAAGTAGTAATTTATTAACCAAAAAACTTAAGCTAGGTAACATCAGCGTTATTTCAATAAAATATGACGACCCCTGTTCTGCAAACTATGAAAATCGTATATCTAGAAGGACAGTGTTCTTAAGTGGAATTGACTCGTTTTACAAAATATTTATACTATTCATCATCAATTCATGCGAAGGGCCACCACTTCGACAGGTACTGTAGCCTTCTCAAGGTCAAACCTACTTACTCTTACTTATTCTTATTATTATACTCTGGACACTTTAGTCGTTCCACTTACCCAACAAACTGGCTAATCTTTTCTCCATTTTCCGTCATGAGAGTAGACGCTTATGTTTTGTCTCTGAAATGTAACTTTCTAGGACCCATTACACGTTTAGTCGGTTTAATTAAATAAATGTAGAGCTTGTTACATTTTAACTCCTATTACGCGTTGCGACACTAAAAAGTGAATCCGGGCTGGTTAACCTATTTTTGAGTTGGCAGTTCAATCGAAAAAACATAAAATAGAAATGCAATGTCTGTGTCCTGTTAAGTAATCAGACAAACAATGAATGAACAAACAATAAATCGTACTTGTGTATCCATATTTTTTGCACCTCATTACGGTACGTTACAGTTTTTTGTCTGTGAATTTTCTAAAATTATATTTCTTTTTAATCGTCTTTGCATAATTCGTTCATGTTTGCGGACCGGAGTTTTTAGTGTTTAATTTGATTGAATAATAATAATACACTTTATTTTTCTAGTAGCCAAATCTTCTTTGAAAATCAATGTTTCTTTGTTTATTATAATAATCAGATCGTTCTGCGATCCACACCATCCATATCACAGAAGTTTCAACAATATATTCAATGTTTTTTTCGTCATCATAAGTCAACAACAATTAATTTATCATTGTGATATTATAGTTTTACATTATTGTTATATTCAAACCACACCGAAATTACGCAACACAACATAAAATACGAAATAAGATATCAGCTATCTACATTTTTTTTGCCATTACCAGCACTACCCAGAGTTTAACCTACTCAAATCGGTGGGTTAAATATTCAAAAGTTTAGGTTAGGTTTAGTTTTTTTTAGTTTACTTAGTGGAGCAAGATGAAATTTGAAAAACCAGAATCAGCTGCTAATTCTGAGTTATTTACGATAACCCATGAACGTATAAGCGGGCCTAGGTATCGCACCGCACAGTGTTACAGAATACGGTATTTAGCGGTATAGTTCAAAAACATAGTCATAAAATAGTGGAACGAATCAATTATTCCAATCGGTTGATGACTTGATTTAAGGCCGGGACACACATCATCGGACCGCTGCCACAAAATTGACGGGAGTAAAATATAGTTCCGCTCTCCGTGCTGACAGTGCATGTCTGCGTCATCGTGCGATGATTTGTGGAATGACTTTAACTGATGTCTGTGTAGGGATTTGGTAAAGATTTTGAAGTACCCAACTACACACTGTATAGCTAACTTAACAAATAAAAATATCATTTGATTTGAATAATAACATTTATCATCACGGCTGTAATCCCCGAAGAGTTAGCCAGAGGTGTACCTACCTACTGGACATATTTTTATTCAGTGCGCAAACTGTAACCATGAATTCAGCATATTATTCTAGATACCTAGCGTAAAAAAAATTCGTCGAAAATACAAAAAAAATCTGCTGTTTCATACAAAAGTTTCATGTAATACCTATGCGGTCAAAATGTATGGAACAGCTGATTTTGTTTTTGTATAAACGGTTAAAAAAATATCCTGTATACTACACCCACACTTCGTCAGTTATATACATAACTTACCTTATAATAGGAAGCGAGCCTACCGACATCAACGGAAAACTAATCCAGATTCCGGGCTGTTTCCGAGAAATTTCTAATGAAAACCCGAATTACACTTTGTTCGACCAAGGAATCGAACCAAGGACCTCATGCTCAGCTAGTAGCGCTTGCAATCATTAGGTCAACGAGGCACTCAATAAATACGACATACTATTTTAATAGGTTCCCTCTAAAGCACATTTCAAAGATACGAGACTCCACTAAAATAAAACTGGAAGGTTCAAGATTGAATGCGAACAAAATCACAGGCAATACCTAGTTTTGAATATACAGTTATAACCACGTACCGAATTCCACTAAGTAAACACTTAAAATTGAAAATTCTTCATCACCTTTTTTGCAGCAAATATTGGAACAACTAAATTTATTCGTGGATTAAAGTCAAACAAAACTATAATGGTCAATCCTCTCCGTGTAATATTTGTTAAGCGAAGTCAACTAAATTTGCATGACATACCAATAAAAAGATAATATTTGCGGGTACTTGTGTACCACCAAATATTATTTTTTCATTAGCCAGTAAGAATGCCTTAGAAATAACTTCAAACAAGGGTGTGGTTCGAATGCTGCTGGATTGTGTTGGAATTTTGTCATGTGATGTGATAATACCGATGTGAATCTACTTGTCTTCGTCTTAGCTATTACTGACAGTATGATTTAAAAACTGTGCTAGCTTTTTTGTTTTATAAGGTACTGTACGCAAAGGATGTCCGTCCGTCCGTCTCGTCATCTGTCTGTCAGCGGGCTGTATCTCATGATCCACAATATCTATTGTCTATCTAGACAGTTAAAAATTTCAGTGTGTATTTCTATTACCGCTATGACAACAAGTAATAAAAATAAAATAATGTTGGTAAAAATTAAAGGAAGACCGCTTTTTTATTTTTATTTTACCACCACACAAGATAGGTTTTTTTTCACGTTTTTTATCTTTCTAGTACGGAACCCTTCATGTCCCAACTCGAACTTGTTAAAACTGAGCTCAATGGAATTATTTATCAGCCCGACATTTTAGTAGATCCTTCACTAAGTTGGAAACAATGGTTAACCACTATAGCCATGTCATTATATTGACATAATGGACTAGAAGTACCTACACGCGGGGATGAATGCCGGACGGTATCGCAGATATCGAATAATTCTGGAACCAGTGACCAGTGAGTTACGGACCATATTATTTTTGTTGTTTTTTCGTCTATCTCAACATGACATTTGATAACAATATTCTACAGGCTGACACGCACATCGACACGCAAAGATTATACCATGGAGTCGGTACATGATTATGAACCCCGTAAGTTGAAATTTTTCGTGGGTTATAAAAAATTGAATGTTTTTATATGTGACGATAAATGTATACGCTAGGGGTTGAAAATTTATGAATTCATGGTTACGGTTTGCGCGTCGGTGTCTCTGCCAATCTGTATATCTAATAATAGATTCAATTTCAAATAAAGTAGAGTTTGAAACTCATCAAAATTGAAAAATACCACTCATGTAAATACGTCACAAATATTCCGAATCTTAACGCCAGGATGACATAAGAAAATCTCACAAATATGTCTTCGGTTAAAGTTGGCTTGTCAACTTGTAAGTGGTAGAACTTTCCTGATTGCTTCCCACTTGCTGGCTAGCAGGAAAAATATTACCCACTCGTTATGTTTCGTCAATGTGGGAAAAATATCTGGAATCAGCTGTTTGGGGTAAATATTTCAAATGGTGAGTCGGTGGGTTGCTAAGCGATGTCAGGAATAGTACCAGTGTGTGTTTGAGCCAATTGGTGAGGTAGGCTAAGGTTCTAAGTAAGATTTCTAAGAGATTTTTTTTTTTACACTGAAAGCAAATGAATCCTGACTCAGTCAGCCTATAATTCGTTTGAAAATGTAAAAAACATTAAAGTTTTGTTATACCGCGCATGCTACACTTGTCTTGGTAATTTTGAATAATAAAAAAACTGTAGATACAGATCAGAGTTTTGAATTTGTCAGCACATACGACAATTTATATTCATTAAAATGTGCTACGTACTATTTTTAACCGACTTCAAAAAGGAGGAGGTTATCAATTCGTCGGAACCTTTTTTTTTTTGTTTTTTTTTTTTTAATTTTTTTTTATGTATGTTCCCCGATTACTCTAAGATGGCTGGACCGATTTGGATTTTGTTTTTTTTGTTTGAAAGGGTATACTTTCCAGGTGGTCCCATGATCATCAAGTCAAGATCTGATGATGGGATCCTGGAGGAATAGAGAGAACTCTTCAAATTTTATAGGCACACAAAGCGATTTAGGTATTTTTTGGAAGAATACTTTCTCGTAGTGGTCTCATTTCAATTTGGTGAAGATTTGATGAAGAACTTTGGAGATAGGCAACGGAACTCCTCAATAAATGATAGCAAATGGACTGGGATTGCTGAAATCTCATCGCTGTCTATTGCTTACACCAGTTCATAACATAACATCACGCCGGTATGCTGTGAAGGGGTAAGCACATGTGCACCACTAAAAAGTGAAAAATAAAAACTTTTTCCAAAAAAACACTACAAAGTGAAAAATAACTTTAATTTCGGAAGGCGGTGACAAAAAATTCAAATACAGCTCCAAAAACACCGACTTCCGAAATTAAAGTTATTTTTCACTTTGTAGTGTTTTTTTGGAAGTCGGTTGTTTTTTTTTTGGAAAAAGTTTTTTCATCAACATTCAGTAAATCTGATTTATTTTTTATATTATTACGTGTCTGAGGAGTTGGCCCAAATTTTCTTAATTTGTAAATCAGGCAGATATGTTATATACAATTTATGTTGAACAATTTTATTAAAATTCTGTTTATTTTGTTTCAGGATACTGCAGCTCATATAATCCTTCGTTATGTAGTGTAAGTATTAACATTTTTTTTAAATATAGCATATTAATTCAGCCCATAGGTATATAGCAGCATAATCAATTTAACATTCTCTAAGACACAGGCTTTCTCTCGGTGAGAGGGAGTGGGCCGTAATCCACCACGTTGGCTTAGTGTGAGTTGGTGGATGTCCGGTCTTTAAATTTTTGGGTTCTAGACCACGAAGTAATGAAAGTTCTAGACCAATTTGAGGGTAGTGGTGATGAAATAATTCCACAAAGTAAAGTGCCTGCTTATAGTAGCAGTAGCATGGATTAACGTGTCAAAATTGGCCCCAACTATGTCGGGGTCCATTTTCAGTCAACTGCAAACAGCTGAATACCAATATCTTACAGAGACCTGCCTATCTGACCTCTAAAACCCAATTACTGGATAATACGATACCTCTCTCTAAGCAGCAATGTTGCATAAAGAAAAGATCCTTTTGAATATTCTTCCTACAATTCTCTCGCACTTATCATCACACATTCCAAGGACAGTCCAGCAAGGAACGTTAAATATTTGATGATGATGAATGAGCCCCCAGCCTGTTTCAGGGCAGATATATACCAGGCTTAAGCGAAATGAGTTATTGTGACGTTACGGCCTCACCATCTGTCATTATTTGCGTATAAATGTGTGTGACCTTTAAGCAAAATGTATGGTTAGCCTTTAATATGGCTCTGGTGCGCTGGGTTGATATGAAATGAGTGGGCAGTTTGATATAGAGAAGACTCTTGGGAAATTACAGGTTCTTTGTTTTTTTTTTAAATAAAATAGTTTTGTAACTGACGGCAAATAAGAAATTGATAGTTTCATTTAATCATTTATACTGGCTGGTGTTCTGATTAAAATAACTGCAATACGTCTTAATATCATGTTATTATAATGCCACCTGTCATAGTAAAACTGAATTGATAAGTCTTTGGTCATAACTTAAAACTAAGCACTTTTCACACTAACCAAGTTCACAGTTTTTGCATACAGACTTCGGGAGTGTTTTACTCCACTGTCTGACATGGCACATCAAAAGTAAAATATGATATCGTTTTTTCTCATTATTAATATTGTCTGTACGGTAACAGAATACTAAAATAAAAACCCATTAAAAAGTTAGGAGCCAACAAAGATTATTTTTTCTTGCTAATTTTACTTAACTTTGGGCGTGTTTAAGTAATAAAAGAAGTGTAAAATCTCTAAAACCAAGTCGGTACCGACAAAGCTCAATTATTGAAAGTTCAATAAACTTTATTGATTATTAATTTATACATTGGCTTTTTCATAAAACCCGATCTTCCAAACGACTTTTCTTAATTTTTTCGCGAGTTTTTTTTACTATAAATGATCCTGCATCTCAATTCTCAACTCAATAACGTTGTGCGTGTAGATTATCATCTAACTGCTGATCACTGATACTATCTCTGTCGGACACGAGGCCTGGTGAGACAGCGTGATTTTTAGCCAGGCCCACCAGTGAGTTCGGGCCCGCGACTAGGTTCCCCTTAATATTTTTTTTATGTACATTCTACGTATTAGTCGACCTCATAAGTGCGTTTTCACTTTTGCCAATAATTTTCAGTAAATTGAAACTTTACTAAGGTTGAAACTATCTAACTGTCACATAGACAAATAGACCTTGTCTTTTTTTACTAAACCTTTATTTAAAAGGACCCGGTTCTCAAAGAGAAAGAGAAAGATTACAATCTAGCCTATAATACTTTAAGCAATTGTAATCTTATTTAATTTATTTTGCGATTCATATTTTAATCTTAGAAAAGTATCAATTGTCGTTTTATGACATGCAAGTGACATTTACCCTTAGGATTTAGTTTTATTCTTACTTTGAAATCCAGTTAACTAACAGTAAACTCAGCGATATTTTTACATTAAGGTCAGAATCTAAGTAGGTACATAACATTTCACCTACCTCAATCAAGAGGCGAATTTATTTCTAAAACCATATAGTTTGCCATTTTGCCAATAAATACATCTTGTAAACGGTTATAAGATAAAAATCACGAAGGAACTATATCAAAGGAAAACCGCAACGGGTATCGTTAAACTTTTATTGGTCTATTACTGTTTTATAACAAAGAATATCGAGAGTTTGGCTGCTATAAAATCCTATGTTTCTTATGGTTCTACGCATCAGTTATGAACTGAGAGCGATTTCGATTGGCTAATTAGAATGAAGATAAATAATCTATGATAAATCGGTGAGTAACTTTTTAATGAGTGCAGATGTTGTGTTATGTTGTGTTGTGTTGTTGGTGTTATTTTTAATGGTAACTTTTACATTTTTACATTAGATGCTCTTGGTCCATAAAAAGAGAAAGCAACAATAGAATTGACCCATTTCTATGATTATTTATACGATGTGATACGATCACTACCCACTAGGAACTGGTGAGGGGTTCTGGGGGCCTGTCTTATGTAATTTTGACGTTCAAAAAGTGCTGATTCTCAGCGTAATTTAATACAATAACTTTGATTTTGACTTAATATTTGTTATAATTAACACTTATTTTTTTTTATTGTCTCAAAAACAAGTTTATTTTTTAAATCAGCTGGTAATGCTGAATAAACTTCAATTCTGTAATTCTGTCAAATAAACAACATTATGAAACATATCCGAAAAACCAACAATGTTCGAAGACCCTCATCATCTGCCTACTCTTTTCCTGACTATATTGGAGTTGGCTTGCAGTCTAACCGGCTGCAGCTGAATATTAGTATTTTACACGGAGTCACTGTCTATCTGACCTCTACAACCCAGTTACCTCTACCTACACGATACCCCTTGGTAAGACTGGTTGTCAGACTTTCGGGCTTATGATGACCCGTAATGACTGTCAAAGATCCACGAATGACATTCGGGACAAACGGCCTAACGTGCTTTTCGAGGCACGGAGGTGTCTTGTAATGTTCAAACACCCTGTACGCCTGTAACTTGCACCACACGTAAACAATCGCTCCTGTATAACTTCGTTTCCTTTGAACGTGGCCTCTTTGTAAGACCAATTGAATTAAATAAATAAATAGTACGCACTTAAAAGAATTGCTAATGAAATACCGATGCTCAGCTGTCAGATGTTTGAACGTTTTACACAGACTATTTTTAAATGACAAATGGAAGGAATTTCTTGTTTTTATAGATTCTTGCTGTGAAATCATTTACTTGGGTTCTGTTTATTCGAGTGAAATAAAAAAATTACGTCCGTAGGTTAAAACACAGCTTCATCATCGTTTCAGCTGAAAGATGTCCACTGCTGGACATAGGGCACTGCCTGCCTAGTTTTATAGTCCACTGTAAAACCAGGTTGTACAGTATTTATTCTAAAAACATCTTAAACAATAGTACATTGCATTTTTTTGGTACCTAAGATGTTTTAAATGACTAACTGAAGTTGATATACAAGATGTAACTTAAACAGCGCACAACCTGTTAAGGGGTTATTGTGCTCATCATTATCAACAACTTTTACTATGGGACCAAACCTGAAATCGCGAAACAAAATCAGCTGTTCCATACACTTGTATTCGCATAAATCGTCAAAATGTAGGGAACAGCTGATTTTTTTTTTACGATTTCAGGTTTGGTCCCATAGTAAAAGTTGTTGATAATGATGAGTACAATGACCCCTTAAGAGGTTGTGCGTTATTTAAGTTACACCTTGTATAAATTCAAACGTTTTAATACAAAGGTTTTGGTTCTGTACCTTTTGTTAAACATAATGGTATAAGTAAACATTTTGCATTTAAAGTTTTAATTGGAAAGATTAAAATATAGAAATTAAATTGTAATTAAAAGCATTTCAAACCCGTTTTAGTCTCCTAATTAGGATGTACAGTCACAAGCATATCGATAACGCACACTTACTAAACATTGAAAACTTAAGTGTCCTAAAGTCTTGATAGAAATTGTATGGTGTTACCAACACAGTATTATTGAAACCATACAAATCTGAGAGATATATTTTTTCAAAGTTGCATTTTTATAAGACGAGAACAACGTTTTCGCATTTTGTGCAACAGCTTAAGGTATCGTGTTTGTACTACTATACACAGTGTAAATGCCTGTCCATAATACTGTGGAACGAAATAAAATGTAAATTACATACAATTAGTCTATAGGGTTCCCACTGCTGGGACATAGACCTCTCTGTGAGAAGGAGCGGGCCTTAATCCACTACACGAACCCAGTGCGGGTTGATGGATGTCAATGTCTTCGAATTTTTAGTTTAAGGACATGCCGGTTTTTTCACGATGTTTTTTTTTCACTGTTTTGAAAGCAGTGAAATTAAACACACAAAGTAAAGGGCACGCCTTGGTTCAAACTCAGGACCTTATAACTCGTAAATTGGAGTCGGTACCATAGGGCTACCGCTGCTATTTATGTGAAAAATTACACCAAAACCTATCGATAATCCCATACAAATCCATCGATAACTAAATAACCACATCACTAGTTTGACAAAGGTGAAACCCTTTCGTCTTGTGACCGCAAAAACTGCGGGCGTGACTTCCATACGGTTGATACGGGACTAAATTACACAAATTAGTTGTTTGGACCGGGATTAGAACCCGGTTCCGGGTTATTTGTCATGCGAGCTTAAGGGATGATGATGTCTTGCTGTTATAGTTTCGGGTGGAGAAACTTGTGACGGTTTGAATGGCGTCATAAGCTTGAAACAACTTGTTTTCTTAATAGATAGTAACTATATTACGCTTGAATCGACTTTGCCACGAAAAAATTTACTGGATGAAGATGTCAAACTGTTAATAAGTTCACAAATAAGAAAATCATTCACAGCACTATTCACACACGCAATATTTTTTTTTTCTTTATTTATATAAGGAATTTTTGTACACAAATGTGACAATGTCAATCCCATCGTGATTTTACAAATAATCACTTACTCTTAAACTAAATAAACTAACCTAAATCACACAAAAAATAACCTAATCTTATTTATTATCTAATACGCAATATCTTCTCTTCCCACATACCACAGTGTCTCAAGACGAAAGTCTTTGACCAGTGCGTGTTGCCAGTGATGACATATGGAACCGAAACGTGGTCGCTCACAATGAGCCTCATAAGAAGGCTTAAAGTCACCCAAAGGGCAATGGAGAGGGCTATGCTTGGAGTCTACCTACGTGATCGAATCAGGAATGAAGAGATCCGTAGGCGAACCAAGGCAACAGACAAAGCCAGAAGAATTGCCAAACTTAAGTGGCAGTGGGCAGGGCACATTGCACGCAGAACGGATGGCCGATGGGGCCGGAAGGTTCTGGAGTGGCGACCGTGTACCAGAAGACATAAAGTTGGAAGGCCTCCCACAAGGTGGACCTGTGAGGGCTGCAGGAGTCCGCTGGATGCATGAAGCATAGAACCAGTCGAAGTGCCGGAGCTTAGGGGAGCAGTCTATGTTCAGCAGTGGACGTCTTTCGGCCGAAATGATGATGATGATGATGACTATTCACACATAAAGTGCCTATTTCCAGTTGCTATGGAGGAACTAATTTTTTCACACAAAAACGGTAAGGTAAAGTATAAAGTACATAGAAGGTCGAATCATTTCATCATGACTATACGAGTATATTATGAGTACAAATATTTAGAAACTTAGCAAATTTCAAAAGCGAGTACTTAACATCACAGTCATGTGATAATGGGCCTTATTTCCCCAAAATATTGTTCAAAGTTGTACCTATAGTAAACTAACATTTAGCCAGTTGAGTTTAAGCCCTATGAAACAAAGGACGAGGCTATTGCCATCGACTGGTCAGAAGTCCAGACTCCAGGCTGCTACTGACAAATAACACTGCCCAACCTAGGAATGAAACCAGGACCTCATGTTCAGCAGTAGCGTTTTAGACCACTAGACCAAAAAGACAGTCAAAAGCAATTGTCTTGTGGAAAAACTATGGCAACTTTGAGACACACAAAAATATCACACATAAATCTTCTACCACAAAACACGTTTAGAGAGCAAAATACCATAACCACGTGCTTTCAATTTATCACATACAGACAACCTATAAATAAACTTTCGATTTTACGTAACACTTTATCGAAACTTATTTCAATAAAATAATGTCACCATATTGAACTTAATAGCAGTGAATACTGAACACGGTCACACACCATAAAATTAAGTTTGGATCATGGGTCACACAGAAAAGATAACATCTTGATGTTCTAGCCTTTGAAGCTGTGCTAAATAAATTAATATATTTTATATATTTCTTTTGAAAACATTCTAATAACCTGATATTAAAATTTGGGTAACACTTAACCAAAAATAGGCTAACGTGAGTAACCTATTGCCTGATCGGTCTTTCCGTAGTACGTCACGACGTCTGGTAAGAAATACCAAGTACATACTTCACACATACAATGTGTGATCGTCCAATCGTAGGAATGGCTATATCGGGATCTGCCTGGCTATTTCACAATACGCCACCATTTCATGATTTAAATTTGTCCATCTAAAATATTTTCATGCTTGGCCAATATCGAGCTAAATAACCGTAGAAAACATGATCTTGTCTTTGCTACCGGGTCGGGTGACTATTCCTATTTGTCCTTCTCCTAAGCTGTTATACTCCTAAACTCGAACACATGTGAAGCACTGAGACTGCTTAGTAGATTAGGATAGACGATAGGTTAAGGCACTATAAAATGATTAGCTTAAAAGAAAGACGGTTCACTTCTGACTTGCTGATTCTTCACAAAACTATTAATGGTTCCATAGATGCGCAGCTGATTAACTATTTTAACTTTAGGACTAGCCAACGTAGCAAACGACATCATCGTATTTTTCAATTGCCTACATCTACTTTAAACACCACCTTTAATAGCCCTCTAACACGTATGGCAAGGTTATATAACGAAAGGTTAAACTTGACGGTTTACCCTATCGAAGTTTTCTCTATGAGTTTTGTTTCATACAGACGCTCCTTAAATAAACAGTGCAAGCAATGTACGCCTACATAGCTCAAACGGTTTAGTTTTCCGTAGTGTTCTAGATTTAGGTTTACTGGACACACTTTTTATTTTATTTTCTTATTGTCTCTAATTTCTTCATTATGTCAATGTCATGCATACCTGTTATTTGCACGGTTACTGAAATGCCAATCTCAGATGTAAGTTTTATTTGAAATGTAAGTGACAGTGCTGTTGGTGTGCTTATTATAAATAAATTAATTACAGCCCAGTCCCTGTCGAAGAGAGGATGCTTGTACCTTGTATTCTAGCAGTGGCAGGTGGATCACTATAGACTGACTAATGCTTATGCTAACTTATTTGGTCGAGGTGCCACTAGCGGCACGGAAAAGTATGTTACTCTAAAATAAGTTAGGCACATAGATCCCCCGACCGTCCCTTGCTCGTTGAAGCGCCAGCCCGCGCCGCAGCTGAGCCAGTAGAGTTAAATTCCCCGAATAATAATAATAATGAAAATATTTTGATCCAGCCTGTCCCCACTTGCTGTCCCTCTATCAGTGACGCCCTGAGCCGAGGCCCGTACCCCGCAGGGGGTGCCCTCAGCATGCAGTCGCTTAGTAATTTAAGTAGTTGTAAGCCTCTGGCTGGAGGCGTTAAGTTTTCTTAATGGCAGCCCCAGGAAAGTCCGGCGAAGCAGTCATGGCCTCTCAAGGTCAACTGCGAGATGCCTTACAAAAAACAAAAGCACATAGATTCGTTGGTATATGCGATGCTAATATTAAATAAGTACAAAATTCACACATTTTGGTATAATAACTCAAATTAAATTTATTCATTGACATGTAACAGCAATTTAAAGATAAATCTATTGCTGATAATGTGAGCGATTTTAATAAAAAATCTTTGTAACCTTATTCTGTGTTGTATTATGTTTAATAGCTATGTAAACGAAATATATTATTCATCTATTATTACATAATTTGATTTAATATATTCATTTAATTAGTCATTTTATGCTGATTTTATAACCAATTGATATCGAAATGAGCTTGCTTCGATATCGATTTTCATAGTAAGTTCTTAAAATATTGTTCTGACTGAAACATAATTTCATGCAAATTAGGATAGCATCGAGTATCAAATACAGTGCATACTCAATCCAATCTAAATTTAGATTCTATATAGAAAATAGCACGACTCACAGCGAAAGAAGCCGACTGAAAAATAAATAACTTCTGTTCCTAGTACTTATTGAAACAGGTCTTTTTCAAAGATTTCTTACCGGGCCGCCGCCCGCCGGCCGCCCGGTAAGAAATGTGGTGTTGTTTATTGCTGGAAATAGGTCACTCTTGAAATGTACGTCTTTGTAGTTCTCAATATCTTTTCTTGTCAGCATTTTATATCGAGTCCTTAATTCTACAAATTCCGGAGTCAAAAAATGATTGCCCGTCGAGTATATATAGTTAAATAATGTTCTCAACACAGAAACAAAGAAACTATAAAGTTCTCTCAAGAACAAAGAAAGAATAAACAAACAATGAATAGATTGTGTGATGACGATATGGAAAGGCAGATGGTGTATACAGAATTGATAGATTGAATAGAAGAAGAAGTTTCGCCTACCCTAAAAAATGTGTTACGGGCAGAAAAATGATGATGAATGATAATTTTACACAGCATACTACATTGTATAAGGACCTAAATGAGCTAAGAAACAAAAAAATGAATGTGTTTAGAGCAGAACAATATTTCTTTTCTTCGTGAAATTTTTATATCCCTATATTTTTCCTTAACGCACAGAATACGTCCGCGTATTTCCGATCTATTGAATATTGATCAGTTGTATAAATTATCTCTAACACCTGTTTATACGGAAAATCGTCGTGTTGGCCAAATTGGCAATTTACATTCGGAATCACCACGAAACCGTGGGCAATTTGCAAGTTACGATACTAAGAGTGGGCGATGTTGTATTAATAGGTTAGGGAGTTGAACGATTAATTACCTATAAGATAATGCTATGTTTACTTTCACTTGTTTCGAACAGGAGTTTACCATAATATAATAATAATATTCATGATTCATGTTGTTGTGTTGTTATGGATAATATTTTAACATACATAGAGGAAAGTTGTGAGCAATTAACTAATGATGATGGGATGGTTTCAAAAGAAAATTTGCTTGTCATCGATGTTTCAAAAGGTAGACGATATATTTAATGTTAATGAAGAAGCTCGTATTACTTTAGATGGAGGCAATACACCTGATAATTACCGTGTAACTAAGTTACTAAACATAGACATAGATACTAAAACCAATAGAGATTCTATTATCATACATACGGACTAATGTACCAATGATACTCAATTTAGTAACTATACTGCTTAGAATTATGCTGACGCTTAGTCCAAGGTTGAGCTGAACACGGTCGCTCTCAGTATCTGGATCAATCCATTACAATCCATTAATATCTAATGTGTCAATATCCATTAGAATACATATCCAAATTGTAACAGATTACTCTTCAATTTATAAATCTTATATGTATCGCAGAAATATGAAGTAGATAACAAAAAAAAAAAAGATTTTTTTTTTTTAAAGATGTTAATTTATTAAAATTGTTACATGTGGTTAGTAGAACATACATAATATATTATAGTATTTTTATCTCACGAAGCGACGCGCACTTTTCTTGTGAGTAGCAGTGTACAAACATGTTGAATGTGTGTGACGTAAGCGCAGGAGCTCTCAGTACCATCCGAAATAATAGCGAAGTCGGAAGTTTGTGTGTGTTATGTCCAAGCGCCAGTTGTCTTCAAAACTGAACAACAGAAACGAAAAAAAAAAAAAAAAGAAGAATAATTCCTTACCATTTTGTTGTGAAAAGCATCAGTCATGTCGGAAATATCAACAATGGTTTCTTCACAAGTTCAGATATAATGAAGTACCTAAGAATACACACGAATCTCTAAAATGATAGTAACAACAAAATTGTTTTTTGTAGCCAAATTAAAACAGTCTAACTGCGTCATTAATATTTAAATACACAGATGTCTGCGCATCTAGAGAAAGAAACAAGGTGTGGAGATGTTCGCTCGTATAAAATTTTCATGTTTTCTCATAAATAATAGACGAAGCAAGTCTTCGCTTTGGATGAACGTAATTGCAAATCCTGGTATTTCTGCACGCCATTTTGAAATTAAAGAACGGTTTGTAGCTTTAATGTTGGAATTCAATTCCTAGAATATTAGAGAAGGATAAAGAAGTTATTATGTCATTACCCTTTGAGAAGGTAATTCTATTTAGGTTTCAAGTTTCTGGGCTAACATCGATGTTTGTTTGTTTCTTTGAAGAGCATCTATTGCGAAGAATGATGCAAAATTGTCAAACCCAACACTTGATTTAAAAATGTTATCCAATTCTGTACTTGGGCAATACTGAAATTATAACAAAAATTATCATGATTTTGTTAACAGTGTACCATACGTATCCTATATCTATAATTCTATCAACTTATTATTTATTAATACTATTTTTCGTGTCTTTCTGATTTACCGCACTTTTATTATAGACTTCGTAATATATTTTGAAGGGTTCCTCACTATAATTTAGAGAATGTATTCTGGATTGTGTGTTTGTGTTTCAAACATTAGTAGCAAACTTACAAATACTTAATATAAATATTAAAACTTAAAAAAAAAAAAACAACCGTCTTCCGGAAAAACACTACAAAGTGAAAAATAACATTAATTTCGGAAGGCGGTGACTTTGGATATGTATTTAATTTTTTTGCCACAGCCTTTCGAAATTAAAGTCATTTATCACTTTGTAGTGTTTTTCCGGAAGTCAGTTTTTTTTTTTTAAGTTTTTATTTTACATATTTTAGCTATAGTATTTACCCCACGCCAATTCGAAATTTCATCACCCTTGGTCAAAACAATGCATATTTATGCGATAGCAGCAATCGCGGTTGATTTGCTGTAATTTTTTGAAGAGTTCCGTTTTCTGTCTCCGAAACGCATCATCAGATCTGTATGAAATTAGAATGGGACCATTTCGGAATAAACTACTTTCGAAGAATTATGCAAATCTGTCTATAAATAACGGAGTTATACATAAAAAAAAAACATGTCGAATTGATAACCTTCATCTTTTTGAAGTCGGTTAAAAATTAATTTGAAATATCATTACAGTAACAAAAGCTTCTGGGAATTTCAATTTGCTTGAATTAACAGTATAAAAAAGAAACATAAAAGCATGAGTTCATTTAAGGTTTCTTCTCAATACAGACTCAACCGGATCTCAAAAATTGTAAAATAAGTATTTTCTTTTTAGACCTCCTACGAAGATTTTGTGTAATTTCTAAATTGCCATCCTCCCCGAATTTAAATGCTTTAGGAAAATATTTTAATGGAATTCCAGAAATGCTCTTTGATTTAAATCGAATCAGAATTGATAGTAGGTGTGTCTTTTATTATTTATTGAATTCGACATTAACATTTTAGATATTTAAGGAATTTTCGGGAACATTATTCGGAGAAGTATTCCTTGGGTTTCTCGACATCAATTTTCAGGAGACATGATTAATTCAGTTCCAGGTAAAGCGAAATGAAAGGAAGAGAAAAATGCTTCTCTTTATTAAAAGTAATAAATTGCTCATGGATTACGTCGAATTGTACTTAATTCTATCAAAGATGGACTCTATGTTTTATGTTTTAAAGAACACCAATATAAAACTGTAATTATTACATAAATGATTCGCGTACCAGAAATATTTATATCACAAACTTGTTGGAAACTTCGAACGGGAAATAGAGCCAACTTTTATGACTTCTTCATAGTTTTCTTATTACTTATAAGTTAAATCCAGTCGTACTTTCTTGGCACTTAAATTAAAAGTAACTGAGTTCCTCAAGACCACTAAACTTCTTCCTGTGTATTTTGTTTAACCTAAAATTCCCTCTCTTACTAATTCAAAAGAGTTCCTAGCTATATCAAGGCTAGGTGTCGCAGTGTCTCCAGAACCACTTAGGAAGTTTTAATTCTTAAGATCACACAGTGCATAAATAATGAAAGGCTGCCAACTCGCTGCCTTACAACTCCCACTAAGATATTCTAACCTCCTTTCATACGTCAGTACAACTTCCGAGCTCCACATATTTATAAAATTTCCATTTAATATGACCGTCGCAGTTTTTAACAAGATCTGTGTGCGGCATAAAATCTTGAGCGAACTACTAGTTTCAAATTTGTATCAAAAGAAGCCATTTCACATCGTGCCTCATTGATCAAAGTATTAAATGTTTGCGTACTTCCAACCTTAACCACTTAGGAACTCTCCAGATGTTTTGATTAGATTTTCATGTTTCGCAACTAGTCAAAGTTTGGATGAAATGGACTTTTCAATAGATTCTAAAGTCATAATTATCTTTAAGATGTGTCCCTGTGATGCTGAAATTGCTGAATTTTCCTTGTTTATAAACTTACTTTTTAGGGAGGTGTGGGGGTTATCAAAAAGTTTATTTTATCTCGAAGAATTGCAAAAGAGGTGGGCCTCGAATATTGTTACTTTAATAATCTACAAATTCATTTAGAGAAGCAACTATTTAGCGAATTTAGCGGTATTTTATGGAGTATTTCGAATGAATTTTGATAGGTTGTGGAAAATTGCGTTTTGGAATTTCTAAATCAATGTTTAGTCCGCAATGTTGTAACGAAATTTGGCTGTTCACAAAATTAATGAAGTACTTATTACAATTAATGAGTCATAACTTGAGCACCAAAACTGTTCCTGTCAATTAACTCCCCCAATTTACGGCACGCTGGATCCACCCAACATGCTCAATTTTTCTTCCATCCTTCGACAACCACGGAGATTGACTATTAAAATCCCCACTTCCAGAGTCAACTTTCAATGGCCTATCGCAACCTCGTTAACACAAACGTCAACGTAGAAAACTTTTACCTCAATTCCCTCAGAAAATTATATTTCATTTTTATTTGTTCCCAAACAATTTTCTTCATCTACGAACAGCGTTTCAGCGAAAATAATTTTTCGTTGAGTCAGACCGTTAACCAATTTACTTGGAGACGTGACCCAAGCTATTTATGGGACAAACTATTTGATTTGGGCCCTCAGCAAACAGTGACCTTTGATCATACCTCTCTGATATAATTCAAAGACTTTTTTGTATTGACGTCCCAAATGAATTTGGTTTTATTTGTTCAAAAACAATATTTTGTAGTTTACACTTTAGCAGTATATGGATTTAATATGTTTGAACCTTCAGTTGTAATAATAAGTTTCGCTGTGATGTGGGTTGATATTGATATTATTTCGAGTTATGTTCTGTGGAGTTCGTATGAGAATTTGTTTCGTCTCTTTCATTTGAACTTTGTTGTGTAGGTACCCAAAAGCTGTGACCTTGATTTTGTATAAACAGTGGGTACGTTTGATAGTTCTGACTTCAAACGTGGTTCAAATAGTACTTGTTTGATATGTTAAGGTTTAAGTGGTGTACTAATTTGACCAGGCAGTCAGTTCTGTAAAAAAATATTTTAGCTACCGTTAGAATTCATTAAAAAAAAACTCATTAGAGGTGTGGTTTGAGTAGGTACTTTTTAAAACCATCCTGGGATTATTTTATTTGTTGGTCTACAAAATGTCCATAACTTGAAAAATACACCAACAAATTGAGAATGAAATTATAATAACTCTCGCAACTGTCTCAGTTAATAACTTTGGTCGGACCTCATTTGGGAGTACACTTGTTTGTCTCCAAAAATTATATTGTACAGGCGACTTGAAATTTTATTAATGTTTTATTAGGATTCTTTCAAGGACTCTCTTGATTTATCACAGTTCGGTGTCCTTTCTGATTTTTCCTTTCCAGGATTTATTTTATAGTATATTTTTACCTACTGTATTTTTATGTCCTTAACACGAATGAATTTGGCTTTATTCATTTAACATATGTTCGCCATATACTCTGCGTTATTGGAAGTTTTTTTTTTTAATGCAACGTAGGAGTTCGTAAAGAATAACACCATCCCATTTCTTCCCGTGGGTGTCGTAATAGACGACAAAGAGATTTACTAGAGAATATGCAGCAGCGTTCTCTATGCATTATACCACCATACTGCGATCGCCAACCCGCCTGCCAAGCGTGGCGATTATGGCAAACCCTCCCATAGTGGGGAAGGCCTAAGTCCAACAGTGGACGTCTTTCGGCTGAAATGATGATGATGAGGAATTTGTACTCATACAGAAAATTATTATTATACAATTTTATTCTGAGAAATATTATACAAATTATAAGGTATGAACATTAATGTTTCCCAAAAATATATATAATATCTGTCAACTGAGATTTATTCTGATGGAGTATGATGCGAAAAACATGTTACTTATGTGATATTTTTAACAACTGTCTCTTAATGCCATTGCAACAGAGGAAAATAATAATAGACAAGAAAAAAGGAGCAGAAAAATATGAGAAAAGGTGACGCTTATTTCTAAAGTAGATAAAATGGTATGTCGACAACATGAGGTCAAGAGAAAACAAAATCTATATAAATAAAAAGAAAAGTCCTGACTGACTGACTGACCCATCAACGCCCAGCCCAAACCCTTGGACCTAGAAAGCTGAAATTTTGCACAGAGGTTGCCTTTACAATGTAGACAAGGAATAAGGAAGAATTTTTCGAAATTCAACCCCTAAGGGAATTAAATAGGGCATGAAAGTTCTGCGCGGGCGAAGCCGCTGGCAAAAGCTAGTACTTAAATAAAATAAAACACGAATTTATTGGAATATAAACATACAACATGAAAATATAGTTAAATGCATACATTCTTCTAAACTAAATATCGCTACAATTTTATTGATATAATGTAATTAAAAATAATAAATACACATGCAACTATGACGAAGTGGAAAGATTCTTTCATTCTACTTTCAAACACTTTAGCAGTTTGGCAGTCCCTAATGTCAGGCGGAAGTCAAATCCACAACCAAATGATAGAGTAGGAGTAGAAGTATGTTGAGTATGAAGGAGATTTAAGGAACAAAATTGTACTTTGCATATCGATAATTATCATACTATCATTGTTAATATGATCATGAACAATTCGTTACATGAATGAGATTCGTTTTTGTTACCAATAGTAACGGTATTTTTAACCGACTTCAAAAAGGAAGGGGTCCTCAATTCGTCGGAACTTTGTTTATAATTTTTTGTGTATATTCGTATTTTAATCATCTCTGCGTACTCTTACGTACGTAGGTAATTTACGTACTCGTAAATAATACGAGATGGCAGTAGGTAAGTAAGGGGTAACAAAATCAGTATTAAGCTGACCTCTAATTCTATTGAAAATTTTGACCTTGTAGGTATTGCTTAGTATTCCTTATTGCTTTTATTGGCTACACAATAAAAGGTCAAAATTTTGCGGTCTTACAGTCTTTGTTGAGAAAAAGTTACTCGCTAATCGATCTTCTACCCAAAAACAACCTTGCCGAATTCACCTTACCTTTGTAAAACAATTCAAGCAAAATAATACGACACATATTCTCTTTAACTATCCAATCACATTGAAAGTACGTTGTAAAACGTCAATTACTATCAGAAAAATCCCTTTACACCAAATCACTTACAACAAAACCCAATCAATCAGCAATATTTTTAACATAATCGAATAAATTCAAAAAGATTTAATAAACCGACATTTTATTACGAATAACGTTAAAAATTCACTTGTTTTCCCAACTGAAAAATCGTTGCATCCAAAGCATTCGTGAAGAACAAAAGACGGTCAAAACAAAAGGCTCTACTACCACTACAATAAAAACTCAGGGATCTTTACCTTGTGAACCTTTTTATTGTTACCTAACCTTTTCCCGTTGATCCACTCTGGTTTAATAACCTTTTGCAATGTTGCAAGTAAAATGGGATTTCACAAGTCGATGGGTACCTGTGGACTATGAAAAGATGCCTCTATTGTTCACTGTAATTTTTTCGGAAATGATCGCGACCGAATCGGTTGGACTCGGTTTTGGAAGGTGGCACAAAATAGGTACTTAGACACAGAAGGCTGACTCGACAGTGAGCAAAAACAGGTGCACACATAGACACATCGTAGCCGCAGAGGGTGGTCTGCATGGAAGTCATTCGGGCCAATACTAGGCTGGGAAGCGTGACGAACTGCGCAAGTGCTCCAGTGCCCTGGCCAAAAATACTTGAAGAAAACATTGTGATTTCACTCAGTAAGATACTGACAAAACCCTCCACCGTGAGGTCCAATTGGTCTGTCTGTGGTATCCATGAGGATACAAACATGCAAAAAGTTCTTATAGCCATCTCAAGCTGTTTCAACGAATGCCAGTTGCGAGTAAGCTCGCACTTACTATACCCGCGTAGACACACGTTTTCTCTCAATGTATGGAGCCGAACTTCTGTAAGTCCACTGTAGTTTGTAAAGCTGGTCCAATTGTTGGTGGATTGACATTTATAAGGCCTCAACTTGGAGTGAATTGCTGTCACTGACAATTAGAGACCGTTGTCCCGAAGTTAGGCAAGCAGTTGCAAGTTGTGAAAGTTTGCAGAATATTTTGTGGATGTGAGAAATGATGTCATCCTCATATTATAATAGTAATGTTAACTACCGCTTTGACCAATACTTGGTGTATGGTATAGCCAAAGACTTAGGAAATGGTAAAATGAAAGCTTTTATTGAAATCCTAATCAATTTGTGTAGTTTCTAACAGATTCGATATATCTTTAACTATACAAATAAATAAAATTGAAGAATCTGTTTGTAATGTAAAAATAACAGCTTTTTACTAAATTCATACGAAAGTGTTTACGGTACTTATAAAAAAAATTGTCTGTTTGTTTGTCCCGGCTACTCGTTGAAACGGCTACACTGTGTTGGACGGGACTTTCACAGGCAGATAGCTCATGTTATAAGGAGTACCATAGATTTGTCCTGGTTACACGATCCCGTGGGATAATTTGCGACATACACGTGGGTGAAGCTGCGGGTAGCAGCTAGTCTGCAATAAATGTGAATAGTCAGCTTTCAGACCCTAATTTGTTGCTCAAAATTGAAGAATTTGTTTCGTAAAGGACAGTTTTCAATACAAGCCACGTACTGCAAAGCGCTTTAGCTTATTAATGGACTGACGCTTTCAAAGTCCGGCTTTTTTGTACGTGAATTGAAGTAATTTATTTACAGTACTTTATCAATCTCAATAAAATATTTAGAAAAAAACTGCATTCTTAGCGATCTTTCTCTGAATTATGTCTGATCTAACTCGCTCTCCAATATTTCAAGTCTGTCAAAAAGAGGTTTTATTTTTGATCCACCTAATCTTTATAATCCTAATGGCTTTCTCTCAATCTTGTTTATTATTTTTTATTTCTCTCTCTTTTTTTATTAATCTTTATCTGATTGGTGGTTATTTTGGTAAAAAGTGGTTTATTATCATCCTCTGTAGTTTTAGGAGGTTCTTAAAGAACTCTGTTTATCTACTAATCTGTCACGGGTATAATAACATTATCACCATTTAGAATGTATTATACAGTATTAACATTCCAAGCTGTCACCGTGTCTTCAACGGTAATAAAACCGTCACCATCAGTAGACCAATTAACGGCCGTGGTATATTAATATAATACTATTAAAAGATTTGAGACATTGTGTTTTGAACTAAAGTCGTTATAAAAGTTTTTGGTCAACGATTTAGTGTCTCTTAGAACTTTGGTCGTAAATGAAGAGCTGTTACAGCTAAATTTTCTTTTATATGTCCTGCTTTTGCTTCTTTTTATAGTATTTTAAAGGTTTTCATACTGTTTTTTCGTTTTTTTATTAAGGTTACTGGTTTTTAAGTACTAAAGCTGAGATTTATGTACGGTACCCATTACGTACTTTAACTAAGAGTTGTTATTTCTTTGTCCTTTGGCAACTGACCCGATGTTAACTATTCTGCCAGTGTCAAGTGGTGACGGCAATACAGTATAGCTTAGCTTTATTCATTTCGCTGTCCCACAACTGTCAAACTAAACGTGAAAACCAGTGACGTTCATCGATTTCGTTTTAGTGTCATTTTATAAGTTGCTTACAAACTTAAATATGCAAGACTCCTTGAGTTGCTAAAAATTTGTTCATGGATACCTAAATGGCTTAAATATGAATATTATTTCGATCTGATAATTATATCAAATCACCCGTGCTAACCACCACAGTTCATATTCGTATAATAGCCGCGCCATTTAAAAAAATCATACCAAAAAGTCTATCATCATCGTAATAATGTAATCAAGTACTTTCACAACATTCAATAATAACTGCAGTTCCACAGCTTGCCACTCCCAAATATGACACAACATTCAAATGTAAACCCTCCAAAAAATAAACGTCAAAACCAACTCCATATATCTGTCACACAACAATGAAAGCACCATAAAGTTCCTATCACCGAACTCCATCATATTTGGCGAAAAACTTCAGCTGGCCATTATCAGGACCATCCGTATATCATCTTCTAACATAATAAAACACGCTGGAGAATAAGAAGCACCCTATAAAAATCCCATAAAACCATTCAAGTTTCGCTCTGCCGTCAAAGATGTGTCGGCATTAGTCGAACGAAGTAATTTACGCTTTTTTTTATATCCTACTTGAATCACAATGAAAATGGCCGCCGTATTTGCTAAAGATTTAAGATTATAGACACGTTGGATATTGTTACGGCCGTGGGTAGATTTCGGGTCGCGTTAAGAATTTGCTGAATTTTTCCTTATTGGTTTAGCTATGGTAGGTTTATCTTGGACTGAGATCGAATTTTGTGTAATAGGATTTTGTGAATTTTAATTTGTTTGAATTTTTTACAAGGAAGGTATACACTTTCTTATGTTTTTTTTTTTTTAATCAATTTCATTATATTTTTGTTTGGAAATACCATCCGCTTCATAGAAAGCAGTTGATTTAAAAAGTAATTACTATTTATTTTATTTAAAAGGATTTGAGATTTACTAATTACTTAAATATTGTAAGTAAAATAATACGCAGTTGATGACAATTCATAGCATTCATTTTAATATTAACTTGTGCTTGTTGCTTATCTATGTGTTGTTCTACAAACAAAATTTATTTATTTTTGAATTTCGTAAGAGATATTTTTTAAAATAATCTGTGGTGTGTTCCTGTCCGCAAAATGTTGTATAAAAATTGCTGTTAGGTTTTATTTTATACCTGGGAGCTATTAACTACTGATTTAATTTTCACGTAGACTGTAATTCAGGCTGAATTCATAACTGAAAGTATTCTTACATTTTGTTTCGCAGTGATAAACTAGTGTGGTATCTAAATTAGTGTTGACTTATGTTGGTTCATTTTCTAACAGACTGTTATTCAAAGCCAACACGTCTGTGCTGTAGTAAGTCAACGTTTATATGTGATGTGAAGAATAGGTTTAAGTCTGTAAATTAGAAGTATTTATTAATTTTGATACTATAACATCACGCGTTTCTACGAAGGGTTCAGCAGAGATTCATATAGTACACTCACATTTCGCTAGCTCTGTTTATGATACTATATCCAACTAATAATTGTAAAAAAAAAATTGCCTGAGTACAATGCCCCATTGCATCCGTGTGATTTTTATTTCATGAATTTTAGTTATTGGCGGCTCACATACGCTTAGAAAACTTTTCATTATTATTACATCGAGTCACTGCGTTTCTATACTGAGCTCGATATCTAAAAGCCCACACTATCATAGAAATAAAACCCAACCTTCTATTTTTTAGTTATTTCACGAACACATAAAAGGGCCCGTTGAAAGCTTTCTTCAACGCCTGGTCTCGAATCTATCGATCTTCAACCATTCTAAGGACCTAAAGCCCAGGTCCTTGTACCCTTTCCCCGACAACTATCAACACTATTACAATTTGTCTGAAGACTGTCTGTTTGTTGTCAATGCTGTGTACACTGCACAGCCAAGAGTGAAGCTCTAGAATATTTATGAGCTGTTTATCTTCGCCAGTCAATTTTTTTATGTAAATAGTCTACAAGACGTCTTGGACTTGACGGATGAAATACTGGTTTAAAATAGGTTGTTATTTTCTTCTGCCGTTTATATTTACTCTGTTGATGAAACTGACTGACTCAGCACAGTTTTGACCAGAATCTTCAACTTGATACATATCATACATTTGTTCACTGTAAAACAACGCACTTTTTAAATAGCTGGGTCTAAAAGCACGAAATTTGGCACAAGAGCGAGCACTGAGAAGGAATTTTTGATAGTTCATCCTCTAATGTTTTATATGGAAATTCGTCGTTCTTGCCGATAGAAAACCCGGAACACGTCTCGTAAAGACAATTGTCTAGAGTCGTCACGAATTTGTGGAAACAAAGTTTTAATCTAATCACGCACACGAAGCAGACAACACGTCTGCTCCATATTTCTAAACAAGGTGACGAAACAAAATCTCCAACAGTCCAACACAATTCCAAAATATATAAAGGCCAAGCCGTGGACAAAGTCTAGTTGGTAACAAACGATGTTATCTTCCAGATCCTTCAAGTTTCAGAGACGGACCGCCGACCTTTTTCTCAAGTCGTTTCCTCCAGGGATGATAATATTTAGTGTTCCAATCTTGGATAACTTTGATTTTTAGGGTTTGCTTGGAGTTATCGCCTTTGAGCTAGGATGTAGTAAAATTCTGTTTATGTCTTGGATTGAAGACTGTATTTGATGGTGGGTGTCAAAGGTTATTTTAGGATGTTTTTCGTAGATAGTTTCATCATCGTTATTTTTGGGATATCGTTTTATAAGTAAGTGTATCTATGACAATACATTGAAATGAAAATAAAGTATACAAAACTGTTTCATACACCTACGTACCTAGATTTAAAATGGAAAAGCAGCATAGAAAAGTATTGCAAATACCCACCTACTAGATTGATTCACATACAATATATAAGGCAGTTCACTTAAATTTGACAAGACAATGACGAAAAGCAAAATAAAACACAGTCAAAATCAGAAAGTAATTTAAAAAAATCTCAATTTGCTATTTTTCAATTAAAGAAAATGGCGTTAAAAAGGTAATACCGTAAATACAAAAACCTTTTACCCCTAGAGAGCAATATAATGACATTTGGCAGCAAACACTAATAAAAGTGACCGTTACGGTATTTAGTAGTGCTAAAGTCTGTCCTGTGCCAAACTTAGTTCTCTTATAGTCTATTTAGCTCAAAATGAACTTGTAGCAGTTTGGTCTTTGGAGCATCGTTTCTATCGCTTAGTAGATGAACAAGGGATAGTTTAGCTTAAAGTGTGGGTATTAGTTACTACTAAAGCAGGTTTTACTGCCTTTCATGATGTAGCTGGTTCAAAACCCAGCTAAACCAAGGTATTATTATTGATTGTTTGGGTATTTATGATTTCCCTTCTACTGTTATTACACGCGTTGTCTACATCTCTGTTATCTTCTCTCCTATCGCAGGTGTGCTGGAAGAGATTTCTGTAGAAATAAGCATTACCTATGTATGTATTTTTCTGTTCCTTTCTTCTTGTCTGTTTATATGTGTGTGCATAAATGGTTAAATAAAAAATAAAAAAATACATTGTGGACATGTGACAGCTTTTATATTGTTTTTCAAAGCATTAAACTCTCTTGCTCTCCGAGGCTCTTGGAAGCCCTTGTAGCTAAGTAGTGTAGAGGTGTGATACCTCTGTGAAGTGTATGGGACACAAACTATTAAAAGAAACAACGATTGGAGCTTAAGTACGTGTGACCACGTATAATTCAGATAAACGGTACACGACAATGCTGCGCTAAAATTAATTATTGAATATTTTTATATTAAAGAAAATTATCCGTCACATCGTTTTTTATTCTTAAATCTAATTAAATACTTTCTGGCTGTTCGAACAATAGCCATTATTAGCTGCCAGCAAACATAAGGTTTCATGCTGGGCATACAACCTTTACATGAGCTACGCCCACCCTTGAATAAATGGATGAATGCACTCCCATAATTGTGCAATCCTTTTATTCACAACGTTCGAACAATCAGAAGGTTCCTGCCTAGCCCTAAGAGAATTTAATTTATTGACTCGGGAGACGTTGAAACAAAATGAGGTACCTCCCTTACAAGGGAAGGCTCAAGGACAGGACAAACAAACCACAAGTTTGACATCATAATAAGTGTCAATGAAGTTAAATATTTAAGTGTGCCATAATGCACCTTATGCAAACTATATTTGTCATGCTTGAACCTCGTCACGCCAAAACCCGAGGAAAAGACGCGACGAGTCCTCAGACACAATCAAACAATCAATGTGAAAGTTCACATTGGTCCGGAAGGGTTAAATTGAAAAAGACCTAAACATCAAAAACTTTTGCTCCATCGGACGGCATTAAGTCAGAGGGAAGGAAAAGGTTAAGAAGTCAGACCACCCTATAAATTATGTTCACACTCCAGAGGTAAAATCTAAAAAAAATAATATAATCACTCCTCTCTAGTTATTAATAGTTACGATGAAAATCTGTGAGTCCATAATCAAAAGCTGTACCAGCAGTGTCTACTCAACACTCTTTGCGAAGACTATGCTTCTTTAGCAAAGTTGGTCCCGGCTTGTGGTGCAGGTAGAGAGTCCCCAACTATAAGCTGAACCACTGGTGTCAACTCAACACCCTTTGCGAAGGCTATGCTTCTATAGCAAAGTTGGTTGCGGCTTAGAGTGAGTATCCTCCTCCCTCTATGTGGAATCACAGATTTGAAGATTAATTAACTCGCGTAGTTACTAAACACACGTTATTATCTTCTGGAGTACGTTCATACTAGTTCACCGTTGTGAACCCTAATTAAAGAAGACGTAGGGGTGGTGTCCTTCCCGCGGACTCTATGGCTGTGAGGAGGGACACCCGGTGACCCGGTGTGGCCTCACGTTGTCGTCCGATCTTGTCTCATGTAATAAATACAAAATAACAAATATTAATAAAATGTACAGTTAACCAAAGTAAAATAATGGATTAATATTTACATGTTTACATCTAGTTGACATTGAAATTATAGTATAATAATGACACTAAAAAAATTAATTAATTTGACAAAAAGGGACAATAAAAGAAAACTATAAATTAACGAGAAATGGTTTTAATCTAACATGAAAAATCTCCCTGATCTTTCTATTATTTAATCTTTTAAATTTATGCTTTACTATGAACAATGTTTCTATAAATTGCCATAGAGAAAATGTCTTTATAAAATATTTATTAAACTTTCTAGAACTTCTTTTGAGTTTATTTAATTCTGAAGTTAAGTTTTTTATTTTAGTTTGTCCAGCATATTTGTATGCGAAATTTTTGTTAATAGGCGCTATTTTTATATTATAAATGGTGCGCTTTCGTCGTAACGAAACAATACTGAGTTTTCTTTTTCCTTGTTTTACTATTATTGGACAATATCGATCCATAGGTTTTCCAGTTTTATAACTCTTAATATTTTTTAACTTTTCAGCTATAACTTTTATATCATTTCCATTGCTTGTTTGTGTATGAGACATTGGAATGATCTCAATTTCATTTAATGAGCTGTACGACTGCTCAGGTGAAGCTGTGACGACCTTAACTATCTCCTGCTCAGCTTTACTTTCCTTTGACTCTAAAGCAAACTTAAAATCATCACCCTTTGGAGTCACGGATGACTGCTCGTCCTCCTTCGTTTCGGTCGGCAATGAAAGTTGGTTGGTTTCAACCATCATGGACATTCGTTCATACTCAATGTTATAATCGACGATGACGTTATTTTTATATGTTTCGTCATCGCGAACATTGTTTTCCTTGGACAAGGATTCATTCCGAGGCTCTGAAACATAGCTATTAGGATTAATAATTGGAATGCTCTGACCCGATTCGTCCATCTCTTCCTCGTGTTCGGTCTCGAACACTTCGCTTAAATCTTCTTCAGCATTCACAGGGCTGCATTCGACTTCCTCATTGTCATCATGGCTGTCATCGTGGATGTCATCCTGATTGTCATCATTTTGTTTCATTCTAGAAAATAATTCAGCATCATTATTTTTATCAACAATGCTTTCCTTTCCGACTTCCTCAGCCGTTGTTAGTGCAATGGTTTCCTCTTGCACTAAATATTTGTGCCATGGGTGGCATCTGCACTCGAACTCTTCCCTCAATTTGTTGCATAAAGTTTCAAAGGTCATACCTTCACAGTATATATATCTATGATACATTAGGGCAGCGCTATCCATATATGCGCTTATTATGAGCGCCCAATCGCTCTTACGCCATCCATAATGGTTAGCTTCTTCAATAAACTCACTAATAAATTGTTCGACACATTCATGTCTATGCGTGCCCGAAAAGAATTTATTAATTTCTGGCCAGAAACATTGATATGCCATCTTCCTTACTTTCTTTTATCATACAAATAATAGAAACCACTTAGCTTTATTCGTCTTCTTCTTCTGGGTGCGATAGGCCTTGCCTTATCGTATATTACTTACGAACTTTTTAAACGTATAAGGGGGTTTTTTACAATATGCGCTTTGTGTGCGCACTAATATCGCGGGGGTGCTCCGGTATTGATCGCGGCGCCTCCACCAAGTGTAGAGGTGTGATACCTCTGTGAAGTGTATGGGACACAAACTATTAAAAGAAACAACGATTGGAGCTTAAGTACGTGTGACCACGTATAATTCAGATAAACGGTACACGACAATGCTGCGCTAAAATTAATTATTGAATATTTTTATATTAAAGAAAATTATCCGTCACATCGTTTTTTATTCTTAAATCTAATTAAATACTTTCTGGCTGTTCGAACAATAGCCATTATTAGCTGCCAGCAAACATAAGGTTTCATGCTGGGCATACAACCTTTACAGTAGCAACTGGGTTATGGGGGTCAGATATGCAGTCGCTCCTTGTAAAATACTGTATTCAGCTGCATCCGGATGGGACACAGTTGGGAAAAGGCTACGCAAAAGATGACACTTTCAACTGCTCTATAATTATAGATAGCTGTGTTTTTGTACGTGTCACTTGTTTGTTATTTGATCGTACACATAATTATTTGCATCTCTGGATAAAGGCAGAATTTAATTAAACTCATATGGTCACCAACATTTCTATTCCTCATACAATTTCATAACAATTTGATACGTGGAATTCCCAAGCCTAAAAAGTATAATACGAAAATTTCAAATCAATCTACCTACCCAACATTCCAATCCCAGGTATAAACGAAATAGCGAAAAACATTAACCGTTCGTGAGCCCAAGGTAAATGTAATTCACAGGGCAGACGACCTCAGGCAAGATTAAAAAACTTTCTGCCCAACCCTGTGGTTTCGAGGGCAAAAAAATATTAATGAAATTTCACGAAACCCCCGTTGACCGAAAGGAACGAACTTCATCAAAGTATTTTCTCTGTAGCGGATAGGCAATTAAGAAATTCAATTTTGAGATACGGTATCGGTTTCTGAGTATCCTCAGTGTTTGAAGGGTTGATGGTTGTCATCGGATCATTCAGAAATCAATTTTGCTTAAGTGGTATCGGAAACGATGGACTTAAATCTGATTGGAGGGAAGAATTACGTCAATATTAATCATGGAGTCTGATGGATGACTTATTTAGAGTTAGGGATTTTATTTCTACAATGACTTTGAACAGGATTGACATGAGCTTTTTGATAGCTTATGTCAGTACCACATTTTTAGATCAGTGGTTGCCTAGTGATCACCGCCGCGACTTATGAGTTTGTGGGGTACGTTCGAATGGCAGGCGCTTTACTAATTGTTGATTGTTTCATCACCACTGCTCTCACAACGGTGTAGGAAAACATCGTGAGGAATCCGGCATGTCCTAAAACCAAAAAATCTAAGACATCTACCTGCACTAGGCCCGCGTGGCGGAATACGGTCGACTGTCTCTCACCGGGAGGAAGCCAGTGTCCCAGCAGTGGGTAGATTATAGGCTGATTATGCTATACATTTTTTACTTTTCCATCATCAGCTGATAATATGTTACTTTGTCTAGGCCCTTAGATTGTTTCGTTCATGTAAATAATTCAATAGGCTTCATACTAAACCACATCACTACAACGCCACCGCAGTGCTTCTGTTCAAACTCGAGAATTTACTCCTTAGTTTTCTTTAAAGTTTACTAACTTTCATACCTAGACTCTAGACTAGAGAGACAATAAGAAGTCCTGCGATAAGGTTTAGCTTAATTACCTTCCTGAACTCTACAACATCTTGCTACTTAATTTTCATTAAGTTTTTATTAGAAACTAACTGTGCCTCACGGTTTCAATCGCCTTTGTCTTGATCCCGCGGGTATATCGGGATAAAAAGTATCTAACATATAAAAAAAATAGTTGAAAAAACTAAAAAACACGCTTTAAAAACCAAACTAAAAAGTAGAAAATCATTTAATTCTATTAAAAAGCGTGGGGTGCTTTTTGAGGTATTTTTAATAGAATTAAATTATTTTCTACTTTTTATTTTGGTTAAAGCATGTTTTTTAGTTTTTAAACTATTATTTATTTTCTATTCTTTAGTTCTGCTAAGTACAAAAGCGTAATTTTGCAATTTTTTGTTGTTGAAATTATTGAATTGTTATCGGTCTTTGATAGGTATGCAAATTTTTTATTTAAGCCGACGTTTTTAAGGAGGTCAAAATCATGTTCAAAGTTTCCAATACATAGGCACATACTAACATACTATGAAGCTAATAAAAGCGTGTATAAAAACTTTTCTTTTAATCATATTAGGTTAGACAAGGTCTCATTTGTTTTCATAAATTCATCGTCCTCCTATTATAAATTCATCGTTCAGCATATCTGAATATTTGCAGGATAAAGTATAAGATTTCTTTTTAAACAAGTGTTTTTGATCTCATTCTTATATTTTTTTTAGTTTAATTTTTTTTTGTGTTTTTATTCTATGTAACTAGTTTTCATGCCTAGAGGTAAAATATGGTGTTACTAATAATGTTACATACAACTATTACATGAATGTAAAACATCTGAATATTGTTTACCCATATTTGCAAATAAATTATTTTGAATTTGAATTTCCTACTGTTTCCCCAGTTAATTTGGCTTGTACTTCCACACATCTCTCTCATCTCTTAGCTGTCATCTCAGTAGTCACCTTCTTGCTAGACAAGCCATCTATTACGCAATCCATCCATAGTTTCTTTGGTCTTCCTCTACTCTCATAGCCAGTCACATTCATCCTCGAAACTTGCCTCGAGACGTGGGTCCTCATTTTTATGACATAGCTTATGCATTAGCCTTAAAGTTTCCACTGCACACACACCACACAGCCTTCTTCTCTGTGAGAGGAAGTGGGCCGTATGATGATGATGATGATGATGGGACTCCCTTTTCCGCACGTAGACTCCCATTCGGTCCGTTGTGCGTGGGGATTCTGGCTAACAAAGCCAGCCTAGCTCCGCCCAAAAGCACAGAAGCTTCCTGGGGGCTTCACAGGCTTCGCAGAGCGACCTCACTGTTCCGAGGATTTCTTCACGTTGAGAAGCCACGGCCTCGCATTCCAGGATGACGTGGGCGGCTGAAGTGGGCCGTAATTCAGCACGCGCGTACAGTATGACTGTGAACTGTATACCATGGTACATAAACCTTGTGGAAGATTGGGTGAAGCTCTACCTGCACACGACCTGAATGTGACTTCAATAGCTTAAAGTTGATACAGCCATCTACAAACTTACGGACATACTTGGCCATGTGTTCAAACCAATAGTGTTCGTATAGCGTTTCGAGGATCTTTTCTCAGCCAAGATGCATAAGTGATTCATGCACATTGTTTAGCACAGACCACCTAAAGCCCGTAGAACTTTTAAAAGGCACCGACTACGATTATTCCGTTGTATTTTGCAATGTAAAACGCCTGAACGCATCTCATAAGTTGGTGGATGAGAAATATGTTTGAATTTTTGCGTCTAGGCCATGCCGGTTTCCTCACGACGTTTTCCTTCACCATTTTTATCACATAATCTTCTACTATTAGCACCCTCCATCAGCATACAACGGAAAATAATACTGATAAAGTCGTGAAAATGATTTACTGAAATAAAGGAGGCTCATATACTGTGAGTGAGAGGGGTATAATTGAAACAGTATGATTTATACTGCGCTCATAGCTGTTTTTATCTACGGCCTTATTTCCGAAGCAAGAGTAAACAAAGGCAAAATGGATAGGAAGTAATGGGTGTAGGGAAGTGTTTTCAGCGCTATAAAAGTTTGTGCCGCGAGGTTTGTGTTGCACTTAATTGGTTTTTAAATATCGTGTTTTATGGTTTTTGATTGATGGGGTTTTTAAAAGTTTGGTTTTCATGGCTTTTTTTACTGTGCAGGTAAAATGTTGTAAGCAGTTAATTAAGCAATGAAAAATGCGACTGTAAATTCACACAACTAATAATTCAGTTTAAAATTATGTTTTTTATTTTATTTTAACAAAGAAGTTTACTGTCACTAAACAGTCTATTTTTATCAAACTACACCACACACATTAATTTTCCTAGAAACAAGGGGCAGTGAGATTTATAGTATATCGCCTATTTGTTAAATACAAATGGAATATAATATTAATATTACTGCTGCTTATGTGATTTTAAAGTTCTCTTTGGTTTATGCCACCTATACAAAATATAAAGCATAAACCGGAGAAAACTTGAAAAATCGCTTACTCAAAGTTTTTACACAAGCACCTCTGCCTACGTCAGCAATGCAGCAATATTTTATATTCCGAACCGCCCAACTTTGAGTACCCAACCGATTCTTATCCCAATTTCCTCAGAACTGATGTAAACACAATGGAAATACCGCATCTATACCGTTTTACCCCACTCTCCCCCAAAAAGGGTTCCTGGGCGGAGTCAGTGAATTATGGTCTTTTAAAATCTTTTTTTTCTTTGTTATCGTTCAGAGTTTTTCGTTGCGATAAAGAAGATTACACCATTTATCTTAGGGTTGACTCTGGAACATTTGTGCAGTTTGTATAATTTTATTTTTTTGGGACTTTCGGGGTTGAAAACATTTATTTGTCTTGAAGAGTAGCTGTTTTTATTGATAGCTTTCATATCCAGACGAATGTAGAGGGCATACATTTTTATCAGCTACTGTTTTGTCTGCTCTGAATTTTCTTACATAAATATTATTATAGGTACTGTTGTTGGGATGAAAAAGGATTAGAAACTTATTGATGATCGTCGCGTTATTTATATAAATTTTGCTATTTGGAACGAAACTTAGTATTTTTTGGTCGTTAGCTCAAGCATTTTAGAATTTCCTGAAAATGTTATGAAAAACTACAAAGCGAGGTTTTTATTTTGCAACTGACGTTATTTTTCTATTTTATTGAAAAACCTACTTGTAACTACTTTGTTGAAAAACCTACTGCACCAGTACCTACACGTGCCTTTGAGTACCACTAACGCATAAATAACCTTAACAAAGTATATTCAAGTTTAATGTTCCCATTGCTGGAACTCAGGCCTTCAATCTCTGAGAGCGAGTGGGCCACCACGAGGTCCCAGTGCGGTTTGGTTGAATGATTTCACATCTCTTTTTCATTGTTGGTTTTAAGACATGTCGGTTTTCTCACGATGTTTTCCTTCACCGTTTTCAAAGTAGAGGTAACAAAACTTTTTCCAAAAAAAAACAACCGACTTCCGAAATTAAAAATATTAAAAATATTTTTAGTTTTTTAGTCATAGTACCTACCCCGCACCAATTCGAAATGTCATCATCCTTGGGTTAAAAACAATGCATATTTATGCGATAGCCGCAATCGCGGTTGATTTGCTGTCATTTTTTTAAGAGTTCCGTTGTCTGTCTCCGAAACGCATCATCAGATCTATATGAAATTTAAATGGGAACAAAAAAAAGAATCATCAAAATCGGTTCACCCAGTCGAAAGTTCTGAGCCAACAAACATAAAAAATTTAAAAATACAGTCGAATTGAGAACCTCCTCCTTTTTTTGGAGTCGGTTAAAATTACATTGCGTTAAGTACCTACAACTTGTAATTCACCACTAGGACACCAATGCTCTTGCCACTGGCCCATCACTGTATACTACATGACCTTAGTTTTGCTAAAACATCACTTGTTCGTGAAGTAAAATAAATTAGTAGATAAATAAACAACGTGTGTAAAGTAGGCCCATTTCACACTTCACTTCCAAAATTTGTTCAGCTGCTCTCTGACAGATCATAAACTTGTGTGGCATACTAAAAAGCCAATCTCAAGTATTTATTTCCCAAACATTAATTAATTATTCATACATTAATAGACTCGGCAAACACGAAGTCTTTCAGTAGTGTTTCCTCGCCGATAAAATAAAATTGTACAGAATAATTACATATAAATTATTTATGAACGTGAATAATTAATGTTTATGTGGACCATGTTTTAAATGTTTGGGATGAGTAACTATGGAGAATTTGTTTATGAAGTGGGGGGGTGAAGTAGAAAGATAATACAATTATTATCTCCTTAGTCTTATGCCAACTATATTCGGCTTGGCTTTCAGTCGAACCGGATGCAACTGAATACTAGTATTCTACATGGAGCGACTGCCTATAACACCTCCACAACCCAGTAACTGGGTAACACGATACACCTTGCTCTTGGTAAGACTGGTTGTCACACTTTCGGGCTTCTGACAATCCGTAACGACTGTCACATATACACGAACGATAGCCGTCGCTAACGGCTTATCGTGTTTTTTGAAGGTTCTTGGTATAGAAAGATGATCCAATATGGTGGTAAGATTTAAATTTTGGAATGAAGTCTTTATCGTACGTTAAAGTCTGCACATGAAGCGAATGAAAGCTAGACCGAAAAAAATATAACATTTTGTTACATCACCTCAAACCTAGTATATCTTTTTCTTCATTTAGTTATCCTTGAACGTAGTTATTGTGCCTGTTATTTAATATATATAATATGCAGCAAAAGAAACGTGGTTTCCATTGGGCGTCTCATTACACCTTTCGACTTTTTACGCGATAACATTGGTTGATTCTCTTTATTGTTACTAAAGGTAAGAAATAGCATTTCCATTATGGTGATAGTTGAAGATTCAACGGAATGCTACTTCTCCTTACTCCAAATTGTATGTGATTTTAATTCAACTAACGTAAAACATAATAACCTCTTTAAAGGAAGGAAATTCTTAGAAAAACTTTTTACTGGAGCCTTTATAAAGTCAAAACTAAAACAGAATAATATCTAATATTAAAACAAAAACTAACAAGTTACAAAATGAATTTTCTTAGGTAATGTTTTCATTACTTTCTGTAGATTTATCAAAGCGTATTTGTTGAGCAATGTTTCTATAGTACAGTAATTTCTGTGCTTACTTTTGACGGCAACTTAGTACAAAATTACCCTAAAAGAACTTGGTTCCCAACCCATTTAAAGGTTACAGTTTCAGATTACGTTTAAGGACAAATAGAAATGGCAAACCTTCTATTTAATTTACGTTTAAGACTAAACTAGCAGTTGGTTAATCTGATGTTAAACAGAACCTAATCTTAGGTTAATACCAATAAAGTTCTATCAAGGGTGTGCCTTAGTGTAATTGTATGGTTTCCATTACTTACTCCCGGATGTAATTAAAGTTTTCAAATGTCTTATGTTTGGTAACCAAACATGAAACAGAAATCGCGAGGTTTCTCAATCACGCACCTTAAATTCGTTTGAAAACACATCCGTCAATCAAAAACTACAGGTCTTAAAATAATAATATGTATAAGTATATAAAAAAGAAAATAATCATAAGGCATCAAAAAGTTCGTCCGCATCGTTGTTAATGGGAAAAGTGCACCAAAAGCAAGCAGCATTGTCAAGTTGGATGGCAATGAATTTAGTTTCCGGATAATTGGTGAAAATTATAGGCCCGATAGGGTCACCCTGTTGGCATTATATTGCAATGAATTGGTTACATCCAAGACTATAATCAACCAAGTAAACAGATTTATTTGTCAAAATATTTATTTCCTAGTGTGGGGCAACGTTTTTTATAAAAAAAGAAAAAGAAAAGAAAAGAAAGCGCGCTAATAATGTTAGTACGCCATATTTGTTTACCAAATTGGAGAAATTAAGGACAATACACTACTTATAAGTACCAACATAAATTTTCTTAAAAACAAATTACGCAACTAAACGCAAAAAAACTATAAACGTTTAAACTACATAGATACTCATCACCTACTACCGTATTGTATATCGTATATCTAACAACTAAGCTACTAGGGAGGTCAAACATTTTCCAGTTTTACTCTGACCCACAAGCTTTCAACTGGTTTTAAGAATGTCCGACATATGCTCAAAGATATCGTTTGTGCCGTAAATTTTATCAGCTGATTATGTTTCGTCGTTATTAATAGGTTAATTTTCTTTTTTTAAGATAATTTTATTATGATAGCGTAGAAAGTTGCTTATGAATGGGATTGGTTTTGGACTATCTTTAACGTTACTTCTTATTTAATACTAGCGGTCGCCCGCGGCTCCGCCCGCGTGGATGTCGGTTACCGCTGCAAAAAGCCTACCCAGGAAAGACACGGTCAGCAAAATGATTCCCAGGTCAATTCACAGACATCGACACTAACATCGACGACGCAGTCATTATCCGCAGGCTGCATAGACTCCCCTCCCGCACGCGCACCCCGTCTTGGTGACGCCCACTTCGCAACGGGCCGTGCAGCAGAAATCGTATTATTTTAATTTCGCCATAACTTTAAAACCAAACGTCCAATTTTAATCATTCAAAGACCAAATATTATCTACATAAACTGTACTTAGTGATGAAATCATTTATTTTGATAAGGATTATAGCATGAGTAAAATAAATGCGTTTAAATGTAGTCCAAAAAAAAGTCAAGATAAAAAAATAAAAAAAGGGTTGTTGTGCCTCACTCGACATAGATAGGTATAGTGTGTCGCGGACTTTTTTGTAGATATTTATAAGATCTACAATTAATTACAATATTTTATGGTTCTATCTTTTATAGTTTAGGCAGCGTACGCAAAATAAGTAACTTTTCTGGTTGATTTTTTACACCTTGTGTCCGAAAACCCCAAATATCTTACGGAACCCTATTTTTTTCCAAAATAAAATTTAGCCTATGTTACTCGTGGATAATGTAGCTTTCGAATGGTGAAAGAATTTTTAAAATCGGTCCAGCAGTTTTTGAGCCTATTCATTACAATCAAACAAACAATCAAACAAACAAAGTTTTCCTCTTTATAATATTAGTGTAGATGGTTTATTTTTAACATTATGGATAACGAAACCGCATCCTAGTTCTTAGAAAGTGTGGTTTTTTACAGTGGCATTTAGCTGTAAAAAATAAAAATCTGGTATTAAAATTAAATCCTATTTTCAGACCACAGCTTTTGTTTCAAAATTATAATACACTAGGTTTTTCCCGCAGCATTGCCCGCGAAGTAGTAGGAAATAACCCCACGGAAATGTATTATCGGAATAAAAAGAATCCTATGTATGTGATAATCCAGATTATTAACTATCTGTGTACCAAAAATCTTAAATTGTTTAGCCGTTTTTGAGTGATTAAGTAACAAACATAAAAACTAGGAACAGGATTCTTCAGACGAATATATGTATGACGGTAGTCACTCCTCTGTAAATGTAGACATAGTAATGATTCTGTGGTGCACAAACTCAACTTAATTTAGACTATTGCTATCTTTTTCCTTCTAATCAAACGAGCATGAGACGAAAATAAATAAGAGCTGTCAAATTTAGTTGAACTAAGATTTTGACGCGGCTTCGACGATCTTAAATTCATCATGGTGAAAATCACTTAAATCAACGCAATTGAGATGTACTTAATTTAATTTGACAGTTTTAAAGCATCACTTGTCTTTTCTTACGCGGTCTATCAGTAAGAGATAGAAATACTATTATTTTAGTTTAGGTGATGAACAAAAGAATCGGCACCTTTGTCTGTAACTAACCTTGAACTGTGAACTAGAACTATATACTAACAACTATCATGTATTTATTGTACAAGGTTAAATTATGTTATCGCCGACAATGGATAAGCATAAAAGCCTTACATCTTACTGAAACTTACCGGCGTGAATAATACTTACATAATATTAGGAATCCGATGGATGCAAGAAACACAGAACCGATCGAGGTGGCAGTGGTTGGGGGAGGCCTATGTCCAGCAGTAGGGGGCTGCGTTGGAAGAGTGCTTAAGTGTCCCCGTAGCCCCCGATGGAAGTGTGCGACGGAACACGGGCTGGTTTTAATCAATAGAAGATTGACAGACCCCTCCGTCCATCCCAGGGCGGAGGACATCCATGAGGATTTCTACACCGATAGCAAAAAAAATGCCTATTTCCATCATAAGCCGCCTTTGGCCGGGATTATGATATTAGGAACCTTATTATGATAATACAAACATGTTAACATGATGTTTTCTTTACCTAACTTTCTCAGCAAAAGTTGTTAGGTGACACTTAATATCATAAATCAAACTTTTGATTAAGCTCAAGTAACATCTACACCTAAGAAGTAGGATTTCAGTTCGTCGTTCAGAATACAACGTAGCAGAAAGCAAATCATAGGAAATAATTAAAATTGAATGATTTAATACTAAGGGTCAGTTCACACCGAGACGCGACGCTGTGCGCATTTTTAAAAATCACGATACAAAATAGATCTTATTTACTTCACAATAAGATATACGGGCTGCACAACACGGTGCATCTCAGCATTCTTGGACACGTTTTCGCGCTCGTAGTGAAATTATACCTTTTCCCGTTGTAAATAAGTTAGATATTCTGTTGCTATCTTAAAAAGTGCGCGTCGGGTCGCGTCTTGGTGAGAATTGACCCTAAACCATCGTAAGAAAACCGAAATATCCCAGAATCCAACATTTTAAGTTATGTTACGTGACCCGCATTGGGCCCGCGTGGTGGATTACGGCCCACTCCCTCTCCCAAAGACGAGGCCTAAGACTGAACAGTAGGAACATAATAGGTTGATTATGCTAGTTTTTTGAGATACTATCATAGCGACCAACAGGTTTTTCTTTTAAATATAGACTGCATCTTTAATTCTAGACTAAAGTGTTTTGTTTAACCTCTGAAAATAGTCTGAATCTATAAATAAAAATTATAGTTTTCAAATTAGGTTTTAACATACAAACTTACATTTTTGTGCCGCCTAGTCTCAAATCCTAGCAGATTTCTAAAGCTAGATTCGGCCTAAGTTTAGTCAGATTAACATTATACATTTACAAGTAAGTAGCTACATGTCTACTCACCAGTTTAATGCAAGCGCTAGCACTTGGTAGAACAGGAATATAAATAGCACAGAACTGAAACAATAATATATTCGTCGTCGTCTGTTTTAGTACATTTTGCATACATTATGACAGTGTGTTTATGCCTAAGGACTTAAATTCAGTGGGTTAGATGAGTTATAATGCGATATAAATATAAACTAGAGAGAAAATAACTTCTAGGTCAAGATTTTTTTTTTATAGAAATTACTTCCATGTTAACCTCCGTTGAAGTAATGGCAGAACCTAATTATTTTCCTTAGCACTACACTTTCATTTCAATGCCTACTTGGTCTTGCAAGATTAACTAAGCATCACATTATGCCTGCTTTCCCCTATGGATTTTTTTTTGGTTGGAATATTATCAAATAACTTCTCCCGCTCTGGGTCTCCACCCAGAGCGGGAGAAGTTATTTGATAATATTAAAAAAAAGAAAGGCGTGTTAGACTTTTACTGACTAAAACCCACCCGTGTTCCCTCAGTTGCCTGTGTGCCAGGGGCCGCGGTATCTCTTTTGAACAACCCGCACCCCTGGCAGGCATCGCCTCTTGTGGTACCCACCAGTCTGTTAGTGCTGACATCTCTTTGAGGCGCGCGTGGAACATAACGCTCCTTCAACACGGGTTTGGTCCTTAACGGACAGCGAGCTACCCATTACTCGCCGTCCGCAAGCCCGCGCCTATGGTGGCCGGGAATCAGCCTGGGATTCCCGATGCCCAGGGCGTCACCTGCGGCGACTCAAGCTGTGAGGGCGCATATACTGCCTTTCCCTCACGTGCGCCGCCTCCCTCTTCGCGAGCATTACTGCTTCGCAGAAGGAGGTGACGGCTATCCATGCACTCTCACTCCGTACCATGGCCTGAACCAGAGCCGGACGCGAGAGATCACCGCCGCCAATCGCCTCCACAAGGACATGGCGGTGCTCCGCCCAAGCCGGGCAGACCTCCACCGTTTGCTCCACCGTGTCCTCAGAGCGATCTTTGCAGTGGAAACACTCGGGTGTTTTCCCCCGCCTTATCGGAAAGAACCTCCCGAAACAACCATGTCCGGTAAGAACCTGCGTTCACAATTTATCGGCAGTTTATAATCTCGCGAGATAGATTATAAACTAACGGAGTTCGCAATCTTACGGTGACATATATAAATTAAATTGCTGTCGGAATACGACTGTTTCTGGTAATTTGCAGGAATATCCTCTGCCAAATATTCGGCAGAATCGCTCATGAATTTTAACTTTAAACACCGTTCAAAACTTTCACTCCACCGGCTATCATAAACGCTGCTGGTGGAAATGTTGAGAAATTTAATATACTCCTATATGATCTAAAACGGGTCATTTCAATACCTGACCTAGTTCCAAAAAATTGGTTTCTACGCTACATTCAACGTTATTCACAATATCAATACCTTATACTCAAAGAAATCCTGCTGAACTCCATTACGCAATACAAAACCAGTTACCGTAGTCATAAACCACATAATATTATACCATTTTCCTAAACCAGGTATCCTAAAATAATATATTTTTACGAGAACTAGCAAACGTAAACGCGAACATTTCAGGTGAACGGTACACTTATTATAACTTACTCGTTTCATAATCAAAAGTTTATTGTACGTAAAATTGAGTCGGACGGAGCAATAAAAATGATTTAGATTATGTTGCCTTAATTTTACAATAGGTTACGATTATGCCGAGTTCCAAACATTTTAGTATGAAAACCTTAATTTAAGTGAAAATATCGCGCAGTAAATCATTTAAAAGGCTGTTAAATTAATATGTATGCCGCTATTGTAAAGGCTGTTTCAGTGGTGAGCGATGCGATACCTGTGAGTGAGCGATTTTTTATTGCTTCATGCATATTGAATGAATTTAAAATGTTTTTGTGTCATGTTTTAATCCCGCTGTAAAGAGGATTTATGAGATAATGGAACATCAGAATACAGACTTCATATGCGATTTTTAACTCTTTTAACTAGTTCAGAAATCAAAATTTACTGAAATTGAAGCGATTTCTTAAGTGTCTTGCAGCTTCTACGTAAAGATTTTTCATGATCACGGCAACTGTGCAACACAAATTCTGCAAAATGTGTGGCTGTTTTTGTTAATGTAAGTCTCATCTCCTTTGCAGAATGCTTATACTTGAAGAAATCGTTGCCTCACTTGTCTACAGGTTACAACGGCTACTGCTTAGCATGAAGTCCAGGATTTGACTCCCAAGTCAGGCAAAGCGTTATTGGGCTTTTCCGTCGTGGATTTGTCAGTAGCAGCCTGTCTGAATTTATGAACGGTTGACGGCTATGGGCTCGCCTCCTTTTATTTAAGACTTAAGAGCGTTCTCCCACGCAGGTTGGCAACAGCGCATTTATAGTCATTTTTTTGACTCAAAACATAATTAAACATACTTGATGTTTAATTATGTTTTGAGTTTCATCACTCTATGCAAAAAAGACTTGAAAAATCATATAGATTTTTGCTCCTAAAATTATTTACGGTTAAAGAGATACACTGGTTTAAAAAACATCTTTTTGAGCGTTTTCAAGAAATCACCGCCTTAAGCAGTGCGTTGATAAATCCATTGCGCGAATGAATCCCGGCCTGATATTATTACGTCTGTGTATCGACTTACATAAATTACCTGTAGCATATCTGCCGCTGTGCCACAACCTCACTCGGCACAGTGCCTTGGAAAATTCGCTCGCGAACCGACCCCTGAATACGAATGAACTTTTTGCACCTCATTTTAATGTCCGCTAATATTATTCGGTTTCTTCAGTGGTGGCTGTTTTAAATTTTAAATATCACTTACCTATGTTAAGAGTTTATTAAGTTGATATTAAATTACTTTGTCATGCTTAAATCTTGGGAATGGAATATGAAAATTCAATATGAAAGTGGGTTACTTTCGTTTGGCTTTATGAGGCTTTTTATTATGTGATATGAGCTGTGCTATAGCATAGATAACAGTATCTTCGCGTCATATGAGACAATAATCGTTATTGTGTATGAAGAAGTAGGCTTTCATCCTATTTACGTAATAATGCGGCATCTTTATTTGAACTTAGCGAGACTTACATCAGAAAGAAGAAAAAACACAACCAAAGTAATACATAGATAGAAAATGAGATTACATATATAATCGGCTGTTTAACATATTATTATTCTACCTTTCAGCTCAAACATAGATAACTTGTATTTGTCTGAAAAAATAGATAGGTAGGTCCTTTCAATAATGTACGAAAAAGTGTCGTAAAGAATCACTTTCACCAAATTGAAAAGAGCTACATTTTCAGCAAAACCTAACAAACAAAGCTTGAGTTAGGTACTAAGACATAAATTCTACGCCTGTCCTGACTCCAGAAAAAATACCTAAAAGTTCAATTTACAAAAAAGCACTCAGTCAACGTGTCTAGACCATTTGGTAATTTAAAGGCACGCTTTCTTTATTACCAGTATATAGGTACTGACCGCCGCTCATTAGTTGAAAAAAAAATACAGGGTGTGTGGGAGACTTTAAATGACAAGGGTACACTCTGTATACTGTACCCATCTCAACACAACAGGGTTACCATCTGGCGATTCATTTGTATTGTCCAGATTTTAAAAATGATCGCCAAACTCAACAACAACAGCGAAGCTCCATTTTAGGGATCCACTTTCAGTCCCTGCAATTTAAAAGTCCGGTAGAATTTCCAAAGTTGGTCCAAAAGTTGTGTTTTGTTTTTCCGGGTTTACGTCAGTTTGTAAACTGTAATATCCGAATGTTTTAACGTGTTGGTTGGTAGCCCTGCGAGGTGTGTGTGGTCAGGAATACAAATGGCGGGCACAAGACCGTGCGTACACCAATGGCTTCATTTTGGGTCTGGCGGAGAATATTTGCATGTTTTGACGACGGTGCTAATAATAAGTAGCTCGGGATTTAAATAACTTTATCTCTGTTGTTTATTGGGAGGATTTATATAGCAGAAGGTAGGTATATACAGCGTTAACGATAAGAAAAAAAGTCTGTGATATCGTATTCCTATTCATGTATGTTTTTAGTTAGTAGATTGGTAGTTAGTTATCAGTCAAAACTTTGTAATCTTAACTATACATTATTATGTTCAAACTTAGGTAGGTATGATTTTTAATGATCTGTAGGTATAGCTCAGTTGATCGTTTTTTTCTTCACACAAATTATTTGCGGGAAAGGAATCAGATTTCTGTTCATGTTTTAGTAAACAATGTGGCAGGCACAATGACGTGCAACCTATTTCCATGAATTTAGTACGAAATTTTGAAACCCGCTGCGTTCAAATATTTCGTCGATAATTTAAAAAAAATTGCTGTTCCATACATTTTGACCGGTTGGTATTGCACTTTTCTACGAAAGAGCAGATATTTTTTGATAGCCGACGAAATATGTATACGCTAGGGTGTTAGAATTATGTGCTAAATTATTAGTTACAGTTTGAGCGTCGATGTCCCTGCCAGCCGGTTTACTAAAAATAAAGTTACACATTTTCTCATTACAACTTCTAAAAACACTTACCTATATACAATATCAGGTGCATTGCACCACAAGTTTCCACTTTTTAAATAAATATAAGTACTTACTTTTCCAATGAAATTATTAAACGATGCAAATCATGTGATTTTTCATTTATGATTATCATCACATATTATAAAACGAAGTCCTCCGCCTCGTCCGTTTAGTCCACTCTCGGCCCCTCGACCTCCAATAAATAATGTGTCCAATGGACCCTTGACTATAGTTTATTCTCGACCCTTGGAGGTCGAAAGTGGATTTTTTTTTCCAGCCAAGTTATAGTTTTCTCTCGACCCCCAAAATAGGTCTGTACCTTACTGTATCAAAATATTAATTTTAGGTACTTACCGAACTAGGGGTTGAAAGTGGAAAAGGTGTACCTGTCCCTTATATGAAAATTCAATCTCACCCCCTCGCGGTCGAGTGTGAACTATGTTTAAGGGTTGGGAGGAAATAAATAAACAAATCTTTATTTAGGGGTCGAGGGGTCGAGAGTGGACTAAACGGCCTCGTCTGTCTGTCTGTTTGTTCGCGATAAACTCGAAAGTACTGCACGGATTTTCATGCGGTTTTCATCAATATACAGAGTGATTTATGAGGAAGGTTTAGGTGTATAATTTGTTAAGGTTTTGTTTAAATTGGTTAACGTCGGCGAAGCCGCTGGCAAAAGGTAGTTTAAGAATGTTTTACTTAAAACATGGCCAAGTTGAAGGAAAAAAATAATAGTTAAAAAAACTAAAAACACGCTTTAAAAAGCAAACTAAAAAGAAGAAAATAATTTAATTCAATTAAAAAGCGTGGGGTGCTTTTTGAAGTATTTTTATTATCAATTAATGTCAAGAGGAGTCGGTTACATACAAACAAACAAACAAACAAACATACAAGTGAAGCTAATAACAAAAATTACCCACGGAGAGTTACATACTGACATACAAGTGAAGCTAATATAAAGCGTGTAAAAAAGAGTACTAGGATGGAGCTGTGAAGGCCATAAATCTATAAAAGTCCGCCTCATCAGTAAACCAAATCCTCCAGCGTGCCAAATTCCATGGTAAGCTTCCAAAAATTGCTCAAATAATCAATCACCATGGCAATCGACGAGTCTACCCCACAATTCCCCCAATTTTTGGGAAGATTGGCAGCCATTTTCAAAACTATTTTACTTCCAAAATAGACTAGACTCTTGAACAAACGGAAAAAAATATTCGATTCCAATGTACAGCTACAGGTTTATTGTTAACAGACAATCACTTGTCGGTGTCAACACATCAAATCTTCAGAGGCGAAATCTTTTCAACCCTCTTTCAGAGGCCTCGGACTGGAAATACAAAGGTTTGGGAAAAGTAGGTAAGTATAGGTACCGGGCTAACTCATTCTTACTGCTCGATAACTTAATATAAGTATACAACCTTATTTTTGTAAAGGTTGAGTAACATTCCCAAAATCCAAGAGAAAAAACATAGCGGAAAAATATTGCGTAATCTCTCCCCTTTCTCAAGCTTTAAAACTCCGATAACTCGAAATTTTGAGTTATAACACTTCCATATTGTGTTTCTCAATTGTTTTTTCCTGTTCAATTTGTTATGATTTTATTTGTTGAGATTTATATTAGGTCTTTACCTATGAAATTGCCGTTTTGCAGTACTGGCCATTTCAAATCAAAATAATTTTTGTTTGGGTAAGAATTCTAATTTCAAATTAATTTTATTTTAAAAACATGGATTTTTTTTTCCAAAAGTAGTCATTTGTTTATTGATTAGTGTTACATTTTCATCGCATTTCAATCTTTTTCGTCATCATGGATACGTTAAAAATTCGAGTAATTATGGAATATGAGTACCGTCGTGGCAGCAACGCGGCACAAGCGGCACGCAACATCAACGACGTTTACGGAGCTAACACTACAAACCAACGCACCACCTGTTATTGGTTTGCTCGCTTCCGTTCTGGAAATTTCGACCTGAAAAATGAACCTCGCGGTCGTCCGAAGACTTTGGTCGACAATGACGAATTAAAGGCGATTGTGGAAGCTGATGATACACAATCTACGGCTTAATTAGCAGCAGCTTTCGACGTCAGCGTCAAAACAATATTGGTCCATTTGCGTCAAATTAGCAAGGTAAAAAAGCTTGACAAATGGGTGCCCCACGAACTCAATGATCGTCAGCGCGAAGTACGCGTCGAGACGTGCCTTGCACTGCTCAACAGACACACAAATGCAAGAATTTTGAACCGCATTGTTACCTGCGATGAAAAATGGATTCTGTTTGATAACCGCAAGCGCTCAGCAAGTTGGTTGGATCCTGGTTCAGCACCTAAACAATGCCCTAAACGAAAACTTACCCCTAGAAAAGTGATGGTCACTGTTTGGTGGTCTAGCGCCGGTGTGATTCATCACAGCTTCTTACCAAACGGGGTGAGCATTACTGCAGATGTGTACTGTGAAGAACTGAACACAATGATGGAGAAGCTGGCACATCTCCAACCAGCATTGGTCAATCGCTCGTCTCCGCTGCTCCTGCACGACAACGCGCGACCTCATACTGCACAGCAGACGGTCTCCAAGTTGCAAGAACTGGGGTTGGAAGCTCTCCGTCATCCGCCCTACTCACCAGACCTTGCGCCTACAGACTACTACTTTTTCCAGAATTTGGATAACTTCTTGGCGGGAAAAAAATTCAATACCCGAGAGGCAGTACAAAATGCCTTTGAAGAATTTGTTGCCTCCCGTCCAGCTGATTTCTTTAAGAAGGGCATCAATAAACTGCCACTGCGATGGCAAAGGTGCATTGATTGCATGGGTGATTACTTCGATTAATACAAATAAAAAATACATGAAAAAAATTCGTTTAAATTTTTTCATACAAAACGGCAATTTCATAGGTAAAGACCTATTATAAGGTTTGTGAAATGTTTGAATTAGAGAAAAATCATTTGAGTAAGTTATTGAAAAGGTTTTGGTTTCGTAATTTATTTGTTTTTAAGGAAAACCTTCAGCTTCATTAGAAAGGGTTTCTTGTATTACGTAAAAAGTGTTTTAAGAAATTCAATTTCATGTTTTTTTTCTTCTTTCTTTTTCTGGCAAACTGTGAGTGTATCCCACTATAGGTACATGTCTGCCTTATTAGAAATGTAAAAGAAACGCAATCATTTTCTGTCACTTTCATTTTGTCGTCTTTCTCTCTCTCTTGCACTGACAACTGCCTCGTCATGTGTGTGGGTTCTGCTAAAAACGAATAAATCCCTTTAACTGAAATAAATCTAGTGTTCTTTCATCAAACTCATTATGCCTACCCTCTGAGAATTACAAGCGTACACTTTACGCCTGTAATTCCCAGAGTGCTTCCCTGTGTAGTTTCTTCAAACAAAATCAATTTACAAATGTAACTCCAATTTTCGAGTTACAAACCGTATTTATTATTTAAGACAAAACACGCATGTTAATCCATTTTAGTAATCAAATCAATTACTGAGCAGTGCCCACCAATTTTAATGTAAAAAAAAAAAACTATTTTAGTTTCCCTTTCTAACGACTTACTAATACATTATGTATCTGCTGCTCGATTTTATTTCCCTGTATTACTTTCTGTGTCAGTACGTATACACGTGTATTGTGCTTTGATGAAATATAAGTAGGTAATAAGTAACTCTAATGATCTTGACTAAACCTGGATAACCTGACTGTCAGCCTCGTTAGTATGGCCTTATGGGCGGAAGCGCTACTGCTGAGCATGTGGTCCTGGGTTCGAGTCCCGGTTCGAGTAAAGAGTTATGGGTTTGTCCATCTGGATTTGCTCAGTAGGAATACAGGTGTAGTTGTGTACTATGTAACTACAACCGTTTTTTTGAGTTTGGGAAATCATCAAATAACTTCTCCCGCTCTGGGTGGAGCAGGAGGGCGTGACAGACTTTTACTGACTAAAACCCACCCATGGTCCCTCAGTTGCCAGTGTGCCAGGGGCCACGGTATCACTTTCAAACAACCCGCACCCCTGGCAGGCACCGGCCCCTACGGACCCCACCAGTTGGTGCTGATATCTCTTTGAGGCGCGCGTGGAACACAACGCACCGTCGACCCGGGCTTGGTCCTTACCGGACAGCGAGCTACTCATTACTCGCCATCCGCAAGCCCGCGGCTACGGTGACGGGGAATCAGCTTGGGATTTCCGATACCCATGGCGTCTCCTGCGGTGGCTAGAGCCGTGAGGGCGCATATACAACTTCTCCCTCACCTGCGCCGCCTCCCTCTTCGCGAGCATTACTACTTCGCAGAAGGAGTTGACGGCTACCCGTGCACTCTCGCTCTGAACCATGGCCTGGACCAGGGCCGGACGCACGAGGTCGCCGGTGCCGATCGCCTCCACAAGAACACGGCGGTGCTGGTGCTCCGCCCAAGCCGGGCAGACCTCCACCGTATGCTTCAGCGTATCATCAGGGTGATCAACAAATTATATGAACCTTTAATAGGAATTATAATGACGTGTGATGTTGACCGTTTCTACTTACAAAAATGTATTTTAAATCTCGGAAGTAATCATTTTCTCTCTCGTTCCAGGTAACCACCAAACCCAGTGCTAAGTGCAAGTGCAGTGCAGTGTTAGTGGAGTGCGTGATGTCTGAGTGAGGCCTTTCGAGGCCATTCGAGGCCACTAGAGGCCATGACCAGGCCGAGACTCAAATGTGCCGCGTGGGCCTGGCTAGCGGTCCTCGCGGCCTTCGGGAGAACCACCGCCTACACGGACACAGAGGAGTTCTTGAGTGATCTTGATAAACCAGGTGAGTTTTTAGTGTTAAATGGTTTTTGATTGGCACAGTGACGTATATCCACCACTGAAATCAACGTTGTTAATTTGCTAGAATACCATTTGCTTTGCTCATTCAGAGTTAGTTGGAATCGAAAAACTACAAATTAAATACATTTTATGTTGTTGACAAACTTCATATACGGCAATGAGCCGGTCGTATTAGCCGGCAGAACCAATAACGGTTGGGGTAGAGGTGTTCTTGCGTGGAGGCCGCGAATCGGGAAACTTAAGGTAGGGCGCCCTCAGGCTGGTGGAGCGACGATCTTGGCAGGGTGACTGGTAGCAGCTGGATAAGAGATGTCAAGAACAAAGGTGACTGGCGTTCAATTAGAGAGGTCTACGTCCAGCAGTTCACTGCTGTAGACTGATGACGATGACATTTTAGGGTGCAACTTTTGACACCCAATGATGAAAAACTATAAAACCTATTTAGTTCGCAAACTGTTATAAATCTTGCAGTATTATTTTCTCAGACAGACAATGACAATACTGTTGTAAGAATTTCTTACTACAGTTTTCTTACTGAGAAAACTATGAATAATGACGCAAAGAGCATTGACACTCAAGTCATTAACACCCAAACTATTACAAACACGACAATTATTACAACTATACATCATAACAAAGATTTCCCAACACCACTACACTAGCCACAAAGAACAGTTTACATGAGAAATAAACACATAAACGACATTTACACCACAAAATAAACTTTAATGAAACTTAAACATTTACGACTGCTTAAATAAACAGAAATAGTTACATTTCATTAGTTCCCACATCGCGTATTCCAATAATTTCGATTAGATGCTCGCTTTTTAATTATAGTTGGTTCACTCAACTTCAATAAGTAGGTTGAAATAACTGGTTTGGGTGAAAGATAGATGTTGCATCCAACGAAATTTATTTTCTACTGACAAAAATGTTGTTATGAATTTAGATAGTGCATCTACTTGTTAACCTCTTTTGTTGAATTTTTGCTACGTGACGAATACTTTCGCTATTTACGTTTATTATTAGTCGTCAGCAGCAGTTCAGTGGTTGCTCAGTGGTAATGATCGTGACGTACGAGTTGTAAGGTCGTAGGTTCAAACCCTGACAAGTGCTTAATTTTGTCTAAATTACTTCATCACCACTGCTTTTGAAACGGTGGAGGAAAACAACGTGAAGAAACCACATGTCATGTAAGCAGAACCAAATAAGTCGACGACATGTGATATATATATACCGTACCCGGACTGGGCCTGAATTTACTATGACCACTTAACGATTCCTTACTCAAAACTACGTCAATCCCACAAGACTTCTGCTAATATCGTATTAATAACTAGTTGTGCTCGCGACTTTACAAACTTTTACGAATTTACCAAAAAAGTATATATTAATAAAAATAAATGAAATTTCTAAAATAAAAGTAGTCTAAGTTATTCCTTATTACATCAGCTATCTGCTAGTGAAAGTCCCGTCAAAATCGGTCCAGCGGTTTCAGAGATTAGCCGGAACAAACAGACAAAAAGACAGACAAATATAAAAAAAAATGGTAAATGTACCGTGTATACATCCATAATTATGCATTTAGTAAAAAGCGGTTATTTTAATATTACAAACAGGCACTCCAATTTTATTTGTCTGCATGTATGCATCTATGTATAGTATATACATATAGATATCGAAAAATTTTCTTGGAACATACAGGATATAACATTTTGATTCCTTACCGTGATATTGATTTCTAAAAAACACGATATTAGTTTGAACGTAGTAAGATTCCGAAGGGAATCATTATAACCATACAGAATTGGGGTCCTGGGCCCGCGTGGTGGATACGATACACTCCCTCTCACAGAGAACAGGTATGTGTCCCAGCAGTGGGAACATTATGGGCTAATTATAATGAATAGTCTTCTTTTCTCCAGTACCAAACAAAACATTACGCCTGTTTCCCTGTAGGGTTGTGTAGAGGTGAACCTTTAGTACCTACATCCACATTTCGTCAGTTATGTTTAAGTCCCATATAATAGGGGGCGAGTCTATTGCCATCAACCGGACTCAGGACTGCTACTGAGAAATTCCAGATAGATAAGCTTAATAACACATTGCTCGACCTGGGAATCAAATCCAGGCCCTCATGACACCTAGACCTACGAGGCAGTCAATCAGGCAGTCAAAATGTTCGTGTATAGTATCTACCTATTGGGCAAAAACCTCCCCGAAGTTCATGAAAGAATTTCAGGGAGGTTTTGCCGCGCTATCTCGAACCAGACTCGCGGTACGCGTCCACGTCTTCTCGCCCTCGGTTTCTGGGCCGACCTCAGCAGTGCTGTCCATCTTCTGGCAGCCATTATCTGGAGACTTTTGTCCAGCAGTCAGGGTGCATGCGGCTGCTGTAAAAACAAACTAACTTACATAAAATTAATCAGAATTCAATTATCATAACTCCCCAATCCTGTATTACGCAATAACGCGTTTATTGCTACATAAATTCATGTAAATATACGTTCATACAACGTCACATCTATCTCTCGTCAATTTACTCCACGAACTGAGCCCAAAATTACAATATTATACCGTGCAATCAATCAACAAACGCGTGGGCACAACGTGTGGATAATATAATGATTTTTAGCGATAATCATCAACATTCAACTCCAATGCACCAATTATAAAGTTAATGCTTAATTATGGTGATTTTCTAACTCATTTGAGAGTTTTTGAAACCTGTATGACGTGTTGGTGAAATTGATTGGTATGCAGGCACTTAATTTTGAAGCCATTTTAATAAGCTGTGTGTGGTTACTAGTAGCCATGTTTTGTAAGAGTCGCGTAGATTTAATAAAATGTCCCGTGAAGTCAACTTCTTGGTTCAGGGTCGATTAGGTTGAGTTACGCTTGCTGCGTTTGGTCTGTAGATGGGTGACCATCTTTACATACCAAGACCCCTCCGTGCCTCGGAAAGCAAGTTAATCCGTTGGTCCCGGATGTCATCCGTGGATTTTTGACAGTCGTTGCGGTCGTCAGAAGCCCGAAATTCTGAAAACCAGACTTACCCAGGGGTATCGTCTTACCCAGTAACTGTCCTGTCGAGGTCACACAAGCAGTGGCACCAAGTAAAATATTGTAAAGTGTAAAATATTCAGAAGGCTTGATTGTTAGCTAGGCAGATGATGATGAATACCTATGTTAGCTAAAGAGGAGTAGCAAACAGTTCGCCAAACATCCAATATACATGTACTTACAAGAAACCTATGACCCAATTTCTGTTTATACCGATAAACTAATCACTTTAAGAACATAAATCTTGCCATTAATATGACTTCTATGTAACACTTTATGTCCAATATCAATCCAATACAAATATAATAACTATAATAATCACAACATACTCAACCCATCAATCAGGCGAACAGAAGGTGATTACAAACGTTTACTATAGATAATTATCATTTACCGTTAGTCACACATCGTTACCGGAGGTATGTTTAATTTATGCAGATTCGTTTCCGCTGTGCCCTTTTAAATGGTTTATATGTAACAAGTTAAAACTTTCAAAAGTTTTAACTGGAGGCTAGTGCCAGTGGAGGCCTTTAGACAGTCTAGCTGTTTTGTCCCGTTAAGTTCCTAAATCATTTCAGCTGAAGGCCAATCGAGGTCATTAGACAGGCCAGCCATTTTGTGCAGTGTTATGGTCCTAAAACATTTAAGCTAGAAGCCAATCGAGGTCTTTAGACAGGCTAGTAATTATGTTCAGCTGAGTTCCTAAGAGGTTTTAACTGAAGACCAGTAGAGACTCAATTGGGTATTTACTAATATTATTTTATTATTTATAAAATTGGCAGAAACCAATGACCATTTCTTAAACGCCATCAGTACTGAAAAACAGCACCCAAATCGCTTGCTAGTGAAAAGACAACTCCAGACCCGTACACAGTCGTTTCCTGTTTTAAAACTAAAAATAAAAGGGGCAATACAGGATCCCTAGCAACACATCTCTGTCTGTACTTTTCCGAGAACTAAATACATAGATGTACCCAAAATTATACGGAATCATTACATGGCTCTCTACTCTACGCTTTACATAATATTTTCAAACAAAACAATATAGGACAAAGTTGCGTATGTAAATGTTTATTACTCAGTAATTTATTAAATATTCATTTGGACCTCAGGATTGAATATAGAGTTCCATTAAAGAGCTTTTAGTTGTAAGCTCTCAGACTTTACAAGTACACTTGGAGTTGGTACCTAACAAATAAAATTAGAAATTATTTTTGAAATGATAAATTATAGGTACATGATTTTATTTCTGTAAGTACCTAGTAGTAGAAATACTTTTACACGTCAATAATATTTTGAAAACTATATTAGATCAGCATTTCTGACGTATCTGACACTACTCAGAGAAGAAAGCCGAAACAAATTTTAAAGTCCAACCATAATATTGGTCAGATCATGTGAAGACCATGTAGATCGGTGTCTGAAATGGTATTTTGAGAAAAGAACCACACAGATTTAATGGACCTGTCTAGTCAGTGAACGCATTTGTCTGATTAAATTGTCGTTACTTACGTTTTTTAACTTGTTTCTGAGTAATATCTTTGATGTTCAATCTTTAAGTCTTATCAGTCAATTAAAAAAAATCTGTGCGGCCATTTTTTATTTGTAATTTTTTTAAATAAAAAGTGTTTTATGCTCATTTTCAGGTACTAAATCGGTTAAACGTACATTTTAAGTGTTGCTTGTTTCTGGTGAGCCACCCATCCACTGCTTTTAACTGCCAACTCCTAAGTAAAAGGCGTCTTACCAAAAAAAAAAAAAACGATGCCTACATGCCTAAAATCATATTCAAACATTAATGCCATAAAAGTATCTGTCAAATAAACCCAATTTCATGGACATTAAAAACATTTTCCTACCTCTAAAACACCCGATACTAAAACAGGTCTGAATTCGCAAAGGGCAAATTCAGGCAGATTATTGAATGCTTAAAAACCTCAAGCTTTAACACTGTATAACCTTTTTGCTAAGTAGATTGGATGAAATGAAGAAAATGATGAGATGATAAACCCATATACAAACCTGTCTTTCCACTAGTCCAAAACCTGCTCTAGGATGCATATCCAGTACGGCTCAAAAATTCTCCAAGCCAAGGGCAAGTCTTCCTTATCATTATAATTCTCCCCGGTCCACTCTTTGATAAGCAATGGTTCCTGTAGCACCATGAAACATGAGACTTCAGGAGCTAGTGCAAATCTTCGGGTCCTTTCGATTAATCGAGTCTGGTTAAACCACACTAGATCCGATGCATTTAATTCATTAATTCATACTAACAGGATGAATGCCGCACGGATCCATCGATCTGGTTTAGCTACGCCTGCCGCTGTTTGTCCGTGGAGGGGAGACCATCTTTATATACCAAGATCCTTCCGTGCCTCGTAAACCATGTTAAGCCATTGGTCCCGGCTGTCACTCGTGGATCTTTGACAGTCGTAACGAGTCGACAGAAACCCGAAAGTCTGACAACCAGTCTTACCAAAGGGTAACTGGATAGTGGGGTCAGATAGGCAGTCGCTCCATGTCAAATACTGGTATTCAGCTGCACCAGGTAAGACTAGAAGCCGACCGCAACATAGTTGGGAAAACGCTACGCAGATTGATTCATAATAACAGGAAACTTCCTCCTATATGAAGAAGACCAAGATTTGTACACAATTTTACAAGACCTCCAGGCGTTTTTCCAAGAAGGCACCTTAGAGGTGAGATAACCAGATGAACCTAAATGTCAGTAGGTATTTCACACCGAGCGCCTCTGACCTCCAAACCAATGATATATGAAATGAACTGAATAAATCGATTCAATCTTTTTCATGATTCGATTCTCGTAAGTTCAGTTATGCACTCGATTTCACATAAATTAAAATAGATTTTTCACGCTGAACGATGTAATACGTTACTAAGGGCGGACTTACACCGTACGGTTTTAAATGGGCGATTTGCAAAGGCACATATGTGCTGCCAAGGAAGAAGTAATTGTGTATTTTGTCAAGCCTTTTATAAGTACTTACCTGCGACATATTTGCCTACTTGCTTCAGCTGGAGGTAATTGGTTCATTTTGGATTATAGGTATTACAGGAGTATACTGGGTGGCAGAGGCGTCGAAGGATTTTCATAGTTTCAAAATCATGTACCTATGTACTCAATCTATTGTAACAGGTTGTGTGTCGATGTGCCTGCCACCCGGTACATTTGCATTATTATGATATCATAATTTTGTCTAGTAGGTGATGTCAGCACGAATGGCTATTGTATTTACTATCTGGCTGTATTAGTAACCTTACTACGTCGTCACAACAATTAGAGGAACAGATAGACGAAAATTTAAAATGATTTTATTCTATAATTTCATATGCATAAAGTAAAAAGCTCTTATTTTAACATCAGTAACAGACACGTCAGTTTTATTTATGTGTATGTTATGTATGTATGTATGTACGAGTATGTATTACAAATAGACATTTCGATTGTATTTATTTGTATGCGTAGATAAACATTTGAAACCTTTTCTGGCACGTACCTACTCTTCCGACCAAATACGACATAACATAGTCGAAATACAGTACAATTACCTAAGCCAACACCGAACGTACGTAAAACGTGATATGCACATAACAACGAATCAGGCACAAAGATCCAAATCGGGTATTAAACACAGTTGATAGCCCATATTTATGAGTAACGCAGTGACCTATATTTACAGCGATATGTTATCTGTTTCATCTGATATACTTAATTTTCAGTAATATTTACTTAGGCCTATTATAAATATAAAGTCACATCCACACACACAACATCACAACGACAAAGTCAACAACATCTATGTACTAATTAACACAAGTTAGCAAACGAATAAATAATTTAATTTGATTTTATAGATTTGAAAGTTAAAATTTATAACGCAAGTTTGGATGGTGTTGTTGTTGATACACATGGAATGCAATAAATAATAGAGTATTGTATTTGGTTAGATGAATGAAATATATTTTACTAAATTAACTAATAAATATTGGGTATATCGGGTTAAGAATACAACAATCCGTTCCATTACGAAAATAGCTGATGTCACTCGGAAAGCTGCCACGCTCAAATGGAATTGGGCTGGACACATCTGCCATATGTCAGACGATCAATGGCCCAAACTTACGACCCAGTGGGTCCCGCTTAGTGGCAAACGACATCGCGGCAGGCCCAGACGGAGATGGCGGGATGAGCTGGACTCTTTTAATAAAGATTGGTCCTTGTCAGCTTTGGATAGAGAGAGGTGGAAAGAGAGTAGGGAGGCCTTTGCCCAGCAGTGGGACGTTATAAGCTAAAAAAAAAAAAAAACTAATAAATATTATAATAAAATGTTATACACAGTTGGCGCAGTGGTTAAGCGATTGACTGCTGCGCTGTGTGTCGTGGGTTCGATTCCCGCACGGTACAAATATTTGTATGACCTACAAGTAGTTGTTCCGGGTCTGGCTGTTTGTGTATGTGAGTTTAAATGTTTGTAAACGCACCCACAATACAGGAGAAATTCCTAGTGTGGGGCAACGTTTAAAAAAAAATATGATGTCAAAAAATTCCTGCATCGCTTTTGACTGGTACTGTACCCAAGAAGCTTCCAGCAATGCTTAGCCCCTGGCGAATGTAAAAGCCGGCCCCCTGGGATAACGGAAAGTGTCAATCTGGCGTTTGGACATTTCGTGGAACAAACCATGTATGGTTTTTTTTTTGGTTGGGTAATCATCAAATAACTTCTCCCGATCTGGTTGGAGCAGGACGGCGTGTCAGACTTTTACTGACTAAAACCCACCCGTGTTCCCTCAGTTGCCTGTGTGCCAGGGGTCGCGGTATCTCTTTCGAACAACCCGCACCCCTGGCAGGCATCGGCCCTTGCGGACCCCACCAGTTGGTGCTGACATCTCTTTGAGGCGCGCGTGGAACACAACGCGCCGTCGACCCGGGCTTGGTCCTTTCCGGACATCGAGCTACCCATTACTCGCCGTCTGCAAGCCCGCGCCTACGGTGGCTAGGAATCAGCCTGGGATTCTCAATGCCCAGGGCGTCTCCCGCGGTGACTACGGCCGTGAGGGCGCATATACTGCCTAAACCATGTATGCTTGAGCGCCCAAACTCCGGAGTTTTATGAATATCCTATCCATGGGTCATTCGGCTAATTATCTCTGAAGATGATTTTAATAATCTATGAAAGTTGTACAGCTTTAAAAAAATATTGAAAAAAGATTCAATCAAAATTAGATAGGTACTTTATCAAATCCGATATAAATTCTAAAAAAAAACGGACGGACAAGTGCGAATCAGACTCGCCCACTGAGGGTTCCGTACAAATTTGGATTTTTGTTGATGTTGTGAAAGGCGGGGGATATTTTTTTGTGATTTAATTACTAATGTATAGTTTCAGATTTTTCCCTGTACTTGTAGTAAAACGATATTACTATTACTATAGATAGATATTACTCATTTGATTTTTTTACAGTTTCAAGAGACTGCAGACCTGAGTTTATGGTTTTAATTTCAATTCGACTCCTCCACGCGTTCCCGGGATAAAGGGTCTTGACAGACAGACGGCCAGGCAGACAGACAGATGGACAAGAAAGTGATCCAATAAGGATTCCGTTTTTCCCCTTTTATGGTACGGAACCCTAAAATCAACCCTTAAAACAAAACCGAATTAATATTCATTGAAACTCCAAACCCTTTATAAACCCATACAACAAATCATTATAAAATTAACATAAGAAAAAAAGTACAAGAAAAAATACCATTATCATTAAAAACAGAATCGCTGACAACCCCATAATGTTTATAATGAGTTATATAGACAAAAACATGGCAACACTCCGTTAGTTATTGATGCCAGTGGAAAAAAGGTTAAATGTTAAGGCGTGTTCAGACGCAGTTAGCGAGAATAATTTAATTACCTATAAATATTTATGTTTGACCGCTATCTGGTGATATGTAGTTAATGAGAACTACTGTCAATAATTAATAGACTAAGAATTCCGAATAGACCTATTTTATATTGATGAAGGCACATAAAAGGTAGATTTCCGAGTAACACGATAGATACTGGTATGTTTTGCCACGTACGTAATGTTATAGAAGCCAGTGGCTTCATTGTCATGCATTCGTCACACTTTCTCGTAACCTTCTGACACATATCATGTCGCTATCCTCGAAAGTCATCTCTAAAAAGTCGTCATAAGAAATCAGAGGGACTATTCCTGTATTTTTAAGAACTTTCGCATACTTAACTTAGTCTCAAACTGTAATTTTTTTGACTAAATTTTAGGTAAGTATTTTGCCATTAATTGAGCCTATCAGTCCACTGCTGGCAATAGAAATCTCGCTAGTTGCGGAGTTCATCGCACAAGGCAACCTCGGTATCTTACAATGACAAAATCTCATCGAATTCACCATAATACAAATACGTAGCAAAAAAGTAAAACCCTTTTCGCTCACATATACCATACTCAATAAAGATACCTAAGCCATTAACCTTGCACAATATACCCTCTAATCTACTATACATGTCTGCAAGCGCCCTTACCTAAAATGTACATCGGTACTGGGCCCTCATACATTCCACTGTCATTGTGCTGGCTTTTATTAGCTTTTGTCACGCGCACAACTTGGTCGAGTGGCTCAAGCGAGTGGTTTGGGCGAGTAGCAACGCTCAGGTGGGTTCTGACGGTGTTAGTAATGCGGTAAATTAATTATTAATGGATTTTAGAAAGGAGTGAATAATGAGTAGTTTGCTTGTGATGGTGTGGATGTTTAATTATTTATGTAATGTTTGTCGTTTGATCTTTTAGAGGGTTTAAGGGTGTTTAAAGTGTCGTTGAAACTGTGATGTTGTGATAGCTACAGTTTGTAAAGATAACAACAACATTTCAGTATTTTATTAATCGCATAATGTTGCGAAAAGTTTATATTAAAAGTTAATTGCAAATACGTCACGCTTTCTGTGTTAAATAATGTATTAGCTTTAATAAAGAAAAGCATTTCTCGTCTTTTATAAATCAAATTCATCCTTCACGCTCTCTACACACTTTTATTATTACAACCAAAGTCAATTTCGTAGTTTCTGCGTTACATCTCGACAAACCTCTTGAGAATCTCACGAGATTAAATATTTGATTTAGTCTCGGTATTTTTCTGATGGTCTGGTAATAGCTTTTCATTATTTTCTGTCTTGTATTATTATCGGCATTACACATTTCTCGCCTTGAGCGAAAAAAATCGTACGAAATGATTCATATGTATGAAAAGATGGATCTCTTAACCTCATTCCAGCTCGCTGATCCCTAAAATAAACGAATCGTTTTTATTTCAGCAGATTATAATACATCAAAGACTTAACGTATGACCGAACCTACACGAGTACGATTCTTACTAGATTACGGACGTAACTCATCGCGATTCGACGTTTATACGTAATAAACATGATATTTTCGGGTACACATTTCAAAATTTAATCTACAATTCGTATATTGTTCGGTTTGGGGGTCGGCGGGTGAAATATTAGAACGTTTTCGTATCGTGTAGCTAAAACGTTTTATGTTATGTTTAATTGATTTTCTTGGTGGTCTTGATAGAGTTTAGTATTTAATTACCACGGCGCGCGTGTTATTAATGGTTACACGATCCACTTTTGTCGATCTGATTGGTTGATGGTTTAATAATGAATTGACTTTTGTTGTACACGCTATGTAACTGTAGGTACACTGCTATCTTTTTTAATTAAATATCTTTTATTCACGAAATAGTTGTGGCACTGTTGACAGCATGTTCTTTTCCGATATTTTTTTCTGGTATGTTCTGCAGGTTTTAGGTTTATTAGTTCGTGTCCACCGGGAGGGATCCCCCTAGAACGATATATAGGGTGATTGGAAGATGGGTGCAAAGCTTTAAGTTGAAGATAGTATAGACAATTTAGAACCATTTAAGCCATGGTTGTCTTAGACGAAGTCTTACCAATTTTTTTTTTTTAATAAGGTTTAAAAGACGTATTGTACAAATTTTTTATTTTTTCTGAGCTTTAAATGTCTGTAAAAAAAATGTCTAATGACACAGAAGCCTAAAACATGTTTTGCTTGATTGCTTACACATTATTTTAATTAAATAAATAAAAAATGAATTCATTTATCATTCAATTTGGCCATAATTATGCAGTTTACATTAAATTTTGAGAATTTCCGAAAAAAAACTTAAAAATTTGGTTAAAAATATTTGGTAAGACTTCGTCTAAGACAACCATGGCTTAAATGGTTCTAAATTGTCTATACTATCTTTGCCTTAAAGCTTTGCACCCATCTTCCAATCACCCTGTTTAGTGATTTATTGTTGATGTTCTTCAGAAGTGTCAAATGCGTAGACTCAAACCAGTGGGGCAGTTGCGTAACACACATAAAATGGCAATTGATCGCAATGCCTTTCATTTTGACAGCTCAGCCACATTCATTGCGATGTTTATATTGTTGAGCAGACGGATTTTTCAAACCTATCATGCATTGGTTAAGAAATTTTCTTCAAAACCACGTGTAATGCAATTAGGGTGTAGATGTATGAACGCCGCCTGCTACAATCTTTACATACTCCTTAGTATGTAAAGATTGTAGCAGGCGGCGTTCTGTATTTCTGCCTACCCCCATGAGAAGAAGGCTCGAGTTTATGTACCTATATTAGTAGTTCGTGACAGCTGGACGACTAACAGGTTAAGTTACTAAGGCTAGACAGATATACACTTTGATTGATAGCAAAAACATTCAATATTTTATATGCATAATAAGAATTACAACAAAGACAAAACGCGCCGTATCGCGTGCCGTTTACCTTTCTAAGAAATTCGTAAGTTCTTTTTGTAATATCACTTAATGTCAAAATATGAGACAGTAAATGATATTCCGCAGACACACGGCATTATGTACCGTGAACGGAATTTCAGTACTAAAGTTATGTACATAACGTTAACCTAGGTTACCTTTATAGCGTTGACGGATCAAAGGAACCAGAATTATTCTGGCAAGTGCCTCGGTATATAAGTACCTATAGATTTTCACCGTTAATTTTCCTCATAATAGCGCTAATGTACCATATTTACCTAAGATGTCTAGGTATGTTTATTTTACGCTTAGAAAAGGGTTGTAATCGCAAACAGAAAAAAATACTAAAGAAACTGCTTTTTACCATTTTGTCATGATGATTTGACGATCGATACTGTAAATAATTAAAATGTTCGAGTTAGTATTAAAGTAGTAATTGTCGTTATCTATAAAGTTTTAACGCAATTTAAGTTCTCTTACTATACAATTTTCGTCTAGTTTTGTTTTTGTTTTCCGATAGAGACCACTTGATTATTTCCTCCAAGTGTAGCACCAAAAGATTATTATTCTCAAGCAAATAGAATATTTTAGAGACTTCATAAATTAAAATAGCTATTTGTTCTATGAAAATATTCTCCGTGTTTTCGGATTTAACTTAAAAACGCTAAGTAGTGTTTAGACAGGGCCTTTACAACGCCACTTGCAAAGGATTTATTCTTAAGTGTTTGAGTGTCATGTACGTTTAAATTTTACTAGCAAATTCGCTTTAAATATTGTTATTTGCAAAGAATAACTTAACGACTTTACGTCACCTTTTTGAAATAATCGACATTTCGCCATGTAAGTAAAGGTGGCATACCTACTATAACGTGGCATAGACCTGGAGATGCAGAATATCATTATCATCATCGAAATTAAAAGAAAATAAATGAAATGTTTATGAAAAGAAATGAAATATTTATGAATGAAATTAAATTAAATGCATGTAAGAGTGAACCAGGCAACACAATTAAATGATAAAGAAATACAACTTTTGCTAGCTCCATCAACATAAAACATATTACTTATACGGAACCTCAACATTAAAAATAAATGCATCATCGACGCCTATTTGTTTGTTTATCAAAATTGATTTTATGGTGAGAATAAATGCTATCAAATACACCGGAACAAAATATAGGATTATTTGTCAGTTGTCATTATTTATATTATGATTATTGTCATCCTATTGTTATCGTATTAGTGTCGATGTTGTATTAATAATAACTTTTTATTAAAAACTCGTAAAGTTTACGACAATATCAATGTGGATAGGTTTTTGAATGTTTTTTTTTATTTTCTTAAATATTACTATGTCGGAACCTTTTGTTGGATGGGGTCTCCACTTTAGAAAACATGTTTGTGTTTTCTGATACTATGAAGAGTATAACTAACAATGTCTTCCTATTTTTATGTGTCCCTCTTCTAGGCAAAGGCCTTTCCTTTATCCTTCCAAAACACCCTGTTTTGTGCGGGCTCTGGTCACGCCGGCCCTGAAAACTATCAGATCTTCATACCACCTTTACCGTGGCCTACCGCGCAACGATGTCCTTGTGACGATATTTGTCTATCTCCCTGGGTGCATTCGCGAGACGACGAATCCAGCTCACTCCCACTTTAGCCTGGCTGCTTTTTCTCCATTATCCACTACTTGAGTTATGGAACGCAAGGTGGTGATTCTAAATCGATCCTCCTAATTGTTCTACTTAAAAACTGTAAACTGCCATTAAGTTGCTATAACTAAACCGCAACAGATCGCGTTAGAATACCTTTCACATAGAAAGATGTGATGGCAGAAAATTGTAGCAGATTCGAGTTAACTAGTATTCCCTATTACGGTCAACATAAATAATTTAATTTCTGTTATAAACTGAATCACATAGATCAGCTAACTATATGCTAAATTATACAGTTTACAAAAGCACTATATTTAGCTAAAATGACCAGCTATTCGACAAGCCGAATCACAAAGCTGACGCTTCAACGATTTTGAAAACAGAAACCTATTACAGAATATTTGAAATGCGGTTCCTGCTTTTCTAAATTGCCTACAAACTCGACCTAACATAAATTAACATAAATAATAATTCGAATTGGTTATTTACTGTTTTTGTACTAAAAAGGTAATTATTTAGTGCTGAGAATTGAGATTTTGGAATAATTATATAGTTTTGAAATTACCATGCCAAACTAAGCTAATTGGAACCGGAGTTATAGTATAGTATAGTATATTTATTTCCGAGTATATGGTACATTATGATCTTAATATTATTAAAAAGCTTCACATACACTACCGTTGCCGGTGTAGAAATATTTAAATTAAAGTACAATTCCCATTTAGTTTGAAATGACTATGGGTAACTATTATTTTTTAATACAATGTCAAATTTTATTAATTAAAAACAAAAACTTAAATATATTTATGAATGAAATGTCAAATGCCTTAAATTTAAAAAGTCAATCCACACTAAGTACCTACTGATTACATGTACCTAATGTCAAAATGTATAATTAAAAAAATCGTGAACTGAATAAAAACAGTTGTCTAAAAGCCAGGCAAATATTGCTTTCTTGAATTTATTAGTAGGCAGCACTCTGATGCGTGAAGGTAAATTGTTGAAAATTTTGATTGCCATACAATTGGAATTCCTGCTATACAAATGCAGTCTCTGGCTAGGTGCAAGTAATTTATTTGGGCTTCTACTGTTGACTCTTTTAGAAATGTGTTCATACAATGGGAACATGTGCGAATACCTTTTTATAAATACACAAATTTCAAAAATGTAAAGACAAGGAAGTGGAAGAATTTTTAGTGCTTTAAATAATGGGTTACCGATAGTATTCTTTTTTTGTCGGGAATCTCGCAGTTGGCCTTGAGAGGCCGTGACTGCTTAACCGGTGTTTCCTGGGGCTGCCATTAAGAATTAACTTAACGCCTCTAGCCAGGGTTTTAAAACTACTTAAATACTAGTCGACTGCACGCTGAGGGCACCCCCTGCGGGGAACGGGCCTCGGCTCAGGGTGTCACTGGTAGGTGGGACAGTAAGTGGGGACAGGCTGGATCAAAATATTTGCATTATTATTATTAATCGGGGAATTTAACTCAGCTGTGGCGCGGGCTGGTGCTTCAACGAGCAAGGGTCGGTCAGGGGTCTCGACGTTAAGCGCCGTTGCTCGGGGTCTTTGCGGGGCGCGGCGAGGTCGGAATGATTACCGATAGTTCAAGACCATTCGCTTTTATAGTAAGCAAGATGAAGCGGCCATGTTTGTCGAAGAACCGATGGCCGGTGGAACAGACGAGTCCTGGAGTGGAGATCGCGTATCGGCAAGCGTATTGTGGGACGCACTCAGCTAGATGGACCGACGATTTTAAAAACGTGGCTGGGACAGACTGTACGCGTAAGGCGCAGGATAGAGTGTTGTGACGCAGCCTGGGTGAGGTCCAGCATTGGAATTAAAACATTTTAAAAGAGTAACGGTGGTATTTCTTGCCCATTCTTCTCCATACGAAACTACAGTTTGTAAGGGGCGACTAGAATCAATTCTATTTTAATGTAAACTTTGACGTTTAAAAGTGCCTTTTGAGTGCCAATTTGAAATAAATGCTTTGACTTTGACTTCGATTGGCTGAGTTGATTGACCATGCTTAGCTATGATGACATCATAGCGTCATATCATCTTCTTCCTTTATATTATCAATTATTTGATATTGATAGTAGCGTTGGTTGAGGATTGATTAATGTTTCTATACCGACAACCATTTGATGGCTACTCAACCAACCATTTTGCAATCTGGGTGTGTCCAAATATTAACCAATAACGATGGGTATATTATTGAAACGGAAATATTTAACTGATCCTGTAAACAGCTACATCCATCCAAAGACAAACAGGTGAATCCCTACAGTTACCTTGGATGTTACTACCGACTGCTTGAATTCAAAACTAGTCTTTGATTTTTTTTATTAGAATAGCATACTTTTATTTCAAACCGGAGTCCTTAGAGTTACTAATAATTTTACTCATCTTCTACTGTTAGTACTTTACAGGTAAATAAACGATAATGAATTAAAAATTCAATGAAATAAACATAAACATATACAGTCAAAATTCAGCGTGGAGCAGCATCCACCTCCGCAAAAACCGATCTGCGAAGTTGGATCTTTAAAACCTGTTTCGAGCACCAAAACCAATGAAAATTAACATGCAATAGCAGAACCATCTGGACGTTCCTTCCCACTTTAGTTCCCTTCAATAAAAACTCCATCAAACCCCTCAGTGTTAATTGACTAATAACAGAGAAAGTGCATAATTTACTTCATTATGAGGAAAAGCCAGCGGCCTGCGATAAGTTAATGTCGGTAATTTATTCCAGAAAAGCATTAAAATAGGAACATTTTATTCGAAGCTTGAAGCTATTCTGTAGACTAGAGTTTAATATTTATGAGATGTTTTTGCTACTAAAATTATAAAAAAACATTTATGTCTAACAAAATAAGGTTAAAAAACAATGTTTTTTACCAACAGAGCACACCCACGAAATTAATATCACCAAAGCGTATTCATCCATACATTTTTTCTCAGCATCATATCAGCCGAAAGACGTCCACTGCTGGACATAAGCCTCCGATAAAAGGGGGGGATTTGCCATAATCGCCACGCTTGGCAGGCGGGTTGGCAATCGCAGTATGGTGGTCAAATACATAGAGAACTTTGCTGCCCATTATCTAGTAAGTCCCTTAGTCGCCTGTTACGACACCCACGGGAAGAAATGGGATGATGCTATTGTTTTACGTCCGGCACCACACGGAACCAACATTTTTTCTAATGGAACAAAACCATTTCTTACTCTTTTAGCTTTAATCTTTTATTGAGTAGGTTCAATGCATATGTATGAGAATAGATAAAGTAGTGTATGAAACTGCACATACTAGGTACCTATTAAAACAGTTTCATAAACTGCTATTATCATATTGCGGGTCACTAAGCTAGACACAATGGAAAGGAATTGATTTCATTGAGGTTCTATTATAATGTGTTACACTGGAAAATAAACCTGAAAGGATTACCAACTAGAATAAGGGTTAGAACTTAATACATCTTAAAACATAAAAATAATAGTTTAAAAAACTAAAAAACACGTTTTTAAACTATTATTTATTTTCTATTTTTTAGTTCGGCTAACTACATAAACGTGCTTTTTTTCCTTTTTTTTCATTTTTTAAATATTTTTATTTTTTTTTCATATTCCTGACAGCAAACCCTTTCATTTGATACCCATATCATGGGGGTGGATTTCAAACAGCCAGTCCACCATCTTGGAGAGGCCGCCATATTGGATTTGTAATGACGTTTCTTAACTAGTCATGTATTGTCATCAGAACTCAGAGCGTGTGCACAATTTCATGTTAATCGAAGACCGGGAAGTGGGTCAAATTAAGATTCCAAGATTTTCTTACATACATAGGTAGTTAGTTACAAGTGAAGCTAATATAAAGCGTGTAAAAACATAGAAAGGGGAAGCTCTTGTAAGTAGGTTTAACTAGAAACTACACGGATATTTCGTTCTTGTTACGAACCTCGCCCATTCTTCCATAATTCCTACCTAGCCTTTTCTCATTTCTTTCAAGCGTCTCAAGAAAAGTCTACTACGCCCGAAAACCTTCCATTAACCTACAGAAATATCGGAAGAATTTTTCCTTGCTAGCCTAACCCCCTCGCCGCGATCTGGCGGTCTGAAGTGGGCCGAAATATTTGGCGTGCCAAGTGCCCTACACAATGTTCGTCACGGTGTCTTCGTCAAAAATGTTGTCGAAAAACTGTAAGTGGGGGCCGCCGTAATTAAACCTCGGCATTTGACGGAGAAATTCGTCGATGAGATTGTACAAAGAGCTCAGCGTAGGAGGGTTGAAAGGGGGCTCGTGCAATTATTTTTTACGGGGCTTTGGGTGTTAAATTTTTGTATTGATGTAGGTGAGTGCGGAAGTGTGGGATGGGTCTGAAAACAGAATTATTTTTCTTTCTGGTGCGACTTTTGTTTGAAGGTGTGTGATCATTAAAAAAGGAGGCTGAGATTTGGATGCTCGTAATGCATTTATGTGTTCTGTTTGTAATCTTCTGATTTCCATTACGTGCAGAGGAGACAGGTTTTTGAATGCACAAAATTTTTCTTACAATTTTCAGACCGTACGTAAACATGTTGGTTTACCAAATTGTATACTTTTCGGAAAGTAATTAGTCTAAACTCAAGTTTACAATGGCCAGCAGCTACTCAAAAAAACTAATCGATACATACAAATAAAATTTAAGTCTTTTTTTGTAATATCAAAATAAAAGATTTATCGTCTTAGCTTCACTTGTATGTTTGTTTGTATGTAACCGACTCCTTAGAGCGTGATTTTGACCCACTTTAAACGGTCAGATTTCATTGAAACTTTGTAAACTTATCGAGGACCGATGACAATTCAATAATAAAAAAAAAATGACGAAAAATGAAAAAAAAAAACACGTTTTTGTAGTTAGCAGAGCTAAAAAATAGAAAATAAATAATAGTTTAAAAAAACTAAAAAAGTGTGTTTTAAACTATTATTTATTTAGGAAATGCATATGAAATGAAAGTAGGTAAATACGGTACTAAAACCAACACAACAATTTTCTTATATTTTGTCTGTCTGTTTGTGACTGCTAATCTCTAACAGCTAAACCGATTTTGACAAAACTTTCACTGGCCGATAGCTGATGTTATAAGCAGTAAGTGAATCTAGTTTTACCTCCGGAGCACGTTCCCGTGAAATAACTTGTGCCATCCATGCTCGCGAAGCCGCGGGGGAAGCTAGAAAATGTATAACGTAATTGCCAAAATTATTGAACGTAATTGCCAAAATTATTGAAGTAAAAACTTCTTTAGGCGCGTTGGGCATTTTTTGAGAAGGGAAAAAACAATTGAACTCGCGACACTGTTACTGACACCAATGAAAACACGAACTTACGTACGAACAACGTTGAACGTACGTTGAACGTTGTTTAATCTGACGATTCAAAAAATACACACGTAATTGTTCAAGTTTTCACTTCTGTCGGCACTCCCGGAGTGCCACTGTTTTTTTTTTTCATTAGTTTTACATTGGATCATAACGGGCTTGTAGATTGGATAAAATAATCTATTCCATTCTAAGAAGACCTATCATCAAACAACAAAACAAACGGGCCTGACATTATTTGTACGAGCCAATAATGCTCATACAGCAAATTATGTTTACGCTTACCTAAATTATAATTACTCAATTCAGTCGGACATAGAGAAAATGTACCGACAAATCCTTATTCACAAAGATCAACAAAGTCTTCAAAAAATAATTTGGAGAGACTCCAAGAGAGAACCACTGCGAGATATGCAGCTGTGTACCCTAACATACGGGACCAAAGTCGCACCATTCATAGCGATGCGCACTCTCCAACAGCTAGCTAAAGATGAAGGCAACGCTTTCCCGCTGGCCCAAAAGGCGCTACTTAACGAATTTTATATGGATGATGCCATCACGGGTCACCATACCATAGAATCAACAAAGAGACTGCAAAAAGAGTTAAGCGAACTACTGAAGAAAGGTGGTTTTGTTTTACGGAAATGGTCCACGAACGAACCATCTATTCTCAAAGAACTACAAAAGGGACAACTAGTTCTCGTCAGGGAAAATAATCTACCCCCAAGCAAGTGGGCTATGGGACGCGTAGTGGAACTGCACCCAGGCAGCGATGACTTAGTACGAGTAGTCACGCTCAAGACACAAAATGGGATACTAAAAAGACCCATAATTAAACTAGCCCCGCTACCCATAAACGAGGTATGCGGAAACACTGAAAAAGTGAGCCCAGAAACTAAGCACGGCAAGCAAAACAAAGGGACTAGTAAACCCCCGAAAAGGGTAAACAGCTTGCTTATGATGTTACTAGTAGCGATTACAACATTAACCTCTGGACTAGCAGCACCCCTGCAACATTTTAAAATTACTCGTTTAGCTGAAAACCAACCAGCTTACCTTGACCCTGTCGGAAATATCCAACTAATTCACGATGAATGGAAACTTCTGGTATTTTATAACCTGACAACGTTCTGGCAAAGTACGACAATGGTACAAAAATTCGTGAATCGGATAGGTCAACTATGCGACACGATGCCTAACGAGCCATGTCACTCTACGACACAACAACTCAAGTTCGAAATGAACCAGCTGAACGAGTACAACATACTACTACGGTCTCAACATCAACAAAGAAGGCGACGTGGCTACGTCAACGGCGTAGGAAATCTTGCACGAGCCCTGTTTGGTGTCCTTGATAGCGATTTCGCCGAAAAATACGCTCAAGACATACAAAAAATCAAAACGAACGAACAATATTTATTACAGCTGATAAGAAATCAGACACTGATTATCGAGGCAGAAAACAACGTCATCAAGAAAAATGAAGACTTCGTAAAAACGCAACTGGAAGTAATTCAGAAGTTCATGAACGATACGAAATATAATACGGCAGTGATAGAAAACAGATTTCAAATAATGAAAACAATGAACGACGTCAACGCTGGAGCATTAACTGCCAGTTTACTCATCTCAGTACTGAGAAGAAATCAAGAAATGCTCCTGGGTGCATTGACAGATATCTACAGAGGCTATCTCGACATGAAATTATTCACACCGGAGCAGCTATCTGAACAACTTAACTACATTACCGGCATTATACCGAAAAGATTAATGTTACCTATCAAAAAAAGCGATGGAGCTAACATAAAAAATATTTACAAAATTATTTATGTTAAAGCCCGGCTCACCGAACAGTACTTACTCTTCGAATTACACATCCCGTTACTAAGTGATGACGAGTATACATTGTATCGCAATATAGCTCTGCCTAGACAGCTAACTTCTAACCAATGTCTGATGATAGAAACAACAACACAATATATTGGAGTCAACTTCATAAAGAGTACCTACATACAGATGGAAGAAGCCGATCTTCAGCAATGTACAACAATGACGGCGGACAATCACATCTGCCACGCCTCGACAACTATCCGCAACTTGCATGGATCCACGGCATCTTGCGAAGCAAAAATACTCAGTCAAAATCTAAATAACATAACATGTGATTGGGTACCACAACAATGCTCTGACCAATGGATAAAATTACAGAGACCAAACATATGGTTGTACAACTGCATCAATGAGTGTACGACGCGCATAGTATGCGAAAATCGAATTACAACAACCATTATAACAAAAGCGGGGCTCCTTGCCCTAGGTCAGGATTGCATACTTCAGCACAAAGACGCTACAATTTATTCACATAACGTTTTTAGTAGCAGTACCAAAATTGGAATTACCTTGGAGGTACCTACTATTGACTCGCCAAATGATATGTGGAATACGTTCAAAAACACAAAGATCGTGCTACCGAAACTGAACTTATCTAATGAACACAGATCGTTAGATGACCAGATAACCACACAAAAAGGACGAGAGAGCCTACCTAGCGAACTAAGTGTCCACGACATCGGCAATTACGCAATAAGCACTTTGGTGGTGGGAGGAATCGTCGCCGCTATAATAGTTTGGCGAATAAGAAGATATCTTTTGGCGCGCAAGACAAGCCATACCAACACGAACAAGACTCGAGAGAGGACAGAAGATATAGAACTGAAGGAGATTCCTACCTACGCTAAAATACGAGGGCGACATTCAGAAAACTACAGTCCGCCGCAAACAGGAACAAGATTCAAACTATGATGAATTATTTAAGAATTATGTTTTGCTTATTGTTTTGATTGCTTTTATTATTTTTGTAACATTTTATACTTATTTAACTTGTAACGCAAGTTTGGTGATCTGAGTACGTATATTTTTCCCTCGGGAGCATGTACGAGCCAATAATGCTCATACAGCAAATTATGTTTACGCTTACCTAAATTATAATTACTCAATTCAGTCGGAACTAAAACTCCGTCACGCGCTAATGTGCGGGTCGATAATTACCTAATAACTATAACATTAAGTGCGGCTCAGATAAAGAAACATATTTTTAAACTGTTTCCATAAATAAACTATTAAACTTAACAGTGGTTTGGTGTAACTTAACTAACTACCTACAATAACTACCGGGTATCCGTCAACGACGAGATAACCCCAACATTATTGTTTGCAGAATGAATAACTCCACCATTTGTTTTTTTCATTCATTAACAACCCACATCAAGTAATGCTAGAGCGTGCCAGCACTCTATACAAAACTAACTCAAAAACTATGAGATCCGTTCTCATAAATTCAATTAAATACCATAATAATTTATTATTGGATGATACCTACCCTCATACGCATTGCAAATGTTCGCGGCAACACTACTCGTAATAAATCGTGCTGCTTAAAATTATGGGGTTGCCTATGTGGTTTATGCTTTTGTTTTTAAGGGTAGTTATTAAATGTTGGTTTTGTTTGTATTGTGTTTTTTTTTTGTGAAGTTATGGGCTCTTGAATTTTATGGTATGTAGTCGTTAATAAATCTAGGCGTTTTTTTCTTGGTGGAAAGGATTTGTTCGCTGGGATAAATTAGCAAGGCAAGTTTTCCACATCTTGTGATTAGATCTATACCGAGTGGCATTGACATCGAGGTGAAAACTGAAACCATGAAGCCAGCACATGATTCTAGATCTAAAAAAATATCTGCTGTTTCATAGAAAAATGCTGCTCTTTTTTTATAAATGACGAATGATTTAACAATCATGTAGTAAATCCATGATAACAGGTTGCTCGTCGATGTCCTTGCCACTCTATATTTTAATTGTATCTATCTGTTTAACTGCACGGACTGCAACATCTTCTTATGGATTATATTTTTGAAGTGAAAACATCTTTAGGCGCGTTGACCATTTTTTGATATGGGAAAAAACAATTGAACTCGTGACACTGTTACTGACACCACTGACAACACGAACGTATGATCGAACAACGTTGAACGTACGTTGAACGTTGTTTAATCTGACGATTAAAAATATATTTCCTGACGATTAAAAAAAATACACATGTAAGTAATTGTTCAAGTTTTCACTTCTGTCGGCACTCCCGGAGTGCAACTGTTTTTTTTTCTATCTAATATGATTGTCATAAAATAAGCTTTCACGAACAGAGTTATTAGTACAAAAATGGTCAGTTTAATTAAGGACGACGTCTGAAGTAACCCAATCTCCCCAGATGACCAGCATCACAACATTTAAGTCCTATTCAATTGGCAATTTAAAGATTGAAAACGGAAACTCAAAATCATCAGCCCAGTAATTTATTTCATCAATGCACCAGAAAAACAAATATCACCCAAATAAATTGTATAATTATTAAACAAAAATCGACTCCCACGCCGACACGGGCGTATAGGCGTCCTTTAATCTTATAACCCATAAATTACTCGCCACGTCAATGCGTACACGGTTTTTTACTAAAACCTTCTTTTTTTGTTCGTTGTTCGTTCTCAAATATTTCAATAACTCGATAACTGCCTGCTACCAGTTAAGCCCGCGTTATAGGTGGATCAAATCTAATCTTTTATCTCACAGTATCTTAGGATGTTGGTTCAGTGGGGGTACCGAGCTATAGATACGCTGAGATTTATAGGTACGGAGTTTCTTTAAATAATGCTTTTGAATTTATTAGGAATAAAAAATGGAAAATATTACTAGGTTATGTAAATCGGAAAAAAAATAGGATAGTTATTACAAATATTTTATTAAATTATTCATCATCATCATCATTTCAGCCGAAAGACGTCCACTGCTGGACATAGGCCTCCCCCAAGCTCCGCCACTTTGACCGGTTCTGTGCTTCCCGCATCCAGCGGAATCCTGCGGCCCTCACAAGGTCATCGGTCCACCTTGTGGGAGGCCTTCCAACTTTACGTCTTCCGATGCGCTGCCGCCACTCCAGAACTTTTCGACCCCAACGGCCATCTGTTCTGCGTGCAATGTGCCCTGCCCACTGCCACTTAAGTTTGGCAATTCTTCGGGCTATGTCGGTTACCTTGGTTCTCCTGCGGATATCTTCATTCCTGATTCGATCACGCAGGGAAACTCCAAGCATAGCCCTCTCCATTGCCCTTTGGGTGACTTAAATTATTACTTAAGTGAAAATAAAAACGCGTTTTTACGTAACTTATTTAAAACTTCTATAAAAAGCACGTGGCGTTATTGGACGATTTCTCAGTTTTATAGTTACTTATCAGTTTAATTGAATTATCTAGTTATTAGCTAATAGGCTAGATTGTAATGTGAATAAAGTATCATCAATTTTGATATTTTGTCATTCTCTAGTAGGTTATATTAAAACTAAGTATTTATGTTTTCGTTTTTGAATAATTAAGCTGATTATATTTATAAGTGCCTTCCTCCAATTGAAACACGATTCAAGTTTTTAACAAAGGACAATAAATATAGACTAATAATTATATAAAAATTAAATTATAGTGAAGCTACCTATGTTACGGTCTGATTAATATACAGTGTCCACTTTTTACAGAACTTTTCTAGATACAATACAGCATTATCTCGTAAAATCCAAACAAAAACAATAGTCTATCTTCACATAGCTTATCCACCACTACACCCCGCCCTGAACCTCTGCGCGTCGATCTTCGTGTGTGATCCGATATCGACGCATCCCATTACTTTTATCGGCGCGTGCGCAACTCGTCCGCCAGATAATGTTGCGATAAGAAGAGCTTGTTAAAATCTTTTGATCTGAAACCTGCGTAGGAGTGTTATTAGGAATATTGTTTCTCATTTCTTTATAAAATTAAACAAGGTTTGGTGTCGCGTTGAAACAGAATTACGTGAAAATCTCAGAAAGGAAAGTCACGGTTTACAAATTCTATCATTTTGAGTGAAAATCTGTACTAAAGTAAAAATTTATACTGTACGCAAAATGTTTTAAATGAAAACACAAAATTGTAATTTGTATTTTCCGTACAAACCGACATGTGCCTGACTAATAAAAAATTATGCAGAACTAGCATGCAATCAATTTTGATTTGACATCTTCCTTCACGAGCAGCGCCGCTACTTTACGTTCATACATAAACTCACACGTTTTTCAGATGAGGGTAGGCCGAAACTACACAACGCCACCTGTTACGATCCGTACATACTTTAACACCGCCACCATTGTCACTATTTAAAATTTTCAGGGTGATAGTACCCGTGAAATTGAAAAACTTTCTCCAAGGAACATGGGTCGAAATATGAAAAAAAAAATCAGACCTCCCATACAAAATCGATCAGCTGACTATTGATTGCATGGGAGGTCCGATTTTTTTCATATTTCGACCAATGTTCCTTGGAGAAAGTTGTTCAATTTCACGGGTACTATCTCTCTGAAAAATTTAAACGGTGACTAAAAATTTACCTTGTATACAGGTATGTTTAGTTTTATGACAACTGTAGCTGTAACATTTTTATTTAATCGATTAGTGCCATAAAAATGCATTTAAATTTTACATTTTCAAATTTCGCGCGTAATTTGACGAAAACGCTGGACGCAGTAGACGCCATAATTATTATTGCTCTGTGGGTATGACGTCAGTTTACTAAAAACAAATGCGCTGATATTTTGTATGCCAATTAACTTTATATTTAAAAAAATGAGTTATTTTTCTACTTATCGTTGGTTTGCTGTTCTTGAATGCAAAATATTATTGAAATAAAAATTACTATGGTTACGAAAATAATAAAAGTACAAAAGTTGCTTAGTTGACATGCCGAAATAATATGGCGGGTACTATTTCATGGTGTTTGAAAACAGATTTTAAAAAAACTGTAATCTTTAAATTGTATTTTAAAATTTATTTTGTTGTTTCATGAACTAAAACTAACATTTTCAGACTGCATTTTGTCTAAGCTATCTCAATAATATATTTATAGATTTTTTTTCGTATAGAGTTAAATATCTACCCTATTATGTAAGAAAAGGTTTCGCCTTTAAAAAGGAAAACATTTATATGTTTACCTCATACAAACACAACATCTCGTTATAAAACCTACCAATTAAGATCAATCGTTGGATCTTCGTAGGAGTATCAAAACGCAGTCCTCCTTAACATTACATTCAATTTGATACTTATTTTGATTGCTCAGATAAATCAGAATCATTTAGATGAACGAAAATAGTTTGAAGATAGGTAGACATGGGCGTTTTTACATCCTAATTGAAATGAGGTTTGATACGAATCTCGACTGAATCAGATTAGTTTTCACCCACGGATGCGCGACAAAGGGACGAGATTTGTGTAGGTTTTTCATTGAATTGGAGATAGTCTAGTGTCAGTAGCAAAAGTAGAGGTTTTATTTTTAAATAGGAATGATTTTATTGATTTAAGTAAAATAACCATGTCCACTGCTCTCAAAAATGGTGAAGGAAAACATCGTGAGGAAACCGACATGTCTAAAACCAAAAATTCAAAGACATGTGACATCTACCAAACCGCACTGGACCCGGGGATGGATTACGGACCATTCCTTCTCACCAAGAGGATGGCTGTGTCCCAGAAGTGGGCTAATTATAAACCATGTCCAGAATAATTATTCATGAAGAGGAACGAAAAGGAAACGGATCATGACAAAGTTAACCTGTTAGAATACCAACATCAATGGTACAAAACTTACCCTGGAATTTGGTACACAGAAATTCTGTTCCGCATTGAAACGATAAGATTAGAAGTTCGTCAGTAAATTTATCAAGTCTTAGTGCTCATATACACTAGCAGCACGGGCCAATCGCAGAGGTAACTGCAACCGTCGACATTCGTTGGCGTCGTCGACGGCTTTAGTTTACCTCTGCCGTTGGCGCGTGCCGTTCTTGTGTTCTCCAGAACTTATTATGATAATCTACAATATCTTACAAGATAAATAGAAAAATAATATAATTAAGTATGTCAAAAATACATCGGCATTTTTCAGAAAACACGGGCTTCTTACTTGCCCGACCATTCCCACGTGACAGAGCAGGTAAAAACACACAACAAACGCACTTTTATACAAAAAACTTTCATTAAAACATCCCATTATAAAACTAAACCCCCCTATATTAAAATATAAACTAAAACAACACATAAAACGGCGCTAGGGTCTAAACAATAAGCTCCTCTTTATTGTACTGGGTAAAAGACAGTCGGTAGCGAGGGCGCCGCAATGCGTCATAATTCGACTCTGGTGACTAACTGCCTAGTTTTCAACGGGATAAGTTAGGAATTATTGGACGAAAATGATTAGGAATGGCTGTGAGAATTTATAAGTTATAGATAGATAAGTACCTGGTGCTGCTCTATACATAGTGGAGAGTCAGCTGCATTCATCAAGGTAACTTTACACGTCCTACGATTTCGACTTTTCCTTACGAAATCCATATCTGATTTGTAAATGCTTTGTAGACTTACAGATGCTTCGATTTGTTGACCATTTTCTATTTTATTCGGTACGTACCTATTTGTTGAGAGGCTATCCTCCCATATCTATTAACGGTGTAATTTGGAAATATTGTATTTTAAAAGAAAAAGCCGCGAAGTGTCTTACTTACCGGCTTTTTTCCATAGGAGTTGACCAATCAGAATCGTGTAACTAGCTTCTGACGTTTCATAAATTTGAATTCTAATGTGTACATTTTATCATGCTTCGAAATAGTCTACTGTTGAATAGGAATTTGTTTTTTTTTTTAGCAAACGGATATTTGTTTTATAGCGATAGTTGTATAGTATGATGGATAGGATCACTGCTTTGTGGATGGAGGTGACTTAATCACCAGGGTTGCAATTAAGTCACCATAGTATGTACACTATCAGAGCCCTTCAGCTTATGAGTTAGATGAATTGTAACGTGGGATGAAAAGGTAGTGTCGAGACGAGTCCTCGCTTAGATTTTAATTTCACTTTTGGTATGGTAGTTTTTGAGTAGCACATGGTTACGTGTTGAAAATCTAATGTAATTAGCTTAAGTGTCATAATTAATGTGTTTTCTGTGTTTTTTTTTCTTTTACGGACATTCTTGGGCGCTTCTTACAAACGTCTTAAAATAAGTTTGAAATCGCAATCACGCAATGGGCAAGCGACTATGTTCGTTATGTCTTTGAAAATAAGTTTATTTATTAACTAGCTTTTGCCCGCGGCTACACCCGCGTAGATAACCGATATCGCGTAAAATAGAAGCCTATGTCCTTCTCCATATCCCACGCTATATCTCTGCCAAATTTCATGACGATCGGTTCAGTGGTTCAGGCGTGAAATCGTAACAGACAGACAGAGTTACTTTCGTATTTATAATATTATGTAGGGATAGTAGTGATCAAGATTTAACAACAGCTTTTGTATAAATAGAATATATCATAAGAATAGGTTACAGTTAAACTTGAACTTACACACACACAGTCGCCAATTACGGGTTAAACAGCATTCTCAAACTTGCAGTTATAGAATTCAGATAGGTGTAGATAGTTTAAAGTAGGAAAATACGGCGAACGCTGGCTTGATAGAAACTCATTCAATTTATAAGATGAAGTAGCCAGAAAATCCACTAAAAACAGTTTTCCACCATTTTATTTCCAATAAAAATCCAAAAAGACGCATCTAGTGCCGCATTTACCGCATTAAGACAAAGCGTGGTTCCCCTCCAAGACTAGAGCTAGCTGCTAGACCAACCACAAGTCTAGGTCTTAAGTACTAAAGCTGTTTCTAGGTAATTACTTTCGCGACGGGACGCTGGGATCAAGTGACATTAAATTAATTTTAAATGGAGCGTTATAGTATTTTGGTGGATGTTCTTTAGTCGTTTCTTGATAGTTTTATTGGTGGCTGCTCAATCTAAGTTCTTGTTAATTGGGGAATGTTTTATGTATGAGTAATTTCAACCGGATTATTGTAAAACTTAGGTAAGTATTTATCCTATAGTCAATGGTTTTCTCCACCCTTAGGTAAAAGTAACTATTTCGGGTTTTACTCATCGAACAAAATGGAGGTTGCATGTGTCGAAATTTATAAACATGTTTTGTGAAAATTCCTACAGTTTTAATATTTTGTCTAACATTATTATCATCGGTAGGTATCTTGAAGATTTTACTGATAGGTACTCATATACTCAATAGTTCAATGTGAACTGGGTGGTAGGTTTACAAAGACATGATCATTGTGGACCCTGTTGGGCACAGCCAAGTAGGGGAGGAAGTTAGGGAAGTTGATAACTTAGTTATTATCTAGGTATATGTATATGTCACCGTAAAATTGTAAATACCGTTAGATTATAATCTATCTCGCGAGATTGTGAACTGTAACATACTGCTTACAATTTAACGCATTATTTTTAGGTAGATTAAAATCAATCGAAGTGAAACCATCAAATTGTAAACTGGTATCAAGACGGATAATACCTTGCGCTATTACTAAATAGTCAAGTAACTGCCACTAACTTGGAAGTAGCGCTCGCCGGCCGCTGCCGGGGCACCGCTCACTACGCTCGCTCGGCTCGCGCGCGGTTGCTCGTAATTCTAACCCAACCTAACCTATTCGGTCAGTAAGCAGTGTGGTGCAGTTTACAATTTATCGACAGTTTATAATCTCGCGAGATAGATTATAAACTAATGGTGTTCACAAGTTGAAGTGACTGTTTTCAATGTCAAAATAACAGCTTTTTACTAAATACGATTGTTGAAATTTTTGTCTGTCTGTATGTGTGCGCTACTGCTGAGGACGAGGTCCTGGATTTGATTCCTAGGTCGGGCAGAATGTTATTCAGTTCAATCTGGAATTTCTCAGTAGCAGTCCGGAGTCTAGATTAGGGCCCGGTTGATGGCAATAGACTCGTCCTCTATTACTTGGGACTTATACATAACTGGCAAAATGTGGGTGTACTACAGGTACACCTTTGCCTACTCCTACCATAACATCACGCTTTATTTCCCACAATGCGTGATGTTATGAAGTTACACTTAAGTGGACATTTCTAAAAAAATTAACAACCAAGCTCGATGAAGTTCTTCTTAGCAAAGCAGTAATGAACTTCAACATATTATGTTGAACTGATTCTGAATAAGACTCAAGCCATAATAAAAGTAATTTATTGATTCCAAAACAATTTGCCCAAATAATTTTATTCATACTTTAGAAAGTTCAATAAACTTGGCTTATTACTGCTCTTAAAGCGCTAATAAGCTGATTATATTGGAGATTTCACTTTGATCCAATATTTAGGTTATAGCTGTAAACGCACGCGTTTCCGTGGGATGGTATTATATTTTAGGTACTTCTGTGGAACGTATGAATCATGTTTAGGCAAAGTTTTTGTTGCAGATGTCAGTTAACGTCTCCTTATTAAAACCTCTGCCAAACCCTTCGTGAAATACAGATGTAATTTTATGTGTTTTTTTTTGTTTTAAGTAATTGTTCCTTGTGGGTCTTCTTCGTCTCCATGTTTAGTATTTTAGGTGACGGTTTTATTGCAAGAACGTTATAAATAGCAATAAAATTACTCGCTCAATGGCGCCGCGATGTTTGGATTGATTTATTATACCTTTTAATGACCAGTTTGACGTAGGCCGTTTTAAATGAGATCTCTATCTTTAAACGTTAACTTTGGCATTTTAGGAACAGTACCTTGATTGACCCCTGTATGCCTATAAAATGGCGACAATGCCTTTTTACAAGGACCGATTATTTTGTATTTATATCTCTTCCTTTCACTGATTTAATGCTGAAATTATGAATGTTGGATCATTTTGATAATTATGAGTCTATTCTTTGAGGAAAAAAATCTTGAATTAGGTATGTAAAACATAATGTGGCTATTTGCAACCAAGCAGGCTCTTTACTCTGTGTAAAAAAAACATCAGGTCTCAAAACGGTGAAGGAAAATATGGCGAGGAAACCGGCATGTCAACCGTATTAGATTTGCGTGGTAGATTACGGCCCACTCCTACTCATAGAGAGAAAGCCTGTGTCCCAACTGTGGGATTGTCATAGTCTGATTATGCTAATGTGGCAATGCAAAAAGTGACCACTAAGATGATAGCAACAGCGTTAAGGACGTGTAAAGCTAAGCCATGTTGCACGAATTGAAGCAGAAACATAACGGTATCAGCACACAATCATTTTATAGACCCCCAAAACCCACCACCAAACATAAGGACATAGTTCCACTATCCCTCCAAGAAAAACGCAATAACATAATGAACTCTCAAAGTTTGCGGTAAGTTTGCATGGGGGTGCGTATTTTTGGCGGCAAGGTCACTGGGACCTTCCGCTCAAACAAGTTTATTATGTAGATAGTTTGGAACTGAGTTAGATATTCTGAACAGCTCCTTGACTATGTTATTGTTTAAATATTTGATCGGAATATTTTATATTGTTTGAGTGGTTTAGTTACTACGCCTTGGTCTCCGCGAATTTAACTACGCTAGGTTTATAAGCAATTTATCACCGTTCTTGATGCTAAAGTAAAGCCACACAGTGCTTTATTCTCAAAATAGCAAGTGAGTCTTTAATGGACTAATCCTCGAAATGCCTAATTTTAGAAATGGCCTTTTTTATAAATACTTAACTCCTAAAAAGTCTAAGTATTATTGAAGAAAGTAATAAACAAACAGACGGACTTAATATTGCAATTTTAATAATACTATCATTATTATCTCTTGTAAGATTGACTTATGATACAAAATAGTTTCAGGTATAAGAGCACCTACTTACTTACTTAAAATAACATCACACCTTGTTTCCCCAGAGGGTAGGGCAGAGATGTACCAATACCTAGTACATCCCTATAGTCCCTTTAGTCCCTTTAGTCCCTATAGTCCCTATAGTCCCTATAGTCCCTTTAGTCCCTATAGTCCCTTTAGTCCTTATAGTCCCTATAGTCCCTGTAGTCCTTATAGTCCCATGTAATAGGGGCGAGTCTGTTGCCATCAACCGGGCATAAATCCAGACTACGGGCTGCTACTGAGAAATCCTAGATAAAAAACCCAATAACACTTTACCTGACCTTGGAATCGAAACCAAGACCTAATCTCAACAGTAGCGCTTGACCAACGAGGCAGTCAGTAAAGTAAAAACTTGCATGGCAAGTTAGGAGAAACTTCAAATAAAATCAAATCAAAAATATTTATTTGCTAGAATATGGTACATAAGGTGTTACAGTGATTTTTTTTCAGCATATCCTGCCATAACATGGCGTACTAACATAAACATAAAATCGATGTATTACATAACAGATTATTTATTAAATATTGATAACACAGCAACGCTCCAAGGCCTTGGGCCCTTCTTAGGTAACATCGAGTACCTTGATACACATACCACGCTCATCTCTAATCTTTAAATTATTTTTTAACTAACACCAATTAACAAATTATTTTTAAGATCAAAGGTCAGTATAACCTTTGATGTTTACTGTATGAATATTCAACGATTGCGGTAATTTATGGTTATTTGGTACCTTCGTGGTTCTTACTCACAGAGAGCTGGAAACTAATGATACTTCCATCTCTCTAAGACAAAATAAAATGGGACATTTTGACATGTCCGTAAATCTCGGTCGGTTATTTAGCGTCATTTGGTACTTACACTGGTTCCTCATAAACAACCCATAACATCGTAAATAAATTTATTATTTTATAGTGTTTGTTAGTCAAGGGATGATATTTTATTATAGACGTGATAGCTAAAGATATGGGCCGGTTTACGAGTATGTACATTTTGTATGCGCAGTAAAATGACATGCTTATTAATATGAACGTGTGTATGTAAATGGTTAACGAAGTAAATGGGCTGTTGCTGTCATAACCTGATACATGAATACATAGAATACAGAATGGGTTAGAATTATGGTTGATGTAAGAACCAAGAAACGGATTTCATTTTAAACAATATTTCATTCATCTTAACAGAATAGTTCACTTTTCAGTATTGAATAATTGTCCTTAAGTCGTTTGTAAAATAAGTGATCAACTAATCATTAGTCCTAATGCCAGGGTTGCTTTGAAATAAACAAAATTTTCACTTGGCCTTTTTCTGTTTGTAAACAAGCTATAATTAATAGAAAACCATAATTTCTAGCAGAAGATTTTAATTTATGAAGTAAAATACTCCAGATTTTACTCCGATACTAACTAAAACAAAACAGCCCACGATACAGCATGATCCAAAAATATTGAGTGACCTTTCGACCTCAGTAGAATGGTTCCCTCGGCCTTGTGTAGGCATTTATGTTTATTGATGCGTCAAACGGCCCCGTCTCGTTATTTATTTGAATGGATTTCATAAATAAGTAATGCAATGTTTTCCATGATCTACAAGAGAAATTTCTTTCATATTTTTCTTTTGATTTTTGTAGTTAGTTGTCTGTAAACTGAGATGGTGTTTGGAAGATTTAGAGACGACTGGTTTTTATTGGAATAGTGATAACGGTAAATTGATATTTTTGTTTACATTTCGCTTTTTACTTTGAACAATTTTCGTGTCTGACATGTTAAGGTAATCTGACAACCAGACTTACCAAGACTAGACTTACCAAGGAGTATGGTGTCGGGGGGGTTGTGCAGGTCAGATAGGCAGTCGCTCCATGTAAAATACTGATATTCAGCTGTATACGGTGAGTCTGGAAGCCGACCTGAACGTGTTTGGGAAAGGCGAGGTAGACTGATGATGACATTTAAGTGATAGGTACTTACAATGAGGTTTGGCAGAAAACTCGAAATATGATCATGAGCGAAACCATTAAAAGAAATAAAATAATATCAATTTTCAGTGCTGTACCACTGAACATTTCTGAAAATGATAGTTCTGTGTTGCATCCCATACCTAGTACTCTCTTCTTTAACAACAGTTGAGGACCTGGCTAGATTCAACCAAAGCTATGGCACGGTATTTAAAAAAATAACAGCTACATAAAGTTACAAAGCCAAGTCAAAATTACAAGACAACAAAATATTTTTATAAAAATACCCAGTCAAATACTCTTCACTATCAAAACCCAGCACAATACAAACCTCATCCATCGCACCCGACTTCCCCCACTGACACACTTCTTTAACATAAAAACCCGGTACACGACAATTTTCCGTGACGTTGAGGCATTCAAACGAAGTCATTTTGCTTGCATTTAATAAAAATAACACTTTTTTTTGAAGCGAGCTCAAAGTAAAGGGTTCTCGCTGAAGTAATCGAGTGTCATTACTCGACTATGAATAAATTACGCAAGTTCCAGACCCGCTTTGGGTGTTGGTGTAAATTTTGAGCGAAGGAGATTTTGTTTCGTATTTTTTACCTTATTTCATTTTTGTAAATTGCGTTCCTGTTTTAATTTTAAGAGCTTTTGGTGCGGTACTGTGTTTTTGATTTGACGCTTTTGGTATACGAAACTTCACTACCCCTTTTTTAATAGGTGATGAAAAAGTTGGTGATTATTTATGAATCATAGTCATAAATATTCCATTGTAAGATCTATCGTGGTTAAAAGGTACTTTGTTGAAAAGGATGGTAAAATAAATATATATTGGTAAGCAAGCCACAAATACTAAAATAATACTGATAACACAATCACACAAGCGTCAGGTTAAGCTAAGATATATATACTGACCTATATGCTATCATAGCACGTTTATCTTGTGAGCCAATCTTTTTTACAAATAAGAGGCTATTTAAAAACACATTTACACCACCCATCACGCCATATTTCTATCAAACCAACCACAAGTTGTATCGTACGGAGCAAGTGAAATTCGTTATTACATCACATTCGAACTCGGCCCGCGTTAAAATTGCCAAAGCCCGCCGGCAAATTCACCCAGTAAGACGGCTTTTTGGCTTAAAAAATATTATTAAAGGGTTAATGTTAAGGGTTATTCATAACACTTTAGCGTTACAACGGTTTACAAAAAAAGGTTCTCCGCTGATATGGAGTTTTTGGGCAGGATTTTGAAGACATAAAAGTTCGTTCGTGGCTTGAATCGCAATGTTCGAAGACGGATGTTAATCAAAGTGTGTCGTGACAGTTTATGTACTGGCAGCCTAAGCATTGTTAAGGGTTTATTGGTACTTTTTAGTGTAAGGTGAAAGGGAGGCCTGTAAATGTTAAGGTGTTTTTCGTTTTGTGAGCGTCGCGTGTTGATTTGTTGGAGAGAACGAGGGTAGTTTGTTTCGCACAAATTCTTTCGTGTAAATCAAGTTTACGGCCGGTGAAGGGTGAAACTTGTTACGGTGAGTGGTGAACTGCTGGTAATCGTCTTGAGAATAAAGGTGTTGGATAAAAACAAAGGTTATTGGCGATGAGGTTTACACATTACCTGCTACATTCACCAATAGCCTATTTGCTAACCTGATTTTTTTCGAAGGGGTTGGCTGAAATATATACCTACGTACACAAAAAAATTGTCAGTTACCTAAAGCATAAGTTTTATTACATTACATAACGTAACATAATATCACGGCTTGTTTCAAGGGTTGGGCAGCGGTGTAACTATAGTAGACACAAATTCGCCAGTTATGTTTAAGTCCCATGTAAAAGAGGGCGATCCTATTACCATCAATCGGCCACAAATCCTAGATAGAAATACTCAATAACACTTTGCCCGACTTAGTGGTCGCAAACGCTACAACTGAGCAGACCATGTAGTCCTAGGTTCACCTAGTACTACATGGTCTGCTCAGCAGTACAGTAACGTTTACGACCAGTGGTCCAACGAGGCAGTAATTTTTATTAAGGGGAACCTAGTCGCGGGCTCGAAGTCACTGGTGGGCCTGGCTAAAAATCACGCTGTCTCACCAGGCTTCGTGTCCGACAGAGATAGTATCAGTGATGAGCAGTTAGACGCTAGTCTACAGGCACAACGTTATTCAAAAATCAAAAATCAAAAGTCATTTATTCAAACTAGGCTGAGAGTCAGCTCTTTTTGAACGTCAAAATAAAATTACATAAGACAGTCCCCCCAAAAACGCCCGCCCTTCACCACTTCCTAGTGCTTTAGCTGGGAAGAAGAAGTAGCGGAACAAACTCCCCAGCAGCACAGCTGTCTGTTAAGTTAGAAGAACTTGTTTCTATACAATAATACGTAATAAAAATTACGAAACACAAAAAAAAAAAACATAAAATTTGCCATATGTCAGCTAGCACACGCCAATATACCATCAAAAATTGAATCAAAAATTGAAAACTAAAAATAATAGAAAATTAAAATAAAACGTAAACAGAACTTCCAATCTAAATAAAAGCCTCTAGGCATAAAGGGCATGCCAGCTTACATATGTAATTCTGCATTATGCAAATATAGCTATAAGTAACTTATAACAAAAGTTAAACTAGGACCTCTGGACTAAAATTATTAAAAACTTAATACAATTAACAATAACAAAACCATGGTCAGCAAGACGACCAGTCACCACGAGCAGCACCCGTTCACGAGCATAACGCAAAGATCAGCCATTGCCCCCCTCGCCATATTTGAGGGAAGGAGGCAACCCGACCCCCGACGCTACCGCAAGCAGTGACATCTAAGGGAGCATGACGAACTTGCTGCCGGTTGCACTGGCAAGAATAATCATGAATTGTCGAGGTCGCTAGCTAACTACATATTGCAATACTACTCATTAAAAAAAAAAAAAAAAAAAAAAAAAAAAAAAAAAAAAAAAAAAAAAAAAAAACATTGTAATGAGTAGATTAAGTCATAAATAAATGATAAAAAAAGTAAAACCTGAATTATACAGTTAGATAAAAAAAAAGCAATTATATGAAATAACATAATGATATAACCTGTCAGTGGGTAAGCTAATTCTGGTGAAAGAACACAAACATTGAGTGAGATGCAGGATCATTTATAGTAAAAAATTCGCGAAAAAATTTAAAAAAGTCCTTTGGGAGATCGGGTTTTATGAAAAAGCCAATGCATAGATCAATAACCAATAAAGTTTATTTAACTTTTCGATAATTGAACTTTGTCGGTACCGACTTGGTTTTGGAGATTTTAAACTTCTTTTATTACTTAAACACGCTTAAAGTTAAGTAAAATTAGCAAGAAAAACGAATCTTTGTTGGCTCCTAACTTTTTAATAGATTTTTATTTTAGTATTCTGTTTCCATACAGACAATATTAATAATGAGACAAAACGATATCATATTTACTTTGGATGTGCCATGTCAGACAGTGGAGTAAAACATTCCCGAAGTTTGAATGGAAAAAATATGGACTAGGTTCACCTTAATAACTAGCTTTCACTAGAGATTACGCCCGCGTGGAAGTCGATTTTTTTTATCCTACGGGAACGTATTACTAGGATAAAAAGTATTATATGTGTTAATTCAGGTTATAATCTATCTGTGTGCCAAATTTCATCCAAATCCGTTCAGCTATTTCTGCGTGATTGAGTAACAAACATCCGAACATTCACATTCATAATATTAGTAGGATATACCTATAGTATATATATAGTACATATTATAGGATGTTATTTGGTAAAAGGTGAACCTATTGTAAATAACTGCACAGTTGGACAAATTCAAAGAAAAGAAAAACTGCTGAGTACTTTTTTTACTTTTTAGAAGAATCTAAAAGTCTCTTTGCTTTCTCTCCTTAAAAGATAGCTAAAAGTTGTAATGAGCTGTTTTCGAACACTCCAGTTCTCTCATAGTCTCGGCTATCTAGACATTCGAGCAGTTTTATGTGTTAAAAAAGTACCAAGTTTCCCTATTTGGTGATTGTATTGCGATTTGCTAGTTCTTTTTAAATGGAATCTAGATAAAGACAAAATAAAAAAAAATCACGCCTTTCTGCACCAAAAGGGATAGACCCTTTACAGTTCCCAATGCTGGGAAACAGGCCTCCTCTATGTGAGAACGAGCACCACGCGGGCCCAGGGCGGGTTGGTAGATGTCACATGATGTCTTCGAATATGTAGTTCTAGGATATGCAGGTCTCCTCATGATGTCTTCTTTCACCGTTTTAAGAGCAGTGGTGAAGAAATATTTTACACAAAGTAAGACGCTTGTGTGGGTTTGAACTTACGAGCTTTAACTCTTAAGTCATGGCCGTTACCATTAGGATACTGCTCTCAAATACCCATACACTTTAAAGATGTATAGAATACTCACATTTTGCCATTAATTTTGCTACAGTCCTATCTAATTTCAAGTCTGTTGCCACCAACCAGCACAACTCCAGGTAAAGATAATACACAAGATAATACAATTTAGTATCGGAACCGATAGTAATTGTGCTAAGATTACATCTGATTTAAACCTAGATAGGAACACTTATCGCCAGGTGTTCCCGCCATCTGATATATTGGACCGTTTAAGAGAAACTTTATGACTGCGATTGTTACGTTATTTACGCTCAATTGAGATATTTTGACTTGATAATTTAATGCCGCTTGTTTAAGGCGATTTATGCAATAGGTCACTGGCTCCTGGCCTATGACTCCAGTGTTAGGTATTTCCTGATCGTATACAGTGGGTTTTATTTTATTTGGGAAAAAAACAATACTACATTATATGCAATACTTATCAGTAAGGTATATAAAACAAAATCAATGGAATATCCACAAAATTTTCCACATAATATATTAACAAATAGGTATGCTATGTTGAGCGATCATCGGTAAGCTAGTTATTTTCTCATTTAAGGAAACATTTTATAAAATATATCGTTACAAAGTAACTAGTCAGTTATCGCAAGATATACTTATCCGAGTTGATCAGTACATCAATAACTTTACCTAGACAAGCATTTTTATTTAGCATAAATATATCAATATCTAAGAAATTTTCATTGTACATTTTCATGAGACGCTGAAGGGGAGCACGTTTAGTCTGCGTTTGTCCGGCATGATGCCTGATCAAACAATCGGTAATCGCGCACTCCACGACGATGAATAGATCTAGGAACTACAAGTTTAATATCATTACTAAGGTCTATACAATTTAGATTATTATGTTATAAGTAGTGCAGTTTCATTACTTGCAGAAGCATTCGTCTCTACTCGAGAGAGAGTAAATTATAACTTGATAAAAGGTCTTCGTAAGTCAAGCGTGGAAGTTGGCATCTGAATTGCATAGTTCATAAGAACTTTCGTTGTACTTTTTCAATGGCTATTTTATACTTATTATGTAACGGATCCCATATCAGACAGGCATATTTAAGCTGAGAACGAATAAGTGAACGATACACATGTAAAAATGTGCAAGGGCGCCTAAAGTCGGCAGCTGTTCTGAAAACAAAGCCGTACATTCTAAATGCTCAGGTTATGATGTTTTCTAAACCTTAGGGTTTGTCACTCTGTTAAGTATAGTCATATTTTAGGTTCCACTTACGGTATAGTCATATTTTATTGTAGTTTAGGTTTGGGTTAGGTTTCAAAGACATGCCAAACTTAAGGGTATGGTACAGATCATCAGACTGAACGATTTTCTCCATGAGACCAACAACATGATCGCGAAAAAAAATCTACCGCCCTATACATATTTAGGTCGAGTAGGTACGTGTTGAAGTTTTGTATGGGACAGTTGATATTTTTTTTGTGAGTACGATGTTCTACCCACGGAGAAAGTTGTTTAGTTAGAGGGTCTGTACCATACTCCCAAATTTGGCAGGTGTTTGAAAACTAACCCTGTATCCACACAAATAAAAATATAGTAACGTACTCAAAACTGTACATTGAATATTTTTGAATAAAAGTAATTAGTGCGAGGTATGCGAACGAGTCTGATACCGAAAATATAGTATTTTGAATTTTTGTCCATTTGTCTGTATACAGGATGTAACAGAAACCATTGCTATCCTTAAGCACTAAAGATAACAGCTGATATAGAATAACTATACATAGTTGAAACTATGTATAGTTATTCGTGTTTCGTTGTTTTTAGTTAGCTGAAGCTCAAAATTAAATACTCTAATAATTGATACCAAATCTTCGATTTTATATGTTTCTTAAATTCAAATCATAACAAACGTGTCACCGCACTACGTAGGTCAATAAATTTCCACGTTACTTGCCAATATCACGATAAATCTCTTCCGAGTGATGTGATGTTTATTTCAATTTGAAAAGTTCGGTTTCTGGTATCAATGTATTAAAAATTCTAATAATATCCGAACATGTAAAGATAGGATTAAAAAACCCTTCCAATATCGTTTGATATCATCCAAAGAAGCCGTGAGTATATACCTTTTCCGTTACACGTTGTATATCTTCGGATTGGAGCAATAACGGGTGAACCGAATTCAATGAAATTCAGCACACAGATAGTTTATAACCTGGATTAAAATAAAAAGTACTTTCCATCCCGGTAGTACGTTCCCTTGGGATATTTTCTGACATTCACGCAGGTGAAGTCGTGGGCAAAAGCTAAATAGACGGATAAACAGAAAAAGGTTTTATGTATGGAGATTGTCTCTTACATATTTTTTTTTTAGCATAGTGCGAATAAATTGCATGATTATAGAATATTGTAGTGATATCTTTGACTATCCACCATCCACCTATCATGGGCTTGAAAATGATCATAAAATTGACGGTTTATTGAAACTCTTTTAGATATACATTAACACTTATTGCTACAAAGATTACTAGCCTTTGCAAAAATAAATAACATCTTATTTTCATCGCCAATAAATGTTCAGCCTGAATTTCTCCAGCCAATAAGCTATTCTTTATCTTGCTGAAGCACAAAATAATTCATGTTTTATTGACAGAACACGAAAAGTATGAAACAACAGATAGGGCACGGAGTCTGATAATAAATTCAGCTTCAAAAAAGTGTAAGATATCTAGACTAGGTCTTTTAATATTATGGCTGAGGAAGGTTTATGGTTGACTTTGATGTAAGATAAAAACGAATTTTCTATTAGAATTTTGTGTAATTTTCCGATATATTTTTTTCACGCTTTTAATATGCAATTCCCTATTTTATTTTAACCAGAATTACAAAAGCACTTTCACTTATTCCACAAATCGGAAATGAATAATTTGACTTTTAAGTTCACTCTCTGACACTATCTATGGATTACAATGTATTATGTAAGCATGAGTATAAGCTACGATATGAAAATTGTGTTTTCTTTCTCCATTCATAGATAACAAATGAAAAGTATTATCAACCAAAAGCTGTCGGTGGTGGCGAAAATTCAGTACGAATTAAAATAGCCACAATACAAGTAATTTTTAATAAATTCATAACCCTTTCCGAATAAACGAAAATATCTTCCTAAAAGATGTAAAAAGATAACAGCACAATTCAAAGACATTCTTTACCCTTAATTAGGCTTAAGATAATTTGATGAAAACAACCGCGAATAATGCTTATAAAACGCGAAAAAAAATGGTTGAGTTTATTTCTGTATTTTTTAATGTTCCAGTGGGTTGAAAGGGGCTGTCTCGACAAGGAAATTGGAGGAGCGCCGCACTTGAGTTGAATAGTGTGGCCAGATATTTGACGTTCCTTGAGAATTCCCATTTTTGATTTTATACATATAAGTTATTAGTATGGAAATACTTTATTTCATATAAATTAAATTCATTGATTGCTCACTGCCTCGTTGGGTTAGTGGTCGCAAATGCAGTAGCTGATCATGAAATCCTGGGATTGATTCCCAGGTTGGGGAAAGTATTTTTTTGTTTTTCTACCTGGAATTGCTCAGTAGCAGCCCGGAATATGGATTAGTAACCGGTTTATTATAGTAAACTCGTCCCCTATTATATGGAACTTGAACATAACTGGCGAAATGTGGGTGTAGTATAGGTCTGCCCAACCATTCGGGGAAATCAAACGTGATGTTATGCTATGAATTTATACAATACATAACGCAACTCACTAATTACACTAGGACCTCATTAAAATAACAAACTAAATATACAAATAAATACAATGAACAAAAGGATACTTTAGCGTCGAACTCCTCGTCTGCATTACTGTCATTCGGAAACATGCCCAGAAGACTGGCAGCATTGCCACGGTGAATGGCATAGCTAATTCTAGATATTTTTAAGGATCTGTCATAAACTCTACTTATGAATAAACTTGTATTTTTATAAGAAAAATCTACATAATTATAGGACAAAGGTTCTGCTTATTTTAATAACAAGGTTCTTGAGAAAAAGTTAAGCTTGTAGTGGCATGCTTAAACGTCAAATAATTTATCACTTACTAAAACAATTCGTCAAGCATTGAAAATATAACTCGAAAGCAGCTTAAGTAATTACGGTTATAAATAGATCAAAGTGTTTATTACGTTACAGGTAACTTAATTTCAAATTAAATAATAAGTTTCTTAGAATATTTCAGTGAACAAAGATTATAAATTTTATTAATTATACACCATCTAACTTTTACTCTGTTAAGAATTAGGTACTGAATGTTTTTCCCGAAAGTACCTTTTAAACAAACAATCTCAAATGACTTTCTTCTGGATGATCTAGAAATTCCTTGCTACGGAAATAATGACACATACTAACGTTTCTAGCAAGAAATTCCCATCACTGGGAAGACTATCCCATTCCCAATATAACGTGCGGTGTCACTACACTCGAACAGTACACGTCACGGTCTAATGTCGTCCCCGTACATTTATAACAATATTTTGTTCTCTTCCTCTCTGTAACCCGACCCTTTATTTAGAGGAAATTACCCTGTCCCCGAGTACCATGTACTTGCGTTACTTTAAGCTTAGCATTTTAGTATTCAAAATGATTTTTGCGAGATACCACTTTAAAAATAAACGCAAATTTAACCTTGTTTGTTCTAGATTATCTTAAGTAAGATTAGCGAGAAAGGCTTTTCAAATCTGCGACTGCTCCTGAATTTTATGAAAGACAATTAAAAAGGACGACGATTTTGACATAAATTGTTGCATGAGTTTCATAAACTTCTTCAGCATTCTTACATAAAAACATTATGTTTATTGGAATAAGTATAATTAGTTATAATAAATATATAAAGTAGTAATTTTATTGTTCTGCCAAATAATAATTTAATAGGAAAATATTGTTTCAGATAAACTTAGAAGTTATAAAATTGTTTTTTTTTCTAATGCAATTATCAGCAACTTTATCACTTCCAAGAAATGATAACGTTTTCTTCTTACAGTTTTTATCTACTTTCGTACACTTAATGGAACATCAATACCGCTTATAAGTAATAAATTGTCAAAAAAAAGTGATCGAAAACAAAATCTTTTCCGAATCAAGAGTTTCCCAGTAATTGGATATTTTTTTTAACACTTTGGTATTCCCAATACAACCAGGATCACATGGCAATTTACAAAATAATGTCACGGCCTCTCAGGTTTAAAAAATATTTACTCATCTCGCTGACTCCCTGAACCCTTTATTTAGAGGAAATTAGCCTGTCTGGAATTTAAATAAAGGCCCTTTTTCGGGAAAAAACGTTGTGAACAATCTAGTTGTATATCATAATTAAGAAAATAAAACGCTTTCATCATAAAGTAATCATGGTGAAGACCACAAAGATTTGATATTAATTTCAGAGTTTCCATCGATGGGAAATTCCTTATTAATACTGTAAGCTTTCTTGAATTTTGCAACTTACTTTGGAATTAATAATTGTTGAACAAATTATGAAGTTATTAGCTAAAGTGGTGTAGGGGATGCAAACTAAGTCCAATATCTCAAAGGCTCATAGAGCCGCAGTTTCCTAACAATTTGTGGGTCCTTATTATTAATAGTTAAGATGATAGTCTCTTTTCGGAGTTGTGTACCTATATGCATATTTTAACATAATTCAACATTCTAACTTTTACATATTAGCCTGTTACTAACCCCAAATGAGCCTTGTACTCAAAACATAGCTTATTTCATTATTTACAACACTTTAATAAACTGTTAAAGCGTTATAAAGAACAAAAATAAGTACGTGGTTCACACACATTCCTTTATTTTCACATGGAATATTTTTTCAGTGAATTACCACAGTATATACCAATGCCGAAATAATCAGCACATAAAATTTACATACATACATACCTCGACAGAGTCCTACCAAAAACATATCGTGGACTGATTACCATAATATTTCCAAGTGTATATCCAATCTCGGTACTTATATCTCAATGTTTGAGTACGAATTATTTTTCTTTGAAACGTTCATCCGTATTGTTCGCAAAAACTTTGAAACAACTTTACAAACGGAGGGCACCGTGATATGAATAAATTAGAAAAGTTCTCTCTTGTTGTTGGGCCAGGGAACTAACGGGATTATGACGACTGTATTATGAAGATCAGATACTGTCTCTCTGACTCTTGGGAAAAAAGGCTTTAAAAATCTTCTCAAGAAATAAAGTGTCTTTTTGCTGCCTCAATATCATCTCCCTAGCTTTTTCCCAAGTATGTTGTGATCGGTTTCCAGTCAAACCAGATGCAGCTGAGTACTAGCCTGCCTATCTGACCTCCACAACCCAGTTACTGGGTAATACCACATCCCTTGGTAAGACTGGTTGTCGCACTTTCGGGCTTCTGACAACCCGTAACGACTATCAAATATCTACGAATGACAACCACGCAACGACTTAACGTGCTTTTCGAGGCACGAAGGGGTCTTGGTATGTAAAGATGTTGTGTCCGTATGAATTGAGGAGCCATGTCTCAGATTTAAACGAGGGTACTACCAATATTTAGTAGTAAATTAGCCAAATTTGTAGCCCCGATCCTGGAATTTGTAGTAAAACCCATCAAAAGTTACAGGACGTTGAAGGTGGCTCCTCAATTCAGGCATCTGGATTGAGGAGCCACCTCAGAACTCAAAAACTAGCCAATGGATATTTCTGAAACTTTGGTAGGAATTAGTAGTGTTTATGCTTAATTTGTACACAAAAAATGGGTTTTGTACGGCTGAATTTGAGGCAGCTACAATGCTTTGATTTATCTGAAAAATCCATAAATTTCCCCGTGCTGTATCTCAGAAACTAATGAAGCAATTAAAACAGATTTTTAGTATTATTTAGTAGTAAGTTTGTTTTAATTTGTAGTATAAAAATAAATCGCAAAGGATTCATAGCTTCGGAAATACAACACATTTTATGTGGCTCCTCAATCCTGACGGTCTATAAAAAACAAATGCACGTAGCTACTAAAGTAGTTGATCAACTCGAAGTTTGATTACGCCAATATTTAGTAGAAATTTCTACTAAATATTGGCGTAATCAAAATTCCTCTACATTCAGTATTTCAAAAGATATTAATAATTTTAACATTCCTTAAGAATTTTCTGTGTAGGGTGACCATAAATAATTCAAACTGTGTTCATAAACAGAACTTTATTTACACATGTTTCATTCTTCACCAAATCAGTACTTAAATAAAGATACACAATATATTAAACACAAAGAATAAAAAAGAAAAACAAACTAAAAGTCTACTAGATCAAATTACCTGTTTTAAAATTTATAATCTCTAAATATTATCTCTATATTCCCTTATTCTATCATTAATTATTAGCCTTCTCTAATCTTTATTTTAAAATATATTTTCTAAACAAAGTCGCTTATTTTGACTGTCGGAGCGACCGCGCTGTCCTTCTAAAATACATAACGGATTTTGATGCGGTTTTCACCATAATTTATAGAATTTATTCCGCGAGGTTTTTTTATATGTAATAGATACGTTTACATTTAACGTAAACGCATACAGACGCGTGGAAAGTGGTGGCCCAGTGGTAACGGCCGCGACTTACGAGTCGTAGGTTCAAACCCAGTCAGGCGCTTTACTTTTTGTGAGTTATTTAATCACCACGTTCTCAAAACGTTAAGGAAACTTAAAATAAAAATTAATAAAAAAAACATTTTTTATTCATTAAAATTAATACTTAAACTTAGAGATAGACTTAAACCGTATTCCCTCCGTCCAACCTGAGAGCAGTTGCTTTTTGAAAAAAAAAAAGTTATACACAGTTCCGTTTTTTGATTTATAGGAATCTTAACTGATCGATTTTAATACCCTTCCAAAAACCTGTGAACTTTAATTTTCCCAATAATAATAATATGAAAATATTTGTTTGGTTTGTACTATTGCGAATTCTGGTTTCATAATCATTCATCAACAGAGATCGGATATTCGGATGCATATTTACCTAAATACAATTTTTAGCTATGAAAGTATGGAAGCGGCTTTATAAATTATTTGTTATATTTATTAAAAACCCTGGGATTCATGGTTGCATAACTATTCAGACGTATATTAATTAACCGATTTCAAAAAGGAGGAGGTTCTCAATTAGTCGGAACCTTTTTTTTTTTTTCTTTTTTTATGTATGTTTCCCGATTACTCGAAGATGGCTGGACCGATTTGGATTTCTTTTTTTTGTTTGAAAGGGTATACTTCTCAAGTGGTCCCATGATCATCAAGTCAGGATCTGATGATGGGATCCTGGAGAAATAGAGAGACCTTTTAGTCGTCCCATTTCAATTTGGTGAAAATCTGATGAAGAACTTCGGAGATAGGCAACGAAACTCCTCAATAAATGGTAGCAAATGGACTAGGATTGCTGAAATCCCATGTCTATCTATTGTTTACACCAATTCATAACATAACATCACGCCGTTACGCTGTGAAGGGGTAAGCACATGTAAACCACTAAAAAGTGAAAAATAAAAACTTTTCCAAAGAAAAAGTTTTTTTAAATTAATGTTTAACTCGATACAAATATGTATATGTACTGGAGGAGGGGTGGTTTGTATTAGTTAAAACAAAAACTAAACAAATTACTTACCTAAATTAAGACATTTTCGATACAAAAGCACTTTCCATGTTAGCCAACATCTCAGCTTTAGGTGAATATGCATTCGAATATCCGATCTCTGTCCAGCAATCAACATCATATTAAAAATGTATTTTTTTATTATTTTTTATTTTAAGTTTCCTTCAACGTTTTGAGACCAGTGGTGATTAAATAACTCACAAAAAGTAAAGCGCCTGACTGGGTTTGAACCTACGACTCGTAAGTCGCGGCCGTTACCACTGGGCCACCACTTTCCACGCGTCTGTATGCGTTTACGTTAAATGTAAACGTATCTATTACATATAAAAAAACCTCGCGCAATAAACTCTATAAATTATGGTGAAAACCGCATCAAAATCCGTTATGTATTTTAGAAGGACAGCGCGGTCGCTCCGACAATCAAAATAACCGACGTTGTTTAGAAAATATATTTTTAAATAAAGATTAGAGAAGGCTAATAATTAATGATAGAATATGGGAATGTAGAGATAATATTTAGAGATTATAAATTTTAAAACGGGTAATTTGATCTAGTAGACTTTTAGTTTGTTTTTCTTTTTCATTATTTATGTTTAATATATTGTGTTTCTTTATTTAAGTACTGATTTGGTGAAGAATGAATCATGTGTAAATAAAGTTCTGTTTATGAACACAGTTTGAATTATTTATGGTCACCCTACACAAAAAATTCTTAAGGAATGTTAAAATTATTAATATCTTTTGAAATACTGAATGTAGAGGAATTTTGATTACGCCAATATTTAGTAGAAATTTCTACTAAATATTGGCGTAATCAAACTTCGAGTTGATCAACTACTTTAGTAGCTACGTGCATTTGTTTTTTATAGACCGTCAGGATTGAGGAGCCACATAAAATGTGTTGTATTTCCGAAGCTATGAATCCTTTGCGATTCATTTTTATACTACAAATTAAAACAAACTTACTACTAAATAATACTAAAAATCTGTTTTAATTGCTTCATTAGTTTCTGAGATACAGCACGGGGAAATTTATGGATTTTTCAGATAAATCAAAGCATTGTAACTGCCTCAAATTCAGCCGTACAAAACCCATTTTTTGTGTACAAATTAAGCATAAACACTACTAATTCCTACCAAAGTTTCAGAAATATCCATTGGCTAGTTTTCGAGTTCTGAGGTGGCTCCTCAATCCAGATGCCTGAATTGAGGAGCCACCTTCAATGTCCTGTAACTTTTGAAGGGTTTTACTACAAATTCCAGGATCGGGGCTACAAATTTGGCTAATTTACTACTAAATATTGGTAGTACCCTCGTTTAAATCTGAGACATGGCTCCTCAATTCATACGGACACAAGATGTTTACTTATGCACGAACCAACAGCGGCAAGCATAGCTTAACCTGATCGATCGACCCGAGTGGTTATGGTGGCTTTTTTTGCAATCCCAATAGATGTTGTTCAATTAACAACAACAATTTTTCATGTCCTTTAAAATTTAAAACCTATGATATGCTTTCCTGCTATGATGCAAAATTTATGTATCACAGCACAACGCACAGACGATCAGCCATACCGCTGTTAAACCCGCGATGGTTTGTGTGGTATGTTGTACCAAATAAATGTTTTTTTCTTTTTGTATTTGATTAATAAAAAAAAAAAAAAAAAAAAAATCAACAAGAAAACAAAATAGGGTATACTTTGCATCGTTCGAGATATAAAACACTTTTGAACATGCATGTCCTAAGGGAGATACCTGTCTTTTCCGGAACATAAAACTCCTCTGAGAGAAGGTATAGTGTCATCCCGTTGCCTTTTAGGTGTAATCAAGCGACAAACAAACGCACCTTGTTATTTTCAGAGTTCTAAAAGAGGGAATTTTTGCCTGTTTATTTGAAATAAAAGTGCTGTATAGTAGGATGTCTGTCACTGTTTAGAATTACGTGTTAAACTGGTTCGTCTTTTAATCGAGTTGACCTGTGATCTGAGCTTCCACAGACAGACGTGACGCGATTCTGTTAAAACAATTGCCAGGAAGTTTTAATAAAAATAATTCTACGGTAGTTGCATCACGCCTGTGACAGCCCTGTGCCGATAATTTAATACTCAGACCATCATATGTCTTAAGTTAGCGCGTTTAAGTTCTAAATTGCGGTGAAACAACAAAATTTTCTTTGGAAAAAAAATATAATTCCCTACTGTTTCCTTTTCTTTGAGATAACGCAAAAAACCTCGAACAATTCGCTAATTTCATGCCCGTACGCTTATCCGCGGCCCCGCGAGGTTAAAATGTCTTCGCTATCATAATGGTTATATCGCGCCGCCCAGGTTCCGTTGGTACTTTTTAGTGCCGGCACGCCACTTTTAGGGCCGGCTTGGTACTTTTTGGGTACTTCTAGTGGCGCGGACGTTGGAAATTTTCTGAATTACACGGAACTTTTGACGGGGCAGTCAAAGGACGGTATTGCTTCGGTAATAGTCGTTTGTATGGGGCTTGTGGATTATAATTGGCTTGGTGATTGTGGTGTGTGACTGTGCTGGTTACTGGTTGTCGGAGGGTTGTGTTAGAGTTGTGAATGTTAAGATTGTATGGCAAATGCAGGAGTTTTTACTGCGTATAGCTTTTATCTGAAGAACAAATCTGACAGTTTGGCATATTTTCTATACAAAAGCGTCAAACCAACATATTTATTCTATATTTGTTTTTAAATTTATCGTTTTAATCAAGTAAAAGTCATTCGATCGGCGGCGGCGATCTCTCGCGTCCGGCCCTGGTTCAGGCCATGGTACGGAGCGAGAGTAAACGGGTAGCCGTCACCTCCATCTGCGAAGCAGTAATGCTCGTGAAGAGGGAGGCGGTGCACGTGATGGAGAGGCAGTATATGCGCCCTCACGGCCTTAGTCGCCGCAGGAGAAGCCTTGGGCGATCCCAGGCTGATTCCCGGCCACCATAGGCGCGAGCTTGCAGACGGCGAGTAATGAGTAGCTCGCTGTCCGGTAAGGACCAAGCCCGGGTCGACGGCGCGTTGTATTTCGCGCACGCCTCAAAGAGATGTCAGTGCCAACTGGTAGGGTCCGCAAGGGCCGATGCCTGCGAGGGGTGCGGGTTGTTCGAAAAAGATACCCTGGCCCCTGGCACACAGGCAACTGAAGGAACACGGTTGGGTTTTATTCAGTAAAAGTCTGACACGCCTTCCCGCTCCGCCCAGAGCGGGAAAAGTTATTTGATGATTCCCAATGCTAAAAAAAAAAAAAGGTTTTCATCAGCTTATTTACTGCCAGTTTTTAGTGCCATTTAGTGTTGATTATTATCAACACTAAATTGAAAATAAATCCAATTGCTATTTAACATTCAGTTATTTTAGCTAAATTTATAATAACATGTGAGCAAAGCGATCGTATCGAGCGGTCCCGACATAACGTTTGTTCGAAAACCTAATTCAGTGTCAAAACCACGTGATCTAGATATTTTTGTATAGAACCTAAAGGGTGATAGGGGATCGCTCGGTTGTTTAGAATATTGGAATATTGGCGTTTATTTCCATTCACGCTTGATATGAATTCTGAAATTCTTTTTGTTGATATAAAATATTTGTAGGGTTATTATAATATTGACTAACTGAATAAAAGTAAGATGTTTGTATAGATTTGTTACATCGGTATACTATACATTATAGCAGGCACAGTGTCAAAAGCACAAAATATTATATCGTGTCAATTTTAACCAGATATTTATAATAGCATTATACTCTTTTGTGTCCCATTGCAAGTCTAGAAAGAAAGAAAATATGTTTATTCTGCACAAACAAAACGCACATTACAATAAATATAATAAAATATATACACATACAAAGTACCTAAAAGCCCCGTATTCAGGTAGAAAAAGTTTTACAATATTGTCCATTGACTGTCAAGGCTGGGTCTTTTACTATTGTTGCATGTAACCAGTCTTTATGAGAAGAGTCCGAATCGCCTTGCCATCTCCTCCTGAGCTTGCCACAATGCCAATTGATATGCAATTTGATTAAAATGATATTATACATACATATTATAAACTCACACCTTTTTACAGAACGCCTGCTACGATCTTTAAGGTGAATCTAGTCGACATTTTTGCCATGCAAACTTCGGGAGTATGTTACTCCAGTGTTACAATGCACGTTAAAAAATTTAACATGGTATGGTTTTGTCTGATTATTATATCTGTACGGAAACAGAATACTAACCTAAAAAGCCATAAAAAAGTTATGAACCAACAAAGATTCGTTTTTCTTGCTAATTTTAGCTAACTTTGGGCGTGTTTAAGTAAAAAAAAGAAGTGTAATATCTCCAAAACCTAGTCAAGACTGACAAAGCTCAAATAAATTTTATCGGTCATGGATTCATGCAGAGGTTTTTTCATGAAACCCGATCTTCCGAAGGACTTTTCTGAATTTTTTACACACCTGTTTTACTGTTAATGATCCTGCATCTCACTCAATAACGTTGTGCATGTACAATAACGCTATTGACGTTATATATTCTAACAAAGGGAGTATCAGTGATGAGCAGTTAGACGCCTAACTGCTCATCACTGATACTCCCTTTGTTGGACACGCTGCCTGGTGAGACAGCGTGCTTTTTAGGCAGGCCCACCAGTGAATTCGAGCTCGCGACTAGATTCTCCTTAAGTACTCCTTTTGCTTCGTTTCTGTTCACACATCGTCAAACTTTTCCAGTAAAAATATTTCTGTATATAAATTCTTTTACACTTATACAAACCTGGTAAAAAGCAATATCTATCAAACTATTTAATTACGATAACATCATTTTAGACTTCTTGAAGACTAGCTTTGAATTTAGAAGCTCAAAGAGAACTAACTTAGAAACAAAGCGATGCTCCAAACTTTATATTTACATTCCTTTGCATTAAAATACCATTACTTTTACGGTAGCTGTCAATTAGAATACTTGTTAAACTTCAGAACTAGACTCATACAAAAATCATTTGAAGCAAATCACACTATTTGGAAACTATGACACAAAGGTAATGTCACCTTAGTATCACATACTTGATCCTTTATCTTCACTTCATTAATTAAAAGCATTTCATTTATTGCAGCAACTTTTTCCTACTAAATAAAAGCGAACAAAATATGTCCCCATGATCCGCGCACGTGTCGAGGGCCCGTGTCAAATTAATTTTAATTGACCCTTTACTTTTTGGCAAATTCTAACATTTTCTGGTTTCCTTCTAATTCTGGCTCGACAAAAAAGTTTTTACAGGAACTGATTTTGGAAAAAAGTTCGGAATATTTCTTGATTGTTTCGCTTAAGGAATGTGTGGAATATTACACGGACAGCTGAAATAAAAGGTTTTCAGCTGTGAATGAGGATAAAAGTTTTACACAAAATAATGTGTACTTCAATTTGTATGTAGGCTTTTTTTTTTCAGTCAACTCAAAACCAAACCTAATAATATATTAAGTTTTCAATCCTTCAGAACTCCTTGAGAATCAAAACTGCAAAAACTGACACTTATTCGAGCTTCTATGTCCTAGTCCTAACTATAAACTGTTTTTTCGTTTTAATTCCTTTTTTCGAAACTTTTCCAGTTCTTCCGAATAATTAAAATCCAAAGTCATCATTATTTCAGCCGAAAAACATCCACTACTGAACATAGGCCTCCACCAAGCACTGCCACTTCAACCAGTTCTATGCTTCTTGCATCCAGCGGTTCTCTGCGGCCTTCACCAGATCATAGGTCCATCTTTCTAACGCTACGTCCCCCGGTAAGCAGTCGCCACTCGAGAACCTTTAGCCAAAATAAAATCAAAATCCAAAATAAATTTAATAATTTCGAACCGCACGCGAAATTCTTTATTCAAAATTCAAAAATTCCAGCCTGTAAAAATACTTACATACCTAATACCAAATCTATCACAATTACATCAGATCAAGTAGGATTACGAAGCTTTCACGGAGCCCGTTTCGCAAATTGCTGAGATAAAAGAATTCCTTGGCGTGCATTCACGAAGCGCGCTCCGTTACACTTTGCACATTATTATGGTGGTGTAATAGCTTCATAGGTTATGAGATGGTAGTTTCTTCTTTGGGAATAGTTTCTTTACTTTTAAGGAGGGGTCTAAGTAGGGGAAGTTGGAGTAGGATTTGTTTGTAAGCTGTGAATGGGGAATGGATTTTATTGTAATTATGTATGTATGTATATATCGTATGAACTGGTGGCAAAAGCAATTTGTTTATGAAATTTTTCTTTTTATAATATCAATGTTTTGTAATTAGGTAACTGTAACGTACTACTGAAAATATCACGCTGAATTATTGTTTGAATAAATATATTTTCTTTTTACTCATTTGTGTTACTCAACTGCTGGGACACAAATCTTCTCTTTGATAGAGGAAGTACGGCCGTAATGGCCCCAGTGTAGGCTGGTCGGAAGTCACATTATATCTTCAATCTCTTAGTTACTTTTTATGAAACCACTGGTAGAAAAGGATTGGTTTACGGGTTGGTATCTACCTCGTAATTTCAGCCGAAAGACGTCCATTGCTGGACATAGGCCTCGCCAGGCTCCTCCACTTCGACCGGTCTTGTGCTTCTCACATCCAGTGGATTCCCGCGGCCTTCACAAGGTCATCAGTCAACCTTGTGGGACGCCTTCCCACTCTACGTCTTCCGGTACGCGGTCGCCACTTTAGAACCTTTCGCCCCATCGGCCATCTGTACTGCGAGCAATGTGCCTGCCCACTGCCACTTAAGTTTGGCAATTCTTCGGGCTATGTCGGTTGCCTTGGTTCTCCTACGGATCTCTTCATTCCTGATCCGATCACGTAGGGAAATTCCAAGCATAGCCCTCTCCATTGCCCTTTAGGTGACTTTAAGCCTTCTGATAAGGCCCATTGTGGGCGACCACATTTCTGTGCCATAGGTCATCACTTGCAACACACACTGGTCAAAGACTTTCGTATTGAGAAGCTGCGGTATTTGGGACGAGATGATAATGCAAAGCCCCCGAACGCTGCCCAGCCAAGTCCAATTCGACGATTCACCTCTTTCTCGAAGTTGGACCTACCTTACTGGACAGTTTGTCATAGGTAAACGTACTCGTCCACAACTTCAAGTGTAGCGCCTCCGATCGTCATGAGAGTGGGTCTTACATGAGCATTTGACATGACCTTTGTCTTGTCCATGTTCATTTTAAGACCCATTCTTTCGGAAGCTCTACAGAGGTCACCGAGAATTGCACTGAGGTCCTCCATGGTCTAAGCCATGACAACTATATCATCGGCAAACTGGAAGTGGGTGATGTACTCACCATTGATGTTGATGCTAGCCCCTTTCCAGTCCAGAACCTTGAAGGTATCCTCCAGTGCAGCGGTGAACAGTTTCGGAGAGATAACGGCTCCCTGTCTCATACCCCGCTGCAGAAGGATTGGTTTCGAATACTGGTCCTGGAGTTGGACCGCCATAGTGGCGTTTTCGTACAGACACTTCAGCACCTCGATGTACCGATAGTCGATCTGGCACCGTTGAAAAGACTGCAGTATAGCCCATGTTTCGATACAAACGCTAAGCAGAGAGGTAGGTTATAATCTTCGGTCTTCTGTGTAACCTGCTGCGGCGTATGTATGTATGTAGTCTACGGTACTTTAGTGACAAGCTTGTTTGACTGTTTTTGACAATATGGCTTGTTCGGGAGTCTGGAAGCCGTCAAACTTGCGCGCGAGACGGTTTGTAATGACTCTCGAAAACAGCTTGTAGACATGGTTTAGAAGTGAGATTTACCTATAATTCTTAAGAAACCCTATTGTCATATTTCTTAAAGGAAAGTACCACCACACCTCTCGTCCATGCCTGTTTCAATGTCATGTCAATTTCATAAAATAACTTTGAACTTCAAGATTCGAATTCAAAGCCTCGAATACAGACAAAGAAAACCAGGTAACCAAATTCGACATCAAACCTCAAATTACAGATTCCCACTAAACACAGAACGATTAATTTCAGAATGTTCCACCAAGCCCAAATCCGTTGTTTTCAGGCCTATACAAGCAATAAAAGTGTTTAATTAGTCAAAATCAATTCGCAGGAGACTTAATTGTTCGCTTTCCGAATCAAGAACGACAAATCTAAGGGAAATCGTATTTTGTATTAAACAATAGATTTTGGGCCGAAACAATGAATAGGGCTCGCTGGTACTATGGACCCTTTGTGGGCCATACTTGGTAATGTATGAGTATAGTTTCGGTAGCTGGGTGTGTTGATTTCTGGTTGATTTGCAGTTGTAGGTTTTGGGGAAATTACAGGTATACGCATATTTTAGTAATAGGAGACCTCTTTGTATATTGTACGTAGTTTTGTATGTGGGCAATTTACTTAATTTTGGCACTAATAAAAAATGATGGTTGAAACGATGAAAAATCTACACTAATATTATAAAGAGGAAAACTTTGTTTGTTTGTTTGTTTGTTTGATTGTAATGAATAGGCTCAAAAACTGCTGGACCGATTTTAAAAATTCTTTCACCATTCGAAAGCTACATTATCCACAAGTAACATAGGCTAAATTTTATTTTGGAAAAAAATAGGGTTCCGTAAGATATTTGGGGTTTTCGGACACAAGGTGTAAAACATCAACCAGAAAAGTTACTTATTTTGCGTACGCTGCCTAAACTATTAAAGATAGAACCATAAAATGTTCTAATTAATTGTAGATCTTATAAATATCTACAAAAAAGTCCGCGACACACTATACCTATCTATGTCGAGTGAGGCACAACAACCATTTTTTTATTTTTTTATCTTGATTTTTTTTTGGACTACATTTAAACGCATTTATTTTACTCATGCTATAATCCTAATCAAAATAAATGATTTCATCACTAAGTACAGTTTATATAGATAATATTTGGTCTTTGAATGATTAAAATTGGACGTTTGGTTTTAAAGTTATGGCGAAATTAAAATAATACGATTTCTGCTGCACGGCCCGTTGCGAAGTGGGCGTCACCAAGACGGGGTGCGCGTGCGGGAGGGGAGTCTATGCAGCCTGCGGATAATGACTGCGCCGTCGATGTCTGTGAATTGACCTGGGAATCATTTTACTGACCGTGTCTTTCCTGGGTAGGCTTTTTGCAGCGGTAACCGACATCCACGCGGGCGGAGCCGCGGGCGACCGCTAGTAAAAAATAAAAAAAACCAGAGAGAAGAGAGATGGACGAAATATTATAAGGCTAGAAAGGGGATTACTCCCGAGATGACGACTAATAGTGAATGGGAGAAAAAGATATGTTGCGGTGACCTGAAATTAATTGAGATAAAGGCACACGGATCATGATGATGTATCGGTAAACCGATCAGGAACAGAATTTATACCCACGTTCCATCATCTTGGCGCGGCCACCTCCTGTACGTGATACATGAAATAAAGCACTTTCAATTAAAACTAGATCTTCTTTTGTAAGATTGTTTTCTAATCAGTCGATCTGCCGAAATTATGTTAACATCAATAAAATGGGTCATCAATTTCTGAACGTAAAATAATAATTGTTCCAGGCTCATAATATCGCCTAAGTATGTACAAAGTACCTACTTACGCACATAATAACATTATCTGAACCACTTCATTCTGATACTCTCGCAGCACATTATCATTTCAGTAACATAAGAGGATTCCCCGACAATCAAGCGCTTCGCCAGCCTGTCGAACTTATCCGAGGACATCCGAAGGAACCCGAAGTAAATTAATTTAGCAAAATTCGTATTTCTATGAATAATTATACATGGCCCGTTGATTCTGCGTGTGAGGTATAATAATTGAGTTCGAATGACGTAAGTTGAATCTGTCAACGTTATTATAGGACCCTTAAAGGTCTAAAGGATCCGGTCGAAATTGTTACGTGGATATTAACGCGACATTTGGTTGTATAACTAAGGTCCTTAGTAGCTGATATTCTAGTGAACTGATCCCAAAATAAATCCTTACAATTATATAAGACTTAGATATTTATAAAAATAATCTGACAAAATCTAGACGTTAAAAAAATCTAATCAGTTCTAACTTTAAATGGTAGCAGTAGTAAAATGTTTTTTTCAGAATTTATTTGATTTCGGCGCAACAGACACCAATCTACATCTTTTTTCAAACGTTAGACATCATCTCGTTTCTAATTCCTTCGCAGCCATATAATCTTTTACAAAATCTTCTCATAATTATTTTCTTTGCTCTTACTAAGAATCTGGATGACCTATACTGGTTGACTTTAAAATAAATCTACAAAATTTAAGGAATTTAAGCGGCTGTTCTAAACATTTGCAAAAGAAAATCGACCTTCATTTATACAAAATAGTTCAATCGGGTATGTAGCTTTATTGGTCTCATAGTCAACTTATTTATGTTGATGGGCAGAACAACCCCTTAAATTTTGTAAATTGTTTTCAAAGTCAAGAAACTAAACTAAACCACATTGCCGCCAACTTCCAAGTCACGCGTAATTAGTTTAACAATGGCAATCTTAGCTATTTTTAATCTGGTACCAGCCTCTAAAATATGAATGTATTATTATTAAACCTGTCCTATTTTGCTCAAAACGTCCGAGGGACTGCTAATACCGAGTCTTTCTTTGAGATCTTTCTTTGCTTAGTAACAACATAAAAGAGGATAATCTTGTTTATCACGAAGTAAATGATGACATGACCGAAATATAATAATTTTCGTAAAAGTAGAATTACTTTCTGTTACTAGCGCGTCTTTGAAGCGCAAGGTCAATAGCTTTACTCTTCAAAAGATTTGATCGCCAGGTGGGGTTTTTGATACTGTATTTTCAGTTGGCCAAACAAAATTTTAGCCTCTGATACAGAAACATTCAAGGATACTGCCGCCTTTAGGCAGTTATAAAACCCCTACAAGAAGAAAAATATTTTCCATTTATAAATGGGTTTGCTCTCGATCGCGCATGATAGAAAGCAAAGGTTGTGATCAATAATGGAACAAGCGTGCGTAGAAGATGCATGTTCACTGTTGCTTTAAAGGCAGACGGAATGTGGAAGGGAACACAGATGCTGCGAGAGAGTTCCACACTTGGGCTGTGTGAACAATAAACGAGTAGGAGAAGCGCTGTTCTGTTTTGCCACAGAGTATAGAGTAAACAGAAAAACAGAAACAGTGCACGTGCATACAAAATGATAAGATTACTAGAATAAAGAATAGATTTATATGAACACAGAATAAGTTCGCTCAACACAGGACACAGAGGAAACACAAGACGGACTCTCTGCTCGGTTTTCTGGTCTTAATTTTCAGTCGATGAATTTAATTTTTATTGTGTTTGTAACCATCATAGAAAGCAGTTGAGTTGCATCGAGACAAAAATCGCTTGCAGCTACAGTACGTGATGTCGTGAAACTGTTGTTTTCTGAATTATGCCCATCGCAGACATCCACCACGACCACTGTCCTTGTAAAAGGTCATTGGACCTAGATTACCAAATAAACGTAAATAATGTTTTGTGTATGCTATGTCTGGTCTAAATTTTCTTTAACCCTTTGAAGGTCAAAGGCGGTCGGTTGCAAAGAGAGGCATTAAGGCCGGCCAGCCAAGTTCATTATCTAAGGGAGGGGGTGTAATTATCAGCTGTGTAAATACAGAGGGGGTCGTAAATGTGTGTAATTGTCTCTCTTTTATCCCACTCGTTATTATAATGTGGCGGTAGCCGTAAGGGTTTGGGGGCAGTGACAGCGACACTATGCTCATAGGAATTGAAATAATATGTATTTGCATCACACATGGTGTATAAAGTTGTGTTAAAAATACAATAAAGAATATTCAAGTTCTGCAAATATTATTGTTTTATTTAAAAAAAAAATTGTCAGCACGTTGTTTTATGCTGTAAAAATTATTAGTTTTTAGTTGTTTAGGTTGTTTTTTTTAAACAATCTAATATCTAAGGTTTTTAAATCACTTAGAATTTTCTTATATATCCAAACACAAACCGAGTTGTACTTTATTTAGCCAGTCTTGGTAACTCATTTAATATAAGCCTGTGAGGATCTCGTAGTTAATTTTAGGATTAACTTTTGCTACTTTTCCAGTAAAGGTTTAAATATCGTTCATATATACCAAGAAATAACAAATCATGCCTTGCCTCAGGTTAAGCACATGTGTTAGCACCCACATTTCGCCAGTTATGTCTAAGTCCTACGTAATAGAGGGCGATCCTTTTGCCACTAACCGAACCTCCAATTCATTAAGATAACATAACTTGTTAAGATAATAATGGTTCCAAATACGTGACATTTCACTTGATATATTCCACACAAACATTGTTTCTTACCTGGAGGGTATAATATTATAAACAACACGAACTTACTAAGAAGGCTTACACGCGCAACTAAGCAAATCTTCTTACCTTCCCACACAAATATGTTAAATCCCTCTTTCAATTAAATTATTTTACGAAATAACCCAAATTCAATCCGCTTCTGCATTCCACAGGAACCCCACCCTGCGGTGTGTCAGGATATCCGAAAACAATAAAACGCTCGAGCGATTTTAATCCTTTAAGGCTTTGTCTCGCAGACCGTTAAGGGTCCTTTTTGCTTGATTAATCTAATCCATACCATTGTAATTGTTCGCTTACGTTTCGGACTACGGTAGTTCCGTATTTGAGTGATATACAGGATGGTATTTATCTGTATTTCTGGTTAACACTCGAATGGATTGGCAGATGGTATTAAGGTTTATGTATTGAATACTATGTGGTATTTGAACAATGTTTTGTAGGGAAATAATAATATTTATTGGTGTATTTTTGTGCAGGTAATACACGGATAGACGCACGAATAATCATAATCTGCCTATAATGTTCCCACTGCAGAAATACAGACCTTTCATAGAGAGTAAGTGGGCTATAATTTACCACGTAGACCCAGTCTCCATTTCATTTCATTAAATATAATTTAATAGGTAACAATATCGGTGAAGTGAGAGCTAGACGCAATAAAATTAGGTCACAATAATGTCGTAGCAATAAATTTAGGTCGCTGGGTGCAAATAGGAGAATATTGGAGAAAAGATAGGCATTCGATTTTAGGGATAGTACTGTCAGGCTAATGAGGGAAGTAGTGGTGAAGTAAATAGGTAGATAATAACCAGAGATCGGATACTCGGGTGCATATTCACCTAAAGTTGAGATGTTGGCTAACATGGAATGCGCTTTTGAATCGAAAAAGTCTTAATTTAGGTAAGTAATTTGTTTATTTTAACTAATATAAACCACCCCTCCTCCAGTACATACACATATTTGTATCGGGTTAAACATTAATTTTAAATTAATACACATCTTAATACATAAGCAATCCAAGAATCCCGGGGTTTTTAATAAATATTACAAATAATTTATAAAGCCGTTTCCATACTTTCATAGCTAAAAATTATCTTTAGACAAATATGCATCCGAATATCCGATCTCTGGTAATAACGGTCTGGGAGATACGGCTCCATTAATACGTTATCAAGATGACGTTGGTCTAGTCGTCACAAGCTCTACCGCCGAGCTTGTGGTCCTTGGTTGGATTCTCAGATTGGGCAAAGTGCTAATGGGTTTTTCTATCAATAATGTATCAGTAGCAGCCCAGAGTCTGAATTCGTGCCCAGTTGATGGTAATAGACTCGCCCTCTATGTCATGGGAGTTAAACTTGACTGGTTAAATTTAAACCTATCTTTGGCTTACCTTTCGGGGAATACAAGCGCAATGTCATGTTATGTGATAGTCTGCTCTGATTGGTTGGAGCAGGTAATAAATCCCAACCCGGTAACTCTTTGGTCATCATTCGTTATCAGTTTACTTCGTTTCGTGTGTACATTAAGTGCAGTATTCCTACCATTCAAAAGTGCTTTGTTCATTAATTCAATGAACGAAGCGATTATTAACCTGACAGTAGCCTTTTTTTGCAAAAAAAAAAACTGGGTGTGTCCAGTTAACTTAACTTTCACAATATGGACACGCTTAAGAATCTTGGCGGGTCCGAATGACGAAATAATAAGGGATACTAATTTTGAGTTTCACCAACTGGACACATGCGTGTCCAGTTTCTCGTATCGAATTGGTGGCTAACCCATATTATATTTTCAATGTCGTTTTAATCCATTGAATAATAAGGATACAAATATCACATCGAGACAATAATAACAATACGTAAATAAGATCAAACGAATATCTAACCTACCTGTACCATAATAAAGATAGATTTTAAAGCTTCGCTACGTAATCCAACATCATCTATCATAGTCACGTTTCCTAGTTTTTGGTTTTCTTCCATTTCTCCTTACAGTTCATTTTTATCCTGAGAGTGGCAGACATTAACGGTCGTGATTCTGAAAAAGAATGGATAGGTATTTATGGCTTTTTATTACCTCAGGATAAGTATACAAATTCTGTTTGTTCTATTGTATTATTTATCTGGTAAGTGGCAGTGGCAGTGGCATTGCTCGCAGAACAGATGGCCAATGGGGCCGAAAGGTTCTGGAGTAGCGACCGCGTACCGGAAGACATAAGGTTGGAAGGCCTCCCACAAGGTGGACCGATGACCTTGTGAAGACCGCAGGAATCCGCTGGATGCGGGAAGCCCAGAACCGGTCGAAGTGGCAGAGCTTGGAGGAGGTCTATGTCCAGCAGTGGACATCTTTCGTCTGACATGATGATTATTTATCTGGTAGTCATAGTGTCTACCTGATGGATACAGTGTCTGTCTACTGTGCCAAACACAACTGTGAAATTGACCCATAGAATCGATTTCGTGAAGATATTTTTTAATTGACATACTTATAGGGGGTGGGTAGACGGGCTTGTGGCTAAGTAATTACAGTTGCACGGGTCGATCGATCAGGTAAAGCTACGCTTGCCGTGGTTGGTCCGTGGATGGGTGACCCTCCTACATACCAAGACCCCTCCGTGCCTCGAAAAGGATGTGAAGCCGTTGGTCCCGACTGCCAATCGTGGATCTTTTACAGTTGTTACGGGTCGTCAGAATTCCGAAAGTTTGACGACTAGTTTTACCAAGGGGAATCGTGTTACCCAGTAACTGGGTTGTGGTGGCCAGATAGGCAGTCACTCCATGTCAAATATACAGTATGGTGGTACTCAGCTGCATCGGTTAAGATAGGAATCCAACTCCAGCATTGTTGAGAAAAAACTAGACAGATGACAATGACTTATAGTGAGTATCATGAAGTTAGCTACGAAAAAGTACTCAACTTACAATAAACTGTGTGACTAACTTTATTAATTAATAATACCTATTTGATTTTAAAATTACAAATCGTAAAAGATATCTTACATTACTGACTACTTAATTATTTTAACGAAAATTAATCTCCTGTGCGTTCAATTAAAAACGAAATTAAGATAAAAACGAATGAGGCAATTACACAGAATAAGAATGCTCCTAATATTAATAGTTAAACTAAGCAGTTGTCCAAATCGTTTACATAATTAGATGGCTACATTATGCTACTCTGTGGACTGGTTCCTTGCGACTCTTTATATTTAACTTTTGGTTCTGCTTAAATTAAAGTAATGGTTATAGTTTGTTAAGTGTACTTTTATAAAACCGGCCAAGTGCGAGTCGAAGTTACACACGAAGGGTACCGTACTACCGTACAATATTTAACGTTTCATATTTAAATTAAAACACGTTTCTATATGTGCCCCGTTTCTGCAGCGCATCGAAAATGTATGCTGAGACCCACACAGATGGCTTTTAAGCCATAATACGTAAAAAAAACCGCGTCGCTGCTGAGCAGAGTGCGGTAGGCGCAACTTATTAGAGTTGTGGCGGAGAGCTATACTCCAAATATTGGGCATATGGTGCGGAGGTTAATCCAATATAAAACATGTTTTCTTGCCTGAGCACCATCTGCATGGAGTGTAAATTATAGTTATTTTACATCAGTAGATACTACTAACGTTAGAATACAGAAAAAGTTTTTATTCAGTGCGCAAACTTTAACCATGAATTCAGCGTACCATTCTAGACTCACAGCGAAGAAATTTTTCGTCGGTTATATAAAAAAAAATAGCTGTTTCATAGAAAAGTGCAATACCTACGTGGTCAAAATGTATGGAACAGCTGTTTTTTTTGTATTACTGACTACAAATTTCTGCGCTGGGGGTCTAGAATGATATGCTGAATTCATGGTTACAGTTTGCGCACTGATAATCTTTTCTTGTACGTATAAGTTGTTTTTTCATACTAACACCTCATGGATCCCTGTTGGCCGAAATAAATTTAACTTAATTTAATTGATTACCGTTTTTTTATAGCAGCAATAAAATAGAAATACACACATATTAATACGTGATAAACTTCTCCGGACATTGCATAATTAGCCTATAATGTTCCCACTGCTGGGACACAGACCTGACCTCCTCTCTATGAGAGGGAGTGGGCAACAATCCACCACGCGGGCCCAATGCGGGTTGGCAGATGTTACATGTCTTCGAATTTTCGGTTCTAGGAGACACCGGTTTTTTCACGATGTTTTCCTCCACCGTTTTGAGAGCAGTGGTGATGAAAAAAATTACACAAAGTAAAGTGCCTTCTTGGGTTCGAACCCACGATCTACAACTCGTAAGTCGCGCCTGTTACCACTGGGCCACTACTGCTGAGGACATTACCAAGAATTGATCTCAAATACAATAATATACCCGGTTTCCTTCCTAAAAACCAATCCAAAAACCGACCCACTCATCACTAAACCATAATTAACCAAATCCATAACTGAAACCAATACATTCAAAATGGCGGCTATAGGATTAATATTCCCAATAGCCTCTGACGATAATGTTGACTAATTCATTTACTAATCTTCACGCCGAGTGCGCTGTGGTGTAGGCAGAGTTAATTTATAGTTTTATTCGTGAGAAAGAACGTTAATCCGTAGTGATCTATAATTATTGGAAGTGATATGTTTCGACATAGGCAGTTATTGGTCATGTGGGTTGCGTGTGTGAACTATGGGCTTAGGAAGAGTAAAACGTAGTCAAGTCATTTGAGATTTTAATAATAATGAACATGAAAGTCCAGGAGGCGGTGCTTTGGGGCCTCTGTCCAGCAGTGGACGTCTTTCGGCTGAAATGATGATGATGATGATGATAAAAGCCAATGGCTTAATAGCCAAAAGCCTCGACCAACACCTGAGGAGGCTCTCGTTGGGCAGCTGGGTCTTGACCCAGCCCTTGGGCTTGATTCAGAAAGCGGTACTCCTGGACACGGCTCGCATTGTTAAGAGGTTCCTCTGGACCCGTAGATTGGATCCTGTTCCCGATACCGGTGGGCTATTATCTTATAGCCGACTTAAGAGAAAAGGAAGTTATCAATTCGACATGTTTATATATATTTTTTATGTATGTTCGGGTATAACTCCATCACATATAGAGGATTTGCAAAATTATTCTTATGTTCGAAAGGGGTTTATTCCGAAATGGTCATATTTAAATTTCATATAGGTCTGATAATGCGTTTCGGCGACAGACAACGGAACTCTTCAAAAAATGACAGCTAATCAACCGCCATTGGTGCTATCGTATAAATATGCGTTGTTTTAAATTTCGAATTGGTGTGGGATAGGTACTATAACTAAAAAGTTTTTATAAATGTTTTCACTTTCTTCAAAATGTCCATAACTTTAAACTTATTTAATCAAATTACTGACTATATTTTTTTATTTTTTTATTACTAAATGGGCCCGCTCTTGACCTCGATCACGCCTTATGGAAAGCGTTTGATGAGGTCTATGATGGTTCGAGCGTGCCCAGAAAATGCCTGTTCAGTCTTGTTCAACACTGATACTCCCACGCATCGACGAAACACAGCAAGCTGCTTGACGCCGGACTCCGGTGGGAGGGTGGTCGCGAACCAGGCGGGCCTTTGCCCTACCACTGCAAGGGAAGAATTGGCCAGTCAGAAGGCATTGGGCGTGACTGTCTAGGATGCGCCGAGCGCTCGGTTTATTTGAGTTACTGGTGGAACAAATTGCGCTACACGAGGAGGCTGGAGGATGTAGTAATGTATTTAATTGAATAAAGGAATGAACATAACAATAACATCACGCCTTGTTTCCCCGGAGGTTTGCGCAGAGGTGTATCTATAGCACACCAACATTTCAGCAGTTATGTTCAAGTCCAATGTAATAAGAGGCGAGCTTATTGCCATCAATCAGGCACAAGTCCAGACGCCACACCGGGAAAATACCAATAGAAAAACCTAACAACACTTTGCCCGACCTGGGTATCGAATCTGGGACCTCATATTTAGATAACGCTTGCGTCTACTAGACCACCGACGCCGATAATGTAGTGTAAAACATTTTTGTTTTATGTTTTTTTGAAATTACATCTGTATTTATGTTTTTTTTTTAACTTTTAACGATTTCTGTTTTTTCTAACCTTTAAATGAAGGTCCAACTTTAGCTGATGAGTAAACATTCTATGGATAACGTGTTGAAATGAGAATTTGGTAATAAATCATTAAAATTGTACCGGGCGTGGATTTAGTTATGACATTGCTCTTCAATTAATGACGCCTTGTAGGATGAAGCTATTCCATAATTCTAAAAATATCTACCTAGGCAGAACGCGTTTTTATTTATGTACCCGATTTTTTTTTAGTACATGTATATTATATTCTATTCTATTTTTTTTTATATGGCAAGCAATGCCGATGTCGACTATTCTACCAATGTCGAAAGTGAATTATAGGATATATATATATATTTTAGGTCAGTATAGTAGGCAATATGACAGCTAAAATTGCCCTGAAAAACTTATCGTTTATGTATTTATTATTATAATTTTTCATGTAGGTAAAACCCCTAATGCGGTTGGCGAACGGCCTGGTGTTAAACAAGGTAATAATTAAGTAAAACAAAAAAAACATTTTTCTTTAAAAACCGGCAAGCTTTATTTATTTCCTTTAATGAACCCGTGAATGGGCAGCAGCGTTCTCTACACATTTTACCACCATACTGCGATCGTCAACCCGCCTGCCAAGCGTGGCGATTATGGCAAAACCCCCCTTTTGGAGGAGGCCTATGTCCAGCAGTGGATGTCTTTCAGCTGAAATGATAATGATGATGATGAATGAACCTGTGCATATTATCTATACAAAATAGTTTCGATATTTCATATTTGCTATGCGTCGCTTATTCAGCCTATAATGTTCCCACTTTACACGGACATGCCGGTTTCCTCACAATTTACTTTACCGTTTTTTGAGAGCAGTGGTGATGAAATTATTTACACAAAGTACACTCAAGGCGTCCCGCGACGGCTAATTTTTTTTAAATAACATAGCAATACACATACACTTCACTTGCCAGTTCACCGCTAATACTTGAAATCTAATTCCAACGGCCTAGAATATAAAACCTAGGTACTTAAAAACGAAATGAAAACACTTATCAACTGAAATGAACCAGATACATTGTCCTAATTAGCCATTAAGAGGCACGTGGTACCCTTAATTAGGAGTCTGGGTACAGACATTATAGCACTCTGTTTAGGGACAATATTCCGAATTTAATGAACATTATGAGGCGCTGCGTCGCGACGCGGAAAATTAAATTTATATTGTTTTGTGCTATGTAGATATAGGTATAAGTAACTCCTTCTCCTTTGAGAGGGGAAATTGTTTTATGTTGGTTTAATATGACCCACTTAATGGAAAGTGGTGATGCCTAAATGTACGTCTGGCGTACTTACTCTGAGTTTCCAGTCCCGTCACCATGTTGCTGACTAGCAAATCTATACTATTGCGTAAGATATTTTGCAAACTATGTCCCAACACAAGAGAAGACTCACGGTTTTTCTCTTGAAAGAAGTCATTTTTGAGGGCACGCTCAATGCATCATAGACCTCATCAATCGATTTTCATCAGGCTTGATCGAGGTCAAGAGCAGGTCTATTTAGTTTTTTTTTTTTTAAGGTGAAACTAAAGCACAGCTTGCTACGATCCTTATATTCTAATAAAAATAGAAGTGGTTTATACCGCCTATAAACACGAGTAAGATCAAGAGGTGCTGATGGCGTTACTAAGATAAAAGACAAAGATGAAATGTCTCATGTGCCTGTAGCTTCAACAGCTCAAAGCAAACAGGAACACATTAATATTATATCTATCATTATTTCGGCCGAAAACCGTCCACTGCTGGACATAGGCCTTCCCCAAGTACCGCTACTTCAATCGGGTCTGTGCTTCTCTTATACTTACATGGTACTTAATACTTCTCTACTTAACTATTACTTCTCTATTATTCTACTATTTAAATAAATCTCTCGTAACAAAATATTCGAGGTTTTTATTTGACAACGTAATCATTATTAAGGTTAAATTTCAAAGTAATTTTCACTTTATCTCTTTACAATCAGATCAGCGTAAAACATGAGAGTAAAACAAAATAATTTATGTATGTAAACCGTATTTCCAAGTATAATTCAGGCACAAAATTTAATTTACCATCCATTTAGATCTAATATCAGAGTGGATTAATTTAAATCCATTTATTTTACTAGAATGATTTATGTATTTTGAGAATTATGCAGATTTCAAATAATAGTATTATTGTTTCTACATTTGTTTTATCATGAGCCCATACTATCCCACTGGCAAAGGCCTCTCATTCCACTTTTTTTCGTCTTCCGCAATGTTTGGGTCAATCCTTTAAAAAGGAGTCCAGCTCATTCCGCCATTGGTTTCGATTAGATACTATAATATTTTTGTGATACCGCTTGGTATAGGGATTACAGTATCATGGTTTATTGGCTGTCCTCTGCTCCTCATACTCAAGACCAACCATTTCTTGGGGATATACACTTACAGAAATAAATAAATGATTAAACAAGGTGAAGTTTTGATCACCGTTTAAATTTTTCAGGGTGATATTACCCGTGGAATTGAACATCTTTCTCCAAAAAAAAATCGGACCTCCCATACAAAATCGATCAGCTGACTATTGATTTTGCATGGGAGGTTCGATTTTTTTTCATATTTCGACCCATATTCCTTGGAGAAAGTTGTTCAATTTCAGGGGTACTATCATCCTGAAAAATTTAAACGGTGACTAAAAATTTACCTTGTCTGAATTCTAATGTTCCCACTGCTTTGACTCAGGCCTCCAGCTCTCTGTGAGATTATCCACTACGCGGGTAAAATGCGGGTTGATAAATATCACGTGTCTTCTTTTTACCCGACTATGCCAGAAGGAGTGTTATGTTTTATGAAACCAATGGCAGAAAACACGAATAGGCGAACCTTACTTAGAAATTATCATCAGCCAAGCCTTTTCCACGGGTCGGCTCCCAGACTAATCGGATGCTGTTGGATACCATTATTTTAAATAGAGTGCCAGCCTTTCTGACCTTAAGAACCCAGTTACTTGGGAACACTACACCTCTTGGTATGACTGGTTGTCAGACTTTCAGGCTTTTGACGACCAACGACTGGCAAAAATGACTGCCAGGACCAACGGCTTAACGTGCGTTCCGAGGCACGAAGGGGGCGATGGGTCATCATCTTTAATTACGAAGAGGTATTGCCTTCATGGACCACCTGCGCCAAGCATAGGGTTACCTGATCGGTCGACCCGTGCGGCTGGCACTTGCTTAAAAATATGCCTGCTTAGTACCTAATCAGACATTAAGAAAAAATGAATAGGTACTCATAAAAAGCATTAAAACCCAAAACTCTGCATCAACGCAACTTCAACCATAAAAAGGAAATGATAAGAGCACCTCCAACCGCAACAGAAACAAGCTTCGATTATTTCCGCCGCCCGAACCGCAACTTCTACGTTAGTATACTGAAACAATCCCGATATTAGGCCGAATTCCGATAATACAGCCTTCAGCCTTGTAGTACGAACAACCTTAATAGCTTTTTGTTGGGGCCCGCTCTAATTAGCTCCTAGCCTTCTACTATACAAGAACGATCCTTGGTTACATCGAGCAGAAGATACAGAAGGTCTGTTGTAACAAAAAAATTACACGGCAACAGATGACATTGTGGCGGAATCTACAACGACACATGCGCACTACGCAACGATGACCTGAAGTCACACAAATCCTCAGAGTTTACGGCGCGACTGGTATATACAGGGTGATTGGAAGATGGGTGCAAAGCTTTAAGGTGAAGATAGTATAGACAATTTAAAACCATTTAAGCCTTGGTTGTCTTAGACGAAGTCTTACCAATTTTTTTTTTAATAAGGTTTAAAAGACGTATTGTACAATTTTTTTTATATTTTCTGAGCTTTAAATGTCTGTAAAAAAAATGTCTAATGACACAGAAGCCTAAAATATGTTTTGCTTGATTGCTTACACATTACTTTAATTAAATAAATAAAAAATGAATTCATTTATCATACAATTTGGCCATAATTATGCAGTTTACATTAAATTTTGAGAATTTCCGAAAAAAAACTTAAAAATTTGGTTAAAAATATTTGGTAAGACTTCGTCTAAGACAACCATGGCTTAAATGGTTCTAAATTGTCTGTAATATCTTCGCCTTAAAGCTTTGCACCCATCTTCCAATCACCCTGTATACAACGTCCTGAAATCAACCGGTGCCCAGTTGCCCACCAGACACAACACCCGCTTTTTTTTTGCGTGGGAAATCATCAAATAACTTCTCCTGCTCTGGGTGAAGCGGGAAGGCGTGTCAGACTTTTACTGACTTAAACCCACCCGTATTCCTTCAGTTATCTGTATGCCAGGGGCCACGGTATCTGTTTCGAACAACCTGCACCCCTGACCGGCATCGGCTTTTGTGGACCCCACCTGTTGATGCTGACATCCCTTTGAGGCGCGCGTGGAACACAGCGCGCCGTCGACCCGGGCTTGGTCCTTTCCGGACAGCGAGCTACTCATTACTTGCCATCCGCTAGCCCGCGCCTACGGTGGCCGGGAATCAGCCTGGGGTTCCCGACGCCCAGGGCGTCTCCTGCAGTGACTAGGGCCGTGAGGGCGCATGTACTGCCTCTCCCTCACGTGCGCCATGGACTAATCATAACCAGCCAATATTTTTTCCATTGCTGGGATACAGGTCGCCTCTTTTTGAGAGGGAGTGGGTTGTAATTGCGGGCTCAGTGCGGGTTGGTGGAAGTCTAATGTCTTCTAACTTTTTGTACTAGGACATTCATGATTTTTCACGATAATTTCCTACACCATTTTGAGAGCAGTGGTGATGAAATTATTTACACAAAGTAAAACGCCTGCTTACGTTCGAATTCACGACCTACAACTCGTAAGTCGGGTTCGATCCATAGACTTATCATCTATCACTACGTAATACTATAATATTTCCAACCCTATACATTTCTTGGCGACTTTTTTCGTTTTTCGAAAGTTGTAAGAAGTAAAACTACTGAACATTTACCTTCATGCCTGCTGCTAGTAGGCTCTCACAAATAATATACAAAAGTTTTGTTGGCAGTAATGTAAATAGATTTTCCTTATCTACTCGTATTTGAGTGTGAAGTGGGTGGGATGTTTATTAACTAGATGAATTTGTTGGGCAGGAAATTGGGTACTTTCGAGGAGACATGTTTTTTATGTGAACATTATAGCTGGTGGAAATGATTAGCTAGAAAAATGTTGGCAAAATTACAAAGATAAAATTATTTCGTACTAACTTCTGCTAGCGGCTTCGCCCGCGTGTAGGTCGGATATTATCCAACGGAAACATATGACCAGGATAAAAACTATCCTATGTGTTATTTCAGGTTATAAACTATCTGTGTGCCTAAATTTCATCCAAATCCGTTCACCAATTTTTGCGTGATTTAGTAACAAACATTCAAACATCTTTTCATAATACTAATACGTTTATAATAGTAGAATATTGGTTTTAAGCCAGTGTATTATTTTTATGCTCAAATACACTGGTACTATTTTAATAAAATATATTTTCCTGGGCATGTTATATTCTGAAGGCATAGACAGTTTTATTTTATATAAATAATTCAATTATTATTATAAAGTTATGCATTACTAAATTAATGTTTTATTTTGTTACAGGTAAACAGCGTTTTATTCATGACTAGCGGTCGCCCGCGGCTCCGCCCGCGTGGATGTCGGTTACCGCTGCAAAAAGCCTACCCAGGAAAGACACGGTCAGCAAAATGATTCCCAGGTCAATTCACAGACATCGACACTAACATCGACGACGCAGTCATTATCAGCAGGCTGCCCCTCCCGCACGCGCACCCCGTCTTGGTGACGCCCACTTCGCAACGGGCCGTGCAGCAGAATTCGTATTATTTTAATTTCGCCATAACTTTAAAACCAAACGTCCAATTTTAATCATTCATAGACCAACTATTATCTACAAAAACTGTACTTAGTGATGAAATAATTTATTTTGATAAGGATTATAGCATGAGTAAAATAAATGCGTTTAAATGTAGTCCAAAAAAAATTCAAGATAAAAAAATAAAAAAATGGTTGTTGTGCCTCACTCGACATAGATAGGTATAGTGTGTCGCGGACTTTTTTGTAGATATTTATAAGATCTACAATTAATTAGAACATTTTATGGTTCTATCTTTTATAGTTTAGGCAGCGTACGCAAAATAAGTAACTTTTCTGGTTGATTTTTTACACCTTGTGTCCGAAAACCCCAAATATCTTACGGAACCCAATTTTTTTCCAAAATAAAATTTAGCCTATGTTACTCGTGGATAATGTAGCTTTCGAATGGTGAAAGAATTTTTAAAATCGGTCCAGCAGTTTTTGAGCCTATTCATTACAAACAAACAAACAAACAAAGTTTTCCTCTTTATAATATTAGTGTAGAAAACCCACCCCATAATTTTTTCAAGTAAGACCAAAATTCACATAGAAAAACAACGCCAAAAATAAAAAAAATTACCTCAACCTCTGCATATTTAGTAACAGATAGAGCGTAAATCGAAAATAAATTGTTAAATATTTCTCCCTGAATCGTTGAGCGTATAAATTCATTCACCGATCAAATCATTCATCGTTCATTTGGCACACGATGGATGCCTCTGAATATACTTAAAATGGCTAAAAATATAATTATTTGCAGACAGTCAATGATCTTTTATAGCTTGTCACGTATATTTATTGAGGATTTTTTAATAAATGAATGCCTAGCAAAATATTGAGTTATTTTAGCCGAAAGACGTCCACTGCTGGACATAAGTTTCACCCAAGCATCTCTATTTCGACCGGTTTTGTACTGCTCGCATCCAGTGGATTCCTGCAGCGTTCACCAGGTCAACGGTCCACCTTGTGGGAGGCCTTACAATGTTATGTCTTCCGATACGCAGTCGCCACTGTAGAACTTTTCGGCCCCATCGGCCATCTGTCCTTCGAGTAATGTGCCCTGCCATCTACCACTTAAGTTTAGCAATTCTTCGGCCTATGTCGGTTCAGTAGTTCTCCTACGGATCTCTTCATTTCTGATTCGATCACTTAGGGGAACTCTAAACATAGCCGTTTCCATTATCCAAGTGCCTTAATATCAATATTTTACTATTTAATATTCACTCGGGAATGAAAGCTGCCCCAAAATAGTTTAGGAAAAGCTAGGTGAGTGATATATTGAACTTATTTTAGCACTCATTACTTTAGTAGTAGGATATGTTTAGCTATCCGACTGTTAACTGTTAATGTAAAATGTCTGTAATCGATAGTGACCAAGGAGAATGTTAATTTATTATCAAGCAGCGGCCATTTACGGGTTTATAAAACAACAGTCTTGAATAGGTTTCTGTGTACGTTGTTTAAATATTAACCCGTAAATAGGCTTAGCTAAACGACAGCGTAATTCCAAGCAAATTCGTCGTTCAATTTGAGCTGTACAATATTGAAGACCCATACACAAGATACATATCTGTTCACGTATCTGATCACATGCATATCTGACTGGATTTTAAAAGGGACTGTGACCTCTGGGTTTGTTTCGCCCTTCTAAGTTTAGGCAGATATGAAACACCAAACTCATGTTGATTGTCATGAAAATCATGTCACTTGGTTCAAATAGGTTCATTTTAAATGGGTAGATTCTTTTACATTGTGAATGAGAGAACGTTGTAGGCTTTAGAGACTAGATTTGTAGACGTTTTTCTATTCCGTATTTTCTTTCCTCTAAGTACCTGGTACCTATTGACAGGCCTGCACTGTCCTCCCATACCTATTATCACTGTAATTTGAAAACATTGTAAAAGCCAATTATTTGAAAAAGAGTAACCGTGGAGTTTCTTGCCGACTCTTCTCCATAGGAAAAGACAAATTGCAACCATGCACCTAGCATGCAGGCTTATGTGAAATAAAATATTTTAATTTTGATTTGATTTTGATTTTGATTAAAAACACTAGATTGACGTGTAAAGGTATTTATACAAACCTACTTACAGAAATAAAATCATTTATCAAGTGAAAAGTCAGTAAAATCAGTCTCACTTCCAATTCTAAATAGCTTATCTTTTTACTACCAACATGAGTTAGTGTCGTATAACTCAAGCCGAAACTCAGGAAAAATGTCCTTCTATTATCCCTTCAAATCATAAGAATAGCGTGATAAGTTCAAACACAGCACCTCCCTAAGCAGCGACTTGTTATCCAACCGATTACGATTAGGTCCGTGTTCCCGAGTAGACTCCATTAGGCTTATTGGCTTACTGGCAACTTGCCATCACTTACGGATAGAATTTTTCTGGACAATCCGAAATGTTCTGCCCGGTTACTGGGGAAAGTAATGGAGCACAATAAATTGCTTGTTAAAGGAAATTAATGTTGTGATGAACAGGCGTCTGTCATTATTGGTTTTCTTCTTTGCCAATGAATGTTGGTTTTTGTATCGAGAACAAGGTTGGTTGTTAGTTTTGGGAATATATTTTTTTTATCAAATCGATATTTTTTTATAAAACTAACGAGATTTACGCTCTACTGCCGTGTTTCGCAGAAAATGTATACAGTTTCGCGGTAAGCGGTAGTTTGCAAAAGGCGCGGTTTAACTCCCAGTTCCAAAGAGTATATCTATTAAAACGGATGTTTCGGAGTTTTAGTAACCATCTCCTGTGGTCACCAGTGTAGTCGACTTATATTAAACTAGCTGCTACCCGCAGCTTCGCCCATGTGGATGTCGTAAATTACGTTGTTCACATGGGAACGTACTTCCTGGAGAAAAAGTAGCCTATTTTATAATATCAGCTATCTATCTGCCAGTGAGAATCGTCGGTCTAGCCGTTTCGAAGATTAACCAAACAGATAGACAAAACTTTTTTTTGTTAGAAGTCTGTACTGTATATAGTACGTACAAACAGATACTTCAATTTTATTTTACGTGGCATCTATGTATGTATAGTAATAGATAATACACTTATAACAGCAAGTACAAGTGGAACATCACACGAGCTCATAACTTCACAAGCTTATGATAGTATTGCCTTGATTAAATGTATTGACAAAAAAACATGTGATGACACAAATGATACTTTAATAAACATAATACGCTGGCTTGACCAAAATAATTTAATGGTTAATTTAACAAAGACTAATGTAATGCATTTATATCAACGGAATCCGCGAGAACTCCTACATTTACACTATAATGGACATAAAGTTGACCAAGTATTAGTTGCAAAATGCCTTGGCATTATGATAGATAGCCAATTAACTTGGAAGCCACAAGCTGAAGAAGTATGCAAAAAACTTAGAGCAGCTGCATATGTCCTCTTAAACTTATCTAAAAAAGTAAATATGGCCACAAGGTTAATTAACCTTGTGGCCATATTTACTTTTTTAGATAAGTTAATATGCAATTGCATATCATGGATTAGTCGCGTCGATTTTGAGATTCGGCATGATATTTTGGGGAAATTGAAGTCTGAGGGAACAGGTGTTCAAGGCTCAAAAACGCTGTATAAGGATAGCCCTTATACAGCGTTTTATTCAGAGTAACTTAATAGTAACAGATAGCTATGTACTTACCTGTATTTAAGTCCCTAAAATTACTAATATTCCCATTACTTCTCATTTTTGAGATGGCTGTTTTTGTTAAGTGAAATATTCATCTTTTTAATAAAGTGTCCGATAATAGAAACCGGCAAATCAGGAGACAATATAATAATATAAACTTGCTAATTGTTAGTGGTCCCGATACCGCTCTATTAAAGAAAAGTATTACGAGTATATGTATGGGTCCAATCATATTTAACAAAATACCCGATGTAATCAAAAATGAGACACTGTCACGTTTAATTTTTTTTTTTTAACAGTTCTATTAATTAATACAAGTTATTACTCCATAAGCGAATTTTTTACCGATACGAATTTAAGTTGATAATATGACATTTCTACAAAATCAATTATATGTAAATTTAACTGGATTGACCTCGAACTTAACGAATTTGTAATATTTCCATATACAATATTTCATTTTATTAAACTTGATATTATGTATTTGTACTGCCTATTTCAAATTATTTCTTCCAGACATGGTAAACTTGTATTGATTTGATTGGACATATAAATAATGTATAAGTGAGTCTTTATTATTACAGCTTAAACTCTTTGCATGCCCTAGTTTAATTTAGTTGGCATAAGGATCATTTTAAACTAAACATCTGTAACATGTACCTACCTGCTTTCTGAGCCAATAAAGAACTATTCTATTCTATTCTTAAACACCTTGTGGTGGCGATGTTTATCCCAACATAAAACAAATTAACACACTGATGAATATTCCAAATTTCCAAAACTCAATAAACGATAATCAGCATCAATATCCCCTCTCATCCTTTCATCCGATCAGCAGAACATCTATATGATTGATACATAATCCATTCAAAATTAGACGCGCTAAGCACCTGAGCCCCAACGGGGGTGATAAAATAATCCTCTGAAGTAGCAAGTGACGTCATCGATCATGCCCCGATGCATGTACTACCGTGTTCGAATTATGTATTTATTTGCATTGACACGATGCAACGCGGAATATTAAAAGGATTTTGTTGGATTTTTTTTTTTAACTGGGTTTGTTGTGTAGTTTTGCTTGAATGTTTGTGATGTGATAAAAGCAGTCGTGGTGCAGTAGAATCGGCCGAGACTTACGAGCTGCAAGTCGAAGGTTTGCACCTTGACGAAAGGCGAAGTGGCGGAGCTTTGGGGAGGCCTATGTCCAGCAGTGGACGTCTTTCGGCTGAAATGATGATGAAGATGATGATGACAGGCACTTTACTTTGTGTAGATTATTTCGTCACCAATACTCTAAAACGGTGAAGGAAATCATCACGCCCTAGAACCAAAAATTCGTAGACATGTGACATCAACCAAACCGCACTGGGCCCGCTTGGTGGATTACCGCCGACTCGCAGGAGGTCTGCATCCCAGCAGTGGGAAAATTATAGGGTAGTTATGGTTGTGATGATGCCCATGTTACCACGTATGTGAAGGACGAAGAGTTGGAACGTCAATAAAAACTCATTACCTACCAGTATCCTAACAGTGTCCAATTCTAGCATACTAACAGTGTCCAATTCTAGCATACTAACAGTGTCCAATTCTAGCATACTAACAGTGTCCAATTCTAGCATACTAACAGTGTCCAATTCTAGCATACTAACAGTGTCCAATTCTAGCATACTAACAGTGTCCAATTCTAGCATACTAACAGTGTCCAATTCTAGCATATTAACTGTGTCCAATTCTAGCATACTAGTCACTGACACACTGACACTGACTACCTGTCAAATAAAGAAAGATAAACGAAGAAAGAGCGCTGTCTTAAAAAACACGATATCTAAATTATTTTCCAGTAAAGTTCTCTTTATCCAAGTCAAGTACCGACCTAGACCGATCCGTCACAGATCTTCCAGCCCATTTTGTCCTACAAATCTACTATCTATTGAATTTTAGCCGTAAAATTCTCCTGACCATACAAGGCCGTACAAAAATGGGTGCCAAAAATGGCTGCTGAAATTTACGACCTCATGGGCCGAACCAGACACGGATAAACGGAGTTCATATAAAGTGCTCCCGAATTTTTGTTCGTGCTTTCTTTTTTATTTTAATTTATCTAGCACGGGAAAGTGGGCGGTTCGGCCGCCGTTATTTTGTGAATACACTGTTTTTACGTCTGCCCTATGAATTGAAAATGTACCGGGCTTTTTGGTTAATTTTTATCAGTTTTAGTTGAGTTCCTTTCATGAAATTGTACTATAGAAAAGTTTGCAGACAGTGTAATGCATAAAGAAGAATATTCAACAATAACAGTCCTCATATTCTTCAGACTACATGAGCACTTCTTTGTGTTTACTCGTACTTTTCACGTAAATTCTATCTAGCACTTACTGTCACTTCATTTTTTTCTTTGTGAATAGACTCAAGGTTAGTTCTGGAGATTGTTTACAGTTTTTCTGATAAGAAGTATGGAGGTGTTGTGAGTTTCGTGAGAGCTCACGACAGCTCTCTCGGCTTTGCTTAATGTGAACTAACTCGAAATTCAATATTCAACACGACATTTTGGTGTAAACATCGCGTGACGTACTCCCTGGGGACGCGGACGGCGCAAGGGATGAACATTCAGAGTTCAAATTAATCGCGTTAGCTGAAAGTAAGAGGACGATGCCGATTACGTGAAAATGTGTATAAAATGAAGGACTTTCTATTAAGCTATTTATGTTGAAACTGTTCAGAAATAGAGTAATTTACGACCTACATTGCTTGTTTTTTCCAATTTGATTAATAGCTTGTTAAATAATTTTCAAATAACTACACACCAAAAACTTTGAAACTTCACGTAAAGTCAACCGAACTTATGCAATTAAAATATGAAGAAATGTCATGCCAAATTTTTTTTTTTTTTTTTATAAAACGTTGCCCCACACTAGGAATTTCTCCTGTATTGTGGGTGCGTTTACAAACATTTAAACTCACATACACAAACAGCCAGACCCGGAACAACTACTTGTAGGTCATACAAATATTTGTTCCGTGCGGGAATCGAACCCGCGACACGCAGCGCAGCGCAGTCAATTGCTTAACCACTGCGCCAGCCGTGCTGTCAAATTAATTGCTTACTATACATAAGTACATCTTTTTTAAATAGCTCTTTAGAAAACGCTATCCTATAGTACCAATCACTAAACATGACTTGGTTTCCGTACGTCCTTTTCGGGTAACGACTGAAAATCAGCATCATGTTGAGTGGTAGACTTCTTGTCACAGTCATGACTTGCAGCTGTCGATTATTTGTGTTTTGTGCTCGTTATCATAGAAATTGATACCTATTTTGTTTATTTATTATTCGAGTTAATTATCTTTTCAATTAGCACGTTTCTGTGATAGTTAAACCTATTTTTTTTATCGCACCCGCCCTCACCCCCGCTACCTCTCATATTTCAAGCACCGCATGTTTTGTTGCGTCATCGATCATCTTCACCAGCGCTTTTCGCTCGCCCCGCTCACGTCGAAAATTACTTACGGGACCTAACTACATCTCTACGTCGACAAAAAATAACGCCTCAAAAGAAAAAATATAACACGTACGTAAGAAATTTCCTCGGAAAAGCCCGATCGGTTTGACCTCGTTTCATAGTTCAATAGGTTTTGCATATAGCTTTGAGGAGATACTTAGTTCGAGTACTGTGCCTTTATGAGAAAAGCACAGGAGGAGGGTATAATTATTTGTGAGGGAAGTGCTCTAAAAAGTGGAATTTAAATGGTTTGAGTTCTGTTTGAGTTGCATTTTGCTGGTTTGGTTTAGCGAGCGGAGTAGAAGTGCTAACATTGAATTAATACAAATTAGAATGTAGACATTCCATTTTTGATGTTGTCGATTTAGTAATGGGACTAACTCGTACTTTATAGCCCTGTAAAAAGTTTCTCAGAGGGTTATCTACAAGCATAGCTTATAAAGCATAAGCACCATAATATATCTGCATCATAGCGTCATAATCAGAGATCGGATATTCGGATGCATACTTACCTAAAGATAATTTTTAGCTATGAAAGCTTTATAAATTATTTGTAATATTTATTAAAAACCCCGGGATTCTTGGATTGCATAACTATTCAGATGTGTATTAATTTAAAATTAATGTTTAACCCGATACAAATATGTGTATGTACTGGAGGAGGGGTGGTTTGTATTAGTTAAAACAAAAAATAAACAAATTACTTACCTAAATTAAGATTTTTTCGATACAAAAGCGCATTCCATGCTAGTCAACATCTCAACTTTAGGTGAATATGCATCCGAATATTCGATCTCTGGTCATAATATAATGCCATACTCAGCCTGTAATGTTCCCACTGCTGGGACTACGCGGGCCCAGTGCGTGTTGGAAGATGTCACATATCTTCGAATTTTTGGTTCTAGGACTTGCCGGTTTCCTCACGATGTTTTCATTTACCGTTTTGTGAGCAGTGGTGACGAAATAAAGTAAAGCGCCTGTCTGGGTTCACACCTACAAACTACAACTCATAAGCCCTCTGAGCCGGTACCACTGAGCCGCCACTGTTCTAGCATAGCTTTCATGCTGAATAAACTTTCCTAGAACTTTCCACCTTTAACAAACTGCAATAAGTAATAGGAAATGTCTTTTAAAACATTCTTTAACAGCGATCAAAAAATGTACCAAAATAAGTCCGATGCGCTTCCCACTAAGCCGTGTGACAAAACCACAACTACCTTAGTAATAGTTGTTTTACTAAGCCAGTTACCTTGCTAACAAAAAAGTCACCAACGTAACACATTTCCGAAGCACCTTGTGTGGTGACGTCACCTCGTAACGCGTAAAATGAGGTAATGCAGGATACAAGACGACATTATATTTATGAGGTGCCGCATGAGGGAGAGACACATCAACGATGACAGGGTGGAATAAAAAATGAAGCAAGTGTGGGTATGGGAATTTTTATACTTTCGTGTTTTTGGAAGAGACAGAAAAAAGGAATAGTCAAGCGATGGTTTCAGTGAAAATTGTTGCAATTATAGAAACATAAGGATCAATCAATGAATCGAGAAGCTCGTGACTGAATGATAATAGCCGAATGTGACGATCGAAGGTTAAGCTACGCTGGTCACCATCGTTTCGTAGGTGGGGGACCATCCATTACATATTGAAACCCTTCCGTGCATCAGAGTGCACGTGAACACGTTGGTCTCAGCTGTCATTCGTAGATCTTTGACAGTCTTTGCGGGTAGTTAGAGGGCCAAAACTTTGATAACCAGCCAGGTCTTACCAATGACCATTGTGTTACCCAGTGACTGGATTGTAAAGGTCAGATAGGCAGTCGCTCCACGTAAAATACTGGTATCCAGCTGAATCTGGGTAGACTGGAAGTCAATCCCAACATTGTTGGAAAAAACCTTGGTAGATTCATTGAATCTGCATTATTATGCACACATGTATTTTATGGGATTACAACAATGCAAAAAAAATTGTCCGGAATATTCACAGCATCATCTTCCCAACGAATAAAAACAATACAGTGACATTTTGTCTATTCTGTCAAGCAAGGGCTAAACTGGTAGATACCGCTGTAAGTGACAAGAACGCCTTTGTATGCTTGTACAAAATTCTTTTAGCATGGCATAGGTAATGAGCCTATAATGTTCCCACTTCTGGGACACAGGCCTCCACTCAGCAAGAGGGATTGGGTCGTGATTCATCACGTGGACCCAGTGCGGGTTGGTAGTTGTCAGATGTCTTTGAATTTTTGGTTATAGGATATACCGGTTTCTTCACACCACTTGACAGCAGTGGTGCTCAAATAATTAGCACGTATTAAAGCTCCTGTCTGGAATTGAACCTACATCCTACAACTCGTAAGTCACTTTCGATACCACTGAACCATTCTCATAATTCTATAAATATCAACATGAGTTAGAGTGTATGTATGACACAATTCATAACTGACACCAATCCAAGCTTGAGTGACCTAAATCAAATAAAATCATTTATCCGCTTAAAATGTAAGGTATTGTATAATAAAGTTGTTATAAAAATATAGTGAGCCGGGTACATTCTGCCTGAGTTTTGTCATTTTAAGAAATGGGTAATGCCACCTATGTTATTATTATGATAACGTCATGATCAAAATTATAAAATAGTAAGTAAATTAATAAATCATTTTAACAAGTTGAAATCGTGCGCAAAAGTGTTTCAAATAAGGTCAATAATATTAAAGTGTTGAGATGTCACACATAGGGTCATAAAAAAATCACTTAATGAATAATAACATTTCTGTATAAAAAGACTTGAGTTTATTTTTAAATTGTTGAAGGGTGTCACTTCTTATATTGTCGGGTAGTTTATTAAATATTATTGGAACCATACAGAAAACACGTTTTTTAAGCTTAAAGCTTATTAAAAAAATTACTGATGTGTTGATAAAGATGATTCTCTCATCGACTTCTTACTCAAGGCTTCCTCTCTCTCTCTCTCTCTCTCTTCTTCAACCCTTGGCCACCCAATGCTGAGTGTAGAAAGTGTAGAAATTTTGGAAGAGACCTACGTCTCTTCCAAAATTTCTCCACTTTTGGCGGTTTTGTGTCGTGGCTATCCACTTTAATGAGATCGTCTGTCCACCTAGTCGGTTGTCTTCCCACATTCCTCCGTCCCGTTCGTGGTCTCCACTCCAGCATTTTTTCTCCCATCTTCCATCCAGGCTTCCTATTATCTACCTACTCCTTGTTAACATAAAATTTTCAACCATCTAAAACAGTACAACCGCGTCACAAAACAATAGCGTTTATACGTAACAATACGTTTACAACAGCCTGCCACGCAGGTTGTAGGAAAAATAATGAGCGGCGAGTCGAGTCACCGAGTGATTTCAGGCGTAAGTCACACGAGGTGATTAGTTCAGCTACAATTCCGAGGTGTGTGTGTGATACGAGCTTTAAGAACGGCTATCTACGTGATTACAGTTTCACCTGAGTATTAGGAATCCGTGACTAGTTTCAGAATTCAAATTTGATCTGAAATGCTATTAGGAATTTTGTCATGGAAAAATCAATTACTTACACTTTTTCTGCTATTGAGATTAAAACCACAACGATGCTTGGTTTCAAGCACGACAGGTGCTTAACCTACGCAGCAACTTCTTAATGCAACAACCACTTCCCGCATCATCGTCTCATGAATAGACTTTGTTTGTACCCATCGAGCAGTTTTGAAACAAGCCTGCAAATAAATCCGTAGATGAACAATCATAAACATGAATATGTCTCACAAAGGCAGATTTCATGTTGAAAATCCCATAAAAAAGAAAATAGGTAGTAATATTTCGTCGCACATGGTTACACTGACACCAAATCCCAACTTGGAAGAGTCCCGCCTACCCTTATTTGATTTTTTTTTATAAGTAACTTGTTGCGATCGGTTTGACATGCCCTTAACGGATTTGTTGTAGGAGTATTAACAGGAAAGCACTGTTCCTCCAGTGAGGAAGCTGTCTCTTATCACATTTTTAATTTTAGTGGTCAAAGTCCCAAATAATTATTTTTTATTTTTATTTATTTATTTAAATTTTGTACATAACACCCTAACAGCTATGCGCCAATGCGATGTTACTACTATACACAAAAGTTTCCAAAGTAATCTTACGTTAATGACCAAAACAAACAAAAAATCAACATGAAAAACAACACAACATTAAATACTTTCAATGCACTTCAGTGCTACTTCTGTGAACCTCTTCAGGCTGCACTGAAATACATCAACTTCCATAGAAATAATATTGACCAATCTTATGGCTCGTGACAAGGGGGCAAACTTGTTCAGGTTTGTCCTACCGGATGGCTCCAGTAGCGTTGGCGTCGGGCGACGCGCGCCTCCGCATCCTGCTGGCGCGCGCAGCCCCAGCTGTGCCAGAAGTTCGGGGTGGTGCAGCCAACCACGCAGCACCCGAAACACAAAGCTACAAAGAGCGATGTCCCTCCGCACAGCCAGCCTGCTGTACCCTACCATCCCTATTACGAAGAGACTCGGGTACAACAGCGGAAAGAAGGGATAGACGCCATACTGCTTGAAATACAGAAACCGAGTGAATTTGTTCTGGATTCTTTCCACCATGACTCTGTATTTAGTCTCATGGGGGCTCCAAATTATAGCACTCGTTTCAAGACGGCTCCGTACCAGCGCATTGTACATGATTTTAACCACGGCCGTATTCTGAAAGTCCTTGCACTGTCTGAGGATAAACCCAAGATTACGGTAGGACTTACTGCATATATCTACGATGTGCCCACGAAACATCAATTCCGGAACCATCTCCACCCCCAGGTCCCGCACATGCGTAACTCGTGACATGGCAACAGCTTCCATCTCATACTGATGAAGCAGAGGTTCCCGCGCGCGAGTGTAGCTCATTATACCGCATTTAGAAATGTTAAAACCTAACTTATTATCAACGCTCCACTGCACCACCCTATTCACATCGTGCTGAAGCCGTCGACAGTCCGAAGTATTTGCTACCGACAGGAACAACTTGAGATCGTCCGCAAATAGCAAACACTTCGCCTCCTTTACGACTTCAGGGAGATCATTGACCATCAGAATGAATCCTAGTGGACCAATATTGCTACCCTGACTCACCCCCGAAAACGTGAAATAAGGCTTAGAGACATATCCACCATAGTCAACGTACTGCCGGCGATCACTAAGGTAGCTCGCGAAGAATTTCAGAAGGTGGGGTGTGAAACCAAATGCCGCAAACTTAGCCAACAGCACATCGTTGTCGACAGTGTCGAATGCCTTCCGAAAGTCGAAGTACGCAGTGTCCACCTGTCCCCCAGCGTCAAGAACAGGCGCCAGGTATGCCATAAATGAAAACAAGTTGCTCCCCGTACTTCGACCCGTACGAAAACCGTGTTGTGCGTCAGTCAGGCGAGAAGTTACTTGATCTGTAATACACTTGTGTAACACCGATTCAAACACCTTAGCACACGCCGACAGCACTGCCACCGGTCGGTAGCCACTAACATCATTTCCCGAACCTCCCTTGGGAACTGGGATCACTCTAGTGATTTTCCATTGGTTGGGGTATTGACCTAACTTTAAAAACAAATTAAAAATGTGTAGTAATGGGTTTTCAAACACCATGCTACAGTCCTTTACTATGTAAGGGGGGATCCCGTCTGGCCCCGCCGAATGCTTGGGCTTGAGGCGGCGGAGCGCGGCGCGCAGCTCGCGCAAGTCGAGCTGACCAACGTGCACTCGCGCCGCGCCCGCGCTTGTTATTATGTTGTCGTTTGAGCCTTCTGACATTTATTGGTTCACAAAGCGCTGTTGCTAGGTTGTTATTATGGGCTTTAACACGGTCTTTGTATGCTTTTGCTCTGTGTTCGATTTCCTCTTTAACTGTTTTCGTTTCAAAATACTCGAGCAATTCACTGGTACTGATAAAAAGCGATGCATTCGTTATAATTTTGAGTGCTTTATTTTGGAACCGTTGTAAGATCTCCAGGTTTGATTTTTATGCTGATCTCCATAATTCAATGCCATAAGTCCAAATCGGCTTGATAATAGTTTTTTTATTATAAATAATTATCTTATTTTCCATACCTACCCTCACGAAAAAATACGTGAGTTTATATACTTAGAATGTTGTGTACGCTGCGTGTTGAATGCTGTGTAAAGCTTATTATTTTGGCTGCTCAGATCCTATATCACAATATAGGATCTGAGCAGCCAAAATAATAAGCTTTTGTGACGCGAAGTGCGTCTAATTGCACGCACTCCGCATTGGTGTAAACGTAATTGTGCAGGTATCAGGCTCTCAGAAATCAAAGGTGATCTTTCAGCCGTGTACATCAAACCAATGAACCGTATGTCAGTCATTGTTATATACTCCCTCTGTTCTTTTATTAGCTGTAACGAAATTCTTTACAAAGGTCACAGCAGAAACACGAACCTCCTTTATTTCGTTCCAATGAGGGTCGTAATAGTGTTACTCGAGCCTCAGCTGTAGCTATTATGTACGAGCGATTTTAATCTTTATATGTTAATAGGTATAGGCGAGAATGGCATGGGGTGGGGGAGTTTTTGTTGGTACCATGTTGGCAATTGAGAAGCACTTATCGTGGTATCGATCGGTGTAATGTGTAGTTTAAGTAATGCAGGTATTCATAAATATGAGGTTATATGTGCTTAAAGTTTCATGTTAGAGGAAGGAAGTGGGGTGAATTATTATGTTCAGGTTGGTTTTCTTAATGGAGTATGATAGTTTTCAAAAACACTACAGAACACTTTGGGGACCGTCAACTAGAGGCTGAATGAAGTTTGTGTTTGTTTTTTCATGTGTTTATAAAATATAGTTATGAGGTTTTAAAAGAGCAGCATTCATAGTATGTATAATGTGGACTCAAATGCTTTTCAGTATAAATTTGTTTTTATAATACTGTGATTTAACATTTAAGAGGAATCTCTAGAATAACTTGGAATACATTGAGATTGAGGTTACCAGCCTAATAATATCTACTACACAACAACAAGCTTAACCAAAACCCTATTTCCCCAAAAAAGTATTCTTCCCAACCTTAATCCCACGCACTCCACACGCTAATCAACTCAAAAAGGATTTTAGAAAAAAAAACCGATTCCAAAAATATATTCGCATTTAAATTTTTTCTTCGTTCACGAGAAATTGGCTTAATCTCCGAACGAAAAAGATATATCGTAAAAAGAAACATTCAGCGATGTTTAATACAGAAAAGATCAAAGACTATCGATTAATATACGTTTTTCCCATTTTAGGGTTATTTTACGTTCTTATACATCAAAGGGTTCCTTATAATACACACTAATATAATAAAAATGGGGTGTCTGTTTGGTGTAAATGTCTATTTCATGCATGTAGGGGAAAACGTTGGAAAAATGACGTTTTCAGGAAATTGTCTGTCAGTCCGCGAAAGTTGAATACAAAAAAGTTGTCGTTTTTTCATGTGGCGTTTTCGTTCACATTTTTTGCTGAAAAAGAACAAAAATTTATCCAATCATATAATGTAATTAAGTAATAATTTATTGAAGCACTAAAATCTTGGATATACCACGTATGATGGAGTATCGACGTTAAAATTCAGTTTTAATAATGCTGTAGATACATTTTTCAAATACCGAACTCCTTACAATCATAATTATTATGTACAGCTGTAATAAAATTAACCGAAAATTATAACAGCCAATCATTTTTAATTATATGTTAATTAAATTGAAGAACTTCATTGTCACGTCCTTTAATTACGTACTACCAGTCAATCAATACATCACTCTGTAACTAGGTCACCAAAGAAAACAACAAAATCAAACTCAAACTCAAAAGTGCCTGTAAATGGTTTTAATTGAATTAGATGCTTTATTTATCTCAATTAAAACCATTTACAGGCATTTTTGTCTGAGGAGTTTGTCAGTCAGAAAGATGAAGCTAGTTGCGCATTCCAAATTTCGAGTTTTTAAATCTATGATGTAATTAAAAATTTAATACTGTTAGTTGGTACGCACATCACTGGAGTACGGCATATTTCTTGTATTAAATTGTTCGTAATAATGCGAATTAGATTTATATGGAAAGAAAAATTGGAAAAGTTGCCCAAAAATTTCATGTTCTGGAAAAACTGAACGTCCTTTTGGAACAAAGTTCTTTAACGCAGCTTGCGGTAGAAGTAAAATTGTATAAATTGTCATATAACGGAAACGTTGGGCTCCATGCGAATTTTTAGTACATACAGAAAGAGAATGAGATCGTTTACATGGTTTTTGAGGTTGCTGAAGCTGATAGTGAGGTAAAAATAAAGTTTGAGTATTTTAAACATACAGTAACCGATGTTACATTCGTAGTTGAAGAATAAGCGTGAGTAACTTCGTCCCTGACGGGGGTCCCCCAACCTCACACGATTTTTTTCTATGAGATTTTTGAAAGGACGGGATAACATCTGTTCGGTCAGCTATTTAAATAAATAATCTTCCTAAATTGTCATATTATCAACTGTCAACTAATGTAATGTCAGCTTATCTAAAGGATAATGTCCATTTCGTAATTAGACCAGAATATTTACGATTCAAAGCGTCCGATATTCAGCGCAAATCGATGAGACTGTACTTCATAACATTAATTATGGGTCTAATTTGAAGCCGGCAGCGGAATTAGCGTTGTTTGCAGGATGGGGTGATAAAGTTGATGATGATGTTTGTTTAAAATATAGGTGTTGTTATTTTGAAACGGCTTTCGTTCTGAGTCTTAGTGTAAGTTATGTTAGTTTGGATTTTCTCATCCTCTTTCGATTTTGAGCATCGTTCTTATCTCTCTAGGTTTCTGTAACTATTTTACTTTATGCAACATGATCAGCCATATATGTCAACTAGAATTATAAAGTCAATTTGGGCCTGTATTCTATCAAGCAAACAGCATTTTTAACAATTTTTAAATACAGGATAGAAACGATACATTGTGGTCGATACTAAGAACATTAAGAGTTATGAGCGATAAGCTATTCAATCACTACGCTGACCGCTTATCGCTTAAGCAGCTGACGTATTAAGCCACTAATTAGGAACGATATTAAATGCACGAATAATCTCTCGTCACTAAAAGCGCATCCGGCTTTCGGGACAGTTTGTAGCCATTTCATTAAATGCGCTTTTTGATAAGCAGGTTACTTCTATATAATTGATATTACATGCCGTCACGAATTTTAGTTAAATTAATTTTACGATCGAAAATCATTGTTTATCCGATTGTTGTAGAGGTGGGTATCGTAAATAATAATAATGTGGATTTGGACATATAAAGTGCAAAACAGTTAATAATAATTGTTAATATAAAATGGCTGACGCATCATATTATGTGTGTGACTGTGAAACCTGTAAGGGCTTTGATAACTTTAAAGAAAACACTGAACATTATTTTGTCCACATAGTTATAACAAATTTCAAGAAGAGTACGCTTGCTGCGGTTGGTCTATGGATAGGTGAGCATCTTTACATACCAAAAAACTACATTAATCTGTTGGTCCTGGCTGTCATTAATGAATCTTTGACACAGAAGCTCGAAAGTCTGACAACCAGTCTTACCAAGAAGTATCGTGTTACCCAGAAACTGGATTGCTGATTGTAAAATACTGATATTTAGCTGCATCCGGTTATACTGAAACTCGAGTCCCAAAATATTTGAGAAGAGGTTAGGCCAATAATGAATTGTACAAATCTAAAACGTAACTAGTAAAATTTAAGTATCATTATCGCTAAAACTGATGAAGAACTCGTAAGAAAATTCAAATCCCAAAACTATTAAGGTAAAGAAAACGCGAAACATTTCATGTTCTTCAAAGTAATAATAAATCGGTACTTCAGAAACTTTAACACATACATAAAGTTAACAGCTTATGTAGAACTTAAACTGAATGCAAAACACGAACACTGCATCATGCAAACATTAAACCACTCTACTATATAATCCGATAACCGCATAACTGATAAAGTAAATATTAAAGAATTTATAGTATTGCGACGGTATATTTATCAAATAAACTTCATTAATATTATCTTTAGATATCTTGAGGCACAAAGGTGACTCGTGAGTATATCTATGGTTCATGTTCAATTGACGACTTCCTTAATTATGAATCACTGACCGATTGACATGCTATTTTTCTTTTTTACATTTTTTATTTTATTTTGTTAGTGTATCCTTAGTGACCTTTAATATTTCTTTTGCATTACTGTAACCTGGTTGACATTTGACAATATCATACGATATTGTCAAATGTCACAATAATACTATTGTGACATTTTTTACTGAAATTCAAACGATTTAACATTAATTTGTATCTTGTAGTATTAAATTTTCCTTACAGTTATTTTAAAATTATTATGTCTTAAATTTGTGTAAATTCAATATTAATATATGATTTGCATGCCCATGTATGTGGTAGCACATGGAGGACTCATAAAATAAAACATCTATGTACTATTATTACCCATGTTTGCAAACCAATAAATGATTTGATTTGTTGAAAGTAGACAGACACAGACATTTCAATATAGAATACATCAGACAATTCCAAAATTTGTTATCATCGTCATTCACAGCCAGACTTTGCCTACTGCTGAGTATAAGCGCCTCTATGCTTGTGCCAATCATGAATCATCTATCTCCATTATGATCTCTCGTGGATGAGTCTGACAGAAGACTGTCAGCATCTTCCACGTTCTACTGGCGCGATGGCGAATAGACTGTGAGAGGGAAAGTGACGGTTCCAGTACAACCGCATAGTACCTACCAAAAATCACCTAGCACCATCAGGATTTAATGTCAATTTAGAAGTTAGTAGCAGATCAGACATAATCCCTCCACACAATTCATTTTACACGTCAACCAAAAATATGTAACAACATGTAAAGTATTCAAGAAACGTAAACTTTTAAAACAGTGTCGCGGTATTTGTATGTACACGTACAGTATGTACATAATTCTTGCTTGTAGACGTACGATATGTTGGTACATAATTCTGGCGAACACATAATAAAGTATGTACCCGCGATTGTTGCGGCTTCAAGTTTGTGTGTTGTCGCTTGCTGTCGTGTTGCGCGGCTGAGAAGGTGTGGTGCCAAAGTAAGCGGGAATATAACTGTAGGGTTTTTGGTGGGTTAGTAAGAATATGAGTTTCTGTAGACTATTTTTGTTGGGCGCCAAGGTCTTCATTGGCGCCCAACGTGGGGCACCAATCTGGGTAGTTACTACTTACCTACGCGCGCCAGAGTTATATTACAGCATCATACTTATTTTTACTGGGCCATATTTATATCAATAATATTTGACGTTTTGGTTATTTTCTTAAGATGGCCAGCGTAGCCCTCCGTAAACAAGCAGAAAAATTAAGTAAATAAAAATAATTATTATATTATTATTGTAGTAGAAAGACTGTCAATCAAAACTGTAGGTACTTATCTAAAAAGTATGACATCGGAATCTACAGCCATTTGATATTAAATTCGATCATATTTCTCCCATCATATTAACAATTCCCTGCTAATGAATAATTAAAACTTTTGCACCCAATTGTAGAACTTAATACTTATAACTTCACTAACAAATAATAACTAGACATTTTTTTTCAAATAAATTAGTTAAGTGTTTCTTTTGCTAAGCAGACAGCAATCGCTTATCACAAGCCGCGTACACTGAGACCTCACTTTCAAACCAAGTTGAATGAAACTTGTAACGCCGTTATTTTATTTCATGAAAAAGAGTTCATTTTGAAAGTTCATGAACATGCTTCAGTTGTTCTCAAGTTATATTTGTGGTTAAATTTGTTTTCTGCTGATTTGTTTTCGAGATACAGTTTCTGTTCTGCGTTACAAGAACTGCCTGGCGGTTGAATTCAATGTTTAGAAGAGTAAATGATGTACAGCGGGCTGCATCAATTGGGTACCCCATTTGTATTAAAATGTTAATACAACTGGGGTACCCAATTGATGCAGCCCACCGTACTTACGTTACTACGTATTTTAAAATAAGTTACGGACGGAGTTTTTGATATAACTGCTGTAGCTACTAGTGTAGTAAAAATGATTCAAAGAGAGCAGTGGTGGCCAAGTGGTATCGGCTCTGATTTACGAGTAGTAGGTCATAAGTTCGAACCCAAGAAAGCACTTTACTCTGAGCATTTGTTTTTATCACCACTGTTTTCAAAACGGTAAAGGAAAACATCGTGAAGAAACCGGCATTTCAATGCGAAGACGTGACATCCACCAACCCACACTGCGTGGGGTATGGTGCACTCCTTCTCATAAAGAGGAAACCTGTGTCCCAGCAGTGAGAACATTATAGGCTGATAATGCAATGGATCCAAATACCATTTGCTAAAGGTAAGCTGCTTGAGAATGAAACAAATAAATAATTAGAATCCTTCAATGAATAATCTTCGATTCAATATTGAAGACATAAATCTGTTTACACAATTGACAATAATACGTAGAACGCTCAGTAGTAAATAATTATCTCCATAACAGCCACTTACGGAATCCCTGACACCATAACAACTTAGTGTACGACAGATCTCGTTCATAATATCTTCCTCCATTGTCTCAAATTGCCGGAATATGCCATGCCAGAAGCTGTTGTTTGTATTTAAACAAACATTACCTAATATAATTGGTGTTTCAGTGTATTACGTAAATTTAATAGTGTATTGAAATGACATAATTATTTATTTATGTAAGTAGATATTGTAAGACACTTTTACACGTCATTACATCGTTGATACATAGTTTAAAAATATATTTTTTAATTCCTTGCTGGCTGACCCCTGAGATGAAAAGCCTAAACAAACTAAGAGGTAATTTCCTCTTTAATTTAAAGTCCAAACATTATGGGGTGTATTCATAAACGATGATTAAAGTTAAGAAATGTTTACACGTCAAAAATGTATGGTTAATCAGTCGCTAATCATTATTTAATTTTAAGCAGCGTTTATAAATAAGGGGGTATATTATTAGGATTTAATGTGAATCTAACAATGTAGGGCCGTGTCAGGAAAGGCCTTTTGAAAAAATTGCCATTGCAGTTTTGAGCTGACCTGCCCCAACAGACAGCATGTTATTATATTTTTTTTAATGTTATGTCATCTTTTTATATGCACGTGTTTCTGTGACAAATAAATAAATTTTTCGTTCTTTTTATTTTCTTTCTTTTATAGCGGCATTACAGATAAATGCTTCGCAACAAATATCTAAAAACACAAAAAGTGAAGTGGCGCCATCTACAATGCCACAGGCCAACTACGCAAGACTCACGTCACACAAAATCCTGCATCGCGCAATCAGAGTTTACCGCGCGACTTGCATATATACAACATCCCGACATCAACCGTCGGGCAGTTGCCCACCAGACACAACACCCGTCTGGTCGGAGGATCCTCCCTATTCCATAGAGTATGAGTAGACTTTACACCCTGTTCCTCATACCCCTATACTTTCATGTATGCATCAGTCATCGTGTTTCATGCTCAACTCTATTGTTTTCCCTTACTTCCTTATTTTGTTTTATGATGGGACTATTTGGGAAGAGCAATAAGCTATTTCTTATGTTGCTTTGGCCAGGGGTTTTTGCCATACGTTATATAAACGCTAGATTTTATATCGAACTTCTAGATAGCTTGGACAATCTACGTCATTGGAACGTTTTTGTAAATCTAAGCCTTAGCTTACTGACAGCAATAGACAACAGGGTGAGTGTATCTAAGCAAGATTACGTATGGCGCGGTGGACATCAAAGCTTGATTCTTATCTAGAAGCTAGTCAAAGCCCCTCGCTTTGACTAGCACGGAAACAGCTATAGTTATGACTACAGAACGTGAAGCAAACAAATCAAACAAGCAAAATACAGTAGTTTTTCATTTGCCTTTAGAAAAGGCAAGACAAAACTCTTACAAGCGTTCCTACAAACACACATTAATATTTCCCGAAAACCTACCCACACACAAATTCAAAACCCGTGTGAAATTCAGCGAAACGGCCCGGGCAAGCCTATTACTGGGCATAATCCAAGACGGTAAGCATGCCACTTATGCCTCTTATGTCTCTTACGACGTATTGTCAGGATGCCTTCACAATGCCCATAGGAGATACGTGAGGGGTGTGTCAAGTAAGTTCGGACTTGGCTGAATTTGTCCGGGCAAGATTTTTGCTGTGTAGGGGCAATAAAGATGTGGCCTTATTGGGTTGTTAAGGAATTTGGAGAAAAGATTTTTTCGTCGTCGGGAAAAAAGCTTGTTTTGAATATTTTTTTAGAAAGAATGAAATAATACCTACTAAAAATTTGTATCAAAATGCATGCTAAGGAAATAAGAAAAAGAATTTTCATTTTATCTGAAATATTTAATCACAACTGTTGCTTACGTTAACGTTCTACTTATATTCTTCAAAAACGTCTTCCAAATAAAATAACGCTTAAACTTTCACTAGATTTTTATCTCGTGGTCGTGAAAAAGACCAGCGCGTAAGGCTGTTTTTCTGAATGTGTTAAGCTATAAAATACAATAACATTCTCTTAACTTTTGAAATCTGTTAAAATAGTTGCAATTTAATTTCAGAACAAACAACACAGGAAAACAATGCGTCGTAACATAGACAGCATTCCAAATCATTCCTGTACAGCATTGATACAAAACAATTCATCATTACTTCTCTCTACAATTCGCAGTTCAGTTCAGAAAGGCAGTAGGTATTGTATTAATGCATAAACCCAGAGTTTCAGTGCTGAAACCTTCAGTCCTACATGTTTAACCGAACCGCGGTATATTGTAATGCTGCCCGAGAATTTCTCCACGATGTTTGTGCTATTGTGTTTCCGTTAGTTTATGTTGATCCAAGCTATGAGCTTGTGCAGTTTAGTACGTAGTTATTTTTTATAAATGTTTTTTTTTTAGATTTTACCAAAATAGCTGCTAGCTTAAAAAGAAATAAATACAAAGTATTTAATTGTGATTGTAATTATAATTTTGATTTCAATTCTAGAATTTGGTTATAAATTTGATTTAATTTTGATGTTATTTTAATGTAAATCGCACTATATGAAATAAGAGTTATCTGACATAATGTATTTTTATTTATTTATTGTGAGTCGCAAAGGAATATGACAAACTAAACTAAACACATTATATTTAAGAAAAAAATTAAATAATTACAACAAAGTCCTGAACGAGGCCAAATGACCCTCTATCTTTAATTCTGATATAGCTTGTGATGTTAGTAGCCATTTTCACTAGGTAGGTACTGGGGTCGGCTGGAAGGAAAAGGCGCTCAAGGCAAAGCATCGGCAAGATGGTCGGACACCAGATGAAGTTGGAGGCTAAATGGAGAAAGACCCAAACTAATCGGATGATAATAATACACTCTTGTGGGATTTCCTTAAGAAGTTTAAGATTCGTTTTCGGTAGGGAGGTGCTACCTAACTAAATACTATACAGGAAAAGAAAATAACCAGTGCGCAAGCTGTAAGCATGAATTCAGCATATGATTCTAGACCCCATAGCGTAGAAAATTTTCGTCGGTTATACAAAAAAAATCAGCTGTTTCATAGAAAAGTTACGCGATCAAAATGTATGGAGCAGGTTTTTTTTTTTTGGATAACCAATTATATATTTCTACGCTAGGTTTAGAATTATAATTATGCTGAATTCATGGTTACAGTTTGCGCACTGGTTACAAATGTATCCTGTTTAATTTGCTAAGAGTCATATCTTACAAAATAACGATTTTCTGGTCATAAAAGTAAGTACACTGGTGGTATTGTGAGCCGCAGATTTCGTAAAAGCCTATTATTATTAAGTATAATCTGAATTTAATAAAGTTCGCTCTTAACTCACACCACACCCTCATAAGCATATTTCCTAGCAAAGTTTGCCATAACATGTGCGAAGGGTTTAATGGCATTTTGTTTCCATAAAACATAATGGTTGATTTGTGTGGCGTGTACTTGTGTGGTCTACTATCCACTAAGTACTAAGCGATGACCACTTATGTGGGTACGATGTGGGTTTTTTTTTGTTGTATGTTTCTAATGATAAATTTGTCTGCCGAACAACGTAATTAACGCACTGAATGCTGTTGAACTGTCAACATGAAAGTCATTACTACTGTTAGCGTGTTACGCAATCACCCCGCAGGTGCAGCTCATGGCTGTACAATGCAATAGGCACTGTTCATCTATAATGGGATTTATTTTTATTGAGTATGTCAGTTTTTGTTGAAAAGTATTTACATTATACCGTTTTAGACGACACAAGCAGTTTCATTTCCTTCTTTTTTTCGTTCTTTAATAAGTTTGGTCTCCAGACTAACTGAAGAAGTCTAAAATATAAAAAAAGGAAAAATGGGTAATCCTGCACAAACAAAACGCACATTACAAAAAATAAAAACATAACATGCACACATACCCAGTAGCCAAAAGCCTCGTATTCAAGCAGTAAAAGTTTTACAAATTATTTTTCAAATTCAAATCATTCATTTCATTCCTTTTTCGATCATAGTATGTGTTTAATGTGCAGATCTGAGTGCATTAGCATTAAAATTTAGTTTAAAATTTTAATAATAGTTAATATATATTTAAGTAATTAATTCAATAATATAAATAATATTATAATTAGTGAAATTAAACTAAAATCATAAAATTTAAACTATCCCTCATACCAATACATTATGCCAAAATAATGACAAACGATAATCAGACCTCCATGTCAACCACACTTGACAGATGGAACCAGCTTTTAAAACGTTGTCGTCACCGCAACCACGATGTGGTTGATTTATCAATAGGACCACAACAGATTTCGTTCTGCGGTTCTGTGCAACGCTAAATTGACACATCGCTGTCGCACTTATTTTATCAGTTTTTAATTTTGAAGTGACACAATCATGTTAAAATAATTGTTTTGGCTATGGTTTTCATTATTTTAGTTATTAATTGGAATCGTGAGTCATTGTGTTTCATTACAATAATTTGTACAATAATTGTGTATTAATTTAACATTTTAAAAGTTCTCATAATCGAGGTCCAATTCTCACTAATGACAGTTTCATTAATTAAAAAAAAATCTTTTTCCAAAAAAAAACAACCGACTTCCGGAAAAACACTACAAAGTGAAAAATAACTTTAATTCCGGAAGTCGGTGACTTTGGATATGTATTTTAATTTTTGTCACCGCCTTTCGAAAATAAAGTTATTTTTCACTTTGTAGTGTTTTTCCGGAAGTCGTTGTTTTTCTTTGGAAAAAGTTTTTATTTATCACTTTTTACCACTTAGTACCTACCCCACACCAATTGGAAATTTCATCATCCTTGGGATCAAAACAATGCATAATTATGCGATAGCAGCAATCGCGGTTGATTTGCTGTCCTTTTTTGTAGAGTTCCGTTGTCTGTCTCCGAAACGCATCATGAGATCTATATGAAATGGGTCCATTTCGAAATAAACCACTTTTGAACCAAAAAAAAATATTTTCAAATCCGTTTATATATGACGGAGTTATGCCCGAACATACCTACATAAAAAAAAAACAAAAATGTCGAATTGATAACCTCCTTCTTTTTGAAGTCGGTTGAAAACTACTTAGCTTTTGATAGCGGCTTAGCCCGCGAGGAGGTCGAAAATTATCCCACCGTAACCGACTACCGGGATAAAAAGGGGGAGAGTATGTGTTAATCCAGATAAACTATTTATGTGTGCCAAATTTCATTGCAATCAATTCGGCCGTTTTTGTGTGATTGAGTAACAAACATCCAAACATCTAAACATCCAATCATACAAACGTTCACATGAATAATATTAGGAGGATTGAGTTACAAACATCCATACATCTAAACATACAAACTTTCATATCAAAATATTAGTAGGACTAGTAAGAAAACATTTGATCTATAAGCTGATGAAAATATTTTTATAACTGCTCTATATTTCAAACCGAATTTTCATAAACACATACTTGTCTTTTAGTATGATTTGATCTGTTCACATTAAATATGAAATCACAAGCCCAACCAGAAACTGTTAATAAACAAACAACATCTATTCTACAAACAGTTAACTGCCCAACTTTTTTACTGGCAAGTAAACTGACGGATTTATCAAGGGCCCTTACACACGGCCGGTAAAAACTCTCCCCGGAATAAATACATCAGTTCGGGGCTGCGGACTTTAATTTATCGCTCCCTGTGGATCGGACCGGACAGGTATAAACGGCTCGACCGCTCCAACTTAAACGATAGATTTGCGTGAATTTTTGAAAGACTTCCTCGAGTAGGTACATCCGGTTTAATTTTTTGAAGTGTTGCGGTGGAATTCACATGTGGAATCAGCAGCATTTCATGCCAAAGCCAAGACTTATGAAAAAAAAACGAGCGTTGATCACCGCGCTTTCATACTGCCTGATGGTGGCTAAAGAACTAAAGTTCATTTATCGTTACGTAAGAAAAATGTCATAGATTAGATTAACATAGAAAATATAAAAAAACATACCATAATTACTATTTTTTTGCTGAATGGACCTGCTCTTGACCTCAATCACGCCTGATGGAAAGCTATGTATGAGGTCTATTGTGGAACGAGCATACCCAGAAGATGCCTGTTCACTCTTGCCTTGAAGGCAGACGGCTTACATAAATGTGGAAGGGAACAGAGACGATGGTAGAACTTTGGCTGTGCTCACGATTAATGTGGAGCAAAAGCGCTTAGTACGACTGGTCGGTATATCAACCAAGTGTGGATGGTACCCTGCTGTATGTCAGCTAATCCGGTAGTAAAAGGCCAATGATAGTATGTCACTTCCAGACCAAGACTAGAGTGTGGTTAGTCACGGCATTTTATAACATTAGGTGCTAAAGTAACCCAATATATCTATTGTTATGTTTACATTTTGTCGTAGTAAGTCTAGACTTACATCTATTAAACATACCTAGCATATCTAGAGATTCTAGGTATATTTCATAGACGTTTTCATACTACACTAAATAGCAATTACTTATGAAAATAAGAGCTACCTAAATTGCAAGTCACTAATTACTTTATCATGTCAACCGTTTTCAGTCCCCTTTCTCAATGACATAAGAGCATAATGAATTGATCCATTTAATTTCCTCTAAGCAATCAGCAAACACCAATCAAATATTAATTACTAACACAACTCATACGTAATTATCTTCACATTCAAACGTTTAAGTAAACGCTCCCATTCTCTCTCTTTGCTAAGACAATTTTGTATGTATATTTGCGATGATCTCGAAAATTACTGCATACACTCCGGTAATTCGTTCACCGTTGTGCAATTTGTTGGTTTCCGGTGAAGAGGTTTGAAGATAGGTCTAATGGGGTCAAGCAGAGAAAGTATAGCAAATTATGAGGTTTGAATAATGATGGGTGAAATTATTTGATAATTTGGGATATATAAGAAGTAATGATAGAGAATTTGTGTCTAATTTGTAATATGTTAGCTTTACTAATTCGTTTTTTTATTTGATTTGTTTATAATGAAGCCATACATACGTTTTTACTAAGGGAAAGATTTATAGACTGCACTGAGTTTTCTAAGTAAAATACCTGATTTATCTAAATTGATATGTACTTTATTATTTTGCGCATAACATTGATAATTGCATAAGCGAATGCGAGCAAGCGTTTCATAGAAATAATTAACATGAATGTTTTACGAATCAAATTCATAATTCTATGAGATGCTTACTTTCCTTAGCAGAGTAAAGTTAAACTGCGGTCTGTGAATCTTGCGCTAAGTGAGCTCGTCTGAATCAAATGGATCCAGAATGAACTAATTTCGACAGATTTTATTTAGTATCGTTCGTGACAATAAGAGCGACCAATTACGAGTGCGTGCTTCGTAGACCCAAATAGGTGACTAGTTCTGCAGTCTTCGGAACATTTGTAGCACTGGCAACCCAGCGTAAACGAAGCATAAGGAGTTTGTCAGGATCGTAGTAGGTGACGTTCTGTAATTTCTGACCCATGAGAAATTGGGTTTATTTATTCATGTAAGGTACTTTGATACGAGGTCTTAACTAATATTGAAGTCAATCAAAAACTATTACTAGTTGTTGTAGTAGCAATCATGTAATTTGGTTTAATTAGTTTTTTTTTTATAATTTACTTATCTTTGGTAATACGTAGATTCTTTTTTATTTTGTGAACGTCAGAACGTTGTCGGCCTTGTAGATAGTACATTTATAGACCATTTTCTATTTTATCTAATATTTTATTCATCTAATTATCTGGTAATTATTGACAGGCCGACACACTGTCTTCCCAAAGCTATAATTTTAAACACTGTAATTTGAAAACATTGTAAAAGTCAATAATTCTTGCCGGCTCTTCTCCACAAGAAACGATCAATTATAACCGTTTTTTTTTGAGGGTGGGAAATCATCAAATAACTTCTCTCGCTCTGGGTGGAGCAGGAGGGTGTGTCAGACTTTTACTGACTAAAACCCACTCGTGTTCCCTCAGTTGCCTGTGTGCCAGGGGCCGCGGTATCTCTTTCGAACAATCCGCACCCCTGGACCAATTGTAACCGTGCTTCTGACGATTTTTAAGTGCGCATGTAGGTTTATGGGAAATTATATATTTAGATTTTGTCTTTGTATTGATTGATTGATTGAGGAATTATTTGAGTCGATTAAAAACTATATTTCCAAACATCCATATCCTAAATGACGTCACACCATAAAAATATGCTACAAAAACCATCCCTCAAAAAAAACCCACGAACGGGTTATTGATCCATTAAAAAGCCCATGCCGAGTTAATAGATTATGGTTTATCATCAGGAAGACTATTAATAACTCTTTTTTTTGTTCTCAGGTGAGCGATGGTGTTCCTATGGGGATCAAAGGTAATCTGTTTATTTGGATTGTAATGAAGAATGTTATGGCTGCAGCCATTGTGGTTTTTTTGTAGGAGTGTTGATTTATTATTTAATCAAGGTTTTATGTTGAGTATAGAAGTCAACCGCCGTATTACAAAACAAGGTTTTTCTTTAGATCAGGTATACACCACCGAGCCAGCTTTTGAATTAAGAATCCAATAGCTTTAGAAATGCAGTATACAAAACTGACTGCTTAGTCCGGTGCTAAATTTTAATTTTCGTATTTTTTTTTTTCGTATTAAGGTGGAACCTTTTTTGAAGGTCAATGCCAATTTGCATTTTGATTAAAATAGGAGTCACAACCGCTACACGTACACAATTATAATCATTAAAATCATAAGTAAAACCAATCATAAAAAAAAAACAATCATAATTATTTTGCTCAAATGTATGTTAAACAAAATAATTATGATTGTTTTTTTTTTCTTGACTGACAGACTAGCAAAAAAAAACTTATGAATATTGGTGTTCCACGGGCTACCCTACAGCTTCCACCTTAAGAACTTTCCTTTAATAGAAATAAAGTTGGAAAAGGTTGATAAATCTAGCTTTGCACATTATGTTCATGGGAATAAAATCATTATACAAAATCTCTCTTAGTTGTAAAACGTTGAATTTTAATGGAAAGTGTTCATTCAGAGAAATAAATTCTGTAACAGATTAAATAGCACACGACTACGAATAATATTGATTGATAAGCAAATAGATTGGTAATCTTTTTACGGGTACAGTCAGGAGCAGTTATATGTATACGCTTACCAACTTTTAAAAGTGATTGTCTCCTCTTGTACTGATTGTAATTTTATGTTATTAAGAAAATAATATTTTGGAACCCACACTGTACTGGAATACCTAGGTTATCTCAAGGTGCAATCGTTATTTATGAGAAAATCGTTTTTGTATTTGGCTATGTGTATTAATATTAGTGCTCGTGACTGTACCTACCTGAAATTTAAATAAATTAAATTGTGAAATGAAATAAAATAGTTTTTTCTGTAAACTGGAAATCAGAATCACTTTCACACGTCATAATATTACAAAATAAAATAAACATTAGTTAGAAGGAGTCGGGAGAAGAGTTCCTGGAAGGCGTTTACCCAGCAGTGAGACAGTATAGGCTAAACAAAAAAAAAGTCGACATTTCCTGTCTGACAACACACGACCATGCGAAGAAATGGCGAAACAAACTCAAGGATACGGGGTACCGACATGATAATGTATGTCTATTATTCTGTCACGTTAGTAGTCAAACACAGTTAAAAGTAGCGTTTACTTTAGGACAGTATACACACTGTCAGACAATTAACAAATGCACACATACCTACCACATCGAAAGTTCATATACTTTTTGATGTGAAACTTCTTAGGCGGCGATTCGGTGATTGGATGAGAATCAAGAGCGAAAAATCAAGGACGTGTCACTTTTAGGCACATTTCGTTACATGAGAGAGAAGAAAGATATAACTATCTCTGTCTCCCATTAAGATTTAGTATATTGTATAATGTTTAAGAAGTTTTTTTTGTCGCTTCGTGACTCTACTTCTCTAGTCTCGTAAATACCTTACCTATATTACCGTAGGTAGTTTTAAGTGTGCATTCCTATTTTACTGAACAAAGTGAAAACTGCACTGAAATGCAGGTTTGTTTCAGTATATTGTGTGAAAGTCATTAAAGCACAAACTTGGGATATAAACACGCGAGTTTAGCGAGAAAATATGAGATTGCAACATGCATTCGCTGATGTGCACACGCGCTTACATTTGATATCCTTTCTTATTCAAATAGAAATGTATAAATATGTGAACAATGTCCAAATGGCTGTACTATGAATAGGATCCATATTTGAAGTAACATCTTTTTAATGTTGTTTACTATTATAAAGTTCCGATCTCATAAAAGTTTGTTTATTTCTTCAATAATTTCCTTAGACATTAACAGACAAAGGATTTATTGTGTATTTTATTATAGAGACTGCATAATTTTTTTATGTATTATTTAACAGTGCGCCTACTATGAATAGGGATTTTATTTTGGAGTGCCTTGTAATGAATAGTGGGTGAAAGTAAGATTTAATTCACATGTACAATGATCAGACCTAATAGGGACATAATACTACCCTTTAGTAATTGACAAAGACCTATTCTTGTACCGAGGAAGAATGATTCGAACTATTTATTGTCATGTTCGTTCACTGCGTTCGTTCTTATATGGCGAATTTCACCGATGAAACAAACGGAATCGGCACATCTACATCGCGTTCAAAAGCTGTCAGTGGCATCATTCCCAGGGCGATACCCCTGTTACTCAGTAACTGGGTTGTGGAGGTCAGATAGACAGTTGCTCCATGTAAGCTACTGGTACTGAGCTGCATCCGATTAGAAGCCTATCACAAAATTGTTGGAACAAGATCGAGGCAGATGATGAGGGTACCTACACCCCCAGACCAAGATAAGCAGATAGCCTTCATAAAGTTGGAGGTTAGTCATATTAATACTAATGAATTGAGCAAGTACGTAAAATTGTCCGGAAGGTGCTTACCGTTTCATTTCGCATATGCGCCCTCACGGCCGTAATCGCCGTGGGAGACGCCCTAGGCGTCGAGAATCCCAGGCTGATTCCCGGCCACCGTAGGCGCGCGCTTGCGGACGGCGAGTAATGGGTAGTTCGCTGTCCGGTAAGGACCAAGTCCGGGTCGACGGCGCGTTGTGTTCCACGCGCGCCTCAAAGAGATGTCAGCACCAACTGGTGGGGACCGCAAGGGCCGATGCCTAACAGGTGTACGGGTTGTTCGAAAGATATACCGCGGCCCCTGGCACACAGGCAACTGAGGGAACACGGGTGGGTTTTAGTCAGTAAAAGTCTGACACGCCCTCCCGCTCCACCCAGACCGGGAGAAGTTATTTGATGATTTTCCACCCAAAAAAAAAACCCTTTATTTATAAACCTTGCTTAAAGTTAAGTCACGATGAGCGTCTGTTTAATCATACATTTTTGACATTTAAACATAATAATATCTTGAATTTAAGCAAAGTTTATAAATAAGGAGGAAAATGTTAAGCCAGGCGCTTTATTCTTAAACCTACAGGGTTCTTCAAAATTCCATTAACTAAGCTAAATAATAGACCCAAAACCATACAGAAGTCATTACAAAGCAGAATAAAAGTAAATAATATAATCTGTTGTTCTCATTCACACGATAAAGCCTATTACAATTCCGAGCGCCCGATGGTCGTAACTCATATTTAAATTTTATTATCACTCAAATATCCTTTTGGCTACGCAGAGTATTATAATGTTATGAGAGCTGTAACTTCTACATTATCTTTACGACTGTGGCGGTTGGTGTAAAACAGAAGCTGGTGACGGAAAAGTAATACTTATTTGTTTTTCAAAAGAAAGCTTTGTCTAACTTTGGAGAAAAAATTACGCTTCTAAAAATTCTTATTCCACTCATCTGCATACATCATAATTAGCCTATAATTTTCCCACTGCTGGGAAATAGGCCCACTGTGAGTTGGTGGATGTCACATGTCTTCGAATGTTTTGGTTCCAGGACATGCCGGTTTCCTCACGATGTATTCCTTCACCTTTTTGGGAGCAGTGGTGATCGAATTAAATACACAAAGTATAGTGCCTGTCTGAGTTCGTCCTCACGATCTACAATTATAAGCCGAGGCAGATACCTCTGGGCCACCACTGCTCCGATCTTTATCTGCATACATGCCACTTGTAAAAGAGCTCGTGATATAGTTAACTAGGTTATTTCTTAATTGACCTGAAACTAATTGGCTGAAACCAACCCATAGGATAGGAGTCTGTGAAACCTTGTCAAGATCTTTGCTGCACCCGTAGCATGAACATATAGAAAAATAGAATAACCACTATAATTATTATCGTTATTTCCATCGAAAAATACCGTTGAAAATAAGAAATTAATCAATGGAAAACTTATATAGAAACTCTACGAGGGGGACACGAACATAATTATTTAAACAACCGCCTCCATTTAAACAAAGTCAAAAACAATGATAGTAACTCCAGTCTTTTATGACTTATCCCATTCACCCCCAACCGCCATAAAAGGGGGATGAACAGTGAAAAAGACATCAGGCCGCGAGATTCCAGGGAGGTGCGAACCGATCACACGATGATCGTTTACGATCACCAAGATTTACTGCACAATATGTTTATAACAAAAGCTATACGGATTGTTATGACAGTGACGTTTTAATTAGCTATTTAAATTGTATTTGTTTTGATTGGTATTATGATGAGAGCTAATAATCGGTGGAACAGTTTGTTATTGTAATGAGTTGATCAGTGGTAATTGGTATCATTTTAGTCAATTTAGAAATATTAATACTCGATCAAACTGTTTTCGTTTTAATTTGGAAACTAAATTGAGAAGGGTTTTTACCAGTATTGGCATTGGATGGTAAATATGCAGAATATTGTATTAGCGTTTCCACCCCAGAGTAAGAGATATTATTCTCTTTGATTTAGAAATATTGCTTAAATTTACAGTCACTAATCATAAGTACCTATTTTTAAGCCATGTTTATACAAAAACCTCAAATATCTTTTGTTTTTGTGACAGACAGCGGTACCCAAACTCATTCAACAAGCCTACTTACAACATGGCTTCAAACAGGATTTCAAGAAAAATTACACTATGTGCTACATTATTATTATAAATAGCTCCTGAAATTATAATGAAACAACGAAAAACGCTACTGTTGAGCTTATCCAGCTTTTCATTATAATAACAAATTGGAAAGCAAATTCTAGGTGTACGCAACATTTTTCTGTGTGACAAGTCGTCACAAAAGATTTGCAGGGGTAGAAACGGTGTGAAAAGGGGTGAAAGGGATGAGTTTTCCCCCTACCGAGCTACTCATCCGCAACAAACGATGAGCACTGATTAGCGATGTTGTTGTTTATTCGTTGCTAATTATATGGGTGGCGGGTTTTATGTTGTTTATGTGGTACATTACGGTTGTAATTTTTAAAGAATGAGGCACAGAAAGTTACCTATTAGAGTTTAGAAATATATTTGGATTACAGACATACGCACCTTTAGAAGTATAGAGACCTAATGCGAAATTAGCCGCAAGCAAAATTATTTAGAATTCATTTAGAATTATTAGAATTATAGAGACCTATTTTGGTTGCGGCTAATTTCGCATTAGGTCTCTATACCTCTAAAGGTGCGATATACAGCTTACATTAGACAGCGCGATAATATTTAAGTCTGTGGTGTGCAGACAATCAAACTGAACAACATAGTAATAAAAATATCATGTCTCATACAAAACTTCAATACGTACTCGACACAAATGTATGGGATGCCAGAATATTTTTTTGCAATTATGATGTTGGTCCCATGGAGAACCACACCTTTTCCTAAGATAACACAATTTTTACACAATCATGCTGTATTTACACAATCATGCTGTATTTACACAATCATGCTGTATTTACACAATCATGCTGTATTTACACAATCATGCTGTATTTACACAATCATGCTGTATTTACACAATCATGCTGTATTTACACAATCATGCTGTATTTACACAATCATGCTGTATTTAAGTTACTTCATAGGCGATTTTTATGACGCAATTCTATATGGCAGTAACATGCATATCAAGATAAATCGAATCTTAGTACAGCTAATATTCAAGAAAATGTATAGATAACGTTGTTTGGTTTTAATACGATTTACGCGATAAAACTTAACCATTGGCCAATCTGCCAGGGGTGCGGGTTGTTCGAAAGAGATACCGTCGCCCCTGGCACACAGGCAACTGAGGGAACACGGGTGGGTTTTAGTCAGTAAAAGTCTGACACGCCCTCCTGCTCCACCCAGAGCGGGAGAAGTTATTTGATAATTTCCCATCCTCAAAAAAAAAAAAAAACCATTGGCCAATTACATAGACTTTTCTAAGCGTAAAGTTGGCTATAGATTCCACACTCATTCTTTAAGTTCACGATTATAAAAAATATTAATAGTACTTTAATTTTAAACCAAAACTTACATAAAAACCTTATAAGATAATCACGAAAAACCACTTGAAATGCGACGTAGCCACCCCGCGTCGGTTGAACGCTCTTAATTGTTGGCATCATACTAGCTCTGCTCACGAATGTCATTATTATTATAAAGTTAAAATATTTCTCTTGAGTAAATAAAGATTCTTTAACTACAAAATTCAAAAGAGGATTCGCACTGTATAGAACATTTCAGACCATCAAAAATCCACCAGGCACTCCGCAAACAAAACCTCAATCACCTTTGTGTTAAACTTGAATCCCTCCACTATTATTAAGTTTAGACTCCAGTTGAACCATAGCAGCTTCTTTGTAAGCCTTCAAAAGCATTCCAGTGTTGCCAGCTACAGCTAAATTCCTCATACATTTCACCAATGTAAACGCGGAACTAATAAAATTTGCAAGTAACAGAGCTAAACAAAATGGTATGAAATTGTTAGTTGCTGCAACATGAATGGGTTGCACGTTACATAAATAAATTATTTGCTGGTACGTAGTTTGTTGCAGGTTGCAGTTTTTATAGGTTAGAATAAAATGTATACCGGCTGTTGTATTCTGTGAGCTCTAAATGTCAATCACTTAACTTAGTGTGGATTGACTTTTTAAATTTAAGGCATTTGACATTTCATTCATAAATATATTTAAGTTTTTGTTTTTAATTAATAAAATTTAACATTGTATTAAAAAATAATAGTTACCCATAGTAATTTCAAACTAAATGGGAATTGTACTTTAATTTAAATATTTCTACACCGGCAACGGTAGTATATGTGAAGCTTTTTAATAATATTAAGATCATAATGTACCATATACTCGGAAATAAATATACTATACTATACTATACTATCACAATGTATAGTGACGGAATGAAAAGGACCCGCAAGTTTTGGTACATTTATTTTTATTTGCAGTGTTACTACATTCTATATTACATTTACCAATATTGTTTATAGATATTCAATTGTTTGAAATGGTTTAATTATCTTACTAATATTTTAAATGTGATAGTTTGTATGTTTGAATGTTTGTTACTCAATCACGCAAAAATGGCTAAACGGATTCGGATGAAATTTAGCATGCAGATCGTTTTTAACCTAGATTAACACATAGAATTCCTGTGAGATAATTTTCGATCTCCATGCGGGCAGAATCGCTGAAAAAAGCTAGTGGCCTAATAAAGGAAAGGACTGTCATTGTTTTTAATATTTATTTGAATAATAATATTGCGTGTACATAGGTACATACTTAAAACATCTCGAATATTATACGGAGTCATTTATCAGAATATTTTGTTTGGTCAATATTTGAACGTCAAGTGAATGAGTTACCAATGTGAGTCAAAAATGGTGCCGTATTTGTGCCTTATTTTGGGATCGATGTCATTCGTATTATGCATGCTTATAAAGAGGTAATTTTTTTGAGTTTTTGGGTCTTCTGAAATACTGAACCGATTCCGATATTTTTTTTCATTGGGAAGCTCTATTTGTCGGGTATCAAATAGGATGTATTTTTATGCTAAGACAAGAAATTTCACGCGCACAAAGCCGTAGGCAGAAGCTAGTCAAGTAAACTACTTTTAAAATAACTGTAGTAAATGAACCGACGATCAAAAACTACTTTGAATAGATTAAATTACCAAGACGCTACTATAACTAGCCACAGAGAAACGAAATTAAACAAGACTTCACTTTGATGCCTTCTTTCAATGGCGTTCTTTAATGAATTCTGTTCATTGTTTCTTTGAACTTTGTCATTAGTCGACTATGGATATTTCTAGTCTTTGTCAATATTTAGCTTTTTATAGTTGTTTAAGTTTCAAAGTTGAGTCGTTGCGGTTTGCCATCTTTGATCGAAGTATATGAAGTCTAAATTGAGACCTAAAGTTTTGTTTCGATTTTTAGATTGATTTCATTTGTTTCCATTATCATAACTTAGCAACACGCTTATATTTTCCGGAGAGTTAGGCAGAGGTGTAGTACTTCTTGAGGTAGACATATCTATTCCATTAGTAACGTCAGTAACGTTAGTAACGTCAATCCTTTGTAATAGTGGGCGAGCTGCAGCAAACTGTCAAATGATGTAGGATTCTAAAGCTTTTTATAAATAAGTTATAATCTTTTTTGCAGACCACATGCGTGACATGGTTCATAAAATATTTTTTTTATACAATTAAATGGCATACCGACACACAAACAAACTGACGCCTTTCTTCTCTTGCACATTAATATAAATATTACCGCAACTATTTCCTTCCACCGCTTATAGGTCTTGATACCAAAGATCCTATCAGCAAGGTTCTTGCCTATTCTGGTTTTTCTTTTGTTTTTTAACATTTATTAAAAACAAGAGCCTAACTCATACATGTAAATTATTAATCTCATTATAATAAAACATTAATCATTAAAAAACCCAAATGATAAACAGTGCAGACCCAAAGCCGCATTGTTTAATGCAACATTGTTTTAACAAAAATATGGTTATCCACATAATCCTCTAATCCCAGTTTAACAAAGTCAAACATTGTACAATGACTTTCGACTGAAACGCTAATCAAAGTAGATGTTTTGGGGTTGAAATCCTATTAATTCAGGACCGTCTAATATAGCTCCGATGTTTTGTATGAAAACGGTCCAAAGCGATTTGATTAAGCAGAAAATTTTGCCTTTTTGGTCATTATTGGAAAGGCTGGAAAAGTTGGCATTGCGGTTGGGGCCTAATAAAGAGGAATGCTCTAATTAAATTCCAAAAAAATGCCGGATTTTCCGTAGATTAAATTCACAAAATTCCTGTAGTCGTTGGTGGGAAATTGAGTCCCATGCATTGTTATCATCAACATTATCATTTCAGCCGAAGTCCACTGCTGGACATAGGCCTCTCCAAGCTCCGCCACTTCGACCGGTTCTGTGCCTCCCGAATCCAGCGGACTCCTGCGCCCCTCACAAGGTCATCAGTTCACCTTGTGGGAGGCCTTCCAACTTTACGTCTTCATTGTCTGCATTGTTATATCTTGCTATTAAAAAGTTAATTTTGGTCCCACTCACTGGCGAACGATCAGAAAAAAGACTGAAGCTGCGGCAAGACAGCGGGCCTTACCCAACCACTGAAGACCTCCCACTTGGACATAAGTTGCCTTGGGTAACCTGGAAGTCTTTAGACAGATTCCAGACCCAGGTTGGCCTCAGCAAGGAAAACCTGTTTGAGTAGAGAATCATAGATGACTTCGCTTTGAAGTGTAACTGTGGTGCTGTTTCACAAACGACGGTACACTTAATATTATGTACTGCGTATCATGTCAGCTTCACGTTGCAGGGACTGATTCTGGGCCGAGTCCATTTAGATTGCCATCAACAAGCTAAGAAGATGAAGAAGGGTATCTTTAAGAACATTTTTTTTGGATCGTGTTGAGGATTATTTACAATGTTCTAATGTTTGAATGTATTAAATGATATAATCATCAGTGGTCTAGGCATTGGAAACTACGTTTATCACTTGGTTGCCTGTATTCACCATGAAATCCAGACACTACCCCAGCTGCTACATTACAACGCAACCTACTGAAGCACAGCCGTGCACGAGCACAAGTGTCACCCCTTAGGCACGGTACATCAAACACGGCTCAATCTGCTAGACCGCGTAATTCTCACACCACATATCTTCCAGCAAAGCGCCTTGATCATAACTTGTGCTTGCATAGACTTTAAATATAGTTCAGTGTGAGCAAGAACTGTCCTCGTGCCAGAAGTTTTAAAATCAGAGATTGATTTTAACAAAATTAAAAAAATATTTTTAGCTAAAGCATGAAAAAAAAATCCTGAAATTGTTGATCCACCTTTAGTTACCTTTGACCTACAATCTTATATAGATTACTCTCGTAAACTGAGCCTGAAATAAAAACAGCCACCGCAAATCTACAGAAATTTAAGTTATCATGAAAAATAAAAGTATATTGAAATGTACCATGATTACATGTAAGTCAGTATAGCTTTCAAAATCCACAACAGGGTGTTTTTGAGCACTCTCAGTGAGTAACGGCGAATTCTGAGAACCCTTTTGTAACACACTGTTGGTTTGGACTCCGGTAAATACGCATTCCTTTCCAGGAAATCGTTCAAAAAGTTTCAGTCATTCAGTAATTCAAAGCTGGGTATTATTATACTGCTGAAAATATATTTTGGTCAAGCAAAATCCTTTTAATTTAAATTCGAAATGAAGTAGAATTTGTTGAATTCAAAGCTACATAAAATACTAATTCTAGATGCATTCTCTTCTTCTATGTCGCGTACTTCATTACTGAAGGTCGTGGCCTTATGTAGTGCGTGTTCGAAGGCCTTCGTGGCTTTATGTAGAATTCTCTTCCACTTCGTTCAGTTCTCGGCTTCTCTCATGGCAGTCGTTACAGTATTAATTGTAAGTTTTTAGCCTGTCCCAGTCCCACTACTGAGCAAAAGCCTCCAAGCACATCCTTTTGAATTTATAAATACTTAATAGTGTTTTTTTTTTAATTCAAAAACATAATTATCACTTAAAGCAACAAAAAAAACACATACCTGAGCTTACCAAAAAACAATTTAAAACTTCCAAAAAAGTAAACCTACATGACACAAATCCGTTCATCCCTGATAATGAGATTAGGAACAGCGAACAGCTCTAATCCTGCTTATCCGGTTTTCATAAATCCTGACGCGTGACCTTTACATCTATTTATAACAGCACATCTGTCCTTTGAAGGGAGTCAGAGGTTAGTTCAGAAATACTTAGATTAGTGAACATGGATATGCTGGTGACACATCTGTGATAGCTTGGGATTTTTTTTTGCCTTTGATATGATCGATGGGTTATGGTTAAGTTATGTTTAGAGCGCATCACTTTCTTTATTTGTATTCCCCTTATTTAGAAAACGTTGCTTAAAATTATGAGACGTTAATAAAGAAATAAATATAAGACGATGATTGAATTGACGTTATTAACTAAGTCTCATCAAACTGAAACTCACAGCTCTATATCAAATAAACCAATCAGAGGCACTTTTGAATTGGCAAGAGGTCAGTCAGAAAGACAGCTCAGCTCATTCCAAAGCGTACTTGGTACCCTGAAGAAGAACGGGCAACACACTCCACGGACATTATTTTTATAAAATCAATTTAATTATGGTTATGGTAAATATTATTAAAGTAAATATTCATATTGAAATTATACACGTGGGAACGATACAAAAACGTTAAAAGCGTCTGTAATAAAAAGATATAAATTAAAAATAAAATAAGAGCCACGGCAGCTAAGAGATGACGACCAGCCCCTACTAACGGCGCCTGTTCACGAACATGACGCATAGATCAGCAACGTTCAGCTCAACCATTTTGAAGGAAAATAAGGTCTCACCTACCTATCATAATAATTAACAGCCGGTAAACATTTCAGCATGTTCTGCTGTCATTTCTTTATCTTCCATTAACATTTTTTTACCTGTCAATATTACAATTTCTTAAAAATTTCATTGTTAACGAGTCATTAATTACCTAACTAGTATCATAACTGAAATTGTAATCATCAGGTTTGCAGCTCCTATTTGCAAACACAATAATACACGAACACGGAGCACCAATTGACAATGAGTATTTAGACGGGAAGCTATAACCGTTAACAGGCAGTTCCACAGTTCTCTTCATTCAAAGGTTAAATTTAGTCTCAATTGCTACCTACAGATGTCGCTACTCGTTGTGCAGCCCATTCCACCCATTTTCTAAGAATATCTTATCATTACGTAAGTGCTTCGCAACTTAGATAACGGCACATAATGTTTTATCACCCCATAGGCCGATTGCAGTGAGGGGGAATGTTTTCCCAAAAACTTCTTCTCTAAAGCTGATTCGAATTTGAATGAAATTAATTGAATGGAAGACGATCCTTGTATACTGATTTTACGTATTAGAAAAGCTATTACTTTCACCCCTGTGGATGTTGTAGAAAAAAGAATTGGCTGTAATAAAAAATGAAACTGTGGCCAAACCACCTTACAAACTTAATATTAATACTTAGTCAAGTAGCCAAAAAAATTGTGAGGAAGCCTGCATATTATGTCCTAGACCCAAAAATTTAAGACATTTATTTATTTATTCAAATCTCACCTACAGCTACCATTACAGATCTATGATCCAATGCGATAGTGTGGCCTTACATGCTAAATCCTTAATCTACATCCAATAAAATACATACTATATTCTAAATCTTAACCTACATCTAAATAACATATTATATATAATGCAACTTTTGCGAATTCACTGAAGTTGCACCACAATACATCAACCCTCTCGTGGACCTCGTTCACCACACGCATGTGACAACCCGCACTGGGCGCGCATAGTGGATTACAGCCCATTCCCTCTTACCGGATGCCTGTGTCCCAATAGTGGGAACATTAAATATAGGCTGAATACGAGTATGTAAGTAGCCAATAGTTGGAGACGTGTGAGAGAACTACTCGTTCTACAGATGTTGGGAACAGTCTTACTGCCAAAGGTCAGTGACACTTCGTATTTGCTTACACCATTAAATGCAATTGCGTGTGAAATATACAATCCAACATTTTGCTGCCTCTAAATATAACATTTATGATCTTTAATCAAACACTTGCTGATGTGTTCGAGTTGCTCATCTCCAGTGAAAATTGAATATCGCATAAACAATTAATATTATCCAGTCATCCATACACTGAGCTAGCGTGTTGAGTACGTTTCTATGGATACAGTAACTCCACTGTTTCAGAGGACTTGATTATTAAAACTACCTACGCTTATTTGCAGAACCCAATAATTCTCTGAATCGATAACAGACTAACCATTGCCACTGCTAATTAGCACTAATAAAAAAAACTAAAACCATCAAGGAAGTCTTTAATGATCGAAGTAACTTGAAACCTAATTAAGCTAAGAAGATACTTCCTTTCAATCCGATTATAGCTTCAACTAACCCATTAAATTAAAATACTCCGCACAGAAGCCTATTGACACACTAATAAAAATCACTAACAAAACTAATTAACTCTTAATTAAATAATGTTACCGAAAAAGTAACTGAAATAATAAATATAGTCACAGACTGATATCAGTTACACAAAAAGTTACAGCCGGATGGTTTTATGTGGGTATTTCGAAAAAAACTCAGTACGCCAGCTGCGCGCGCGGCGGTACAGTGATCTGTTTATTGTAAGGTAGCATGTGTTCATATGTTTACGTATGTTCCGCTACGTTTTGCGTCCATGTTTATATGGTAGGTTTTTTTGGGAGTCATTTTGATGCGTGAAGGATGTGATGTTAAGAGTGGATGACGTTTTTTTTGTTTATTGGGATTCAAGAGCGGATGTGGAGTACCTATTGTTATTACTGTCGAGTACGGCTGGTCTTTTTGCCGGTCTAGTATCTTCAGGTCAGTTATTACGTTTAAAAGTTTGTATATTAATATTCATACTGAATTAAATTTTGATGGGTGACCATATTTACATACCAAGGCTCCTCCGTGCCTCGGAAAGCACGTTAAGCCGTTGGTTCCAGCAGTCATTCGTTAGAGCCAGTCTTACCAAGGGGTATCGTATTACCCAGTAACCCCTCTGATTAGACTGGAAGCCGACCCCAAAATAGTTGGGAAAAGGCTAGGTAGATTGATTGATTGACTTAAATCTTGTTAGCTATTATTTTAATTTTAGCTGAAATATTAGTTGCCATAAACAAACAAATCGTTTACCCCGCATATGGCCCTTAATAATATCAGTTTCTGGTTTTCGTTTTAATCTTAAAAGTATCAGGCAACTAACCCCTTCAAACAATATCACCTTCTAAACTGTTGATAAAAATAGACCTACCAACCGACATTACGAATAAATAAATCAACATTAACGACTAAACTGCTACAGATCAGCATTATGCATAAATTATAACAGCGATCAATAACACGAACATCAAAACATTTGGAAGGCTCATCCATCCCACAGACGCTTCCCGTCTTTTCTGGGAACGATTCGTCCGACGCAAAGGGAACTTCACCAGGAGACTGTCCGTCTTTCTGTTTGTTGAAGTCGAACAATAAACAGATACATCCAGACAGTTTGCTTTAAAGTCCAAACTATAAGATTACTGTGTAATCTGATGTCTTGTAGCTTGAAGTTGTGCTTTTGTAAGCCAAGAATAGTGCATAGTTTGCGTACGAATTTAAAATCATAGTCTAATTGTGTCATATTGTATTTTATTATTTAAAATTTCGGAATAGGTTGTTTATAAATTACGTGTTCATTCCTTCTCTAAAAGAGCTTTTTTCTGAATGACACAAAAATATTAAAAACTATTTTTTTAGTCATATGTTATTTTATTTCGATCCTCGTTAATAATTTGCTGTAACAATTTATTTCAATGTGTCTGTTTTATTGAAATCTCCAATAAGCAGTTATGTTGTTTAAATAATTTACACATTATGGCATTCACAATTTCAAAACAGCTTTATCACGCCATTTTGGAATTCCGGAAGCATAGATAGGTACGTCCTTTATCAAGCCCATACTGCAAGTTACAGAACTCCATCAGTATCGGATCTCTCCCATGAATTGGAATTCTCCAAAACCATCGACCATCTCGATGTTCAGCGAAGCGAGTTCCCGTGAAGACAATGCGAAATGCTCTGTCGATGTCCGATTTAATTAGGATCGCTCCATCGCATCCCATAGGTGTCGTGGGAGACGCCTAATAGATTATATCAGGTAAATTCGATGCATGCTTTGTAGGAGGCTGGTCAGATAAATGAATGGAGACCACGTCCAGGAATACTATTTGATTGGTTTGATCTACATAATATCTAGCATGTAGTTTGCCACATATTGCATTTTACATGTAGCAAATAATACGTATGTATAATATGTTACAAGCTAGCATAGGTACACTTATGATATAATATAGTAATTGAAGTAGAATAAATAGACAAAATTGTGAAAAAAATTAATGAAAAAATTACAAATCGCCTTGATTTGAAACCCATGGTGAACTGTATTAAAGTGACAACAGATACGGACATTGAAGGAAAGAAAAAGTATTTATTAGACTCGCGCAGGAATATCACGTTCGATTCTGGTTACTCCGCTTTAGAAAACAAATTCCATCCCAAAGTAGCATTTCCAAAAAGAATACACACCCTTCACTCCCATCCGACAATACTTGGTAAACAAACTTAACCTTTCCCAGTCAGGACGAGATAACGTAAACAAATTAAGTAGCCGTATGTGCGCATACGTTCCTGCACGATGCTTATTTTGATATTTCGACCCACTTTAGTATGAGAACGCTCCTAAGTTTAGAACCCTTTGTGATGTTTTCACATAACAGAAAAGATAACATTTGAGTCAAATGTGGGGTAGATGTAACGAAGTTTCTCCGAGTGAAATTCTGAAATAATATTTATTTCTAAGGATTGTGCGATTGTGTTTTGAAACCAAGTTTGTTGAACCAATAATGTTGTTAAAACATTTCTCTACAATAATAGATGTCGTTTTATTTTTATTTTAGGTAGACTAAACCTTAAATATACTAAAATAAGATATGCTTTGTTGTAACACTAGCTGTAGCCCGCGACTATGTTGGCGATCAACGATGAAAAGTAAACAACCAAATAACAAACAAACTTGCTTTCATATTCATAATATTAGTAAGGATTTACTATGCATTGCCTAAATAAATAACTTTCGGCATCTTGTAATAATGTCAACAGTAAATTAGTAGCAGCTGTAGAATGGAATAGCGCAAAGGAAAACAGTTATGAACGGCTTCAAAAACATCTCATGAAAAATCATTTTCACAAATCTCTCTCACTCCAATCCTGTCAAACAACCAATCTTCAGTTTCAGTGCAGCAGTATTCTAAAAAAACCTGAAGCATTCGACGATATAACGGCTATATCTGGAAACTTGGAAAAACTAACATGTCCAGTCTTTCTTTTGCATTCGTTCGCGACCAGTAACAGTTGGATCGCAATGCATACAATATGTCCGATTTTAGGGACTCGTATGTGATTCTCGGAGGGATGCTAGATTTTTGTCGCTACTGTTGAAATCATGAACAACTCTACGTGTCGTCTTCGTACCTAGCAAATATTGTTTTTAGCTATCTTTACTTATCGTAAGTAAGGTAACATTTGGTTTAGTAAAAAGTCCACAACACCAGTTTTTCAGTTTAACCACTCGCATTGCTCTTTCATAAATTTATACCTTTTTCTATTCTTCTTCAATTCTTATCAGATGAGCTTAGTTTGTCATCCATTTTATTATATTATACAACACAATAGAAAACTTCACTTTCTTCAAAACAAACAATATGTATCTCATACCGTTCCCCCGATACGAGATAAATTCGTTCCTGGCATTTCTGTTTTTATTATATTTTTTCTCTCCGTGGTAGCTGTTTGTGTAAACGCTACGCCAAATCCGGCCTATTTTTGTTACCGGCCAGTGAACCGTTTCCAGCTTTGTTTTGAATTCTACCAATCAGAAATTCAATTTAGCGCGGGAGCACATATATAATCAAGACTTTTTTGTAGTTTTTTATATTTTTCTGTTTTCAGTAAAGTGTTTGACATGGCTTTTATAAAAACTTGCTGAATATTTTATTTTGGAAATAGTTTTAGATTCGGTTTTGGTTTAGTCTATTCAGTTTTGATTTATGTGTTGTTTTCAGAGCAATATTGTGAATGTTTTTTTGTATTTTTATTTCTCTTTATACTTCTGAATATAATGGTTTGTCTCATATCGCGTCGTTGATGTACGGGCACATAACCTACAAAAGCATTATTAAAACATCGACTACTATCTTTGATGAGGTTGTTCTCTTCCATACCGACCATATACAACTTGATATGACGAGTAACAGTTCTCGGTTTTCAATGGAAGCCAGTAAACAGCATCAATTAATTGCGTGTTGCCAGTCAATGGTATTTGATTTCAAACACTATTAATAACATTAACAACTTGTGTATGTTTTGCAGGTTTGTCGATGTTAATTTTAGCTTAAGCCAGAGTATCAATGGTATCAGTCTGTACACAAATTTTCTCTGGTAAAAGTAGACCTGCAAATTACCAATGATTTATTCAGTATCACCATCTTCCCTCACTCTGATCTCAGCAGTCATATCAGAATTTACCTCCTTTGTAGCCATAATAATGATTAAGACAATATCCTCTTCATGTAATTATGACATTTATATTTATCTTTCAAAAATGTGATTTTTCTTTTTGGCTACAGTAGGTATTAATAACCAACGACATAATAATATGCTGACTCCCAAGTCACAGATATTTAAACCTAATTTGGGATCAACTATGTTTATGACACTTCTTCTGTATAGTACTCGTAAATATAGTAAAGAAGTAAACATGTAGCTAATTTCTTATCGAGCAAATTATTTACAGTCAATAAAGTAAAAACTTAATACCTACTTAAAAAAAACTAGAGAGCCTAACTATCTAGAACCTCAACTGCTACCACATCCTACCATTACACCAATGAGGCAACAGAATTCACTGAACTAACCGATACTTACCGATTATTTCTCCCTCTTTACTATCCGATCGGTAACAAGTCTTTCGTTAGAATAACCGGTGGCTGTCGTAATCTTCCAAACTGAGACGAATTGGTAATCCTACACCCCAGGCTTGGTTCACCATTTAACTAGTCTTAAGTAATGGCTACTTCCCTGAGAAAGATTTTGCAATTGATGCATATTTTTTTCTTTTAGAGGACAATAGGTATTGGGTCGGTACGCAAATTGTAAAAAAAAATACAAACTAAAGTATCAATGACTGTGAAAATATATATCTATCTTAATACCTTTAAACGAGCATTTCTTGTATACGTGGCTATATACACTATAGCCTCACTTAAGAGTACCAAGTTCGTCTTATTGTCACTTGCACTCAAAGGGCATGTAGCCACACTTAAGCGTAGGTACCAAGTTCGTCCCAGAACCACTTGCACTCAAAGTATATAATAATTTGAATCTCGGAAACGGCTCCAACGATTTTCATGAAATTTAGTATGCAGGGGATTTTGGGGGCGATAAATCGATCTAGCTAGGTTTAATTTTTAGAAAACGAAAAAAAAAATACCGACAAAAACTCGGTCATCCAGATATTTTAATTATTAAAACTGATTGCGATGTCAAAAAGGAATTTAGACTTAAGGTTCTGTTATAAAATCTTTCCTTTACATTTATTTTGGATTTTAAAAAGATTTATATAAGCAAGACTTTATCCAAAATAATCTTTACAAAACTTACTTAAGTCAGCTCTTTTTAAAAATACGGCCCTCAGCTCCCAATCCTAAATAGGCACTCGCAGCAAAACCTTTCAACTTTTTAATTCCAGTTAAGAAACTTTTCAAGTAAGTGATTTAAGAAAACACTTATATTTCACCGGGAATCTTAGAAGAGGTAGCATAATTTCCGAAAAAAAAATCTAACCCTCACTTTGCTAATCCCGGAAACTTTCGCCGGAGTGTTCGAGGACACCTGTCGGCCGTTACGGTAAACTTCGGAGAGATTCCCCCCCTTTTTTACTACCTTTTGAATCGTTTATCTCAGCGGTGCTTTGGGATGAGTGTATTTGAAACTTCCCGATTGCCCATTATGCTGTTTTTCTTTTTTTCTGCCGTCGAACTTTTTCGAACGCCAATTGTTGGGGCTTTGGCGAAAAAAAAACCAAATCGCTGATTTTCGGTCGCAGGTTATGGGCGGTTTGTTGCACGCTGTGACGTAATCAAGATTTTTTGAAAAAAAGAACGTATATTTTTTCCGCAGATAAATGCATACGTTTCCGGAAGATGTACGTTTCCAATAAATGAATTTTGGTTTTGTTTTTGCTAGATACGTGGTTTTGAACGAACAAAAATATTTTTTAATGTTTTTGTGTGCATACACGAAAGCAATTTAAAACACGAGTATTTTAAAAACAATGCTCCAAGCGCATTGTCTCGCTACATCCTTAAACAATGGGAGGATAAAATATTTTCATAGTAAGAGATTTTTGCTGAGAGAAACTTAAAATTGCAAACGTTATTAAATATTTTTGTTAGCAAAGTAAGTACCTACTTAGCAAGCTGCAGAAAAGTACTCTTATTTTATTGGCCCGATAACAAAAGCTATTTGAATGTTCAACTCCTTTCTGGATATTATTATATGGGGATAAATTGAGAGGTTACTTCAAGGTTTTGTCCTGTATCAAAACGCCATCACTACATATTATGAAACAAAGTCCCCCGCTGATTCTGTATGTCTGTTCGCGATAAACTCCTGAACGGATTTTTATGTGATTTTCACCAATCGACAGAGTGATTCATGAGGAAGGTTTAGGTGTATAATTTATTAAGTTTTCGTGTTAATTGGTTAACGCGGGCAAGGCCGCTGGAAAAAGTCAGTTTTTAATACTAGTTTATATATTCTGTCCCTTGTCTAAAAATACACTATTATAATAATATATTTATCTCTTCCCATGTCAGTAATCAATCAATCAATCAATCAATGAACTCAGCCTATCGCGCAGTCCTCTGCTGGAAATAGGCCTCTCCCATGTTGCGCCACAACACACTGTCCTGCGCCTTCCGCATCTAGTTTGTATCAGCCACTTTCTTTAGGTCGTCGGTCCATCTAGCTGGGGGGCGTCCCACGCTATGCTTGCCGATACGCGGTCTCCACTCCCTCGTCTGCTCCACCGGCCATCGGTCCTTCGAAAGACATGGCCAGCCCACTGCCACTTCAGCTTGCTTACTCATTCTTCAGTTCTCAGTCAGTACTTTGTGAGTAATACGCATTACTTATCCACTATTTTTATAACAAAAACCACGTTACGCAACAAAAAAATCGACCTTGTGGAACGACTTCCATACAAAACGAAAAGAAATGCATTTCCATTTTTATTGTACAAAAAAGTCCCGTAAAATATAATCTTGATAGTCGATATAACCCGCACACTATGACTTGGGGTCAGACCATTGTGGCCATTCGTGGCCCACGCAGTGTGGCAACCAATGGGCCATTTGTCATAATCTCGCGTTGGATGCAACGTTTCGGAGGTTAGAATTTAAATTTCGAATGTTTTGGGTGTTACGGATTATATTGTTGTAAAAATTGGATTTGAATTGTAAAGATTAGGATTTTGACAGAATGGTTTGGCGGTAAGAGCGGTGTAATGTTAAGATCTTGGGTATGTAGGTATCTGGCAATTTTTACCTAACTGCGGAAAATCTTAGAGGATGATGTTTTGAAAAAAACTATTACTTTTACGTCCATTTTTTCTGTTTTCTATAGTTTGTAGATTTTCTGATGTTAAACATTTTCACTAATCTCAAAATGGATTCGTTGGAGAATTTTGTATTCTCCGTGAAATTACATTTTAAGTTCCGTAATATACAAACAAAAAAAATATTAGTACAGCATCAAACATTAAGGTTCCGTGTACGTGTAATAGCGCCAGAAACAACATTAATAAAACTTAAAAAATAATACAGAAAAGAAGTTACACAGTTTATCATTCCATAACTAGCAGAACTGTTATGAGAATATTTTGTGTAGCGCCACGAAATTAATATTACCTTAAACATTGATTAATGGATACGAATGAACAGGTTGACTTGGAAATAATTTGATAGTAGCCGACTTTAGGACTGGTTCGCTTGTTTTGGTTTATTACGTACCTTTTAGTAGCCAGTAATGTTAAGCAAGTAATTTAATACTTGTAGGTACTTAACTGTCCACCGCATACGAGTAGAACAAAGGGCCATGGAGCGACCCATGCTTGGTATAGCTCTATTAGACCGAGTGCGTAACACCAAAATCCGTCGTCGGTCGAAAGTCTTCGACGTCGAGGACAAGGTCTTACTCCTCAAGTGGAGTAAGGCAGGACGTCTATTTAGACGAGGAGATAGCCAATAGAGTAAAGCAGTGATCGAATGGTCGCCAAAATCAGGCCAAAGAAACCAGAGCCGTCTAAAAGCGCGTTGGGTTGATGACATCGTCAAAGTCGCGGGAAACACATGGATGAGAGACGCACGGAACCAATAAGTATGGCGGAAAAAGGGGGAGGTCTATACCCAAGAGTGGGTGATTCTAGGCTGAGATGATGAAGTACTTAACTTAGGTTAGGTACTTAGGTTACATGCGGTGGTATCCTTCTGCGAAACAGAAGGAGGCTGCAGAAAGGGAGCGGGAGATCGCTTTCGCTAACCCGATCCGCAGCAGAAGCACCGGGCGTCGGCGGAGGATAGACAATGCCCTCTTCCAGCCCTAAAAATGGGCCCAGGGGCGACGGATCCGGGAAAATCCGTCGCCCCCTATTCTTTAGGATCCGAGATGGAGGCGCGTAGTGTTCCACGCACGCCTCTATATGATGTAAGGGGGGGAGTTTAACACCTCACTCCCCCCAAACAGGAGGTGGTACGCAGAGGCGGGCTGGCACTAGCAGGTGATCGCGGAAGTCGCATTAGATCCCGTGATCCCCGGTGCGAGACGGAACACCACGGTGGTTTTAGTCAGTAAAAGTCTGACAGACCCTCCCCAGGGCGGAGGTCATCCATGAGGATTTCCCCGTAATAAAAAAAAAATGGTACTTAAGTTACATAGCCTAACAAATTACTGCCACAAAAGCAAACCATGATGCTTTTAAGCAAACCATGATGCTTTTGTGGCAGTAACTTGTTAACACCAAACTTGGCTCACAACTGGGTATCTGTGTAGCCTGTTCCCAACTATGTTGAGGTCAGCTTACAGTCAAACCGGATGCAGCACAGTACCAATATTTTACATGGAACAACTGCCTATCTGACCTCCACACCAGTCCATTCCAGGGTAATACAAGCCTTGGTAAGACTGGTTGTCAGAATTTCGGTCTTCTGACGACCCGTAATGAGTATCACAGATTCACGAATGACAGCCGGATCACAACAAAACCTTACCAAGATAAGTTTTTTAAAGTGCAATAATACTTGCTTGGATGTTTCAATGCAATGCTATTGCGTATTGTATGCTGCTTCAATAAATACTTCTCAAACATACCCAAACCTTTTTTGAAGTTCCTAATTAAAACTTAAATCAATTTATTAAAATATTTTTTTGAGTTTTTGGCGGGATCGCGTTGGAACATGTCGCACGAATTTTCATTTTCATGAAATTTTGTGAAATAGCGAATTCAATTGTATAATTTTGGTAGTGAATTATTCAATTTAGTTACGTGTGAGTGCACAAGTGTAGTGAAGGTGAAAATAAGTGACTAACGTGGACTTTTCGTGTTCCCCCCAAAAACTCAATACTCAATACTCAATACTCAATTCTTTATTGCATTCCATATGTGATTAAAAGATGGAATTAACAGTGGGAACAATATGGACCCTGTCGGGCACAGCAAAATTAGGAGAGAGGAAGAGGGCTACGTGCAAATTCAAGCAATTCAATTAATTATTATTTTAAATTATTAAATGTAAAATTGGGTGTATAGTTCTTATCTATGTGTATGTATAATTACGTACAGGTATATAAGTAGTTATGTATATATGATGAGGTGTGAGTATATAGGTATAGTATATTTTTGTAATTTTAATTTTAGGTATTGCGTATGAATACTAGGTAATTAATTATTATTATTTGTTATTTTTTATTGTTTACATTATTATTAGTTTAAGTTGTTATTTATGTAATCCTGTTTTCACATTTATATGTCTTTGATTTTCTATATTCCGTATTGTATATATTTTATAATGTTTGGTAAATTATAGAGAGAATAATTTTATTTTCCAATCGATTTGTCATCTAAAAACTCTTTTACTGAGTAGTATGTCTTGGATTCTAAAAATTGTTTCAATTTATTAATAAATACATTTGTTTTCTTAACTTCTCTGATGTCATTTGGCAAATTGTTGTACATTTTAATGGACATAACTAAAGGTCCAGTTGAGTGCATTTTGAGTCGGGATTGAGGTATGTTTATTTTGTTTTTGTTATGACGAAAGGTGTATTTTGTTTGTGTTTCTTCGCAAGTGGTGTAGAACTCTGGGTGTTTTCTGACAAATTTACATAATTCCAAGATGTACAAGCAGGGAAGTGTGAGTATTTTGTGTTTTCGGAAGTGCGGTTGGCAACTATCTGTTTGTCCTATGTTGGTTATTATTCTACTAGGTTGTTGTAAAGTTACTACCGCTTTACAATAACTTTGATTTGACTAACTAAAGTCGACTATGACTGTTTCGTTACTTCGTGCCCGATATCGGGCCATTTACTTGATCGAAAAGAAAAATTAATTGACACTGGCTAAATGCGCAAACCAAGCGAAGCCAAACAAGAACAAAAAATGTCGTTTGATTCTCGGTTCCTATAAACAAAAACGGATCAATAAATAATCAAACTGGGTCAATAAATAATTTCGTAAGCTAATTTTACCTGAGATAGCAACCATATAGGACGGTCTACTCTGCAAAGCTATGAGGTATTTGCTTTATTTTTGGTGAAGATGCAAGTCTTAATTTTAACTTACAACTGTCCGTAAATTATAGGAATCGGCCATGAATCCATTTTGAATACCTGTTGGAATAACGTCCAAAATAGGTACCTAGTCAAAAGACACGCATTCGTTTCCAACATTGACAAAAGCTCTATTTCTGTTTAACCCCGGTAGAAAGTTTACATCTTAAACAAACCGTGCGTTACATAACGTTGCATGATAAACAAACTATATTTGGATCAAGACGGGAAACATATAAACATGGGCCATAATGAGTAACAACAGTTTTATACAATAACTTTCATAGCAACAACTTCCTGGATTTTGTCGTAACTTGTTTATCTGTGTTTTGTTTTATTTTATGTTTAGTTTTGTTTTTATTAGTTAATTTATTTGACAAACATAAATTATAAGGAATGTTATTTATCATTATTCTCCTGCCCAGTATCCTAATTTATTTAGGGTCGGCGCAACATGTCTTTTTCTTCCACACTTCTCTATTAGTCGTCATCTCCGTAGTCACACCCTTTCTAACCATGTCATCAGTCACACAGGTCCATCCATCGTTTCTTTCCCCACTCTTATAGCCATCGACATTCATACTCAAAACTTGTAATATTCGTTGAAATTTTACCTCGACCGACCCTTGCTCGTTGAAGTGCCAGCCCGCGCCGCGGCTAAGCCAGTAGCTTTAAATTTCCTGTCTAGTAATAATAATGCCAATATTTTGATCCAGCCTGTCCCCACTAGCTGTCCCCCTAACAGTGGCGCCCTGAGCCGAGGTTCGTACCCCACAGGGGGTGTCCTCAGCGTGCAGTCGCTTAGTATGTAAGTTTTTAGTTTTTAAGCCCTGGCTGGAAGCGTTAAGTTAACTCTTAATGGCAGCCCCAGGAAAACCCGGTTAAGTAGTCACGGCCTCTCAAGGTCAACTGCGAGATGCCCGACAAAAAATAATAATTTACTTACTTACCTACTTATTTCTTCTTAACAGTCCTTAAACAATAAAAATATCAGCCTATTAATTGGAAATCGATCAGTATTCTTATTCAGCCAGCAACTCAGCCAGTTCTCCCAGTCTGCGCCAAAATACCTTGTCCTCAGCTTACCGCATCCAGTCTGTCTTAAAGAATGTCTTCATGTCGTCGGCCCATCTAGCTGGGGGGCATTGAATCCTTGTTAATTTACTGTATTTATTTTGCCAAAGTAAGCAAGCGTTTTCATTTGTTCATTCACATGGTAATCCAGTCGAATAAAAAAAAAAACTTGAGTGTACAAGACTTCATATTTTTTTTTCAAAGAACATAAAAAATATAAACATTTCTGCAATCGTCTGTACTAACTAACCAACCACAGGTGGTATACCTAATCTCTTACAACGAGGTACAGCCGCCCACAAAACGCGACCTAAATAAGAAAAACTATTGTTACCCACAGTTTTATTGTACTTTTTGTTTTACAATATTTTATCTGTTTGTATGACAAATGGCCAATTATTTCGTGTTCGTACAAATGTATTGTCAAATGGCTACTGGGTTTTGTTGAGAGCATTTTATTTTTATTTTTTGTGACGTAAAATATTGTCAAAATGTTGAGCCGATTGACTCTAGTTGAGTGGTCATAGGACTAACTAACGATCAAACTATTTATTGTATGTGAATAATATAATTCGGTTTTATTTTTCAAAGAGAATTCAGAACATGACTTGAATTTGTAATTTTTCAGTACCTTGTGTTTTTAGGTTCAACCAATTCTATCCCTTTTACTTTTATATCCTACCTTTTATAACTTTTACTTTTTAAATATAATTATGTTTTGAAGGGAAATAAGTAACTGATCATCTGCCTAGCCTTTTAATTCCCATCGGTGTTGAGGTTGGCTTACAGTCTAACCAGACGCAGCTGAATACCAGTATTTTACAAAATCGACTGCTTATTTGACCTCCACTTATCATGACATCTCTTGGCAAGACTTGTCGTCAGACTTTTGACCTTCTGATGACCAGTAACGACGGTCAAAGATTCGCGAATGCCAGCCATGACCAACAGCTTAACGTGCTTTCTGTAGCACGGAGGGGTCTCGGTATGTTAAGATCTCACCCATCCCCGGACTGACCTCAACAAATGTAGTTAAAGTAAAAGTTTCAAATATGCATTTAAAAGGCACTTTTAAACGTCAACATTTACATTAAAATAGTATTGATTCTAGTCGCCCCTTCCAAAATGTAGTTTCGTATGGAGAAGAATGGGCAAGAAACTTCACCGTTACTCTTTTGAAATGTTTGTAGATTAACCTGATCAATTTCAATTAACTAGCGGCTGCTATGACTTAAGGGGCCTGGCTAAAAATCACGCTGTCTCACCAGGCTTCGTGTCCGACAGAGATAGTATCAGTGATGAGCAGTTAGACGCTAGTCTACACGCACAACGTTATTGAGTGAGATGTAGGATCATTTATAGTAAAAAATCGTGAAAAACATAAAACTCCTTTGGAAGATCGGGTTTTATGAAAAAGCCAATACATAAATCAATGACCAATAAAGTTTAGTGAACTTTTCGATAATTTAACTTTGTCGGTACCGACTTTGTTTTGGAGATTTTACACGTCTTTTATTACTTAAATACGCCCAAAGTTAAGTAAAATTAGCAAGAAAAATGAATCTTTGTTGGCTGTTAACTTTTTAATGGGTTTTTATTTTAGTATTCTGTTTCCGTACAGACAATATCAATAAATGAGATAAAACGATATCATATTTTACTTTGGATGTCCATGTCAGACAGTGGAGTAAAACACTCCCGAAGTTTGTATGCAAAAAATGTGGACTTCACCTTAACTACGAGTAACAGAAATAGCTGAATATTTATATTTTTACCTAAGCAACAGCTACCTCCATTATTATTACAATATTACACAATTCCATTCATTTATTCATAACTCCACTTATCGTTGTGCTACCAGATATTGTTAGTTGTAGAATCCATGACATTTGTCCCACAGCGGTATTATTGTACCATTATGATGCATTCAGATAAACAATCTTTGACAATGCTGCACTGACTCCCACGTGGTTGAGGAGGTTTATTCAACTATTGTAGTGTTATTGGTGATAAGAGACATAGATCACGAAAGCGAATATAGGTTTTATGTACCTATAGTATATTATAATTATGTCAGTTGTATTTGCACAGAGTTTCGAAAAGACATTATTATAATATGACATAACATGTCGCCTTGTTTCCCCGATGGGTTGGGCAGAGGTATAGCTACCTATAGTAGACCCACATTTCAACAACACACATTTCATATGTCTCATATAATAGGGGGCGAGCCTCTTGCCGTCAACCGAGTACAAATCCAGACTGAGAATTCCAGATAAAAATAATAGTTTAAAAAACTAAAAAACACGCTTTAAAAACCAAAGTAAAAAATGAGAAAATAATTTAATTCAATTAAAAAGCATGGGGTGCTTTTTGAGGTATTTTTATAATCAATTAATGTCAAGCACCCCACGCTTTTTAATTGAATTAAATTATTTTCTCATTTTTTACTTTGGTTTTTAAAGCGTGTTTTTTTAACTATTATTTATTTTCTATTTTTTAGTTCTGCTAACTAAAAAAACCTGATTTCTTTTTTTTTTCTCAATTTTTTTTTTTTATATTATTGAATTGTCATCGGTCCTCGACAAGTTTACAAAGTTTCAATGAAATCTGACCGTTTGAAGTGGGTCAAAATCGCGCTCAAAGGAGTCGGCTACATACAAACAAACAAACATACAAGTGAAGCTAATATAAAGCGTGTAAAAAAACCCAATAACACACGACCTGGGAATCAAACCAAGGACCTCCAGCTCAGCAGTCAGCGCTTGCGACCACTAAACCAACGAGGCAGTCCTGCCACATAGTTATTTCATGCGTAAGTACAGTTAATCAGTAGAACTATTTGCTGAAGTCTGCGTTTGCTAAATGGCTGAATTCTGGGAGCCTCCAAGACTTCTAAACAGGCGTGCATCATCGTTGCATAGATAGAATAGAAACGTATCTATCTATACTTTTCCAATCGTTATTCCGTATAACTGTAACAAAAAATGCGTAGTTTTCAATCACGAAGATTGCAAAACGACAAACATTTCTCATCTGCTTTTTCCTTGCTATTCATCATATCAGCCGAAAGACGTCCACTACTAGACATAAGCCTCCCTCAAAAGGGGGGGATTTGCCTCGCTATTATTACCCAAGAAACTGACTGTTGTGCTCATATCTATCTAGATAAATAAAAAGAAAAGTCCTGACTGACTGACTGACTCATCAGCGCCCAGCCCAAACCCTTGGACCTAGAAAGCTGAAATTTTGCGCAGAGGTTCCCCTTATAATGTAGATAAGGAAGAAGGAAGGATTTTTCGAAATTCAACCCCTAAGGGAGTTAAATAGGGGATGAAAGTTCCGCGCGGGCGAAGCTGTTGGCAAAAGCTAGTGTTGAATATGTGTTAAAATTAAAACATACCTAAGCCAAACTAACAGTGTCGTCTAGATCCCCAGTAAACAATGTCTTAGATATTTCATCTAAAACTGTTACCGACCCTACATTGTACTCCGTTATCCTACATTTCATTTTACGACGCAAAGTGATGGGCCCTAAAACAGGCTAGTGTCTTGCTATGTCATGTTAGTCCTTTAGTACTTTACTTAATGTACGGAGGGGTAAAATAGACTTAAGTGAAACTTACACTAATAACACTGCGTATAAAGTTAAGCCTACTATTGCTATCCCTACAGGATGAATCATGGTTTTATTTAGGTAATTGCATAATCCGCATATAATATTCCCACTGCTGGGACTCAAACCTTCTCTTGGTGAGAGGGTGTGTGCCATAATCCACCAGTGCGGGTTATATGTCTTCGAAATTTTTGTTCTGTTTCATGCCGATCATGATGTTTTTCTTGACCGTTTTCAGAACAGTGGTGATGACATAATTTATACAAAGTAAACCGCCTGTCTAGGTTCGAACCCACGATCTACAACTTGTAAGTCACTACTATTACCATAGGGCCCACCCCTGCTCCAGCTTAATATATTAGGAAACTAGCCGTGCCCGCGACTTCATCAGCGTGGAATTTAACAAAAAAGTGTAACTATATTTAAAAAAAAAAAACTAAAAGAAAAGTAGCCTAAGTTACTCCTTATTACATCAACTAACTGCCAGTGAAAGTCCTGTCAAAATCGGTACAGCTGTTTCAGAGATTAGCCGGAACAAACAGACAGACAGACAAAGATTGTAAAAAAAATTACTTTGGTATATTTACCGTGTAAACATCCATCCATATATAATTGTGAATGTGCTGTAACTTTAATTTTTATTTTTTATTAAATTAAATTTATTATTTATTTGTTAGTGTGTAATGTAATTTGTATGGGAATAATTTCCTGAAATAAATGATTATTTAATTTAATTTAATAAGCATTTAGTAAAAAGCGGTTATTTTAATATTACAAACAGGCACTCCAATTTTATTTATCTGTATGTACCTTTAGAGTATAGATGTATAGATAATTGGACTGGTGTATCAAACATGAAGATGTATTGTAAAATATTTGCTTTGGTAAAAAAGGATTTTCTCGCATAGATTTGGAGCTCTCTGTAGTAGGTACTCACCAAATATTTTCTGATTCTGTCAATGTTTGTTAATGTTTATATACAAAGGTGTACAGAAATCGAAATAAGAAGTTGAAGTTACAACAATCATGCCACCTGTATTAAAATGATCATGTGGTCTGTAAAGCGACTAGCATACCAAGAAACATTACATGTCTGCTATGTGGGTAACTTCTACAATACACTGTGATTCTGTTTCAATTGTACATAGGTACCAGCCCTAAACTTCGTGTAAAGAGAACCTACCTAATAAACCCTAGACAAATCCCGACTATTACCTAAGATTAATGAACTGTCACCACCTTTAATACCTCAATTAATCAACTTAATGATGTCGAAACAATCTTATAATATTTTAATACACTCATAACTAAAACTGTTCTTATTCCAAATCGGCTTTAATTTTCAATCGCTAATTTATGCAATCTTGATCGGATTACTAATTGATGATAAACTTGACAGCTATCGACGTCACACCGACTTTCTGGTATCTAATAGGATTTATTTTGAATAAAAAGTGGCGTCTGTGGGCGTTTAGTGACAAGTTGGTACTCGATATGATAATTATAATCGATAAGAACCTCGTTGATTTTGTCATCGCAGTTTTTCGTTGTGTTAAATGTCGAGAGTATTTAACTTAGCTCGGCCAAAATGCGGATCCAAGGTATCATTAAAAACTACTTAATATTTTTCTTACAGTAACATTTTTCAGCTCATTTTCCTTAAGCTCGGTGACGATAAACGAAAGATATAAGTAAGTCACGTTAAGGACTAGATAACAAAGTTGGCTGGAACCTTCGTTAAACTTCCTTTACTCTACCTACCTACTTATCTATTGACAGTTTAAAACAACTTTAGTTTTCTTTAACTTTAATCAAATCGCTATTGATTGCTTGTCGCTCTACAAAGGTGCGATCCAGCAGTGGATTGGGGACACCCCCAGTTAGATGGACTGACAACCTTAAAAAAGTAGCTGTGACAAACTGGACGCGGAAGGTGGAGGCGAGGGTGTGGTGACGCAGTACCATCACTGCTTTCAAAACGGTGGAGGAAAACATCGTGAGGAAATCGGCATGTCCTAGAACCTTAAATTCAAAGATATGTGACACCTACCAACCCGCACTGGGCCCACGTGGTGGATTACGGCCCACTCCCTCTTACCGAGAGCCTGTGTCCAGCTGTGGACTGCGATAGGTTTAGTTGACTGACTGACTGGATTGGATCGCTACTATAAACTCCATTTGTAATAAGATTAGACATTTAAACAAACCTTTTTTACAGTCCGGTCAAATGATTTTGACTTCTATTGCGTTGGCAACATGATAAATGGCATGTGTAACAAACAGTTGGTATTGTAACCACTTTTTTGCTTTTAATGCCATCCTTATGCCTACGGAATAGAAGTCAAAATCAGTTGAACGGACTGTAAAAAAGGTTTGTTTAAATGTCTAATCTTATTTCAAATGGAGTATAGATACGCCGAGCATTAGAGTAGCCTGTAAGTTCCTAATGGACGCTAAAATTATTTTGCATAAACAAAACCCATTCATCCCTTTATCAGAATACTTCAGCTAAAACGTAAATTCTCGTATCATAGTATAATATTATGACGTAACACAATGTGAGAAACTAAACTATGACTTCCCTCAATTATAAACGTATACTAACTTAGACTGGCGCGCTTAACTGAACAGTTAGCCGGAATATATAGCTTAGATAAACGTGGTACAAACACTAACAGTAAAGGCGTCGTTACACGAGACAGAATCAACATAAAGTTTAGTTAGAGCGCGAATGTTGAACGTTTGGTGAAAAAATACGAATCCTATTGATAAAGTTTTATGGTTATGGTGGCGTTTAAAATAGGTTTTTGGTTTGAGATTAAAAGATATGAAGGTTTGTTTGCATGTTAACAAAGGAAGTCAGAGAGGTTACATTGAGTTGAACGGATAAACAATTGAGTATCTCTCAATTGTTTGTGCTAGCTAACATAAATAGCAACTTTAATGTTTTTTTGTGTTTCATAATGTTATTTACCTATTATTGTATAGAATCAAGTTCTTCTCACTTAACAGACAGCTGTGCTGCTGGGTCGTAATGTTATTTATCTATTATTGTATAGAATCAAGTTCTTCTAAGTTAACAGACAGCTGTGCTGCTGGGGAGTTTGTTGCGCCACTTCGTCCCAGCTAAAGCACTAGGAAGTGGTGAAGGGCAGGCGTTTTGGGGGGACTGTCTTATGTAATTTTGACGTTCAAAAAGAGCTGACTCTCAGCCTAGTTTGAATAAATGACTTTTGGTTTTGATTTTCATTTACAAATACTAGGTTTTGCCAGCGCCTTTTCCTGCGTCGAGGGTGGAAACTAACCCACGAGAATGTACTACTGAGATAAAAAGTATTAATCCAGGTTGTAAACTATCTGTGTGCCAAATTACATCCAAATCCGTTTGGCCGTTTTTGCGTGTTTGAGTAACAAATATCCAAATATACAAACGTTCACATTTATAATATTTTTTTAGTAGGATGAATTAATACTCCTAATCCGTTGCGTAAATTAAAGTGCCCATCACTTGGGGGACATTTTGCACAGCAGTTTTTTTATTAATAAAAGCTTGTAAAAACCATTACAACGGAACTATAGGCAGTTGGTTTTCCCAAAACATTTCCAATACAACATTTGCAAAAATGTGGATGTTGAATGTTGAAAAGACATTAATAAACCGTGTGAAAATGCCTTAAGAGTACTAGACAGAGGCATCCAACACGGCAGAGGTGAACTTTCCAGAATGTTCTGATAATGCTTCTAACATAGCACTAGCTGAGAATTTAAGTATCATAGCTGTTGCAAAATTGCTCACTGCTCGCTTTTGATTGTAAGGCTTAACGTTGTTACGAGTTATGTGGGTTCGTGGTACAGGGCATTTATATTTGGAATTTAATAAGGTTTTAATGTGCAGTTATGCTGTTGTAATAAAGTCGAACTAGATTATGTTTTAATCGTGTTTCCTTAGAAGCTGTTATATTTTAATTTTGAGAAAATGCAGTTTGAAAACTAATGAATAATAAAACGAACATTACTGGTTTTCTGAACAGCAAATTTTGCCAGAATTCTTGCTAGCCATTTAAAAGGGAAATGTGGACTAGAATTTAAAGCTCCTAAAGGAATAGAGAAGAGTTTAAAGTTCTCAAGAACAAACAAGCGTACCTACAGTTTGGCAAACTTTGCAGAGTTATTGCGATCTTCATTGAAGTGTTCGATTCAACACATTGTTCTGTTCTTTCGAGATACGATATATAGCTTGATAATGGAATACTTTTCTAAGATTTTTAGAGTTTTCGTTAATGGAACAAAAACTTAAAATATCTCAATCAAGCTGAAGTGATGTAATAAAAGCTCACATTTGCCTATAAAAACTTTCCATAGGTAATATTGTATGGAGAAGAAAAAAATAATTTCACGTTTGTTTTAACAGTTTTAAACATGTATAACGGGTTAAATGTTTAAAAATTGAGTGTTATTAAACCTCTTTATTTTTTGGCAGGTAATTATTAAAAGGGCAATTATTTCCACCGCTGCTCGGTTATTTTTCAGTAGTGGGCTTTTTAGTAAAATTAAATAGTAATAAACATTTAAAATAATACTCAAAAACGGGAAAAGGTAAAATTACACTTTTGAATACATATGCACTCAAAGATATTTTTGATTCATAAATTTCGTGTCACATTCATTAAACGGTTTCAAAAAGTCAATTAATTAAATAAAGTGAAACTTCAAAATACTAACTGCTGACTGATGTTTGAATACTGTTTTTAAATTTAGATGAAAATATTGTGCATGCCTTGCTTTTCCAGTATGTCATTTCATATAAAAATGTGTCATTCTGAAAATTGAGGAATTATCAGGATATTTTTTATATTATTTAATTTTAAATCATTTATTTTCTCGTCACAAATAATAACATCATATTATTATTATTTAAAACACGGTTAAAACCTACGTGGTAATAATTCGTGAGAGACTATAGTCTGCACTAGAAACCTGTATAGCAAATCACCAGAAATTAACCCTTACGTCCTTAGTCAATCATTATGAGTTCAGTTTTTTTCTATTATCACAAGTGTAAAAGTAACCACAGAACTATTCAAACCTCTCCACAACTTTATATCATGCAAGAAATTTTCGATAACATAGAAAGTCTCTAATCAGGGGAGCCTCGGGAGTATGGACGATACACGATTTGTCGGAGATTCGTTACGCATAAGTGAACCCTATCGTCTGCATCGATTGGATTTGTTCAGGAAAATTGCAGCTATGATGTCATAAATAACCACAAAAGTAATTTATAATTTCTTTTATAATTTCGCTACATAATCAAGTTTTTTAGGGTTTTGTGATAAAAAACAATAACATTATCTTCATAATGTAATACCTGTTCATAAACACAAACTATAAACAATGCTCAATATTGCACAAATGGAACATTAATGTACAAATAACATCATAGAGATACGATCTTCGTACAAGCAAACATTCATAACTAGTTATAATTGCCAAGAGAATTGCATATCGCTGTACACTAAGAGCCAATTATCCACTCACGTACCATATCGTTTTGGGATCCCACAAAGATCTAAGCTCCCGTTCCAAGGCAAAGCTGATCCTAGTTTTTCATCTAGAATCAGCACCGAAACGATTTATGTTCGCAGACGAGTCGTAAGGAGAGTTAGACAACCGTGGGTACTTGTGGGTACACTGAGATGTGTTTACTCAGCCGTGGCTCAACTCGCTTTGGGAAGATTGACTCAGACTGTACCATGGGTTTCCGAAACTATTTAAATGTTTCGAACTACATTCAGTACGCGGCTTTTTAACCGACTTCAAAAAGGAGGAGGTTCTCAATTCGTCGGAAACTTTTTTGTTTTTTTAACGTATGTTCCCTGATTACTCGAAGTTGGCTGGACCGATTTGGGTTTTTTTTTTGTTTGAAAGGGTATACTTCCCAGGTGGTCCCATGATCATCAAGTCAGGATCTGACGATCGGATCCTGGAGAAATAAAGAGAACTCTTCAAATTTTATAGGCACACTTGAAGCGATTTGTAGTTTCTGGAAGAATACTTCCTCGGAGTGGTCTCATTTCAATTTGGTGAAGATCTGATGAAGAACTTTGGAGATAGGCAACGGAACTCCTCAATAAATGATAGCAAATGGACTGGGATTGGTGAAATCTCATGTCTGTCTATTGTTTACACCAGTTCATAACGTAACATCACGCCAGTACGCTGTGAAGGGGTAAGCACATGTGAACCACTAAAAAGTGAAAAATACCTTTAACTTCGGTAGGTAGCGACAAAAAATTAAAATACATCTCCAAAGACACCGACTTCCGAAATTAAAGTTATTATTCACTTTGTTGTATTTTTTTGGAAGTCGGTTGTTTTTTTTTTGTTGGATTTTTTTAAAATTTTTGATGTGCCGTATTTACATCTGGGGATTGTACTATAGAATGAAATCTGATACAAATTACTTGGATTGTATGATAGTATTTGATAATTGAAGTGACCGATTGTCATTTTAAATGTCAATGGTCTGTAATCAACTGCCTATTGTAGTATTTGTGTGGATAACGATGTCATAAGCAATGGATCGAACTTTGAATTCTTGATAAAGAGTCTATGATATTTTAAGTTTGTTTTTTATTTATTTACATTGCCCTTAATAAACGAGTTCCTAATCTACAATATTGTTTGCCTTGGATGGTTTCTTCAGAAATCACCTTTTGCCAATAAAGCATTAGTTACACTGGGTCAATATGTACCGGTTCTGAGCCCTTCATAGATTTGTTATTTAACCAAATAAATCCTTTCCAAATAAACACGTTGATGATATTCCTTCTAAAAATCTCTTTCGAGAACCAACAGTAGAATCATGTTTGCGTACTCTGTACGTTTTTTGAATGGCACCCTCCTCGCTTTCTGATTTCTAAATAAGATACGGTTTCAAATCTCATGTCGGGACGTCAGACATTCCGTTATTGAATGCAGTTTTTGTCTGTCCCAAAGATGTTTGGCGACGTGAAATTTTTCGTTCACGATGCCATAAAGGGTGGAGTGGAGACAAGATTTTTGCCAGAAAATAGATGAATGTTTGCTTTCAAGATGTTTGTGCTCTGATTAAGTTTTTAGTGCCAGTATTGGAAAATTGGACGGTAAGATTGAAGATTGTTGGAATCGCTGGTTTTGGGAGGTAAGAGAAAATATTTTATTAAAAGTTTCTGCTATTGTCCGGACAGTAACTTCTTTATTACCTACGTAGGTACGCCTTACCGTTCCATTTTTCACGATTACTTTAGAAGATGTCATCGTCTTATTTTTCATTCTTGATGTCATCTCATTTATATGCACTTTCTACGCCAGCATCGAACAACCATTTCTCTCTAATATCTTCTACCTTACTACCTCTTATTCATATTTCACGTACAAATTCTATTTCTGTTCCCGTTTCCTAGCAATTTTCTTTAAGATCCTAAAATTCCTGTGCGACATGACAAGCTCTAGTTTCCAATAAGCAAGGACAGTATTTCAGCATCGCATTTGAGGACAGCGGAGGTAAATATATGTGCCCTCCGAATTTCGAGAGGCACGGACATTCGCCCACCTGCGCCCCGGCTAAAGAGAAGTTATGCGTTCAATTTTGTTCTGTGCGGAAAGGTGGAGGCGTTGTGGTAAGAGGTAGCGGAGTGAAATGTCTCATCTAGTCTGTGTGAGGAGGCAGACAATAAACATGGTAGAAATATTGGGTCTGGTTTTAGTAGTTTTTCTTATTTTTATCCTTTAATAAATAGAACCAGGTTATTAATAATAAATTACAATCTAGCCGATTTAAGTAATATTTTTTTTACATACAATTTTGTTATTAACAGGAGACCGTTTTCGTTCGTTTGAAAGCTGGACTAGGTTTCTTAATTAATATCACCATAACTATTTTAGAACTTTTCATTGTACCTAGGTATATAAAATATATATTTATATACAGGAAAAGTTCTTATCCAGTGCGCAAACTGTAACCATGATCACTATAACCATCATTCTAGACACCCCGTGCAGATATTTTTAGCGGTTAAACAAAAAAAAAAACAGCTGTTTAGCATTTTGACCGCGTAGTTATTGCATTTTCTATGAAACAGCTGATTTTTTTTTGTAAAACTTCTTCGCTGGGGGTCTAGACTGGTATGCTGAATTCATGGTTAAAGACTGCGCACTGAATAAAAACTTTTCCTGCATATAATATTATAAACGCGAAAGTTTGTATGTATGGATGTTTGTTACTCTTTCACGCAAAAACAGCTGAACGGATTTGGATGAAATTTGGCACACAGATAGATTATAACCTAGATTCACACGTACGATATTTTTTATCTCGATAGTACGTTCCCGCGGGATAATTTCCGACTTCCACACGGGCGAAGCCGCGGGCGGAAGCTAGTCATCAATAAAGTTTTTAAGATCGTATGCACAAAATAATAATAAAAATTTAAACTTTATCTATTAAAGATTTTCAGGTCAAAACTATGTCATTTTAAAACTACATCCATTCATTCATTCCATTTTCAAATTGGTACCAACATTCAACAAACCAATATCAAAAGCATTCTTCGTCTATTGTAAAACCTATTGTAGAACTAGACAGCTCCTCCTTATCATAAAACCCTCACCCTAACCGTCATGATAGCATCAGGCACCAAAATAGAGTCTACTCAGAGGCACAGAGGCACAGAGGACTAGATCTCTTATTTCACACACACGAGTTATTTGTTCACAGACGGTAATGTGATTTCTTCCCCAGTTTCCTTTTGTGAGCTATTTTTAGAATTCTGACCTTATATTTTCTGTAATATTCTGTGATTCAGAAATGTATTATAATGGTATTTCTATTTATAACATTATTGAATTATTGTAGGTCAACTTGTAATAAGTAAAACTTTTGCCAAGAAGTTCCAATAAATTGAAATTTGACTTAAAACTATCTTACGAGTAGGTAAGTACTGTCACATCGATCTTGAAGCAAACAATTTTTTTATTTAAAACCTATTTAAAACCCTAACAAAAAATGAACTCCAAATTGCAAAATAAAATTTACGTAAATATGGAACTTAAATATTTTCCTAAAAGCTTGAGACTAATCTTAAAAGTATAAGAAGGACGTTCACGCCATAAACTATTAAGAACATATTATAAAGTAGAATCAAATGCATTGTCTTGAATCAGAATTAACGTGATCATTTTGAAATCTGTAGGAATTGGTTTTAATTCAGCTTGCAAGATTTGACCAATACATACTAACAAGGCAAGTTAAACAAAAGCTTGGAAAATAGGATGAGATTAGATTAATGACGTGCAAGTGACAATCAAATTTAGGAAGATAATGCAATAATTATGATTTCTACGACCATTCAACAATCAATATTTTTGAAGCTTAATATTTCAACATGGTCAAAGATTTTTAAAATAATATTTACTGAAATCACCAAACCAATTAGTAATGAAAATCCTCTATCTCTCCTATCTTGGCTACATCATACGTCTTTTGCGCTACCGCTGAGTATGTGGTTCTGGATTCGAGGTCGGACAAAATGTAATTGGGGTTTACCATTAGGATTTTTCTGTAGCAGACCGGAGTCTGGAATTGTTCCCGGTTGATGGAAATAGGCTAGTGGAAAGTCTCCGCTAGCTAAGTTCAAGTAAACATAACTAGCAAAATGTGGGTGGTACTATAATTAACACCTCTACCTATCACTTCGGGAAAAACATGCAAGATCTATACATGTTACGTTAAATATATCTACCACTTAAAAATCGATACGATTCTAAGCTAAAGCTCCATAAAAACAGTGACCATAACAATAAAACACATGTTCCCTAAATGTTTTACAGCGTCACTTTATAACCAAATAACTCACGACACATCCGATCAACACAACAATATCACATAACACTTACCATTGGTAGAACATTCAAAAATGTAAAGATACCACACTCAACAACCAGGTCCCATTGGCTGATTTACAGAATCTAACGTCACGAGGTGTTATCTGACCAATGAGCGCGCTGCGTTCGTGTTTAAGCCAAGTTTGGTTGTAGCTGAACACTCCGGTTACACAGTGGGTGGCCATCTCGGTAACAATGGAGGTTTGAAAGTATTTGGGTACTGGTTACTTGACTCCATGACAGTTATTGGCACTTATTTGATCATCGGGTGAGAGTAGAAAGATGGTGTTTGATAAAGGGATTAATAATAACCCAGCTGTGTAGGCACTTGCTTTGTCCAATCCTACTTACTAGTAATAATTATCATAACTGTAAAAGTTTGTATCTATAGATGTTTGTTACTCAACCACGCAAAAACGGCTGAACGAATTTGGATGAAATTTGGTACACAGATATTTTATGACCTGGATTAGCACTCAGAATACTTTTTATCCCGGCAATTCATTCCCGTGGGTTAGTTTTCGACCTCCACGCGGGAAAAGCCACTGGCAAAAGTTAGTGATGAAAAATGGTTTACTAAATTAAAAAAAAAATTGACTGTATTACTTCTTTATACGTGTTTATATTTGCAGGGTATGTCTATAAGACCTCTCTAACGTAATTAAGATTTGTGTTGCAAAAAGTTGACGTTAAAATGTTTAAATACTAAGTATTAAGCTATTTAATAAAAATAGCATCGTTTATAAGCTATAAAAGCTAAGTGGTGTTGCAATTATTTAGCACAAAAGCTTCACTTAGTTTGCAATTTGGATTAACCTAAATGTGGCTATTAAAAGTGTCCTTTACAGCATTAATTATTTGACAGCGTTCATAATTAACGTAACGAACTACATAAATAATTTGTTCCAATTTATAATAATTTCACTTTCAAGTCAATTTTTATTCAAAACAATTAGGATCTGAAACCGGTGACAAATTACGGGTAAAATTCATCAGTTCTTCTCCAATTTCTTCATCCATTAATTGCTCAATAAATTAGGTGCTAGAGTGAGTTGGGGCAATTTTTCAAACATTAAATTTAACGTGGGTATCGATCTGGCCCACTCGTTCATCACCCTACATTATTCTTGGCTCTATCGTATCGCTGACAGAAGGTTTTGGCGTCCAATATCTTAAGATGCGTCGTAAAGGTGGAGATGAAGCGGAGAATGCACTTATTTGTTTTGTTCTTGCTTTTTTGAAAACAGTTAGCTCAATAAAAAAAACAGTTTTAAGTCTGTTTTTTCTATGATAAATTTTAAGGCGAACTGATAACAAAGTAACAAATCCCACTTATAAAAAAATTGCTTTTGCCGACGTTTTCGCCAGTAGGGCTGGAAATTGCCCTTATTGGAACGTAGGTCCAACCCAGATAAAAAAAATATTATTTGTCCTAACCCAGATCATGGTCTATCCGTTTGAATTTCATTCAAATCCGTTCAGCCAAGAAAGGTAAGTAAACAGAGCGACAGAGTTTGTTTCACATTTTAGTATGGAAATGAAAAATAATCACATTTTAGTTTGTTCTTTGGATTACAGAAATGTATTTTGCAAGGATAACGTTACACGTGATATGTTTTTTTTTTATAAATCTTATATGGCATATTAATTTGTTTTAAATTATTTAGTGAATTGTTAATTAACTACATTATCGAATCGGAGACACTGTAATGATGTGTACGTAAGTAGATAAATAAAATAAAATCTAAATGAAACCCAAATATAATATTATACCTATACTACGTCATTGTTAAATATTTTCATCTCTCTTCCTAATCAAGATCTTGGGCCTTATATTTCTCTATAAAACGAAACCGTTCAGCCCCAAAAAGTAAAGAAGATATTTATGTACCCAATACCTACAGTATATTTACTCCAATATTGGCTCCATAAATATCTTCAAAAATCGCTTCCACTCCCGAATTGGTCCGCTCCGTCAGACTAATGCCTGTCACATGGGAAGAAGTATCGCTTTATATAAATTCTCTAGTTCAATTAATTTCAGTTATGTCAAGACGGTATCGACTTGGTTTAATTAACCTTTGTGGGTGATGCTTTAAGACAGATAAATAATATGGTAATGTTGATTGTAGGTTGAGGTCAAGATTTTTCTTCTTGAATGCAAAGATAATAACTTATGTAGCATCAAGCTTTTTCTCCTCAGCGGATTAGGCAGCGGTGTACCTTTAATACACTTAAATTTCGCCTACATTTTCTATGTTCCATGTAATACAGAGGATAGATTATTGGAATCACCTGGGCGTAAATCCAGGCTCCTTGCTGCTAATGATGATGCCTTCTTGATGAAAAAACACAACAACACTTTGCTCGACCTGGGAATAAGGAAACCCAGAACGTATACATTACAAAAGTTGAAGTTACAATCACTAAACTAAAGGCAGTCTAGAAGAAAATCAACATCTATTTCTGTCATGTGCAAAATATGCAATTATCGAAAACATACAAAATATTGAACATCATTTTAAATTTCAATGTTTACGAGATCTAAGAGACTAAGTGCAATCCTTTGCTTCGTCTGTATAACTCAAATTACGTAAAACGTCTTTGAGGTGTACCTTAATACCCAATAACTATTATTAGTACCAAGATATGGCTGAAACAAAAGGAAAACCACGAGAGTCCCTCACACGTCCCAAGAAATATTTGAGTTGGCAGCTCAATAAATTATAGAAAGAAACAGAAAAAAACAAGAAAGAGAAGGCACTTCTGGTGGGTTATAAGAAAATCCGTTGAGTGTTCAAAACAGAACAAGAAGCTATAATGAGAAGAAAACTAGTCAGGAAGAAATGAAGAGTTTGGATAAAGAAGAAAATAGAAAAAAACTAGAAGGGTACAATCAGAAAAAATAAGTGGAGGGTCTAGTATCATGCGGAATACATGGTTACATAAATGATAAATGATTTTATTTCTGTAAGTAGGTTTATATAAACAGTTTTACATGTCAATCATATTTTTTTAAACTAGATGAGGTCGGTGTTTCCTATCTGACTACTCTGAGAAGAAAGGCCGAAACAAACTCAGAGGTCACAGTCTCTTTTAAAGTCCAGACATAATTTTGGTCAGATCATGTGAAGACCATGTGGATTGGTGTCTGAAATGGTCTTTTGAGGAAAGAACCACACAGATTGAGTGGACCTGTCCAATCAGTGCACGCATGTATCAGTTGCATGTGTACAGTTTGTGTATGTCCCAAATATCATCCAAATTCGTTCAGGCATTTTAGCGTGAAAGCGTATCAAATAATCACACAAAAAATCAAATCTTCTGTTCTCTCTTTATAATATTAGTTTATATAATTCCAGCTACCAAAGTCACAAGTTAAACAAAGTTACTGTATTTTTCGAAGTGACAGTGTAGTTTTGGTAGTTTTCTGCTGATGGAGTTTAATAATTCAGTGGCCAACAAGTTGAATGGAGTAGCGACAAAGACCAATGTGACGTGAACTACGTAGGTACTGAAACATGCTGGCCCAACGGAATAAAGAAATAGCCAACAAAAAAGAGCAATGAACGACTTGTATTTTTATTTGCAAGAGAAAATTCCAGACATAGTAAAAAGAACAGTGTAACGTTGATTTTATATATACTTTGTTCTCCAGCTGATCAATAGAAGGTACTCATTTAATGGACGAAACAAACATCATCATCAAGTATGGCCTCCAGTCTAACCGGATGCATGTGAATACCAGTATTTTACATGAAGCGACGCCTATCTGACCTCCACAACCCAGTTACTGGGTAACACGATACCCCTTGGTAGGACTGGTTGTCAGACTTCGACCCGTAACAACTGTCAAAGATCCACATATGATAGCCGGGACCAACGGCTTAACGTGCTTTCAGAGGCACGGACGAAACAAATATGACACAGGGAACATTTATAATCCTACTATCTCACTAGGTATATTGTTATTAATGTGAAAGTTGGTATGTTAGTAACTCAATCACGCAAATACGGCTGAACGGATTAGGATGAAATTTGACACACAGATAGTTTATAATCTCAAAGTCAAAGTCAAAGGCACTTTTGGACGTCAACATTTACATTAAAATAGAATTGATTCTAGTCGCCTCTTCCAAAATGTATTTTTGTATGTAGAAGAATGGGCAAGAAACTACACCGTTAGTTACTCTTTTAAAATGTTTTAAGTACAATATTTAACATAGTACAATCATTATACAATTATGTGTGAAAACGATGCACCCAGAATAAAATTACAGTCGCTAAATAGGTCAAAAGAATGAAATTGAAGCAATACAGATAAATTAATTGTTCATATATTTACAAATCTGGATGAACACATAGCCTACTTTTTATTCCGGTAGTACGTCTCGGTAGGATAATTTCGGACCTCCGCGGGGGCGAAGCCACTGGCAAAAGCTAGTTAAAAATAGATTATTAAAGCTAAGCATGGGGATCGGTCCTGGGGCCGCATCTGTGGGACATCGGGTACGACTGGGTGCTGCGCGCCGACCTCCCTAGCGGCGTCAGTGTAGTTTGCTACGCTGACAACACGCTGGTCCTGGCGCAAGGGAGGTCGTACCAGGTGGCAGCCGACTTAGCGACACACGGGGTTGCGACAATCGTCGATAGGATCCGGTAACTAGGACTCGAGGTGGCCTTGCACAAGTCCAGGGCCATGTGTTTTCATGGTCCTCGGAATGCGCCACCGACGGGTTCCCAGATTACGGCAGTCGATGATGAAGTACTTGAGACTCGTCCTCGACAGCCGGTGGAACTTCGCGGAGCACTTCCGACGTTTGGCTCGCAGACTTGAGCGGGCCGGGGCTGCCTTGAAGCGGCTATTGCCACATCTAGGAGGGCCAAACGCCTCCTGCCGGAGGCTCTACACGGGGGTCGAGCGGTCCATGGCCCTATACGGACACCAGTGTGGGCGCCTACATTGAGGTGCCAACCAGCCCGCAAGCTGAAGGTGTCCCATAGGGTCATGGCCATCCGGATGATCCGAGGATTCCGCACGATCTCCGGTGAGGCGGTGGGCCTCCTTGCCGGATTACCGCCATGAGATCTGGAGTCAAAGGTCCTCGCGCACATTTGGGAGTGGCGCGAGAAGGCCAAATGCCGGGGCATAACTCCGTTGCCGCGAGAAATTGTGGCACAGCGGGAAGAGCTCCGGCGGGATCTCATGGCGACATGGAGAGTGCGATTGTCGCAACCCAGTGCTGGGCATGCTACAATAGCGGCGGTAAGTCCCCTCTTTGAGGAGTGGCTTGAGAGGTGGCACGACGTCCTCACCTTCCGCCTGGCGCAGGTCCTCACCCAACACCGTTGTTTCGAGATTCCTGTTTCGGATAAGGAGGATAAGGCAGGAGGAACCGCCCGGGTATTTCCACTGCAAAAATCGCCCTGAGGACACGGTGGAGCATACGGTGTCGGTCTGCCCGGCTTGGGCGGAACACCACCGTGTCCTCTTGGAGGCGATCGGTGGTGGCGATCTCTCGCGTCCGGCCCTGGTCCAGGCCATGGAACGGAGCGAGATTGCATGGGTAGCCGTCACCGCCATCTGCGAAGCAGTAATGCTCGCGAAGAGGGAGGCGGCGCACATGAGAGAGAGGCAGTATATGCGCCCTCACGGCTTTAGTCGCCGCGGGAGACGCCCTAGGCGTCGGGAATCCCATGCTGATTCCCGGCCACCGTAGGCTCGGGCTTGTGGACGGCGAGTAATGGGTAGCTCGCTGTCCAGTAAGGACCAAGCCCGGGTCGACGGCGCGTTGTGTTCCACGGGTGCTTCAAAGAGATGTCAGCACCAACTGGTGGAGTCCGCAACGGCCGATGCCTGCCAGGGGTGCGGGTTGTTCGAAAGAGATACCGCGGCCCCTGACACACAGGCATCTGAGGGAACAGGGGTGGGTTTTAGTCAGTAAAAGTCAAACACGCCCTCCTGCTCCACCCAGAGCAGGAGAAGTTATTTGATGATTTCCCACCCAAAAAAAAAACATGCTATTATAATGTATTCGTTTTAAGATTTACCTACACACAGTACATACACAGCACTATTACAAAGTCTTACAATTTTCCAACAGCGTATAAAATAGCAAAAATATCAAGCTAAGCGGTGCACTTTATTCCGAGTAAACTTTTCTATTAAATCAAACGCTATCAGATTGCAAACATTAGATAGTAATTTAATATACCTACCACGATAATTAACTGAAGCTCAACAAGTTCCTATAAAACATTTTAATTATAGTTAACTATAGTTTCGTGTAAAACATTTATTACTATGAATAGGCTATCTAGCTCATGCTTTTAATCTATGCTATCTAGTCTAGACTAGATAGTCTACTGGCTATCTAATTAGGAATTAGCCCTTAGTTTCTGTACTTCCTATTTAGAGTTAACGAGCGGTAATCTCTTATTAAATTGAAACTTAATTATACATTCTGTATTACAGCGGCCATTATAAGTACCGTTTTATGTTGTTTATTGAAAGCGCTATCTTTAAACTACTTCAATAAGCGATGTTTTCGTCTTAAAACAAAATAAGATGATTTATTCGAAAAAAAGCGACAGCCATGTATGAGTCGTACTTGAACACGCAACGTTACGTACGAGTGTATAATATTTGACTCTTCTAAAAAAAAATAGAAATTTCAAGCGTCCCTTTATGGTTCATAAGATAAAGCCCTGTGAATGACGGACGGATAGCGGAGCCTTAGAAATAGGGTCCCGTTAATACCCGTTTAGTACGGAATTCTAAATCGAATGAGAAAGACTATAGGAATTATTTTGTATTTAGCTCATTGTTGTGCATTGGCGCCGGAAGTCGCTTGAAATTAATTTATCAATTGCGTCTCATTAGTCAAGGCTTGATACTACTTCTTACTGATTGTGTGTGTGTGATGTGTGTGTGAGTAATGTGTCTGTGTGTGTGTGTGGTTGTAGATATGTGTGTTTTTGTTCTTTGTGTGTGTGTGTGTTGTGAGTGTATAATTTTGTTTGTGTGTGTGTTTTTGTGTGTATGGGCGTGTGTGTATATCATTGGTTTGTTAGTCTGTAAGTCCTCTTTAAAATAAAATAAAAGAATAATAATAATAAATAATACTAGGCACGAGATTCGTCATCTTCCTGCCCTTGTGCTATGTTACTTGGAGTCGGTGCAACACGTTTTCTTCTTTCCATTCTCCCCTCTCAACCGTCACACAATCATTCACTCCCTTCTCTTTCATATCATTCCCCACACAATCTTTCCATCCATCCCTTCTTTGGCCTACCTCTCCTCTCCATCCGTCAACAGTTACATTCATCAAACACGAAAAGTTAATTTCAGGATGAACGTTTTCCATGGCAAGTATAAAATCATAACCGACAAGTCTTGTCTAAGACATTAATAAAACAAATATGATAAAAAAACACGTCAGGCACGTATTCTCTTTATTTTCCCCATCTATCTTTACTCCATCCCTAGCCATTTATATCTAGGAAAACTAAAGGCTCGTACTTCACAACAAAACACACTAGACCTACCAATTCTACGAAAGGCTACTTAAATCTAGGACTATTATCTCAAGGATACCTTCTCCAAGTTGAAGTGGTACTTAGACTTAGTCGAGAGAACAGTCCGAAAAGAATTGTAAAGCAAACAATAATACGAAATGATATGGAAAAGTCACATCTTTGTCAAATATACGTAAGCTCCGTTTGAAATAAGATTAATTATTTTTATTTTTTTTACAGTCCATTCAACTGATTTTGACCTCTATTGCGTTAGCAGTATGATAAATGGCATTTGCAGTAAACAGTTGGTACTGTAACCCCTTTTTTGCTTTTAATGCCATCCCTAAGCCGTCAGAATAGAAGTCAAAATCGGTAGAGCAAACTGTAAAAAAGGTTTGTTTTAATGTCTAATCTTATTTCAAATGGAGTATAGTTTGAGCCCAAAATTATAATTGTATCAGCCTTTACGATTATATTTGATAAAAGCTACGATTGTGAAGTAGGATTCGTTAACCAAGGCATACCTTACCCATCCCCTATGATGCTACAACCCTCCTTTTAGAGAGTAGCAAGTCCACCCACACGCGACTACTAGAGCAACGATGCAGTCAAATGTTAAAATGTACTATTTAGTTTTGCATTTACAGCAAATGGAATGCTAAGATCCTATGTATTGTATAAACCCAAGAGCATACTTCTCCAACAATACCTCTCGTTATAGCCGTAAAATCAGTCTGTCAAAAACGCTTAGGCGCTGTGCATACGCAGCAACTTTAAATAACACCATTTTGTAAAGATTCCGCTAACAGTTACCAGTTGCTGCAACTTCGACGTCTGCGCCTTTTCTTGTCATTATACGAATAAATAATAGTTTAAAAACCTAAAAAACACGCTTTAAAAACCAAACTAAATAAGAAGAAAATAATTTAATTCAATTAAAAAGTGTGGGGTGCTTTTTAGGTATTTTTATAATCAATTTATGTCAAGCACCCTACGGTTTTTAATTGAATTAAATTATTTTCTCCTTTTTTAGTTTGGTTTTTAAAACGTGTTTTTTTTTCCTTTTTTTAAATTTTTCTCAATTTTTTTTTAAATTATTGAATTGTCATCGGTCCTCGATAAGTTTACAAAGTTTCAATGAAATCTGACCGTTTAAAGTGGGTCAAAATCGCACTCTAAGGAGTCGGTTACATACAAACATACAAGTGAAGCTAATATAAAGCGTGTTAAATAGGTGGTTGCTAAAACTCGAGGGTGGAAATTGTTCCGCTTATGCAGTGCCTGGGAGGACTGGTGGCCAAGTTGTAACAGCCGCTACTTACGTGTGTTAGGTTGTAGGTTTGATCCCAGACAGGCGATTTACTGTGTGCAAATTATTTCATCACTACTGTTCTCAAAACGGTAAAGGAAAACATCGTGTGGAAACTGGCATGTCCTAGAACCAAAAATTCGTAGACATATGACATCTACCAACCCGCACTGGGCCCGTGTGGATTACGGCCCACTCCCTCTCACCGGGAGGACGCCTGTATCCCAGCAGTGGGAACATTATAAGCCTTACAATCAATTAACTCAGCCTATCACAATCCACAGCTGGATAGGCCTTTCCAAGGCTGCACCACAACACCCTGTCCTGCGCCTTCTTCATCCAGTCGGCATTACGCGAAGCAATTTTAGTAACCGTTAACAGAAACCTTTTAAAAAGTAGACAGTTCCGTCAATAACTGCGTATGCGCAGAACCTTAAATTATAAATAAATGATCTTCATTACTGACTGGACTTGAGTATCAATCAAATGAATGACACACGCAACCTTGACTCGGAATGTACCAATATAATGTTGTTTTTGCATACAGTGACTATGCCTTATTCACAGTCATTATTAGGCTGTTATGAAATTGTCTATGGTTGGAAATGGCTTAAGCAATAAGAATTGGCGTCACGTATCTGAAACTGTTTAAAAATCGAATTAACATGAGCAAATATTTGGCAGCTCGTGTAACTAAGGTGACCATAGATTGACCCTAGTCTCCGGAGGAGACGCCCTGGGCGTCGGGAATCCCAGGCTCATTGCCGGCCACCCTAAGTGCGGGCTTGCGGACGGCAAGTAATGGGTAGCTCGCTGTCCGGTATGGAGCAAGCCCGGGTCGATGGCGCGTTCTGTTCCACGCGCGCCTCAAAGGGATGTCAACACCAACTGAAGGCCGGTGCCTGCTAGGGGTGCGGGATGTTCGAAAGAGATACTGTGGCCCCTGGCACACAGGCAACTGTGGGAACACGGGTGGCTTTTAGTCAGTAAAAGTCTGACACGCCCTTCTGCTCCACCCAGAGTGGGAGAAGTTATTTGACGATTTCCCTACTTCAAAAAAAAAATGGTGTTAACGATCTACGATTGATGCTGTGAACAGTATTAGCCTAACAACTGACTTTGCTCAGCTGAACCTTTTCTAAGACGTTGACTATTGTTAGCATACGTTTATACACGACAGAAGAAATATATAGTAATCCTACTAATATTATACATGTAAAACTGTGGATGTTTGGATGTAGTAGTACCTACGTTCCAGTGGGATAATTCCGACCATAACGCGGGCAAACCGGCTGACAAGAGCCAGTAGTAGATATTAGAAAATTTCCAAATCTACCTATAACCATGTAAATCAGCTAATTTGAGAATTTAAAGAAAAATAACTACGATAACTTTGACGTGTTTCTTAATACCGTAGAGAATTCCTTCACAAAAACGTTATTAAGTGATCAGTTTACGCTCATTTCTTTAACTCAAACCACACATCAATGAATTTCGTCAGTCCATCTCAATGACACTGTACCACAGTACCCCACGTGGGTGCTGATCGATGCCCGAACAGGCTGTCAGAACACAAGAGTGTAGAAACAATTAGGTTTTTACAATGGCGGACAATGCCTTCGTTGTTTTGTTGCTATTTGTCTTGTGTTGGCTGGTTTCAAGGTCGATGGTGAGGGGGAGTGTCGGTAATAAATGTTTGTGATTGTGGGCAAGTTTTAATTATGTTGAGTGGGTCAACTTAGTTGTTAGTTTTCGCCTTTCAACTGTTTTTAGTGTAGGAAGTGAAACTCGGTGTTTCCTGAGAGCTAGCCTGATCCGTAGGAGAACCAAGGTAACCTACATAAGCAGGGCACATTGCCCGCAGAACATGGATCATAAAGGAACACATCAGAACATCATCAGCCGATGGATCCGAAAGGTTCTGATGTGGCGACCGCGTTCTGGAAAAGTAAGCGTTGGTAAGTGGGTGAATGCCACAAGAATCCCCAGGATGTGAGAAGCACAGAACCTCGAAGTGGCGGTGCTTATCTATGTCTAGCAATGGACGTCTTTCGGCTGAAATTATAAATGGATAATATTTTTGTGTTCACCAAAAATCTTAAGGTACATCTATGTATGCATTTCTAAAATATTGATCTTAAACCCGTATAATTGTTTTACTATAATTAAACTACTCGGCCAACAAAATATGTTACATCAAACAAATTCCAAATTAACACCAAGATATAACACTTTTTTTATTGTAGTGCGCTGCAAATATTCTATTGTAACAATAACTATTTTATTCTTCCCCGAAAAATACTGATCGTGCACCAAATATTAGGTTAGGTTAGGTTAGTAACCCCCCCGGTGGGTTCCCGCATTGTCGTTGCGGGGGGGCTCAGTAGCCGTGGTTTTCCCCACCCACGGTGAAGCGAAGAGGAACCCGAGGAGGGGCCGCTCGTCAGGGCTTTGTCCGCTAAGCCGACGACGTAGCGGCCAACCAGTTGCGGTGCCGCGGGGCGGCATAGCAACTGGTGCTGGGGGTAGCGGGCCGCGGCGGGAGAGGAGTGGTGTATGGAGATCGCCACTTTCCTCACCTCCGCGGTCTGGACGGAGCTGCCATCGTTGGATGGCGGCCACGGTGGGGCCGCAGGGGAGGAGGAGTGTCGGTATTGCGTAGGCCGCTCTCCCTATCCCCTGCGGCCGAAAAGTGGTAGGCGGCGGGGCCACTGTCCTGACCCGCCGCAGGGGGACCAAGGGTGCCATACACGGGGTCGTTTGGCACCCATGCGCTGTCTGGTGCCCGGGGTGTTCCGGCGTGCTGTGTGTTCTGGTGCGCCGGTGATGGGGGTCATTCCCCTAAGAGGAGGGTCCGGTGACGGACAGCCGCGGCGGGTTCGCGGATGGCTTTCGCGTTCCCGTGTTCCCGCCATAAGCGGCACTGGAGGACACCGTGGAGTTTTAGTGGGTTAGAGTCCCACATAACTGCGCTATCTCCCCGTGGTAGCGCAGTATGCATGAGCATTTCTCCACGTAAAAAAAAAAAAAAAAAAAAAAAAAAAAGGTTAGGTTAGTAAAACTAAAAAAATTAATGTTTGTTTTTAAAATTAGGTGTATTACTATTTTTACAAATTTGCAACAGTTGTTAAATAGATGCTCGTTATGACATATTTTAATTAACATATTTTGGTGCACATTCAGTATATTTGGTGAAACACAGGCAAAATTAGGTAAATGAAATGGGAATAAATTGAAGTACTTTTAAATACCATCCATTATAAATGATTGTCACCTCATCATTTCAGTGTATTGCAGAAGCCATTTTTTAGTACACCTTCACCAACCAAATCATCGGATACCATCAAAACCCAAGGCAATATTGATAAGCATGATGTCTTGTACATAATCAATACTGATTTTATCGTAATTTTAACTGAGGCCCCAATTTTCGTTTATCGAATAGGGCATTTTACTCTCTAAGAGAAAAAATCTGAAAACATACTATTGAGATAGCTTAGGCACAATGCAGTCGGCAAATGTTAGTTTTAGTTCATGAAATACCAAAGTATATTTTAAAATTCAATTCAAAGATTTCAGTTTTTTTATCTGTTTTTGAACACCATGACATAGTAGCCACTATGTTATTACGTCATACGGCATGTCAATTGAACAACTTTGTACTTATATTATTTTCGTAACCAAAGTAATTTTTATTTAAATAATATTTTGCATTCAGGAACAGAAAACCAACGATAGGTAGAATAATAACGATTTTTTTCAATTACAAACAAAATATCAGCGCATTTGTTTACTTAGCAAACTGACGTCATACCCACAGAGCTATATGGCGTCCATTGCGTCCAGTGTTTTCGTCAAATTACACGCAAAATCTCAAAATGTAAAATTTAAATGCATGTTTACGGCACTAATCGATTAAATAAAAATGTTGTGTTTTTTTTCGTGGTTTATTAGCACTTTAGAATCTAAGTAAGACACTTTTAAAAAATGAATGATAAACCTATTCTCACACACTTGACAAAAACATCTTTTCTGGAACTTTTTTAACGACATGTCTGTCTAGTATGGTTTCGTCATGTCCGAAACATGACCAATTCTTCACGTTAAATCTATCTAATGACTGAATTAACACAATCCTACAATGTTAAATTTTTCTAAACTGTGTAGGTGCCGAGTGGGAAGATAATGTTTTGTTGAAACCATTAATTGTGATGCCAGTATTGTTCGTGTTAGTTGTTCTATAATGAGTGACCGTAAGTTCAAAGCTGGACTTGTTACCAATAAATTGAGTGTAACAAAATTGATTTTATGGAATTTTTGGAAAATTCTATATAGGTCAGTTGTGTGACTCCGTAGGGACTGAAGGACCACCGTGTCTTTCTTAGAAGTAATACAAAATACGATAAATGTAAGCGGAAGGCAAGTTCCTGTATAAGGCAGATCCAACTTAATAAATAGTTTTCTCAGTAGTGGAGAAGCTACGTAAAAAGGCGGAGAAATAGAGTTGAGTTTAGTAGTTTTATAAAAGCTGCACTAAAGTCAAGTTAGTATAATCGTTTAACAACAAGTACCTAGGTTCCAATATCTTTTTGCTTTGTTTACTTACGTGTTTAGTTCGAGAGTAATCTATACTTCTATGCCAATATTATAAAGAGGTACATTTTGTGAGTTTGTGAGGTTGTAGGGGGTAATCTCTGGATTTACTGAACCGATTTTGAAAATTCTTTTACCAATAGAAAGCCACGTTATTTGTGAGTGTCGTAGGCTATATATTAACCAGAAAAATCAAATAAAAATCTTTTTCGTGGTAGTCGGATTTGCAAAGTAAGTCGGAGAAAAAACGGTCGAACGAAAAAATAGGGATCCTTCCCTATTATTTTGTTCGAACAAGTAGGAACCCGTGCGAAGCCGGGACGGGCAGCTAATCTAAGATAATCAGTAATTAAACTAGTATATATAGTAGTGTAATCAACCTATAATATTTCCACTGCTGGGACACAGTCCTCCTCTGGTTGAGAGTCAGTGGGCCATAACCCACCACGGGGGCCCCGATTGATAATAATAATGAAAATGTTTTGATCCAGCCTGTCCCCACTTACTATCCCCCTTTCGGTGACGCCCTGAGCCGAGGCCCATACCCCACAGGAGGTGCCCTCAGCGTGCAGTCGCTTAGTAATTTAAGTAGTTTTACGCCCCTGGCTGCAGGCTTTAAGTTCACTTAAAGGCACCCCATGAAAGTCCGGCTGAGCAGTCACGGCCTAGATCTCACATGTCTGTTCCTAGGACATGCGGTTTTCTCACGGTGTTTTCCTTCTCTGTATTCAGAACAGTAATGATGAAAAATTTACACAAACTAAAGCGCCAGTCTGGGTTAAAACTTACGATCTACAACTCGTAAGTCACGGCCATTAATTAAGACTGGGCCAACACTGCTTTGTTCAAAAAATTCATTCTGCATCTATCAAAAAATTCATTCTGCATCTATCAAAAAATTCATTCTGCATCTATCAAAAAATTCATTCTGCATCTATCAAAAAATTCATTCTGCATCTATCAAAAAATTCATTCTGCATCTATCAAAAAATTCATTCTGCATCTATCAAAATTCACTCCTCAATGATCATTGTATTGCGCAAAGTTTGAAGTCATTAGTTCTTTGTGTATCACCACTGTCTATACAGTGACAGATAATTACTTTTTTCACTGTTTCACTTCGTTCACTGCCCACGGACAGAGGGTATTGAAAAGAGTAATTTACGACCGTACATATAATTATAATTTAAATATTTCCAGTCTGTAATAATTGTTGCACGTTTTAACTTTTTTTCTACAATTACTTGCCTACAAACTGGGAGTAATTAATCAAATGTTTTTATTATTCAGTTGGTTATTATTTTGAAGGCCGCGTTTACACCAAACCATCCATGCCAACCGCTGATTGTGAGTAATCTCTCAAATAGAGCATTAGATTAGATCCTTATACCGTACTTGCTTACAGTCGGTGGCTGTCAATACGTTTGGTATAAACACCATCTTAAACAGATGAAGCTTCCATGAAGTATACCCATATTTTACCAGTTTTATTTATTTTTTGGGAGAAGTGGTAGTCCAGTGGTTACGGCCGTGACATACAAACTGTGGGTCGTGATTTTGAACCCGGGCACGCACTTAGCTTTTTATATACAACGTGTAACGGAAAGGGTATAAATACATACCAAGGGCACAGCTTCTTTGGATGATATCAAACGATATTGGAAGGGTTTTTTTAATCCTATCTCTACATGTTTGGAAGTTATGAGAATTTTGAATACATTGATACCAGAAACCGAACTTTTCAAATTCAAATAAACACATCACTCGGAAGAGATTTATCGTGATATTGGCAAGTAACGTGGAAAGTTATTGACTTACGTAGTGCGGTGTTATGGTTTGAATTTAAGAAACATATGAAACCGAAAATTTGGTATCAATTCTAAGAGTATTTTATTTTGAGCTGAAACTATGTATTAAACTATTCTATACCAGCTGTTATCTTTAGTGCTTAAGGATAGCAGTAGGGTTTCTGTTACACTCTGTATAATTACATCATCACTGGTCTCAAAACGATGAAGGAAAATATCGTAAAGAAACCGACATGTCCTAGAATCAAAAATTCAAAGACATGTGACATCAACCAGCGGGTCCTCGTGGTGGATTACGGCCCATTATAAGCTAGTTATGTACATATGTATGTATTTAAGTTAGCTCCAATATTAAATGGCGAGCTCATTGCCATAAAATTTATTCCCTACTAATCTATGTATCTTAGAGCCAAGATTACGAAGTCCATAGGTAATTCTAAACGAGAAAAGACGGTAGTTTTTCACAACTTAAAACATGTTACCTTAGAACACCGGTCTCCACGATATTTCGGTAAAGTCTCGCCAGGTGTAGCAAAAAGCCTCAATAAGAGCGGTGTGAGCCGCGAACACACCCGGCTTAAGGGTGTGTTACACTGTTTGCAAAGTCCGAGGTACACCAAGTTCTACTTTATGTTCTGGTGTTAAAGTTTGGGAAGTGTGTGTTATATGGTCAAACTAAAGTGGAAGTAGCTACCTAGACAGTTATTTTTGTTTTAAACAAGTACGAGCAATCTGTTCGCATAACTGTAAACAGATACACGGGATGGGGCTTCGACAATATTACGATAGACTTCACTTTACGATAGACTATCGTAACATTGTTGTTGAGTGAGAACCCAACGAAAGTCGTAATAAATCATTGACCAAAATAGTTATCCATTTCGACGAACGACAAACACTTTTTTAATCGCCGCCAATTTAGAAAACAAATGCCAATAATAATAAGAATTTATTATCTACACATCTATAGATTCCCAAAGAGTTCCTAATTCTAAGTTTATATACAAAATCAAAATCAAAAGTTATTTATTTAAACTAGGCTGTTTTTGAACGTCAAAATTACATAAGACAGTCCCCGAAAACGCCCACCCTTCACCACTTCCTAGTGCTTTAGCTGGGAAGAAGAAGTGGCGCAACAAACTCCCCAGCAGCATAGCTGTCTGTTTAGTCGGATAGACTTGATTCGATACACACATAGGCAAAGTAATAAACATGTCATTTTTTGAAGAGTTTCGTTGTCTGTTTCCGAAACGCATCATCAGATCTACGAGTACATGAAATTTAAAAGGGACTATTTCGGAATAAACCCTTTTCGAACAAAAAACTAATATTGAAAATCCGTTTATATATGACGGAGTTATGCCCAAACATCCTACCACTCCTGACCGTTAAAGAGTTGTAACTTCCTTCATCAGCTCAGCGTCATGAGATGATGATGACCATATGGAAAATGTCTCAACAGCTTTAAAAAATATATGAAAAACATTGTTAATATTAGGTCTTTACCTATGAAATTGCCGTTTTGCAGTACTGGCCATTTCAAATCAAAATAATTTTTGTTTGGGTAAGAATTCTAATTTCAAATTAATTTTATTTTAAAAACATGGATTTTTTTTTCCAAAAGTAGTCATTTGTTTATTGATTAGTGTTACATTTTCATCGCATTTCAATCTTTTTCGTCATCATGGATACGTTAAAAATTCGAGTAATTATGGAATATGAGTACCGTCGTGGCAGCAACGCGGCACAAGCGGCACGCAACATCAACGACGTTTACGGAGCTAACACTACAAACCAACGCACCACCTGTTATTGGTTTGCTCGCTTCCGTTCTGGAAATTTCGACCTGAAAAATGAACCTCGCGGTCGTCCGAAGACTTTGGTCGACAATGACGAATTAAAGGCGATTGTGGAAGCTGATGATACACAATCTACGGCTGAATTAGCAGCAGCTTTCGACGTTAGCGTCAAAACAATATTGGTCCATTTGCGTCAAATTGGCAAGGTAAAAAAGCTTGACAAATGGGTGCCCCACGAACTCAATGATCGTCAGCGCGAAGTACGCGTCGAGACGTGCCTTGCACTGCTCAACAGACACACAAATGAAGGAATTTTGAACCGCATTGTTACCTGCGATGAAAAATGGATTCTGTTTGATAACCGCAAGCGCTCAGCAAGTTGGTTGGATCCTGGTTCAGCACCTAAACAATGCCCTAAACGAAAACTTACCCCTAGAAAAGTGATGGTCACTGTTTGGTGGTCTAGCGCCGGTGTGATTAATCACAGCTTCTTACCAAACGGGGTGAGCATTACTGCAGATGTGTACTGTGAAGAACTGAACACAATGATGGAGAAGCTGGCACATCTCCAACCAGCATTGGTCAATCGCTCGTCTCCGCTGCTCCTGCACGACAACGCGCGACCTCATACTGCACAGCAGACGGTCTCCAAGTTGCAAGAACTGGGGTTGGAAGCTCTCCGTCATCCGCCCTACTCACCAGACCTTGCGCCTACAGACTACTACTTTTTCCAGAATTTGGATAACTTCTTGGCGGGAAAAAAATTCAATACCCGAGAGGCAGTACAAAATGCCTTTGAAGAATTTGTTGCCTCCCGTCCAGCTGATTTCTTTAAGAAGGGCATCAATAAACTGCCACTGCGATGGCAAAGATGCATTGATTGCATGGGTGATTACTTCGATTAATACAAATAAAAAATACATGAAAAAAATTCGTTTAAATTTTTTCATACAAAACGGCAATTTCATAGGTAAAGACCTATTACCTATAACATTTGAGGGCTGCCCTCGATTCCCCTGGAATTCCATCATCAGATCCTGACTTGGTGACAATGGGATTACCACAGAAGGATATTCATTCAAATAAAAAAATAATTTTGAGAATCGGTCCACAAAATGGTGGAGAAATCGGTGAATATTCATAAAAAAAATAAAAAATACATGCAGTCGAACATAGAACCTCCTGCTTTTTTGAAGTCGGTTAAAAAGAGAACACACAATCTAGGAATGTATCAGAACGTCAAAATAAAAACCTAATCACCAAAACACCCAATTAATTCAATTTGACGCGACTAAAACCAGCCCCGTATTTCAAGCCGTTTCAGCAGGAATCTCCAGCACGAGTGACGTAATATAATAAGAGTAGCTTCGTGCCAAGGATTGCGATGCAAAGCCTTTTATTATAACTGCACGGCCGAGTTCAGCCGGTTATAGTTGGAAGTCCCCGGAGGACGTAGGACGGCAACTTCAGTGTCTTAAAATATTTTGGACGCTTTAAATTGTTCTAGAGCGCTGTGTGGATAGTGGGTTTTATGATGTAGCTTACGCAAGTAATTACTTTGGGTTCATAATTCAGTCGGGTGTGATGTTTGCACTGTTTTAACTCCAATACAAATTGCAAAAAATATTATGTTAATTTTTTCCGTCAAAATGAGCTGACATCCTACCACCTCCTCCACGTTATCCTCATTTCATTTGACCAAATAATAATATCCGAAATAACGAGTATCTCTTTATAAACAACATCATAACATCATGAGACCTTGTTTCCCTGAAGGGTTGGCTGAAGGGGTACCTACAGTACATGCACATTTCGCACGTTATATAATTATAAGTCCCACGGACACCGTGGAGTTTTAGTGGGTTACAGTCCCACATAACTGCGCTATCTCCCCGTGGTAGCGCAGTAGGCATATCTCCTCGTTTAACAAAAAAAAAAATGGCCGGCTCGACAGCGCGTTGTGTTCCAGAGATATCAGCAACAACTGGTGGGATCCACAAGGGCCAATGCCTGCCAGGGGTGCGGGTTGTTCGAAAGAGATACCATCGCCTCTGGCACACAGGCAACTGAGGGAACACGGGTGGGTTTTAATCAGTAAAAGTCTGACACGCCCTCCTGCTCTACCCAGAGCGGGAAAAGTTATTTGATGATTTCCCATCCTCAAAAAAAAAAAGTCCCATTTAACAGGAGACACGCCTATTGCCATCAATCAACTGGGCACTAGATTCTGGGTTGGTTTTGAGAAATTGCAGATAGAAAAAACCCAATTACACTTTGCCTGACCTGGGAATCTTACCTAGGACCTCATGCCACTAACGAGGCATCATTTCATATTAATTGCAGCTTATTCATACATTCTTAATAATATCGTATAAAAAACTGGTGTCATAATTTATTTGCTAACAAAACAAAACCCAAAAGATACTATGAACATATTGATTAACTCACCAATTATTTTAGGTATACACAATAATAAGCAGTTAGGTGGTGTGAAATTATAGTTCACCAAGTGGTGTTAATGACCGGTTATTATCAGTTCGAAACTCCAACATCCTTTAGATAAATATTAATTCAGAATAAAAATAAACATTGTTTATACTTGCAATTCTAGTTTAGTAATTGATTTTGCAGCAAGTTAATTGAATGATGATTTTGTTCTCACGATTTTATACTGAAGTTGAAATTCTAGTTTATCTAGATCATTTTATTTTTATCTTGCTTCTAACAAATCCAGATCCATATGAAATATAATAAGCGTTTTTTTTTGTGTCACCACCAGTAGAAGTTTTATTTTTATCATGTTATTTAAACTCTCAACTGATTTTAGTAGATTTTTTTTTAATTTTGACGTCCTGAAAAATTAAGCGTCCCAACACTAGTACCTACTGATTCGTAGTTGTCGTTTGTGGAATAAATTTTTAAATAATAAACCATTCCACTAATGGAACCTGCGAAAAATATCGATAGGTGCCGTATGTGGAATACCTCAGGTGCCATTAACTCAGGTGCCGTTAAAGTGGGTGCCCAATGTGGCATACCTACTTCGTAATCGGCTTTTGGAGAAAACTGAAGCATCAAAGCTTCTGATTAAGGAACCTGAGAATATTCAACATTTTATTGAACACTAATTAAGTTGTAGGCGCAATTAGTAACACAATAAATTAGTAGTCAATCGAATTAATATAAAATTATGATTAACGACATTATAAATTAAAAAGAACCTTAAAATTAAACGCGAAACAGGTTGTTTTACTCATCATTATGATTAATTATTATAAGGATTGAGTCATTAACGACCGGAAATGCCTGACTGATTCACGAACAAGATCATTAAGGAATATTACACATGGACGATTTTGACCAAAATTATGAAAATCGCATAATCGCAAGGCAAACATTTTAAATGATTGTTTATAATACGAAAGATGAAACTGGAATGGTTACTAAGAATGATTAAATAATGTGACAAGCTTAGAAATGTTTAAACATTTACCTGAGAAGATGCATTCAAGGGGAATAAGTAGCCAAACAGAGCAGTCTAATTAAATTAAGAGGATGTCAATTACCTCAGTGAATATTATCTAGTTTAATAATAATAATAATAATCGTTTATTAGGAACAAAAAACAAACATACGAAGACAAACAATGTTAAACGATGATAGCTGCAAAAGTGCAAAAGTTTAGTGTGTAATTGAGAGTTCCAACAAACTGTGGGCATTTAAATATATTTTTTTCATGTTTATTGAAATTGAAACTCGACCAGTATTTTTTTATTAAGTTCGGTCCACCATTAAACTATTTGCTCAGCAAAATTTTAATTACAGTAATATGTTGTTTTTTATGCAATTCTAGTTTTTGCCAGCGGCTTCGCTCGTTGACTTCGGAAATTATCCCATGGAAACGTACTACCGGAATAAAAAGTGTTCTATATGTTAATCCAGACTATAAACTATCTGTGTGCCAAATTTCATTCAAATCTGTTTGGCCGTTTTTGCGTGATTGAGTAACAAACATCCAAAATATCTAAATATCCAAACATACAAACTTTCACATTTATCATATTAGTAGGATAGTATGATTGATTGACCTCCGTTTTTGATAAATAATCTTGAAGTCACTCGTTTACTTTGACAGCACCAGTCCAAAACTCCAAAGATATAAGAGGTTACATTCTATGGTAGTGAAACAGTAAGGAGATCAGTGGCCCTAGTGTAAGTTTCATTTAACCATCTCGAACAAACGCATCGAGCGCGTTCAGCGCCCCGATTGGTCCGTCACCAATCCAGGGCCAATCGAAACGCCAAACACGCTTGAAGCGTTTGGTCGAGATGGTTAAATGAAACTCGCACTAAGACTTCTGTACTTCACAGTGGGCCCGAAATCGTGACATCGTGTATCATTTCATCATCTTGAACAAGTATTACCTACTATGACAACAAACCTCTGCGGTTGTTCTTATAACAAATTTTTGGCCTACTAACTAAATATCAAGGTCACCTTTCATTTACTTTCGCCATTCGGTAGCTATATACGGTAGACTGCCTACGAAACAGGACACAATGTGTTAAAATCCTTAATCACCTAAGCAATGACCTTCCCGTGACTTTCGGTGTGCCCCAGGGAAGTGTAGTTGGCCCCTCCCTCTTCTTAGTTTATATCAACCAACTATGCAACCTAGCCCTGCCAAATGGGAAAATAACTGTGTTTGCCGACGACACTGTCCTTACCTTCTCAGGTGCTTCCTGGCACGAAGCTTTTGAGGCTGCGCAATCAGGGATCAACATTGTAGTCGATTGGCTTAATAAACACCTCCTTACTCTAAACACGGATAAAACAAAAATACTGACCTTTGCTTTACACCAATCCACACAACCCCCAGATTCCTTTGCACTTGTGGCACACTCTTGCCATTCACCGGAGTCCGTTGCGTGCAGTTGTCCTGAGCTTCAACGTGTACGGTCTATAAGATATCTTGGGGTAACACTCGATAACGGTCTTACCTTTTCCTTGCACATAGACCTATTGACCTCAAGAATCAGGAAACTCATTTTTGTTTTTAAAGCGCTACGCCATGTCGCTGAGGGAGTGATTGTCAAGAGAGTCTACCTTGCTCTTTGCCAATCTCTCTTAACGTATTGTGTTTCTACGTGGGGTGGGGCGCCTAAAACCATACTCCTAAAGTTGGAGAGAGCCCAGAGAGCCGTATTAAAGGTAAGCACCTTCCGTCCCCTTCTTTTCCCAACAGTTGAGCTTTATAAATGCTGCAGAGTTCTCACTGTGAGACAGCTCTTTATACTCCATACCGTATTGCTACAGCATCTAGACACCCCTTACGCCATAGTTACCAAAAGACGTAGAGACACAGTCTGTAAACCTCATAGATGTAAATTCGCATTCACTAAGAGATTCTTCTGCTTTCAAGGCCCACATTTGTACAACAGACTCAATAAAGATCTGAAATTCTATTCATATCCAAGTAACACCTTAAAAAAAACGGTTACAAACTGGCTACTTGGACACAATTATATTGACACCGAGCGGCTTCTTCTTTCTGGAGAAAAGTCCTACTAATTAAATGCAACTATCCCTCACTTACTCAACACACACACTCCACACACTTCACCACCACCACCACCACTCACCATTTGTTTTTTTGGCTTTTGTTTAACTCCTCGTTGATTTTATTTTACTAATTTTTTTCATGTATTATTTGTGACCATTTTTTGGTTTTATGTATATTTGCAATGCCTTAAATATATGAATCAAGGGTTGGGACTTGTGCCCTTAATACAAGTTATTCTGATAACTTAGCAAGGGTGCAAGTTACGATAGCTTCTAGTTCTATGCTTACAATTAAGTCATATGTATATAACTTTAAGTAGCTGTATTGGTTGATACGAATAAATACTATTATTATTATTATTATTATTTTGAGTTCTTTATTTTTCTTCTCTTTTATGAGAGTTTACGACCTTACACACGGGCCGGAACCAAGTGTGTAAGGGGAAATTAAATTGAAAAGGTGGATGATAGTGTAGAAGAAGTCAGGAACTTTCGTGTGATACGACAGGTGTTGAGAATGGTGGCTTTTTGGAGCATGTAAAGTGTGTGAGATGGCATGTGTAGAGTCTCAAGACTTTGTGTGAGAGCCTTCGGTACTACACCGGTAGAAGAGAGTACGATAGGGACTATATGGACGGTTTGTGCTTTCCATTGGGTTTTTATTTCTATGGCAAGGTCTTGGTACTTACTAAGTTTTTCGGATATTGTAGTTTGAACGTTGTGTGAGTTAGGTATAGCTATATCTATCAAGTAAACTGTTTTATTTATTTTGTCGTGAACAGTGATATCAGGTCTATTGTAGTGTATAGTTTTGTCTGTAATTATAGTTCGGTCCCAATAGATTTTCTGGTTCCTGTTTTCTAGTATGGTTTCAGGTTTGTATTTATAATAGGGAATCATCTCACCTACAAGTTTGTATTTGTGCGCTAAGTGTTGGTGTATAATTGCGGCAACCTGGTCATGTCGGTGTTTATAATCTGTCTGGGCGAGGGATTTACAGGCCCCTGTTATGTGTTGAATGGTCTCAGAGGCACTGTTGCAATGTCGGCATGTGTCAGACGGCTGATTGGAGTCTTTCATAATGTACTTTCTGTAGTTACGAGTTACTATTATTTGATCTTGGATCGCAAGCATGAAACCTTCAGTTTCAGGAAACAATTCACCTCGTTTGAGCCATTCGTTCGACTTAATTCTATCGACGTGTGGTTGGCACAAGTAGGCTCGGTGTCTTCCATGTAAGGCTTTCTCAGACCATGCTGCAATTTTTTGTTGAGTGGTTATGAGATTTTCATTAATTTGTGTGTTTCTATTTTGTAAGTTGAGCGGTGTAAGTTTCTTATCTGTTTCGATTACATGTTTGTGTAATGACGAATGTTCTGATTTGTTATGGAAGTAAGATCTGAGTGAAAGTATCTGTTTGTTGTGCAAGTTGTGTATATCTATTAATCCTCTTCCTCCTTCTTGGCGTGGTAGTGTAAGTCGCTGTATGCATGATTTAGGGTGATGTTTCCTGTGTTTGGTAAGGAGTGTATTGATAGTGCGCTGTAGTTTTCTGATATCGGTTTTTGACCATCGAATAATTCCGAAAGAGTATGTAAGTATGGGTATTGCGAACGTGTTGATAGCTTTTATTGTGTTTCTGGAGTTAAGGTTGGTTTTAAAAATTAGGTTAAGACGATGTGTAAATTTTTTGAGCAGTTCTTGTTTTGTCATCTTTTGTTCTATCTGTCTCGATTGTTTGAAACCTAGGTATTTGTAAGTACTGTGTTCATCCATTGGCTCAATAGATTCACCTGATCCAAGTGCGTAACTGTTGTTTTGTGTTTTTCCTTTGACAATTGACAAAATTTTGCATTTGTCTACTCCGAATTGCATAATAATATCGTTAGAAAATGCTTGTGTGGTGTCTGCTAAATGGAAAAGTGATTTCTTATCTGCTGCGTACAACTTTATATCATCCATATACATTAGGTGTGTCAATGTGAATTGTGTGTTATCGTTTGTCAATGTGAATCCTGTGTTAGTTTTATCTAGTAGGTGGGAGAGTGGATTGAGTGCCATGCAAAACCATAAAGGGCTTAGAGAGTCTCCTTGAAAAATACCACGTTTTATGAAGATTGGTTCAGTGGTCAGACTCGTGGAGGCATAATTTATTTTGAGTACCGTTTGCCAATTTTTCATGGTAGATTCTAAGAAAAATCTGAGTGTGGGGTGGATGTTATAGATATCTAGGACGCGTAGCAACCAGCTGTGCGGGACTGAATCATAGGCCTTTTGGTAATCGATAAACATGGTATGAATATCTTTTTTGCGTTTTACTGCGCTGTTCATAGCAATCGCGTCAATAGTAAGTTGTTCCTTACATCCCTGGCTATTCTTACGACAACCTTTTTGTTGTTCTGCGAGTATGTTATGTTTGGTTAAGTGTCCGTATACTATTTCACTTACACAGGCTGTCAAGATTTTATAAAGAGTTTGTAAGCAAGTGATTGGTCGATATTTGGCTGGATCTGTGGTGTTATTCATGTCCTTAGGTATCATGTATGTTACTCCATGTGTTATGTATGTTGGAAGCAAATGAGGTGATTGAATGAATGTGTTTAGGTAATTATATATGAATGGGTGGATGCTTGTGAATTTCTTATACCAGTAGTTGTGAATATTGTCTGAGCCTGGAGATTTCCAGTTGTGTGTGCGTTTGATGACATCCTTAAATGTGTTTATTGGAATAAATTCAAACTCCATTTCGGGGATTTCTGGTGTTGCATCATTAATCCAGTCTGCGTGATTATTATGGAATACTGGATTTTCCCAAATGTTTGCCCAAAATTCTCGTAACGCTTCGGGAGGAGGTGTGTCAAGAGTTTGGTTCGCGGTGTCTCTGTTATTGGATGCAAGGTTCCTATAAAATATTTTTTCGTTGTTGATAAATTTGGTATTTTGGACTTTGCGGTTCGTGCATGTGAGGTATCTTTTGAGTCTACTCGATGCTGCGTTTAATTTTTGTTTTAAAGTGTCCAAAAAGTGTACTAACTGTGTGTTTGAATTTTCGTGTTGCGCGTGTAGTTGGTATTTTATTTTTATTTCTTCTACTGCAGCTATTAATTTTTGACTTCTACTACCATTAATAAAATGTGTGAGCCGACCTATGCTTGCTCTTAGATTTTTGATTTTTGTTGTTAATCTAATTTCCCATTTTGGTTTCCTCTGTTTATATGTGCGGCGTTCGTTTTGTGTAGAGTCTGATATTTTTGCTCCGTTGCATTTAGCTGCCGTCCATGCTGCACAGTAAATTATTGTCTGCAATTCTTTAAATTCAGTTTCCTTACTTACAGACTTAGGGAGAATGACATTATTAATATAAGTAACTATTGCGGAAAACTTTCTAGATGTCTTCTGCTTGGGAATGTATGGCCTATTAGTGGGGTTTGTATCAGAAAACAATTGTTGAGCTTGTTGAAACATGGCTTCTATTTCTGTGTTGGTTTCCGGGGCAGCATCACAGTTAGTTTGCGTAAGTGCAAATTGACCAATATCTATATTGTTAAAGAGATTGCAGTCTTCGCCTGCATTAATGCGTGTGTGAGATATGATGTCGGTATCTATGCTATCATTTTGGAATATATTTGCTGTGACGGTGCTCGCAGGTGTGTCAGAAATTACCGCATTTGTATATTGAGTATTTATTGCATTAATGTATTCATCTGGTTGTTCTAATTCGTTCTGCAGTTGTGTGTTCAAATTATCGTTATCAATATTATGTGTGTTGATCAAATCAAAAGCTACCTGGTTTTTAATGTCTTCTAATCTGTTGGTGTGTATATATTGGTTGTTAATAATGGCTCTTACTTGATCAGATAATCTTTGCTCTGTTACATGTGCTAATTCTGGATATATATTAATAAATTTCTCATGTAGTTGTTTTCTATAGGCTGTTTTATTTGTTTCTAGTTGTGTGACAGTATAATATATTCTCATGATTGTTTCATTATATTCGTTCGTCCATCTCATGCGCTGGCCGCATTGACTGTTAATACCTATCTTAGATTGTGTAGAGTGTTGCTGTATTTCGGTATGAACTATTTTTAGTTCGGCTCTGACTTCCTCATGAATCTGATCTATTGTGTCCTGTGGTAATAATTTCTTTTGCACTATGGCTCTACGCTGGTCACCTATTCTTTGTCGACTTATTTGCATAGCTGGGTATTTTTCTAGAAACTTAGTGTGAAGCGATGGAAGGTACGCGTTTTTGTCTGTGTCCATGTTAGTAAGATGAAGGTAAGTACGTAGGATAAATTTATTCATTTCAGTGCTCCATTTCCTACGAGTTTTTGCAGTTCTAGCAGTGGGTACAGTATCGTCGACAAAATTTGTCTCCTGTACAACATCCGCTGAATGTATACTGATTGATGATGTTGATGGCGTCGGCGTGACGCAAAAAGATTGTGATGTTGATGGGATAGATGGAAAAAGAGATGAGGGAGATGACGAAGAGATTTGTGAACTTACGTCATCTATCAATATTATTATTATATGTTTTATTAAAATATACAAAACTTATTATTTCAACTTTAAAAAATACCTGAAGAAATGGTCGTAGAGATTCGGCGCGGAAGTAAAAAATAAAATGGAGGACGTCTCCAGTTAGGGTAGCACAATTTTTTTCGCATGCCCCGTGTTTCAGTTTTGGGTCCAACTTTGTATGAAGCATGACTAATCTTCTTTAATAGAAAACGATTAACAAAAATATCATAGAGCTTCTTAAGAAAACATACTGTTAACTAATACGTTCCAAATTAATTAGGAAGCAAAACTTAATAACATCTAAATTTATTAGTTTACGCAGACTACAATATTAACTATAATAATATTTATTAGTTTACGCAGACTACAATATTAACTATAATAATATTTATTAGTTTACGCAGACTACAATATTAACTATAATAATATTTATTAGTTTACGCAGACTACAATATTAACTATAATAATATTTATTAGTTTACGCAGACTACAATATTAACTATAATAATATTTGCTCCTGGAAGCAATTTCCCAGCAACAATCTAATAAAGATTAATTACGTAATTGTTACTATAAATAACTGGCTATATTTACTCCAAATTCGAACACAGAAATAGAAAATAATTTAAGATGTTAAGCTTTATAAATGATAATCTTGGATTATAATACTGAGAAGATTCAATTTAAAGACGACAGTATTCATAGAAAGAATTTAACTAGAAATTTAATTCCATATAATCTTGCTAATCAAAAAAATAAGAAAGCTTGACTTTCCACGAAGGTTGTAAAATCTAGACGATCAATATATAGAAGAGACTGTAGTATAGGCAGACTGTCAGTAAAGTTATTCAGTTCAATAGTCGCAGGCAGACAGCGTAAAGCCAATCAAACATGCTAACGGATCAGGATGTGTAACTACAGTGCGTTATTTGCCTTACGCAAACGCAACGTCAAATTCAATATACCGACGTTCATTCTGCTAACACATGCAGTTTTTTGCCGTCAGTAGCTCTAATGCTGTAGAACAAATCATTCTCACAAATAAACGTTTTCTCCTTGCAATATTAGACAAATCATACGTCCATGTTTCCTCGCATGTAAAGATGGTTACCCATCCACGAACGACCGACCGCAATGAGCTTAGTTAGATAAACCTGATTTGATCGTTCAGATTCAAAAAATAACATTATTTTCCCACATTCAAACTCATAACTTCATGACAGCATTCCATGAGTTCGGTCATTACGGCCATGATTTCTGCCGTAACCCACAATGACCACATTATAATCCAAATGGACTGGCTATATATATGCTATGGACATTTTTCACATAAAAATAAAATCCCAGAAAAACGCTAAGTTGTAGAATACTTATAATGGTGACCAGTTCAAGCGGAAACTTAGTCCAACGAACTTCATGATGTCATAGACTTTTTAGCAGTAAATCAATATGACCACCTATTCTTAGTATTCGCATAAAGATACCATCAGTATTTATCAAGTTCCGGTTCAATCTAATCGACGTCATTTTGGAACCTTGGACTATGTAGAAAATACAAATGGCAAAAAACATTGACATGCCGTATGACTGTGCAAAAAGTGTGTAGCAATTGTTTGAAAATATTTTATGTAATTGACAGGCTATTATTGCCTTAAGGTGGTATCGCATAAATGATAGTTGTTTTGAGATTTTGATCTTGGATGTTAATTATAGATATCATTGCTTTTCATCAAAAAAAAAAAAAATTGCTTTTCTTTTATATACCTATTTGCATACGTAGGTTTGTATGAAGTCCGTCTTCTCAGTCGATTGCAATATCCTAAACTATAATTTTTAATTTGCTACACTAAAATTACAGCTGCGATCAACCTTTTTTTCCAACATGACAGTTAAGCGATGCGTTGTCAACATCAGAGTGAAATATATTTCGATGTTGCAATTTCAAAAACTTCATCTTTACTAGAAACAAAACGGGATGTCGTATTTTTATGAACTAATTCAATATTATTTGACTTGATGTTAACATGTTGCATGCTACATATGTAGTACTTACCTTATTATTACATTTCTAGTAGGTTATCAATACAAAAGATGACCAAGCATACTGAGAGAACACCATAAGCACAATTGAGTGACGATATAAAATTACTAGGCCAGCTTTCTAAACAATGATTGACACTTAGCTAATTGCTTACCTTGATAGAAGCATGTCATGATCGTTTGACGTTTATGCCCCATGCTTCTTTGTTTAATGTTTAAGTTAATTTTAGACTTCCTATAAGTATAATAATTTAGCATATTTGTGACCTTTGCATACGCATGCGAGACTTTCTTTAAAAACAAATTCGACTTTGACTCCCACCAACAAATGAACAAAGTTTTAAGATCAGAACAAAAACTGAACAATAAAAACTTCGAAACGACTAATTTTCTTTATCGTCGAGTACTTTGTCTTTTATTGCGAATACTAAATTCTATTACAATCAGTAGACACTGGAGAGTTTTCGTAAAATGCTATTAACAACTTTTTGAAACGATAAAATTAAAATGTCTGAAAAGTTTTTCGGGTCACGGTATATCAAAACTTGACGAACTGCGTCAAACTCGATTTCAGTTTTTTCGTCGACATCTAAATTATCTGCGGTATTTGTAATGTAATTAAAATTGAAATAAACTTAACTATAAAGTTTGTAGTACGTCTCGAAACTTAGCTTTTCACATTTAGAATTTTAATGGATTCACAAAATTATAAACTAATAATTAAATTGTCGAAGAAAACTTGTTCTTATTTGAATTTTTATTTAAATTTTTCACAACACTGTTTGCATTTTAAGGAGCCTTTTATGTTCCCACTGCTGGGACACACGCTTCCACTCTGTTAGAGGGGTGGAAATACTTATTATAAATAATAAAAAAAAAACATTACCAACAAAATCTTTCAGCGGACGACAACAATACGTTATGCATAGAAATGATATTCAAGCCACCATCTGGCCGGGATTTCTACTAACATAACTCATTAAATTTTAAATAAACCAAAATATACAAAGGAACAAACTTGTAGGTACCCTCAAAACGTGTAACCTCCCCGGTCGGTAAATACCCCAGTGATTTACTGGAACAATTTGCATACATATCACATTGCTACCGTTTCAAATGCTGAAGTATATACTTGGACCTCATAATATATTAGGCCAAGTGCCCCTCAGTTAAGAATACCGTATATATTTTGCTTTGTAGATATCGAAATAACCGTCTTTATCATTTCCAGTTTTCTTTTCTGTTGTCCTCTTTCAGCTTATTTAGTTATATTGATTGACCAAACAATTTGCAACATACATACCAACTGATACTTTGTTATAAGCCGTTAGAGGTCAAATTACAACAAGAGACGAGCAGCGGTGGTCCAGTAGTATCGTCCCCGACTTACGAGTTGACAGTCGAGGGTTCGAACCCAAGCAGGCGCGTTACTTTGTAAATAATTTAATCACCAGTGCTCTCAAAGCGGTGAAGAAAAATATCGCGAGGAAACTGGCATGTCCTAGAACCAAAACTCCAAAGACATGTAACATCTATCAATCCGCTCTGGGCCCGTGTGGTAGATTATGGTCACTCCTTCTCGAAGAGAAGACCTGTGTCCCAACAGTGGGACGGCACGGTTGGCGCAGTGGTTAAGCGATCGACTGCTGCGCTGCGTGTCGCGGGTTCGATTCCCGCACGGAACAAATATTTGTATGATCTGCAAGTAGTTGTTCTGGGTCTGGCTGTTTGTGTATGTGAGTTTAAATGTTTGTTAACGCACCCACGATACAGGAGAAATTCCTAGTGTGGGGCAACGTTTTTTAAAAAAAAGTGAAAGAGAAAAGAGTGGGAAGTATAGAGGCTGCTCATGCATGTTATGCAACCTGACAAATGCTGCTCTGCTGACAAGAAAAAACAGTAAAACTTAATGTAATTTTAATGCTCCAAGGTACAGTAGCATGTAAAGTTACAGCAATGTCTAAGAGTACAATCCCATATACCCGAATCACAATGACTTTATTCGCCCAATACCCAAAAAAAGTGTAGGCACCCGAGTACCATCTAAATAAACCGTTAATACATAAATCTCCAATAATAAAAGGTCGTCAATAAACAAGAAAAATGTACACGTAGGCGACGAGTAGGTAAGTAGACATAAGACTGCCCACACGGGATTATCTTTTGTATGTTATAAGTGTTTATGTGCTGAGACTGACATTCTACTAATATTTCTGTGACCGACAAAGAATCTATCTTGTTCAGCTAATCGGATTAGAACTTCTTCCTGAAATTGGCCAATACAGATACATTGGGTATTGTTCGCTTCTCTTCCCTTGTCATCATCTGCCTAGCCATGTTGGGGTTGGCTTCCAGTCTAACCGGATATACCTGAATACCAGTATTTTACATGGAGCGACTGCCTATCTGACCTCCACAACTGGTTGACTCCACAATTACTGGGCCGATATCCCTTGGTAAGACTGGTTGTCAAATTTTCGGGCTTCTAATGAACGGTTTAACGTGCTTTCCGAGGCACGGAGGGGTCTTGGTATGTAAGCCTGGTCACTCATCCACGGGCCAACCGCGGCAAGCGTAGCTTAACCTGATCTATCGACCGATGCGGCTAATGTTCCTTAGCCACAAGCCCCTTCTTTTCTTCCTTTGTATCGGCAAGAATTTAGCATAGCCATGGCCATTACACAAACGCGTCTATGTATAATTTATTTTGTGGTATAATATATTTTGCTATTTCAAGCTATATAGATGCAACACCAACGCCAACAACGCGCCTGCCAAGCGTGGCGATTATGGCAAAACCCCCCCTCTTGGGGGAGGCCTATGTCCAGCAGTGGATGTCTTTCGGCTGAAATGATGATGATGAGATGCAACACAGGTTTTTCTTAAAAAATATTTATAATTTTGCTGTAAAATAATTATCATCGAATATTGTAACTATGTGTCGTAATATTGTATTAAGATAGTTTTGTCATTTTCTGGGAAAAACGTCAAAGACCTCTCTGAGGCTTTGGCTTGCGGCTTATTCTGGCTGTCAAACAATAAAAAAATTGCGAGAAAATTCCCCGAAACACTGTTGCAAATTGCAAACGAGGTGAAACAACGTGTTTTAATTATGAGTTAGTGAGTTTCTGTTCAAAGAATTTTCCTAGAGTACCTACTAGTTGTCTATGTACATTTAAATAAAAATATTAGTAAGTTACATTGGTACGAGCATCACTTGGGAATGTCAGAACCGATTTGGTTAGTTTTTATTTATTTATTTTATAACATACACAATAAAATGCAATTGAAATATTCAAATACTATTTTATTTTTTCTATTTTATTTATTTATTTATTTATTCAAATCTCACCTACAGCTACCATTACAGATCTACGATCCAATGCGATAGTGAGGCCTTACATGCTAAATCCTTAATCTACATCTAATAAAATACATACTATATTCTAAATCTTAACCTACATCTAAATAACATATTATATATAATGCAACTTTTGCGAATTCACTGAAGTTGCACCACAATACATCAACCCTCTCGTGAACCTCGTTCACCACACGCATGGCTCTAGTGAGAGGAGTCCTCGCCAGCAGTTTGGTTTTGGCTGCAGGCACAGCAAGCAGGGGCGGGTATCGCCGCCTCCACACGTACCGGTCAGGCACGCAAAGTTCCAGGTGCCGCAACACTCCCGGGTTATGCGCCCCGCCACGCAGCAGCTTCACTACATACGCTGCGAGCGCAAAGTCCCGTCGCACCTTTAACGCGTTGTACCCTACCATACCCAGTACAAAAAGTGTAGGGTACATCAATGGGTACAATGGATATACCCCATACAGCTTGAAATATAAGTGCCTAGTGAACTTATTTGTCGTTCCAGCATGACACTATATTTCGCCTCATGAGGAGCCCATATGACTGCACTATGTTTAAGGTGACTTCTGACTAGCGCGTCATACAACACCTTGAGTGTCGTGATGTTGGTGAACCCCTGAGCCTGCCTGAGTACGAAACCCAGGTTTCGGTATGCCTTCTTACATATCTTATTGATATGCTCACGAAAGGTTAGTTCCTAGTTTATAATTGTAATTGCCCTTCAAAATCTAAAAATAGTCAAGGAACGTATTTTTCTGGCATTTTTACAAGGTACCAAACTATGTCGCCCGTTATATTCAAATCATAACTGTCATACTTTGACAATTATGATTTAAGTTTGTGTAGTGTGTTAATTGAATAAGTAATTGATGTTCCTGACGGTATCTATAGCCGGTAACACCACGCTTCCAACCAAAATTTCACCGCCATCAAAATTCTCAATATGTATTCCCTACTTCGTCACGATATTCACTTAGTTTAGTGCTAGTATTTTTTGCAAGTATATTATAATATCCGAAACATACAATCTCCAACAAATAAAAACTCATAATTTTCTATACAAATCGTGCTTTGCTTACAAAATACCACAAAAAAACATCAAAAACTTTTATAAATTCTATTTCAAAAAAATTATAACGGGCAAATGGATATTGCTAGTCCAACCACCCTTTGGCTATCCCAGGGGACATAATAATGATTTTAAAATTCTCCCCGGACTGTTCGATAACTCAATTTATTTGGGACTAGAGGCCTGAAGAGATGGCAATTTTATGTAATTTTGTTATGTATGATGGTTTAGCAAATATTCATTAAAGTCTTTTAAAGATTGATTCATTTGTATACTACACTTTCTACCCTTCTGGACCATGCTTCTAAATTTTGAGTTTTTAAAAGACATACCTATTATTCTCTATACAGCCTGCCTCTATTCTTAAGACATATTTTTAGTTTTCAATTTTTGATGGTATATTGGCGTGGGCTAGCTGACATATGGCAATTTTTATGTTTTTTTTTGTGTTTCGTAATTTTTATTACCTATTATTGTAAAGAATCAAGTTCTTCTAACTTAACAGACAGCTGTGCTGCTGGGGAGTTTGTTGCGCTACTTCTTCCCAGCTAAAGCACTAGGAAGTGGCGTTTTTGGGGGGACTGTCTTATGTAATTTTATTTTGACGTTCAAAAAGAGCTGACTCTCAGCCTATTTTGAATAAATGACTTTTGATTTTGTTTTTTTTTTTTTATTTTGATAATATGCTATCAAATCAGAAAACATCAAATTGTCGTGTTGTAAGTTCCTTTAGCAATAACTGCTGTTTTACTTTTATAAAAGCTTACTCTATTCATTATTTATAATTACATTTATAGGAAAAGCTATTCCATCGAGTTATGTAAATCAAATTTTATTAATTTGGAACGCGCAAAGATCGATATATTTGTCGAAAAAAAACCATGATTTGCTTCCAGAGAAGGAAAATCTGCGTAAATAAATCTAACAGAATATATAATAAGAGTTAATTACACCAATTCAGCCCTTATTTGTATAATCAATTAAAAACATTTCACCGGGGACAGGTACACCACAGTCCCCAGCCCAAAAACACATCGCGTGAAATCTTTCATATAATAAACATCAAATTATAAAATAAAGGGGCGATAAGGCGTTCGTGCTATAAATAATCTGTGGGTCGAAGGTACTAGGAGAACAAAAACGTAAGCTGGTAGGTAATTTTCCTCACTGTTCATTTCCTCAGTGTGGGAGACGAGTGGGGTCACACTTCGCCATTTTGTGATTTATTTTGTTTTGAGTGTTATAGTAATTATTGGGTTGACAAATTGGTTGGGTTATGGTATTTCGTGTTGGTATATCAAATATACCAAGGACCATTTAAAGGTCGGTAGAATTGCATAGTAAAGTTTTTAGTGAAAACTCGAGTTTAATAATGTTGAATATTTCTTCCAAATCTTCGATGTACCGAAAGATATTTTTTTTGTAAGATAATATAGTTCTTGGAAAAGCACATAAACATGTTAATGATAAATCTATACCAATAGTAGAACTACTGTGTTCAATAAAACACAACATAGACCTCAATGAAACAAAAAGTGTCACCAAAAACATCTTCATGAAAGAAAACCAACCGTGAATAGAAATATGCTTTAATAAAAATAAGTTTTAATATAAAGTAAACGGGAATGTAAATATGGGTAACGATCGAGCCTCAAACGTGACCTGTTTGCAAGAAACCACAGATTTCGGTTACATATACCAATATCCGGCTTTTATTACATTTAAATTATTCTATCTTATCGAAGCATGAGTTTTATCAAGCGATGTTTTTATGCTTCGCGTTATTTTTACGATGAAAGAAAAACAATTGGTTCGAAGATGGGATGCGAGGTAACGTTTGCGATATCGGATGGAAGCGTTGACGTGACTGAGATCTGGGTGCAGTCATGTTTTTTAAACACGCTGTGTATAGAATTTACGATTAGATTGGTGCAGACATTTTCACTATTATTATGAAATTGCATTGCATTCAATTTGTGATGAAAATCCTGTAAGAATTTATTTATGATAAAGTACCAACTATCAGTCGTATTGATAAACTTTTGGTTCCATCACTAGATGATGACGAAGACAATAAAACAACCAATGATATAGCCGTTAAAAATCAAGATATATTCATTTTCTCCCAACATTTGCTCTTAAAAATTCCAGTCGCAAACGCAGTAGGTACTTGTGCCAGCACAGTATTAAAGAAATAAACTTCACTTTTTTAATGCTTAAGTTTATTAAACAAAATAAAAGCCATATTTCTAGCGTGTAGTGTGTTTTGACGCTGCGCCGCGAATACAAAAGTAGGTCAACACGACCAACTGCCGCTTACACGAAAAGTTTTCAGTCTATTGACGACATGGAGAATCAAGACTTGAGTGTTTTGATTTGCATAGTAATGTGGGAATTAAGATGGAAGTTTGTATAAAATATTCGCGGAAAAGTATGTTCAGGTTCATGATAGACTCACTTCCTGTACTCAGTGATAGAGGAAGCAAGTTTATCAAGGCAAATTGCTCTTATTTACCCGATAGCACATCAGCAAAGACAGTTGGTAGTTATGTTAGTTCAATCTCAGATTGCATGCCACCAACTGCATCAGACGGATTGAAAAACGATCTTGTTTTCAGCTTTTTATTTGCAGACGGTTTTTTTTACCTGCGCTTATCCAAAATAATGCTCCTGAGTATAAGTTATCAAAACTAATTTATTAAAACTATTAGGCTGAGAGTCAGCACTTTTGTAACGTCAAAACGCCCGCCCTTCACCAAGTCCTAGTGCTTTAGCTGAGAAGAAGAAATGGCGTAAAAAAGAACTTGATTTTATACAATAGTAAGTAATGAACCTTATAAAACACAAGACACTAAATATAATTATTTGGCAGCTAGCACAAGCCTATAAACCAACAAAACTAATGTCAGATAATAAGAAATGATTGCCAAAAACCTTCACAACACAAACTTACCAAAACCTTAATTTTTGGCCTTCATTTTCATTAGAACTGCGGAGACATAACTTCAAAGACAAGACTCCTAAGACAAGTACTTCAAAGCATTATTATATTCTTTCTAGAAACGAAAAACCTCTAGAGATTCTGAAAACACACAAGCATTAAAGAGAAAGACAAAGAAAAAGATAATATTGAAAATGCTCGCACGATTACTTTTTGCCGTCATCCCAAGAATATTCAAGAAAACTAGCCGTATCTTTTAAGACTTAAACTGATAGTTCGAAACTATGCTATTGATTTTAATGAAACTATAAAATCACCGGGTGAAGATTTAATCACAAATCTTTGGGCACCGCCTAATAGATACAATGTAGGAAGGCGTTTGAGGGGTCCTAGTGTTAGTATTCTATTAAAATTGGGGACCTTTAAGTGATTTTACGACAATTTTACGAGTATTGGAACTATTTTATGTGTTTGACCTTCAAATGGTGTAAGTTTATAGTTTGATTTAATATTTTTGGGTCCAGGAAATAGAAAAAGATACAAAATTTTTGCTGTCAACTGCTTACAATTTATTCCTATGTAGTTTTACCCTGATAATAGGTAAAGGTAAAGTCTTTATGATTATAATTCCAAAATTAGATATATTTGGTAATAACTACCTAACTGGTTCTTAAGTATAGATATGACCTAAGAAATATTATGAAAATAGATCTTTCAATAGAAACATACTGTTTTTAGGATGCTTAGGATTTATCGAAGGTGAGTTTTTCGATTGAATTTCAATAAAATCTTCTTCTGTAGTAAACCTGTATTTATAACCCAATCGATATTACAGCTTTATTAGAAGTTTATAGACAGCAATATAAATAGATTAGTTTATTTTTACGTCAGTATTTGCTCAGCTCATTCGAAAGAAAAACAAAGTACCTACCTCTTAGGCACCATATTTTTCTACCAATCGTTCAATTTATTCTTGTTCTAGTTCGAAAGAGACTTTTCGTTGGAATAGAAGCAAGAAAACTGTTCGGAACATCACAAAAAGTTTCACAATCGACGTTTACGAACTATCAACATTTGTTTGTTACACAAATCATATCCAATACACATCAAAGAACATTTTGTAGAAGTTGGCATGTTTACTGGCAATGTTCATGTTGCTACTTTTTCACCAAAACTACTCCGTGACGCAGTAACAAGGAATATAGCGTGTGGCTCAAGCCACCACAATTTGTGTGAGTGGAGGGAACGCGTGAGCAATTATAGACATTATAATTTGTACGTTTAGAACGAGAATCGCGTGACGGGAAATGAGGAGAATTTTTTGAGGGTACGTAATTATATTCGTATTTAGGATGTGGTTTATTGGATAACATCGAACGTGTGTAAGTGTAGGTCATGATTTTTGGTTAAGTTATGAAGGTACTCGTATATAATGGTAGCAATTTTTTAGGTAGGTACATTATATACTACCATGCGATGAACCGCAAATCGACGCCTTGGATATAGTTTTATGGAGAATGTATGGGGTGGGGTCATTTCCAATAAAAATATTATTTTGATTTCAGTGTTTTGTTTGTGATGTTTTCATTGCAATTTGTCCTTTTACGAAAATAGTGTTGATAAATAGAAATGGAGATTTCTACAACCCTACATGTTACACTTTAACTGCACCGGTATCCTGATTTATTTGATCAATTATCAATTTTATTTTATAAGTTTTTAAACTTAGCAAACAGGTATAACTTTTTGTATGACTATGAATGACTATTTCATGAAAAATTAATTAAATGGAATTATATGAACTTTGAGGGTGGTATATTGATCACTTGAATGATTATATTTCTTTAAAGCCATATTTGTTACGATCGCTTATCATACAATTTGAGATGCAGGATCATTTATAGTAAAAAAAATCGCGAAAAAATTAAGAAAAGTTCTTTGGAAGATCGGGTTTTATGAAAAAGCCAATGCCTAAATTTAACTTTGTCGGTACCGACTTTGTTTTGGAGATTTTACACTTCTTTTATTACTTAAACACGCCCAAAGTTAAGTAAAATTAGCAAGAAAAACGAATCTTTGTTGGTTCCTAACTTTTTAATGGGTTTTTATTTTAGTATTCTGTTTCCGTACAGACAATATTAATAATGTGACAAAACGATATCATATTTTACTTTGGATGTGCCATGTCAGACAGTGGAGTAAAACACTCCCGAAGTTTGTATGCAAAAAATGTGGACTAGGTTCACCTTACGGAACGTTTACATATAAGGAGGCTAGTGTCAAACAAGAAAGTAAAATGAATTTCTTCTTCCACAGTGCCAACATCAGACGTACAAGGAGTGCTGGGCAAGAAGGCGTCACTACCGTGCGATATCCAGCCTCTGCACTCTGATGATGACGTGGTGATGGTGCTCTGGTTCAAGGAGTCTGATGGAGATCAGCCTTTGTACAGGTAAGGACATCAAGATTTTACTCTATTTGAGTTCTTTAATTCGTCGCTGAGCGATAGTACAGGATAATGTAAAATACCTAACGGTGCCGTATTTCTGTCAGGTGTGCGGGTTGTTCGAAAGAGATACCGCAGCCCCTGGTACACAGGCAACTGAGGGAACACGGGTGGGTTTTAGACGGTAAAAGTCTGACCTGCTCCACCCAGAGCGGGAGAAGTTATTTGATGACTTACCACACAAAAAAAAAACAGTGCCGTATTTTGATTCTCTACAGGGTAATTGTTTCGTGGTATAGTGAGAGGTGTTTATCATTAGTTTGTTTGTTTTATTGTGATTTATCTCCATTTAGAATATATACTAATGTTATTGCCCACTTTAAGGGATTTATTTTTAAACGTCGATTAAAAAAAAATGGTTAACAGTTGCTAATCATTACTTAACTTTAAGCAAAGTTCATAAATATAAGGATTAATTTTAAGAAATCCATGAAGATCCCTTGTTTAATAGAAATTTACTAACGCTCGGTTCCTATAAACAAAAACGGATCGTTTTGCTTGCCAATGGTAGCATTTTTTATTTCCAAACTAGACAAATTAATAGTTTTGTGATCTAATTTTACCTGTGATAGGTTCTTCTATATAGGATGGTCTACTTTGCAAAGATTTGAGGCATATGCTTCATTTTAAGTAAATATACAAATGACTTAATTTTAACCTACAACAATCCGTAAATTCTCGGAAGCGGCCATCAGACGCCAGTCACCTTTTTGGTGTAGATAATAAGAATTTATATTCTGCAATTACACGATCTCAAGCTACTGAATAGATCATACCAGTTCATGGAGGATGTCAATTATAGTTTAGTTCAAAACCTAAATTAATCAAAGATAATCATGACCTTTCTCTCGAAAATTCAACTACTTATCATACATTATTCAATAATGGAAGAGTATCTTTAAATAGAAGTCGCAACCGTCAACACGGCAGTCAAATTACTACCAAGTGATGGTTATGTACCGCCAGCACATGGCGTACTGTTTATTCTATCAACATGGAACACTTTAACTAATGGTAACGTAAGTACGTACACGAATTGATGATATTGGAGTGATTAATATTAGTAGTACTCAGTCGATTCGGTTATTGTGGTGTTGATAGTCAAAACGTTTCAAATATCTATTTCATAGGTATCAGACAGGAACTGATTCATGATTTCGCGTTACAACTTATCTCAGCTTCATAATACTGATGTATCTACGTGAAATTGAACATGTATTTCCACTCCAAATGATTTCCCGCGACAAATAAACCCGAGCCGTAAGCAATGATACATTGATAATAATTGTTTCATCAACATGTTAAAATGAAGTAAAGCCATTCTTTTCAGCATTTCACTACCACTTTGCATTTTTCTTTGCTGGACTTAGACCTACCCTAAGTGACGCCACATACACTATTCCTGTGTTTTTCGCAACCACCAACATCCCGCGACACTAAACCAACGAAAAATTATATTTAAAATACTATTTTTTTCTTCACCAGCTACGACATCAGAGGCCGTTCGATCAACCAACCGAAACTCTGGTCTTCCCCCTCGGTCTTCGGGAACCGCGCCTTCTTCCGAGGGAGCGCCACTCCCGCTGTCCTGATGGTCGACAATGTGATAGCCAGTGACGCTGGCGTGTATAGATGCAGGGTAGACTTCAAGAATTCGCCTACTAGAAACCTCAAAGTTAATTTTACTGTTATAAGTGAGTATTGGTAATTTTGTTATTCTTACTAGTTGGTAACAAAAAACGAATAAAAATGGTAATGAAAGGAAATATATGTCCAAAGTTTTTACTAAAAATAAAGGTGGGCCTATGCAAACATGCTTAATAGAATACACTTTCCAAGAATATTAAGGGTCATCTCTCGAGTAATGTGTCATTTGAATTCCTAATCTAACTGACTCAATTCAAGGATAAAATTATTAGAAGATTTCGTATTAATATTTTGACGAGACTAACTCGAAGAGAGCACTTTGAGAATTGATCTAATTATGTTTTATCTTTTGAGAGTAAAGTAGGTAAATATTTATTTTCCAACAGTCCCACCAAATCGTCCAACAATCTTCGACGCAAAGAGAAGAGACAGGGCGAAACTAGTGGAGCCTTACAATGAAGGTTCCAACGTCCTCCTCATCTGCGAGGTCGAAGGAGGTAAGTCATATCGTCCATATCACATACTATAGCAACATACTCATATCACTTATGTACGCCTATTATTCCTAAGGAGTTGGCAAACGCATATTACACCAACGGGTTGACTGCTACAGATTTATCTTGACTCTTGGCTGTTACTAAGAAATTCCTAAAAACCTGAATAAAATTTTAGCCCACCTGGATATCGAACGCAAGTCTCCAAACTCAGTAGACCAATGAAGCAGGCCAGATATACACGTGAAAGTATTACCTAAGTTGAATACGAATCATATTTATATGCAAACCAATTAATATTTTGAAGTTACTACAACTCTATGAACTACTTTATGCTTCTATAATCATAAACAAATTTTAATACATAATCACTTTTCAAACTTCTATTTACATAAAGCTGATTTTTGTCAGTCGAATGGATTATTTATAGATTTCACGAATAGTACCTACAATACCAGCTGGTACAGCTGAATTATGAACTGAATTTATGCTTAATATACTTTAAATTCAGTTCATTATATTCAAACTATTTGTTCCCAGAAATATAATTATATAATATAAGTATCTATATTTCTAGGTATATTACAAAGTTTTAACAGTCGAGCCAAAAGGTTTAGCGAATATTAGGTATGTCCAACTACATCACAGTTTTTATGGATAAAATAAATTGTTATTTGAAAAAACGCTTAGAAGATTAATAAAACAATGTCATAGAGCGACTAAAAAACTTACTTAAATACAAAATAAAACATACACATATATTTATCCTATCCACATAAAGGCAAATTATCTAATCACACTGGCATAGCAAATGGCTTCAAGAGAGGCTGTTTAATCTAGGTTCAACATGGAGATGTCTAGCTTAAGCTAATACAGCTTAATGTCAGCTAGAATAAACCTTAGACACTGAGGCGTGAAGGGAAATGAAACAAGATGTCTTAGACGTGGAGAGGAACCGGGTGAAATGAATAAATGTGGGAATTAACATTTAGTAGGCAAATGATGGCATTTATGTTGGGATTCAAAATATTCTAACGTATATTTGCAGTAGTTTTAAATGATATGAAATGTAGAAGACATACATTACGGGGAATGCTGACACCATGTAATGTTATGTTATGTCATAGGGTTTGGTTTCGGCACTTATTCCTTCAGGTGGACCATTGTGCGTGGGCCATGGGGCCATCCCGGTGGTAAATCCAATCAGCCCACCACACAACCACCATTAAAATGTTTAACTAACATTTAGACACATAATAACTACAGTTTGGGTAACTACAGTTTTGAGCCGCCTGGGGTCGAAACGCTCGGATCATGGGGCCCGAATGCACGTCTCCTCTTTAAGGACATTTCTCGCCGGCTGGTCGACACTTCACATAAGACCAGAGGGCTGGGTCATTCTTTGGCCAAAGAATTTGCATTGCCATTCAACGTGGCAATGCTGCCAGTCTTCTGGGCACAATTCCTGATGACAGCGACGCGGACGAATACTGCGACGGCTAAGTGTCCTTTTGCTTTTGTGTTAATTTTTTTAGTTAGTTAGTTTATTTTTTTTATTCTTATTCAAATAAATTGTATGTTTCTCAATTAAAAAAAGACACATAATTAAACATAGCAATAGTAACCAAAAAAGAAGTGTTCGGTATACAAAAATAAATAAACCCATCTCGCACCATTTATAATTCATAAACAACAACCACCCTAAACCCTAATGACCCAAATAATTGATAAAACAAAACGAATCAATAACAAATCTTTAAAGCTATCCGACCAATTAAGGGCCATAATTGTAGCCTTCGAGTGTTAAACAATAAAACATTCCGATCCCATACAATTTGGGCCCAAAATAACAATGGAACCATAAATGATAAACACACAGGATACGTGGGCGTTAATGATGGGAAATATATGGGAAATGGTTATGATGTTCTCGATAACGGTAAATCTATTTTAAGAGCTACAATAATCCAACGAATGCTGGGATGCATTGGTTTCTAGTGAACTCGGAAATATAAAATGGTATTTTCGAATTTCTGAAATCGGAGGCTGATACTATAATGTTGTAAAGTCATTAAATATATTGGAATTTTCGTTATTGGAGCTAGATTTCAGAAAACTGTTTACATAATTTTCACAAGCCAAGAGCGGTCATTCTTCCAACCCAAATTAATCACGCTATCAATGAGATCTAAAATATTTTCCAAGACAAATCACCATCTTGATTTTGAAACGACTTTAACATATTTCACTTCTTGATGAAAGCCGAGTTGTGTCAGAAAGAAAAATGAAGCCATTAGACCCCGTTATGATTGGAGCGACAATTTGTCAATAAGAATAATGGTGGCGACCACGAACTTCAGATAATTATTGACAAATGTGTCTATTTCGTTAGGGGGATCGATTTTCTTTAGGCTGTGATTTCCTTGTTGTTATACCAATATTTGATGTTTGAAAACCCGCGTTATGTAATAATTTCCTTAAAAATAAGCCTTAATGAGCTGCGATGAAAGATGGATTAATGTCACACTCGGTAAAATAATAACAGACTCAATGTTGCCTTTGGCATTAAGCCCGCCTCTGTACATTTCTGTGCGTGAAGTATTAAATAAATAAATAAATAAATGTTAATATATTTTTATCAAGCGTTTTGACAAGTGTTATCTTTTTTTTTTTGTTTTATTTGTAGGGACAAGTTGAGTACCAATCGCTTTCAAAGAGTTTTGTATAATGTAGCAACTTTCATCAGGATTGATATCAGCTATTCGGTAGCTCGGTAGATGTCATTTCAAATTATTTTTGACTGTTCCATTATCCTTATCGCTGATAGAATATCACTTTGGCTATATTCTCAAGTGTTGAACTAAATTTTTCACCCCACAGGTAGACCGCGACCACGGGTGACGTGGTACTTAGAAAACGTGGTGATAGACGACTCGTTCGAGCAGCGCCCTGACGGCGTGACGGTGAACACGCTAACCTTCCCCAACGTGGGCCGGCAGCACCTGAACTCGAGGCTCGTCTGTCAGGCATCGAACACCAACCTCGCGCAGCCAGAGACCAAAGTTCTAATCTTAGATATAAATTGTAAGTACAACATTTAATAAGACCAGTTGCTGAACATCATCTGTCCTAGCCTTTTCCCAAATATTTTTGGGGTCAGCTTCCACTCTGACCGGATGCAACTGATTACCAGCATCTTACATATAGCGACTGTCTATCTGATCTCTACAACCCAGTCACTGGGTAATACGATAACCCTTGGTAAGATTGGTTCTCCAACTTTCGGGCTTCTGACGACCCGTACCATGACTGTCAATGATCCACGAATGACAGCTGGGACTAACGGTTTAACGTGCTTTCCGAGGCATGAAACAGTGATGAAGATGGTCACCCATCCATTAAACTGATCGATCGACCCGTGCGGCTGTTATAACGTAGCCATAAAATCCTTCATAAGAACACTTGCTGATGCATGAACACTGCAAACGCCATTTTTCGGAACTATCTCCTACACCATATAACTTGATCCGTTCTTTGAGCCTCACTACCAAATAGGACCTCTATAAAAGTCAACGCAATCAGAAGGAGATTAACACTTTTTAATCCCGCGTTGCACATGAAAAACTAATAGCTCGTTAAAATATATCAATGAGAGTTATTTTGCTAAAAATTTGGATGTAGTTTTTCCTCCAATTTGCTATCAATATTGTAATGCTTGACACTTCATTGTGCGTATTCAGCCTTTTATTTATGTCATGTTTGGTAGTGCATTTTAAAAAGAATACCAAAATGCTATTCGACGAGGATAACATTTATTGCCAGTGAATATTACAAAAAGAATATCGTAAACCAAACTTATATTTCCGTAGGATTACATATTTGGACGATGCTTGTAAAAACGTGCTTTAATATTATCGATTTTTGTTACAGTAAAACCAATAACAGTGGGCATTTTGACGAAAGAGAAACAGGTATCTGCAGATAAAAGGTACGAAGTGGAGTGCAAGACAACAGGTTCAAGACCAGAAGCTTACGTCACGTGGTGGAAGAACAATAGACAGCTGAAGAGAATGGCGAAAAATGTGAGTTTACTTTACTGGTAGGCGGTATAATTTTGAATGCATTTTATCGCTTCTTAGAAGCATGTTGAAATCTCATAATAATGGCCCCTTTTTTTCGTTGCATCATCATCGTCATTTGCCTAACCTGAAGGCAAAGTTGAGCACCTGCAGCAGCTGCTTCTGTTTAGTTGTATCGATGATTCCAAATTAAGGGAGTAATGGCAAAGAAATATTTAAAATGATGGTACAATTATTACTCAAATTAATTCAAATCAAATCAAAAGTCATTTATTTAAACTAGGCTGAAAGTCAACTCTTTTCAAATGTCAAAATTACATAAGTCAGTCCCCCCAAAACGCCCGCCCTTCACCACTTCCTAGTGCTTTAACTGGAAAGAAGAACTGGCGCAACAAACTCCCCAGCAGCACAGATGTCTGTTAAGTTAGAAGAACTTGATTCTATACCATAGTAGGTAATTAACATTCCGAAACACAAAAAAACATTAAATTTGCCATTATGTCAGCAAGCACACGCCAATATACCACCAAAACATTAAAAACTACAGGTACCCACGTAAAAATAAATAATAAAAAATAAAAAAATCGTAAACAGAACTTATAATCTAAATAAAAGCCTCCTGGCATAAAGGGCATGCCCGCTTTCATATGCAATTCTGCATTATGTAATGCAGATAATTGAAGAATAATACAGAATAAATTGGAGATGAAACCATGTGCATACGAGTAGACCTGATAAATATCAGAAATTAATATTGGCCTCTATGTTAACAAGTTTTTAATCAAGTGTCTTGTTTGTTCTAACGATAAATTCCAGTTTACTTTTCATAGAAATATTTATGTTGTTCATTGTATACCTATGTTCTAGACGCTGTAAATAACCAATCATACAAATTGAGCTAAAACTGCTAAAACCCACAAACAAAACCCCGTCAACCTCAAAAATCTCATCTCCCTTATTTATAACCGAGCCAATCTCAACACCACACACCAGAATCACTTTCAGAGCATACAATATCAAATTCAATTTAACGTAAAGCGCATCTTTTCACAGTTTTCCGAGAACAACGAGACGCTGAGCGTGCTCAGCTTAGTGCCTGGCGTGGAGGACGACGGCAAATATTTGACGTGCCGCGCTGAGAACAAACATATACAGGACTCTGCTATCGAGGACAAATGGAGGCTCAATGTTCACTGTGAGTATTGATGACAGTTTGAAGGGTTTTGATTGAAGAGAGCGATGGGTTTGAAAGCATTTTAGTGCAAATTTTCGAATGGGAGATAAATGCTATCTCTTTACTGTAGGGACTTTAACAAAATACGTAAAGTTAAAGTCGAAATATTATAATTTTATTGATTATAATAGTGAAATTTGAATTAGAAAGAAAGCAGCAGAAGGCATGCAATAGCTAGGAGATTAAGCATTAAGCTAGGATAATGTATGGCAAAGATAAAATTTGTGAATAGTTAAAAACATTCGTCATGATTCTAGTCGAATTTAGGCAGAATTTTGATCATGACGTGTTCATACGAGTACATACTGATTCCGCTGAAAACACACATTTTGCTAACGAGGACAAATGGAACCTCACAGTTCAGTGTAAGCATTAATCAGAATTGAAAGGATTTTGATTACAGAAACGATGATGGATTTTGAGATATTACATCAGTATTTCTTCCATCTTTTACTTTGTAAGAATAGCTTGTTACAATAAAAGAAAGAGCAGTATAATCTTGGCACCTCACCTAATACTATATGTTTTTTTTTTTATATTTTGATGATTATTTGAGTAGTTTTCATTGAATGACGCATAAAATACTTTGTTAAATCAAGAACAAGGAAGATTAATACTATGGCAAAAAGGAACACTGTCTTCAAAAGTTTAACGTTCCAAACTATGATGTGAAACAACTTGTATAACATGAATTTTCTCGTTTATTTTCTAGTAACAAAGTTTACAAATATCTTCGAGCTCGTCTGAAGCAACTTTGAGTTTAATGAAAAAACTAATTCTAAACTAAATATCCAAGAAAGTGGTCTTCGAACACGTGTCCCGACCACTGTATTATCAAGTTGGCAATTCCACTCAAGTCATCTCACTAATTCTGATATCAACTTCTGATTGGATAACTTTCAAGTTCTCGAACTTTCTTTGTTAAAACACTGTTTTTCTTTCAGTTCAATTCACTACATTGTAGTTGGCTTTATTACTGATCGAGTATCTAGTTGAAACATGTTTGAAAATTGAAGTTTGATCGATTTCATGTTGTTGTAATAAAATTGCAATTTATGTTTCATTATCTTGTGTAAACTCGTCTACACTTTACTTTTGGCCTCTTGAGATGAAGACATACAAAATGGAAAAGAGTGGGTGTTTTAGGTTGCTGGTTTGTATTTTGAGTGTCTCGTAGCTCTATTTCGCGCATGTCAAAAAACAAAAAAAAACAAAACCAAAATATTTTATTTCACATAAACCTGCATGGGCACTTATGAAACGTCAGAAGATAGGTGCACGGTTCAAATTTGTCGCTTCCTATGGAGAAGAGCTGGCAAGAAACTCCACGGTTACTCTTTTAAAAATAATTGGCTAATACAATGTTTTCAAATTACAGTGATAATAGGTATGAGAGGACAGTGCAGGCCTGTTAATAAGTACCAGGTACTTAGAGGAATGAAAATATAGAATAGAAAATCGTCTACAAATCTAGTTTGTGAGGTAGGCCTCACAACGTTCTCTCATTCACAATATGTAAAAGAATCTACTTATATAAAATGAACCTATTTGAACCAGGTAATATGATTTCCATGACAATCACTAATAAATAGTCGAAATTATAATTGATGTATAATGTCAAATAATGACGAGAATACGTCAGACATTGTAAAAAGTAGAAAGAATAAAAATGTACATTGTAATTTGGGAGCAGTTAATAGACTTTCACATAGTTATGCTTTAATGAGGTACCAGGGAAGCCACATGTGCAGAAGGAATTAATGCCAAACATCCCTGTCTTCAACGTAGTCTTTTATCTTATAATATGCTTTTTTGATAAGGACACGTTTGATGTGAGTTTTAAACTTTCCATCGCTAAGTTCTGTAACCAACTTTGGCAACGTGTTATAGAAGCGGATACTGTTTATTAGAAATAACTTGCTAGTTTTAGTAATCTAAATTTTGGAATCTCAATTTCATCTTTACTACGTGTATTTCGATTATTAAAATCGCATCTTTTTTTGAAAAGACTTAAGTTTTTGAGAACATACAATATATTTTCTAGGATATAAAGAGAAAGCAGAGTTAGTATAATATCAATTTCGTTGAATTTGTTTCTATGAGACTCACGAGGCCCCATTTTATATATTGCGCGGATTGCCCTCTTTTGTAAAATAAAAATTGAATCTACGTCCGCTACCGATCCCCACAGCAGAACGCTATAAGACATAATACTGTGAAAATAAGCAAAGTATACTAACCTAGCTGTGGCTACATCAGTCAACTGCCTTATTTTTCTTACTGCGTAAGCAGCTGAGCTTAGTCTGCTTGAAAGAGCTCTAATGTGCACCCCATTGCAATTTTGAATCTAAAGTAATTCCCAAAATACAGTTTCCAAAATAGCATCTAGTTTCTTGCCATCAAGTTTTAAATTTAGATAGATGTAACATATCTATATCTTCCCAACTGTGCGATAGCTAAGACAGAATTTACTACGTATTTCATGCGTAAGTACCTACTTATCTAATCATAAATTTGTATGTTACGATTCTTTATACCGTTCAAATATCCTAACGGCTAGATTTCAATAACATGAGATGTCTATTGACTTGTCTAGATCGTGCGCTAATTGTAGTCTAAGTTTTGTTTTGATAAATTCAAAATTTTCAACCCACAGCGGCCATGGAATACGAAAGGATGATGCATCTTGTGGGGTATCACTGAATAGGTCTTAGTAACATGATGTTTACTTGTATGAAACTTTTTTATTGTTATACATTTTGTAGAAGGTGAAACACATTTTTGTCTGTGAAAATATATAGCAACATAATACGCATTATAACATCAATTCATTATTATAAGCCTTCTAAGTTACCAAATTGTTCACAGATGTACCTATAGTTGACCTGAAGATGGGCTCAAATCTCAACCCCGATGAGATCAAGGAGGGTGACGACGTGTACTTCGAGTGTACTGTCAAGGCTAATCCCAAGACACATCGCCTTGTCTGGTTTCATGATGTGAGTAATTGGAATCATTGTAATTCACTTACAATAGGCTACGGTGAAGATACTCTTGATAATGTAGGTAATGGTGTTGTACTCTATACTGGGGTTTGTAACTAAATTAATCGTTTAGTTGAATATCATTGATTATGGTGAGATTACTGGCTCATTAGGTATATGAGCTTCATCTCTCGGATGGTAAAGTACCTGCATGATGCCTCTGGCTTTGCAGATGTCAATTTTCCATTAGAAGGATCGCCTACTTGTTTGCGATCCTATCACATAAAACAGAACAATAATAAATCTCAATCGAATATTTTTATTTCAGGAACAATAATACTTTGTCCTAAAATAATAATTGTAACGGGACCTAATCTAATTGCCAATTATAGCAGATATTCTAATCCAATCCAAAAGTAGCATCTGAAAATAAGTAAGATTAACGAAATAAAATCAATTCTGAGACTAAAATAAATCAAGCTAGTAGTCTTATTTTGGTACTAATTAGTGTCAATGTCGCTGCTGATGTAGATATTTTTTCGGACCCATTATTCATTTATCTTTCAGAGTATAAATAAATATGAACATCGAAGAAATTCCATTGGCTAAATTCATCAAACACAATTCTAAACCAGCGAGGTACAGTATTATTTGAGTAAAGCAATTGCTACTAAGGGGAAAGCGCCAGGATAGCCAGTGAAATTCAAATTTTCTTACCACTTTTTCAACTTGCAGATCAGCGTCAGATTGTGTGTTGAACTAAATATGATTCGCGACCATAACATGTGTGTAGATATTTACAGAAGTAAAATCAATAAATTATACATACAACCTTGTAAGTTCAAATTCCTTTGATTGTCTATTTCAAGAAATAGTCAGACACTAACCTGTAAATTGTAAAAAAAAACGTAAGTAAATCTGAATTGGATAGGCTGCCTTAAGGGGAATCTAGTCGCGGGCTCAAACTCACTGATGGGCCTGACTAAAAAGCACCCTGTCTCGCCAGGCATCGCATCTGACGGAGGTAGTATCAGTCATGAGCAGTTAGACGCTAAACTACACGCACAACGTTATTGAGTGAGATGCAGCATCATTTATAGTCAAACAGGCGCGTGACAAAATTAAGAAAAGTCTTTCGGAAGATCGGGTTTTATGAAAAATCCACGGCTTGGATGGCTAATTACCATGGCCAATAAAATGTATTGAATTTTTCGATAATTGAGCGTTGTTGGTACCGACTTGGTTTTGGAGATTTTACACGTCTTTTATTACTTAAGCACGTCCAAAGATAGGTAAAATTTGCAAGAAAAACGAATCTTTATTAGCTTCTAACTTTTTAATGGCTTATTATTTTAGTATTCTGTTTCCATACATACAATATTAATAATGAGATAAAACCATATCATGTTTAATTTTTGAAGTGTATTGTCGAACAGTGGAGTAATACTCTCCCGAAGTTTGTATGGAAAAAATTTTCGACTAGATTCACCTTAACGCATCCCCTTTAATAGTCAGTTAGGCACATCGGTTGGAAGTTGTGTCGTACTTAATAGGTACCCTCGTTAACAATTCATTAGAAGTAAGTAACTCGGCATGTAGGTACGATAAAATATTCATGCAGTATAAAATTACTTGCCTCCAACTCCCAGTAAACTGCAATTCCTTTATGTATAAAGGTTTCCTAGAAATGCAACGTACTACGGTATTCACTGTTAAAAGACATTTCATTTATAATAGTCATGCATTGGCAACCACAAGTGCACGTAGTTATTTGTAATTCTGTATGTTTTGCTTTGGACATGTCAATGGAGTCCGCTGCTTTATTGTTATTTAATTATTTAATATAATGCATAATTTAAAGATTTTAATGGTTTGGGTTGAGGGAGTAAAAACAAACTTAAAGAAAAATGCTGAGTCGTATGAGGCCTGTAAAAGAGCCTTAGAAATACGTTGTTGGGTCTATTTTCCAAAAAGAGGAGATTTTTATAGACAATCTATGAGTATCATTTATATTGTAAGACTTTTATGCTAAAGGAATTAAACATAATTAAAAATACCACCCCTGAAAAAAACATAAATAATAGATACAAATAAGATAATTTATACAAACAAATATTATATTAATTAGCAATGAATAAAAAAGTTGTTGATGATAAGGCAATTTGAATTTTTGTCAGATTTATTTTCAAAAAGATGTAAACGAAGTTCACTAATGAATTTCTTTTATATTTCATACAGAACTCAGAAATCTACCACAACGAGGGTGCAGGCGTCATCTTGAGCGCCCAGAGTCTAGTCCTGCAAAGTGTAACAAGGGCAGCAGCAGGAGACTACACTTGCATGGCAGCCAACAGCGAAGGAAAGGGGACCAGCAACCCTGTCACCTTGCTGGTTAGATGTGAGTATCTTGACTTAATTTGTATTGATGATAGTTGAATGTGACAAATGCAATTCTCCGGATACCTAGCAGTTAGGCAAAGCTTGAGCTCTCATCTTCCTTCAGTTGTTTGCTCATTGCTGCAAAGAGTTACGCGTCATGATGTGCCCCTTTCCGACGTTCTCCTTCCATTTGTGACGATCTTTGGCCTGTTGTAGAGCGTCAATTTTTTAATCAAATTAATGCCTAATTACAATAAGCTACATATTTTTGTTCAAGTTTTAAATTGCATTACATGCCTGGACATTGGATGTCATTTAAAGGAATTCAGATTTTCTTGAGTTTAACCAACTAGGTAAATGTTTGCCTTAACGTTCAAGATGAACGTAGCCACACGAATTGCCCGCAGTAAATACATACTATGCAGAAACTATCAAACACTAAATATTGTACACAAGCACTTTAGGTGTCTCCTCGATTTCTGCAAGCAACACACTTGGACTCCTACCTCAGCGACTAGCATTTAGTGTAGGAATCGAATGTCTCCGGGGATTCATTATACTCGTAGGGCTGCTTAATCTTAGTAAATATTAAAATGTTCCTTCTTATCTTATTGAACACATCTTACTTAAATTATGTTCTTGTTAGTAAAAAAGTCCTCATCAAATCCAAAAAAAATACCGTTCCGTCCAACCAAATTATTCTTTTGATCCAAAGACCTCACAATATTCCCGCAAACCAAGTAAGGCTATTGTAGAAACAAAACACAACATAAAATGGCGTTACGTCCGGCAAAAGTGAAAGACACCTCAACAGCATAATAAAATCTGGTCACTGCTGCATGACCCTTTAAATAGTAAAACAAAAAGGGTCAAGTGACAAAATGAGAACTTGACTTCTTTAACATGGTGTACACTGTAGGGTCATCGTAAGGAAAACGTTTGCTATGGATTCATTCGATTTAAGAAGAGATAAAGATATAACAGATACATAATATTTTGTTTTTCAAATATGAGTATAGTACATTTACATTATTCAGGAAAAGTTTTTATCCAGTGCGCAAACTGTAACCATGAATTCAGCATATCATTCTAGACCCCCCAACGGAGAAATGTTTCGTCAGTTATACAAAAATCTGGTGTTTCATAGAAAAGTGACCTACGCGGTCAAAATGTATGGAACAGCTGTTTTTTTTTCATTTTTTTTTAATGTGGAAAATCATCAAATAACTTCTCCCGCTCTGGGTGGAGCAGGAGAACGTATCAGACTTTTACTGACTAAAACCCACCCGTGTTCCCTCAGTTGCCTGTGTGCCAGGGGCCACGGTATCCCTTTCGAACAACTCGCACCCCTGGCAGATTGTATGCTTTGACTGTCAAAAGTTCCGAAGTCTGTGGTACAAGATATACCACCAAGTCGACGCTTTAAAAATAAAATAAAAAATATCTGCTCCCCCATATCCACCGTACTTTATCGTATAAACGTTGAACTAGAAAGATCTCTTTATTTTTTTATTTGGAATTTAGGACCATTTCAAAATCTCATCTTCTATTCCTCGTTGTGTAAATATCAACCCTAATTCCGCAGTACACTCTACATTCATTTGAGGTTGACAAAATTTTCGAGTCCGTTAGATTGCTTTGGGACCTAGATTTGGTACTGGTACGTTTTGAATAATTATTTTAGGAAAGATGCTACGGGGATGTTTGGTGGAATAATGGCCCGGGAATTGTGTTAGCCTGTTCAAACAATGTAGGTAAATGGAGGTTTAGAGTACAATGTGCACTTGCGTCCTTACTAATTGACTTAATTGACAAAAGCTTGCCATAATGGTATATTTGTACGCCAAATGCCAAAACAGAGAAACTGTAATTGACAATTGTACCATCTTGCACACTGTTGTAACCTATGTTTACAAATAACGACTATCGATTGATTGATTGATTATTAAAAAAATCTTCACCAAATCTTTACAATCAAACATACACCTACCCAGGAAAAAGATAACATACAACGTAACGTGACGTTTCATAAGTGCCCATGCAGGCTTATGTGAAATAAAATATTTTGATTTGATTTGATTTGATTTGTAAGGAATAAAAATAAAATCCAGTTAAAACCAGCGCACGCTCACACTCATTATGGCAAAAAAAACAATATTGGTTGAAGGAGCACGGCTGTTCAATATTTTACCAGAACACATGAAAAAGTGTGACAGTGTAAACAGATTCAAACGTAGATTAAGACCTGACAGTGTAAACAGATTCAAACGTAGATTAAGACCATACATCACAACATTTAAAATAACATAATGCTAATACAATGTTTCCAACACCCTAGAGGTGCCTAATATTAATAGTACTAGTTATAGTTAATTTAAGTATCTCATTATATACGCGAACTGTTATTTTTAAGATCTTATGAGAAATAAAGTTCTTTAAACCCATGTGACTAGAAAAATCAACGTTTGAATAGTTGGTTTGGGGTTTTGAACGGTTTCTGTACAATAACATTTTGTGAAAGCACGCCTGAGCGTGCTTTCACAAAATGTTATTGTAGTTTGTACTTGCAGTACTTGCAGTTCAAATACTAAAACTAAACTGATTTAGTTTTAGTATTTGAACTGCAAGTTAATTTGGTAATTTTCCAGCTGTCATGTTACTTATAATATTTGTTTTTTTTTTGCATAGGAAAGACCTATAATATTACAAAGACGACTCCAAAACGCGAACCAGTTAATATGCCATCACAGCAGTTACCAAGCCAAGCAAAAAAAGACCCAATTTCCAACTGCATACACAGCGCAAAAATCCAAACCGTTGTTTCTGAAAACCGTCAGTTGCAGACTCAAAATAAAATCTCAACTAACACAACAGCAACTATTTTCCACACCAAAACCCAACAATTAAGAGAGATACCAGAACTAGAAGACCAGCAAAATATTATCACTTAAATCGTGCTTGTAGAAAATTATATTAAAATTTGTTGGGAAACAAAGGGAGGTTAAATTCCCCCGAGGACCGTAAACCGTCCCCGTTTCCGTCAACCACGGAAGTGATATAAAAACCTGAGAAAATGCAATTTACGTGCAAAATGGATGAGCGGTTGCACGGTGGACCCTAAAATTGTCCTTTTATAAACAGGAGCGCGTTTAATGGCAGATGCGTAGAAGTTGTCTGTCTAAAATTGGATGAAAGGAATGTTATTAAAATGTTTTAGTTTAGAGGAAGCTTGACTGGTAGAAAATGCCTTTGCCATTAAGTCCACCTCTGTACATTTCCGTGCGTGAAGTATTAAATAAATAAATAAGTAAGCTGTGGGTCTGGGTTCTATTAAGTTTTACTATTAAGTTTGTGGGAAATTGAAAACTTACATTTATTTTGAGGACATAAGTAAACACAGCTAACTTACATTTAGATTAAAATATTTCTGATTCAATTGGTCTACTATGGATAAAAGCTTCTTACATTGTCTACCACTGTCTGTGACCAAAGCTAATAGTCACTGTTCTAATTTAATTAGTACAGACAGCTACTTAATTTGTTACTGAAAAAGCCAGAATTAAGTGACAGACAGGCCTATATAATAATAGCGCTCAATTCGGACACCAGGACCAAAAACCACAACATTTTAGTCCCCAAAGCCTCACCTAAAACTCAACGCTATCAAGCTCAGTTAAACTAGTCCCATTACGTCACAGGTTAGACTTTATCATTAAAAGTGCTGGCCAAGTGTTCGGAGCTGCAGTTTTATAACGATCGCCAAGTTTTGCCAGTCTTGTTAGAGGACGCGACGTAATATTGTACGTCATACTTTTTCCGTTTTGTTTTTGTTTATGGGTATTTATGAGTAGAATAATTTTAGAGAAAGAAAGTTTACTTTGAGATTTTCTAGTTAAATGTTACGCTTATATATTAACTGACCCTACGTTGGTTTGGATTACAACAGTCTAAGGTAAATAAACGTATTTAATACTTTAGGCGTTATCTATCAAATAATTTTATGTGATTCGGATGTAACATAATTATCTATACAACGTGTAACGGAAAGGGTATTTACATACCAAGGGCACGGCTTCTTTGGATGATATCAAACGATATTGGAAGGTTTTTTAATTCAATCTCTGCATGTCAGGACGATATGAGAATTTTTAATACATTGATACCAGAAACCGAACTTTTCAAATTGAAATAATTACATCACTCGGAAGAGATTTTTCGTGATATTGGCAAGTAACGTGGAAAGTTATTAATTAAACCCACGTAGTGCGCTGACACGTTTGTTATGATTTGAATTTAAGAAACATGAAACCGAAAATTTGGTATCAATTCTTAGAGTATTTTATTTTGAGCTGAAACTATGGTTTCTGTTACATCTTGTATAAATACTACGTGAAGAAAAAAGTTGTATCCCTTTTTACGAAAACTACGCGGACGAAAGAATATGAAATGTGGCACAGTTGAAGTTTATATGGAGTTATCAACATCATCTGCCTAACATTTTCCCAACTGTGTTGGGGTCAGCTTCCAGTCTAACCTGATGCAGCTAAATACCAGTATTTTACACGGAGCGACTGCCTATCTAACCTCCACAACCCAGTTACTGGGTTCCAATTCCAACCAATAGGCGACCACTAGTTTCATTAATTTTATAAATTAGATATTATTTTAAAGACAACCACTCAAGTAAACTTTTGTTTCGTCCTTGACAATGATAGACAATTTGTAACAGGTAATAAATTAGGTCCTCAAGAAACAGATAAGAACGTAGCTTACCGTGCAGAACTCCCTGATTGACAAGATAGTTACAGATAAAATAATTACGTATGTAATTATAGTAAGGTAGTCAAAATAAAATTCTTACTCTAATAAATATAATTTTACTCTCTATCAAATTTGTCAATACGTACTCTTTAGGTATCTTTTACAATACTTTACACAACGAACTATTTACACTAGGTAGTAAATTAAATGAATACCTTTAGCTGACTAACTATACAAATAAATACAAAAACAAAAGTACACTAAGGCGTCGAAGTACTCGTCCGCACTGCTTTTTTCCAGAAACGTGCCCAGAAGCTTGGCGGGCATTGCAACGTTAAAAAAAAAAGTTAATTAAAGTTAAAGTGTATTTTTAAATTAAATCAAGCGACGTTTTTTTTTTCCTAGATGCTCCAGTTTGTGCTGAAAGGAGAGATGGAGAACTCTTCGGTGCACTAAAACAAGAGACAGTCTCGCTACACTGTTCCGTGGACGCCAACCCAGCTCTAGTCTCCTTCCACTGGACCTTCAACAACTCAGGAGAACAAACGGAATTGCCTCCTAAGTAAGTTCTGATCACTCACTTTATAATAGCTCATGGTCAGAGATCGGATATTCGGATGCATATTCACCTAAAGTTGAGATGTTGGCTAACATGGAATGCGCTTTTGTATCGAAAAAGTCTTAATTTAGGTAAGTAATTTGTTTATTTTTTGTTTTAACTAATACAAACCACCCCTCCTCCAGTAATTACATATATTTGTATCGGGTTAAACATTCATTTTAAATTAATACACATCTGAATAGTTAAGCAATCCAAGAATTGCGGAGTTTTTAATAAATATTAGGTCTTTACCTATGAAATTGCCGTTTTGCAGTACTGGCCATTTCAAATCAAAATAATTTTTGTTTGGGTAAGAATTCTAATTTCAAATTAATTTTATTTTAAAAACATGGATTTTTTTTTCCAAAAGTAGTCATTTGTTTATTGATTAGTGTTACATTTTCATCGCATTTCAATCTTTTTCGTCATCATGGATACGTTAAAAATTCGAGTAATTATGGAATATGAGTACCGTCGTGGCAGCAACGCGGCACAAGCGGCACGCAACCTCAACGACGTTTACGGAGCTAACACTACAAACCAACGCACCACCTGTTATTGGTTTGCTCGCTTCCGTTCTGGAAATTTCGACCTGAAAAATGAACCTCGCGGTCGTCCGAAGACTTTGGTCGACAATGACGAATTAAAGGCGATTGTGGAAGCTGATGATACACAATCTACGGCTGAATTAGCAGCAGCTTTCGACGTTAGCGTCAAAACAATATTGGTCCATTTGCGTCAAATTGGCAAGGTAAAAAAGCTTGACAAATGGGTGCCCCACGAACTCAATGATCGTCAGCGCGAAGTACGCGTCGAGACGTGCCTTGCACTGCTCAACAGACACACAAATGAAGGAATTTTGAACCGCATTGTTACCTGCGATGAAAAATGGATTCTGTTTGATAACCGCAAGCGCTCAGCAAGTTGGTTGGATCCTGGTTCAGCACCTAAACAATGCCCTAAACGAAAACTTACCCCTAGAAAAGTGATGGTCACTGTTTGGTGGTCTAGCGCCGGTGTGATTCATCACAGCTTCTTACCAAACGGGGTGAGCATTACTGCAGATGTGTACTGTGAAGAACTGAACACAATGATGGAGAAGCTGGCACATCTCTAACCAGCATTGGTCAATCGCTCGTCTCCGCTGCTCCTGCACGACAACGCGCGACCTCATACTGCACAGCAGACGGTCTCCAAGTTGCAAGAACTGGGGTTGGAAGCTCTCCGTCATCCGCCCTACTCACCAGACCTTGCGCCTACAGACTACTACTTTTTCCAGAATTTGGATAACTTCTTGGCGGGATAAAAGTTCAATACCCGAGAGGCAGTACAAAATGCCTTTGAAGAATTTGTTGCCTCCCGTCCAGCTGATTTCTTTAAGAAGGGCATCAATAAACTGCCACTGCGATGGCAAAGATGCATTGATTGCATGGGTGATTACTTCGATTAATACAAATAAAAAATACATGAAAATATTCGTTTAAATTTTTTCATACAAAACGGCAATTTCATAGGTAAAGACCTATTATTACAAATAATTCATAAAGCCGCTTCCATACTTTCATAGATAAAAAAATATCTTTAGGTAAATATGCATCCGAATATCCGATCTCTGCTCACGGTAGATACTCTCACCTGATGGTTTACCCTAGTACTAAGTGACAGCTAAATGAAAGCCACATTAAAAGCGCACTGTTGGATTTCAGATGTCAGTCTTTATTTTAGCCTTTAATTTAGCTGTCACGATGTAGGAGAGCAGTGGTGGTCCAGAACCGGCCCCGAGTTACGAGTTGTACGTCAACGGCTTAAAACCAGTCAGGCGCGTAACTGTGTGATATATTTAATCACCACTGCTCTCAAAATGGTGAAGGAAAACATTGTGAGGAAACCGGCATGTCCTAGAACCAAAAATTTGAAGACATGTGACATCTACCAACCCGCACTGGGCCTGCGGCCTCTCGAAATGAGGAAGCCTGAGTCCTAGCAGTTGAAACATTATAGGCTGATTTTGATATTCACTCGAGACTTAATCATAGGCTCACAAGTTTTATAAAGAGACTACTGATATAAGTAGACTCTTGTTTCCGCCACCTTGCAAACAGCCTTCACAACACTTAAGATCGTCTGGCGTACTCTGGGAAGCCTCAAGCTCTAGTCACAGACATTTTGCAAATAGTTCAGATCATTACATCATTTTAAACTAAACTAGACCAGCAAAGGGTACCTATCAATAAACTATTGTAGGTACAATATTGTTTGATACTAAACTTCAAACTGCCATTGTTCCCCATCTTCGCCCTTTCATCTCCCATATTTAATATCTCATTGAAAATACACAGTGTTGCCCTAGATATTGCTCCGAAACCCGTAAACAATGAACAGTAGTTAGATACTGTACTGTAGGTACTAATTTTAGACTTTAATAACGTGTTGTACTTGACTAGTGTTTATTGTGGAATATATACAATCTGATATGAAAGTGCTTTATCGAACAGAATTTTAATGCATTACATACAAAACTGGGTTAATAAAAAATCGGGTCGTTATATTTTCAAACAGTGTTCTTTTTTCAGCAGAAGGATTAACGATGAATGATTTTAAATCTCCTGAAGTTTTACGTACTGCACCCTAATCGCGTAAAACGCTATCAATCATCAATCTGAATCATTCTGAAGGTTTATTTGCTAATCCATGCTTCATAATGTTCGAACAGTTTGTCTGCGCAACAACGTAAATAACGCAATTAATGTTGTAGAACTGACAAAATGAAAGCCATTTCTACTGTTCACTTTACGCAATTACCCCGCGTAACCAAGAATAAGATCTTAAAATCATAAATCTCCGTTTTTGGGCACAGAATACAAATATACAAACATAACATTATGCCCTTTTTCTCCGAAGGGTTGGGCAGAGTGTACCTCTAGTATACTCACGTTTCGTTTAGCTTTTGCGTAACGTGTAAAAATCCACGTTATTTCTAATTATTGTTTGATATCTTTTAGACACTCTGTCGTGGAAGCCAGTTCTTTCAAACTATAACACATTATTGGTGCAAATTACCTTTTTGTCTCATTTAAAATAATTTCTTCTTTGTTCAGATTATACAGCAGTCACGGCCACACTTCGACCCTCAACTACACTCCGACCACTGACATGGAGTATGGAACCTTGGCCTGTTATGGAGAAAATGCTGTGGGGCAGCAGAAAGTACCGTGCCTGTTCCAGCTAGTCGCTGCTGGTAAGTGATTTCTTGGTTCGTTGTCTAAGCATCGTCATCGTCTGCCTGGTCTATTCCCACCTGTATTGGGTTCGGCTTCTAGTCTAACCAGATGCAGCGGAATACCAGTATTTTACATGGAGCGACTGCCTACCAGACCTCCACAACCCAGTTACTGAGTAATACGGTACCCTTTGGTAAGACTGGTTGTTAGACTTTCGGGCTTCTGACGACCGTAACGGCTGTCAAAGATCCACGAATGACAGGCTAAGCCGGGACCAATGACTTAACGTGCTGGCAGGTTTTTTTTATTTTGATGTGGCTGTGTTTCTCACTATTGTATATTACTTCTGCGACAATCAATTGAGCGTTAATATGCAAAGTTCTATTTAAAAATGGTCAAGATATTCATTGGCCGACTGTTTAAGTTCTTATAATGGACCTAAAATAGACTTTAGTTTAGGCCTTGAAATAATAACCCGTTTTAGTTCTACAACTAAGCTATTGATTTACAAAGTAATTTTCAATGATTATTTCCATCGTTAGTCTAGATTACTTATGGATAGCCTAATAGTTATATTGAAGTTGAAGTGTAGTTGGGTATTCCATTAACTTGATGCTTAACTTACGTATTATTTCAGACAAAGTTTAAATAGGGTATTTTATTATTATTTATGTAAGAAATCAACCACCAGGCCTTAGCTTGGTGGTTGATTTCAAATAACAGGACTGTATAAAAACAGGGCTCAATTTAAAAGAAACTAACAGTACGATAATATATTTGTCAAAACATAACTTACGATCGCGATTTCACGCTAGTGTTCAATAAAGCAATGTACTATGAAAACAACTTACAAAATCATCAAAATTGTCGAATTACAACCTGTTACCACCCCTTTTATTAAATATACCCTCGGTTCATAAAAAAGCAGTAGTGACCCAGTGGTAACGGCCGCGACTTTCGAATTGTAGGTCGTATCTTCGAACCCAGACAGGCCCTTTACTTTGTGTAAACTATTACATCACTACTGCTATTAAAACGGTGAAGGAAAACATCGTGTCGAAACCGGCATCCAGGTGTGCGGGTTGTTCGAAAGAGATACCGTCGCCCTTAGCACGCAGGCAACTGAAGTAACACGGGTGGGTTTTAGTCAATAAAAGCCTGTCACGCCCTCCTGCTCCACACACAGCGGGAGAAGTTATAAGATGAATTTGCAGCCTCAAAAAAACAAAAAAAAAAAACGAAACCAGCATGTCCTAGAACCATTAATTCGAAGAAATGTGTCATTCACTCTTACAGAGAGGAGGCCTGTGTCCCAGCAGTGGGAACATTATGGGCTAATTATGATGATGATGTTGGTTTATGACATTTTCAAATATTTTACAACTAGCTTTTGCCAGCAGCTTCGCCCGCGAGGAACTTATATCCCCTATTTAACTCCTTTAGGGGTTGAATTTAAAAAAATCGTTCCTTGTCTAAATTATAAAGGGAACCTCTGTGCGAAATTTCAGCTTTCTAGGTCCAAGGGTTTAGGCTGGGCGTTGATGAGTCAGTCAGTCAGTCAGAACTTTTCTTTTTATTTATATAGATATAATGTCTAACGTCTTTACACTGCAACGTGCACAACGTCATCTTCTCACTCCCTCTCACTCAGTGTGAGTACACTGTGCTATCATTCCCATATTTTATATGTTTATAAATACAATTTTCTTCCCCCAGGTCGTCCATTTCACCTGCAGAACTGCTCGGTAGCCAACCAAAGCATCGACTCGCTGAACGTGGAGTGCGTTGAGAACTTCGACGGTGGACTGCCACAGACCTTCCTCATGGAATTGTTAGAACTGCCCTCACTTATTGTAAGTGTTATCTTCATTATATAAGGCTGCTTAGGATTTTTATGTTGACCTAACTTTTGACTTCAGCATCTTCGAAAACCTTGAAATTAATCTCTCTCCCTCTCAAAAAGCCGCATTTATCGCTTTTCGTTACGAGACCATTTGCACACCACAGGTAATGGTAGAATGTAAATGGGCTACCTTTATAATAACATCATACTACTTTGTACACCTACATTTTGGCAAATAAATGACTTACTTACTTACTATTTTTTACAAGTTTACTTCTACCACAAGCTGCGTCAAAGAAGGTTATCATTGTTTTCTGTTGAAGATGAAATTGTGATTCCAAAATTTAGATTAACTAAAACTAGCAAGTCATTTCTAATAAACAGTATCCGCTTCTATAACAAGTTGCCAAAGTCGGTTACAGAACTTAGCGATGGAAAGTTTAAAACTCACATCAAACGTGTCCTTATCAAAAAAGCATATTATAAGATAAAAGACTACGTTGAAGACAGGGAAGTTTGGCATTAATTCCTTCTGCACATGTGGCTTCCCTGGTACCTCATTAACAGCAAAACCGTGTGAAAGTCTATTAACTGCTCCCAAATTGCAATGTTAATTTTTATTCTTTTTATTATTATATGTCTGACATATTCTCGTCATTATTTGACATTATACATCAATTTTACTACCTACTATTTATTTTCAGTGATTGTCATCGAAATCATGTCACTTGGTTCAAATAGATTAATTTTATATAGGTAGATTCTTTCACATATTGTGAATGAGAGAACATTATAGGCCTTAGAGACTAGATTTGTAGACGTTTTTCTATTCTGTATTTTCATTCCTCTAAGTACCTGGTACTTATTGACTGGCCTGCACTGTCCTCCCATACCTATTATCACTGTAATTTGAAAACATTGTAAAAGCCAATTATTTTTAAAAGAGTAACCGTGGAGTTTCTTCCCGGCTCTTCTCCATAGGAAACGACAAATTGGAACCGTGCATCTAGCTTCTGACGTTTCATAAGTGCCCATGCAGGCTTATGTGAAATAAAATATTTTGATTTTGATTTTGTTTTTTTTTTTTTTAATAGTTTAATGTTTTATGGTTATGCCAATAAACTCATTTTTCTTTCTATTTCGGTTTTTTCAAGACATTTATTAATACGTATTATTTTTCAATCAATAATTTAATTTTGAATATTTATTACCTACATCCTGTTGATAAAAAACATTGTCAAAAGTATTTTTTTATCTATACAGGGTGCAGGGACTTTGACGCGCAAACTATGTCATCCATGTAATTAATCAACTTTTCCAGCATATCAATTTTTCACCCTGTATTTTATAATTTATACCTGAAGTTTTGAGTTTTGTAACAAAACCATTTTCCCCAGGTCCGCTACAACGTATCCACGAACCGAACCCCTCCTTACTTCGAGATCCGAGGACTTCCACCTGGAGTCAGCTACCGGATCGATTTGTATGCTGTCAACGCGAAGGGAAGGAGTGACGTGTCCACGATAGAAACAGTCACGTTGAAGGGCCAGGCTAAGTTTACTGGTAAGTTGCAACATTCTATGTTACATAACATTATGGTAAACTGGCTTTATGATAAACGAAAAAGTTTTGCACGAATTTACTCGGCCGAAACGGACGTTTCGACACTTTTAAGTAATCTACTATTTTGAATTTTATGCAATAAAGTAATTGAATCAAACGCAGATATTATATAATTCCGTGTAATTGATAGGTACGAAATCTTAACAAAATCAACGAAAAAAGTGACAGAAAGCGGCGTGCGGTATGCGTGGGTCTCGAATTTGTACTAGCATGTTCTACTATTCGACCTCCGATCGTGCGTCCGCGCGCTCCTTCCTGACTCACACATATATATTGTCAGACTGTAAACAAAAGCTACACGTAGGCACATCGCGTCACTTACAGTAATGACATTCGTTCGATTTTTTCGTAAAAAACCCAATTTTCAGGAAGGCTAAATGTTTTTAGTCATCTTTGCATTCCAATCTGATGTTACCCTTTGTGATTGTTTGACAATACTGCGAATATCTAATAATACCATATCAGTTATCATGTTTACATTGGCGTGTCTTTTTCGACAGTAAATGGTTACATCAAATACGCCTTGACGAAATATTCGAGGAATTATTGGTTTTAATAGTTTGTTCCATATTTATATGAGAACTTGTCACTCCAGATACAACATTGACAAAATATCACGTAAAGCAAACAAACACAGTCACGGTGACAGTAAACTTTATACTACCCACATATTCCCATGGATTTTAAACGCACACATAAGAATAAAACTCTTTATATCCAATCCTGGAACACAATACCCACTCGACTTGCTATTTCTTCGTTTAGAATCTGTTGGCATCGCCATTAAGTGCTTCCCCCAAATAAGCAGTTCTCACGCTCCAAAACGACGCCCACATAAAGTTCAACTTACTAAATAGATAAGAGTACAGAAGGTTAGATGAGAACTTAACTACCTTGTATGGAAGTTTTGCGGTGCAACCATGCACTATCTTCTAAATAATGGAGTTGGTAGCAAGAAAATATAGGTACATTAAATTGTCTGGCTTATTTCTGACTCAAAGGACAAAAAAGTAATTACAAGTTTCATTCCGATACTGCGTTCAAACAACCGTACAAATTATTCAAACATGTTGGTAGGTACCAAAAAAAATACTCGTAGATTGCTCGATCAGCACATACATCCAGCACTAAATACAAACAATTAAAACAGAAAAATAATTTATAAAAATTACTGGTATATAGCGCCTTGTATAGGTATAAATATAAATAACGAAAGAAGAAAAGAAAGAAAAAAATATTTATTTGTCACAGAAACACGTGCATATTATAAAAAGATATCATAACATTTTAAAAAACATGATAGCAACACAGATATTTTTACATAGGCTTATATAACATAAATAGTCGGCAGCTGCACGCCGTGACTGTGACAAGAAGGCTTCCACTCAGCATGATGCTTTGCTATGGGACCCACAGCACAGCCCTGATTTTCAGTGGTCATCCGAAAACAACGTACGTAAATCAAGCCAGGATTGTTACAAATTAGACTAAACAAGTAACCAAGTAAAATAATTTTAATGAACAGTACATCAAATTTAATATTACCCTACAACAAATGATATAAAAGTACTATAGAATAAAGTAATGAAATGCGTAGCTACCCAAAAACATAATAGGTAGGTACTGTGGGAGCTATGACTAGCTTCCAAGGTACCAGGGGCTAAGCTATCTATAAATAAAATACTTGATAACGTTTAACCGGTGAGATTCCACCTTTAATTCAAGAAATTAGAATATTACAGCAACGCATCTGTCATAGGAATGAATGTTGCCGGAACAAAACCTATGTAAAATTATTTGAAGTTGGAAAACTAAAACTTCCAGACTGTTCGAACATAGACACAGCCTGCGCGCGCGCTCATGGTACAATACTAATATTAAATAATAATAAATACATTCATACATTCCCCTTATTATAAACAAAAACGTAATTAACTAAGAAAACTTATAAAAACATAAAATGAGATTACTTACTTACTTTTTGGCCAGCTCTGAGATTATTAAGTAACGTGCTACTCGGTTCCGAAATCGTAAATGAAAAGTAGGTGAGGCGCGATTTCTCGAGCTTACGTTAAACTAGTTTTCCAAGTCTCATGTCAAATGGATTTTCTGTTCTTTCTCTACTGCGTTCTCGAACTCAAAAGTCTGAAATGGTTTACTTATTTGCGATCCAATTCGAACTCTTAAACCATTATAATGTATTTCTTTGTACCGAGTTAACAGATTTGATTACTTGCAAACAGTATTGGAAAATACCGTTCATAGAATTCAGTGGAATTTGAATAGTTGTAGTGGGTTTGGTCTAGTTTTTCCAAGGCGTGAGGGAGATTAAAAAAACAAAAACATGATTCCTTGCGAATGACGTTGGCTTGACTCAGGAGTCATGGACTGAGAAGTAAAAATCCCTACCAACAGTAGTTACGGTATCTAAGAAACCGTGGCCCTGGCACAGGCGACTGAAGGAACACGGGTGGGTTTTAGTCCGTAAAAGTCTGACACGCCCTCCCGTTCCGCCCAGATCGGGAGAAGTAATTTGGTAATTTCTCATCCAAAAAAAAAATGGTATCTAACAAACGGTATTTTTGTTTGGATTACAAAATCCTTTGAGTCACTTGGTAAACATACTAATCTCGCATGTATTCCGCGAAGGTTTACCTACACTTCTACTTAAAGGCTTCTTCAAACAGGCGCGACACGACACTTGTAGAATTTCCATGAAGTTTTCATAGAAATGGTTCTACCAGAGTCGCGTCACCCCTGTTTGCAGGGGCCTTAATTGACTTAATACCTTATCATGACATTATGCAAACAGTATACAGAAATTTCAGAAGAACATTGTTCCATAAAGCAACGAACGGATAAACGCTGTAATCACAATTTAAATTAAACTTTAACCTATGCTTCAATTTAATTCAAACAGTACGAAACGCCAATGCAATTTATTTGCTGCCAATAGAACGGTAAGGACCATAATAAAACCATAGCCGTGTACCAACGCTTAATTCCTAGATATCAAAGCTAAATGTGCCCTAACAACTTGGTCACGCTAACGTGAGCCGGGTTTATTTCCTATTTCCCGATAGCAAAATGAGTTAATAAACGGTTTGGTTGTTTATTCTGAGAAATGGGTAGAAGTTGTGGGGAAAAAGGACCAAAATTTGTAATGTTTGCACGGAGTTTTGACAAAGTGTCTGAGTACCATAGCATAAAGCAACAACAGCCTATAATGATCCCACTTCTAGGTGAAGTGGGCCGTAATACCACACGTGGGCCCACTGCGGATGGGTAGATGCCACATGTCTTCGAGTTTTTGGTTACATGCCGGCTACCTCACGATGTTTTCCTTCACCGTTTTGAGAGTGGGGGTGATGAAATTATTTACACAAAATAAAACGCCTGTTTGGTATCGAACCCACGACCTCACCACGACACCTCGTAAGCCGCGGCCGTTACCACTGAGGTACCACGGTTCTGACTGCTACCAATTTGATTGTATTATTTTTCATTAGAAATAAAAAAACAAAACAAAATAATGCACACACATGTTGTTTGTGTAAAATAAATTATCAATCAGAATAGATTAGAATATAATAAAAAGAAAATACAATTCAAATAATGAGAGTAGGCTCTACCAAAATCCTACTAATTTTATAAATGAGAATGTTTTTTTTTTTCGATGATTGTTCCTCAATCACACAAAAACGTCTAAATGAATGGATGAAATTTGGCACACATATAGTTTATAACCTGATTAACACATATGATATATTATATCCCGGTAGTACGACGTACTAATTGGATAATTGTCGACCTCCACGCGAGTGAAGCCGCCGGCAAAAGTTAGCTAAAATCATAGTTCTCAAAATTACGCTCATGAACCATGTCGTTTTTTTTAACCGACTTCAAAAAGGAGGAGGTTATCAATTCGTCGGGACCTTTTTTTTTTTTTTTTTTTTTTTTTTTTTTTATTTTTTTTTATGTATGTTCCCCGATTACTCGAAGATGGCTGGACCGATTTGGATTTTGTTTTTTTTGTTTGAAAGGGTATACTTCCCAGATGGTCCCATGATCATCAAGTCAGGATCTGATGATGGAATCCTGGAGAAATAGAGAGAACTCTTCAAATTTTATAGGCACACGAAGCGATTTAGGTATTTTTTGGAAGAGTACTTTCTCGTAGTGGTCTCATTTCAATTTGGTGAAGATCTGATGAAGAACTTTGGAGATAGGCAACGGAACTCCTCAATAAATGATAGCAAATGGACTGGGATTGCTGAAATCTCATCTCTGTCTATTGCTTACACCAGTTCATAACATAACATCACGCCGGTATGCTGTGAAGGGGTAAGCACATGTGAACCACTAAAAAGTGAAAAATAAAAACTTTTTCCAAAAAAAAACAACCGACTTCCAAAAAAACACTACAAAGTGAAAAATAACTTTAATTTCGGAAGGCGGTGACAAAAAATTCAAATACAGCTCCAAAGACACCGACTTCCGAAATTAAAGTTATTTTTCACTTTGTAGTGTTTTTTTGGAAGTCGGTTGTTTTTTTTTGGAAAAAGTTTTTTATGAGGACCACGTTCACGTGGTGGCCAATTAAAATATGCGTCCATAATCACACACCCAGTTTATAAAATCATACAACAAACCTACTTTATGCACAGACCACTGTTCATACCCATTTCGGTGTTGCCATACACAGGGAGAAACGACCGCAAATTTTAATAAGTACTGGTTGCGTTACACGGGTCAATAAAGCACCTAATTTGAAACTAGGTTCGCTATAACTGCCTTTCTGTTTGCTGTTATTAAGGTGTACATTAGACTGGGCTCATTTTAGTTCACAGCCTAAGTTAGCGTTTATGTTGAGACTATATACAAATAACTCACGCTTTTTTCCAATGTAGTTATGTAGAAAGTTGAAACTAATGTGAACTTTATCTGCTTTAGGACTATAAACTGACTAGAAGTTAAGACATGTGATACCGAAATAAACAATAGGCTATTACCCATATTTATTATATTAATGCCAGCGAAAGTCCCATTAAAATCGGTCCAGCCATTTCACAGATTAGCCGGAACAAATAGATAGAAAAACATTTTCTTAATTGCTTATTTGTTTTATGTACAGTGGGCTGCATCAATTGGGTACCCCTGTTGAATTACATTTTTAATACAACTGGGTTACCCAATTGATGCAGCCCACCGTACATTTATATGCATTTAGTCAAAGTTGTTATTTTGAAATTACAAACAGACTTCCACATGAAACACACACAACACACATACACATTCATACATCCATAAACACACATACATCCATACACTACCATATGAAAGTCGTTATACAAAAATAAATTCCAAATATTGTTTTTTTTTATGGACTGAAATGAGTGGGTAAATCATGTGAATTTGAAGAATTAATATTGGCATGACTCAAAACGTAGACACACTCAATTTAGCACAACGCAAAAGCCGTAACAAGAGCTAGAATTAGCCAATTTTTTCGAACTTATAACTTGAAGAAACAACGAAGGGAACCTTTCTTTTTATAGTTTTCATTACAAGTTTTTCTTTGAGTTGAGTTATGAATAGATACTTAGTTGTTCTTTAGTTATTCTGTCTTCTTAGCATTTTTGCCTTTGATTCGGAAGAGAAACTGTTTTTATTTTAATTAATACTTTTTCCTTGTTTTTTTTTTTTTTAATTGCAGCTGCGTGTGAAGTATTTACTCAGCTTTCCAAAGATCTCTATATTATTTTGTCAATGGTTTAAAGATGGTCACAAAATTAACCTGCTTAGGTTTATTGTAACACTGGAGACCCCTCTATGATCTCCCTAGGAATATGCCCTAACAGGCGTTGCACAGAGCGTGGTCAAAAGGCCAAAAGTCTGACTACCCTATTACAACAGTATTACCCAGTAACTGGATTGTGGAGGTCAGAGCAGTCGCTCCATATAAAATACTGGTATTCAGGAAGCCGATTCGGCTCGGAGCTGAAAGGTTAAGTAGATTGATGGAGGCATGGCATAGTGAGGGTTCTGGATCGGTCTTTTGAGAGGCAGCGGTGAGGTAACAATCCTACACTCCCGGGTCTTAACCCCAAAGCCTGGGACCGGGTGTCTTTAAATGATCCCCACAAAACAAAAAAAAAACAAAGGTTATTGTCTCACAGTGATAAATGTATATTTATGTGTGTGCATATGTGTTCGTGTGCGTATGTGTGTGTGTAGTTTAATACCATTGATTGTAAACCTAAGCAATCAAATTGCTCCACTGTGTAAAAAATGAAACATTGCTTTTTTAATACAGCATTAATAAAACCTTATAAATATTTGTTCGCAGTAAAATTTATAGTTGCTTTAGCGCCTACCTCAAGGGATTAGCATATCGCGTCGTAACACTCACATTTCTATTTAAAATGGCGTGCTTATAGTATTTATATTAACTTTTAAAACACCAGTATTTGTCACATTTCACCGTTTTTGAAATGATTAAAAGTTAGCTTGTTATAAATTTTAGAATTTAATTTAGATTTTGGAATTCTCTTGTGGTTTAAATTTAAAACTCGTAAAAACGATTGTTAGTTACTAATATACCATACCTGTATGCTTGCTTTGTAAGTTATTTTTCCAGTGGAAAGACTGTTGCTTTAAGAATTACACTAGCTTTGAAAGCTTTCTAAAAGACTTATTTTGAGATCTCAGTTGGTTCTTCATTTGCTTTTTTTTGGAAGCCAAGATTGAGCTTAAACATCTTTTAAAACTAAAGTAGGTATGACATAACGCTTTGCGGAAAAAGGTGTTGACACAATATTTAACCTTTTATTAGCTGAAATACTCAAGGTTTCACTCCATCAGGGAAGAGCAATGGGTTATGGTCTACATAATGTAGCATAATCAGTCTATAAATTTTGTCACCGCTTGGATACGAGGCTCTTCTGAGAGCAAGTGAACCGCGTGGGATGTCACTTGTCTTTGTATTTTTGACTCCAATATATCGGTTTCCTCACAATGTTTTCCTTCACCGTTTGAGAGCAGTGGTGATGAAATTAAAAACACAGAGTTAAGTGCCTACCTGGGTTCGAACTCACGACAACTCATAAGTCGAGCCGATACCGCTGCTCTAACACCCTATGTATTAAACCCTAATTATCTCCTTTTTTGTCACCAGGTGAAGGCAGTGCTCTCGGCATGTCTCCAGTACTAGCGTCCATAGCAGCCATGTCAGCTCTTCTAGCTACTGCAGTGTGCGGTGTGCTTGCGGTCTTGTACAAGCGGCACGCGGCAAGACATCGACAATTACCGGCTAAGCATGCACCATTGAGGTAAGTTCTAATGTCCCAGTGCCATCACAAGGTTAAGCTACGCTTGTCAAGATCGGTCCGTGGATGGGTGAAATATCCATTACATATCGAGACCTAGCGTGCTTCGGAAGATACGTTAAGGCGTTTGTTCCGGTTGTAGATTTTTGTCAATTGTTACTGCCATCAGAAGCCAAGCCAGTACTGTATTACCCAATATCTGGGTTGTGAAGGTCGAACCACATAACAATAATATTGGGGTCATATTTTTATGTTGTTCGGAAAAAGCTAGCCAGATGATGGTAGCCTAGCCTAATTAACACAGGACTGCGTCGATTGTTTAAATTTATTCATTGGTTACTTCCTCTTTATATTTTATGGTATTTTCTAGCGTACCCTAATTAGTATGCAAACTTTCGTACTAAAGTTTCGTCAAAAGCACGGTGATCAATATTCTGTCCAGATGTAATGAGTTCTACTGTTAATTATGATTTAATGTTTAGCGCTTGACAATCACTACTTATGCGTTCTTACAAAATACCGTTTCAACGGCATCTCAGTTTTAAAAGGATACATGTATATATTTTTCGTCTTCCTAAACTTTCTCTAAAAGGTATATTTTGCAAAACCAAATAAAGTATTCAAAGTGTGTATAAATTGTTTTATCTCAGTTTCAGACGTAGTTTTAAGACGACTACCTCAGTTTTACGATGAGTCGTTATGATGATGAGTATTCTATTTCCCAGTAACTGCAATAAGCACTAACAGTACCTACCTATGATGCAGTCAAAGCTTTAATCCACCGGCTTCATTCCGTCTCCTAGGACCAGTAAAGTTAGATCGATTTCAAGTTCTCGGTTTTGAATCAGTCTAGTTCAGGCTTGTAATTTGACTTCTGAACTAGTGGTGGTACTAGCCACTTCATCCAACAAAAGGTATATAGGAGTAATTGCGTTGTATGCAATATGATAGTGATGGAATGCATTTTAGTCTTTAAAATGAAAATAAGGATTGAAAGTTGGATATAGAATCAAAATGATTTAAGAATTGTTCTGATTTCGATGTTTCTATGAAGTTTCTAGAAGGTCTGTAACGTTTGTTAATTATTATATTTATTATTTATCGTTTTTCAGTGGTGAAGCTACAATTTTTACTAGAGGGAAGCCGAAGAAAAAATTGTTCAGTTCTCATAAACTATAGATAACATCAAAGTTCAGTAATTCCTTTACTTTTTCTAAATTTAACAGCAACTATGGTCGGAATTCTTGGTTTAGACATAAAAAAATGGCATTTTTGTAATGTTTTGTAATCTTATATGATGTTTTAAGCTAGTATGAAATATCTGTAATGTGATTTTGATACACACACATGTGTAACATATTGTTTGGCAATTAATAGTAGACACTAAGAAGAGTGTTTCTTCCAAAGGGAAGCCTATAGGAATCGGGTTGTATGAAGGCTGCGCTCCTGTCGTTTTTCATTGTACTTACTTCCTATTGAATGCCTTTTTTTATGAAATAGCCATACAATGGGGTTATAAGAACTTAGAACGTAGTATTGACGATTTCAATTACTGTAATTCTGTAAATACACACGAGTTATGGTCCTGAATCATATTTTAATCAACATAAAACCTGACACTGACTTGCAAATTGAACAAAAAAACGAAAGAAAACCTATCTTTAGCTTTGATACATAATATTTGAAGTGTGAGTACCTACACAGAGATCATCTCTGAGTCTGCCAACCCTACAAAGAAAGATCATGGTGCTTATATGACGTAAAATTTGACTAATAGCAAGCTACTTATGAAGTTTTCTTGAACTTTAATAGAGAGTGCTTGAAAACTAACGGCACGCAACACGCCATGGGTTCATGGCTCAAATTGGTGTAAAACATGTCAGAAAACTGAAATGTGTATTGTAAAACTTTGAAGTTAATCACGCTGAAGTATTTTATTTCTGATTACTTAACTTTATATAATAACTTATAGTAATTTAGTATATTTTTGGTACGGGTTCGGAACAAAGACAGATACACTCGTAAGTTCCGAAAAATAACATAGTTTAAGATTAAGGATTACCCAGTTTTCCTACGTGTTCTAATTAATAAAAAATAATAAAATTAAAATAAATAATTGTCTTTTACATCTTGACAACTGCGTTAGTTCGGGTTATTTATAGGGACACCAATTGCAAAACAATAGAAATCTGGCTACCATTTTAACAATACAGCATGGCTAAAACCATGGTGGGTGTACCATTATCACATAATTTACACCCACATTCAACCCACCATTGTCCGTTCAATTCAATAGAGCATTGCGGCTAATTACCGGTAATTAGACATGACCAATAATTACATGGGTGACCATTTACGCATTCAAGACAAGTTCCGTGGAACAGATTTGTAGGGCATAGAATAATAAAACCGTATAGAACAGACACACAGTACAGTACGCGTCACGAATCCTTGTCAATGAAGTTAGCTGCAGACTGCCTGCTAAACCTTTCTGAAAGTAGGTACATTTAAAAGAGTAACCGTGGAGTTTCATGCCAGTTCTTCCCCATAGAAAACGACTATTTGGAATCGTGCACCTAGCTTCTAACACTTCATAACTGCCCAAGCTTAAGTAAAAATAAAATATTATAATTATGAATTTGATATGTATAATTGGACTCTTATTTGTATTCAGCAACTTGACAGTTCAAAGAAAATCAGCAACTTGACAGTTCAAAGAAAAATAATGTTACCATACTAAAACGAATAGTGTTGGGGTAGTGCACGATTTTGCGTAAAGAACGAATGATATATTTTTTTAAAATTTTAATTTCGTTATACAACTTTAAAAATTCGTTTGTAACATGTGGAATATAAATAAGAATATATAACAAATTTTACTATTTTTAATAGTGCATATCATGTTTTTAAGACAAGTTATATTATTTTTTTGTGTGTATGTACCTTATTTTAAGTTTACTCAATTTAATTCATTCTTACACCACCTCACTATCTTTTTTTTTGTCATAATCTGGTAACCCTTTAACTATCAAGTTACTGAATACGATTATGAGTCCAAGTATAGATTACGTTAGCCAATTAACGCAACAAAACTCATTGATCAGTTTTTAATAAAATCATGGACGTTCTTCAAGACTAACACCGTTTTCACCAATATTTTTGGGATTCTTTTCTATAGGCTTTTCAATTGCGTTCGAGTAGGTATTTTCGCTTCTTTCATTTTATCTTATGGTACCGATCATTACGTGGCTTTGTTGTTAGATCAAATAACTAATTGAAAGGATAGATTCAGATTCCTCAGCATCCCCTTGTATTTCACTCACTTCTCACTCCAGTATGTTTGTATTTAACTAATGAAACACAAGGAAGTAAATCGCAAAAAATCGAGGAGTTTGTCGGCCAGAACAAAGATGGCAGCTAGCTTATATTGGCGACAACTGCATAGCTCAAATATATAGCTTTTGAGATAGCTTAATCGCCTACTCAAAAGCCTATGTCCTGTGACTTGGAGCGGTCAATAATCTACCACGAGAGTTCAGTGCGGGATGGTCGACGTCACTTAGCATAGAATTGTTGGGTCTACAATATGTCAGTTTCGACACAACTACCAAGTACATACATGACAAATCGTAAATTGATTACCATTGGGCCACCAATCCACCACTGCTTTTGACTTAGGTTACTCCTAATATTAGGCCAAATTTCTTCGGTGAATATCTTATCAACTAATTCTTCTCTCCCCTAACAGTGAAGCAATGTACGTAGAACGTGCCCCCCACTGCCCGACCCCTGTGAAGCAAGAAGCGGAGTCACGAGCCAGCAGCACAGAACCTCGGGACCGGGGCGAGAGAGGAGAACGGGCGGCACGGGGGGCGTTACTGCACACAGCTGACCCTAGGGACGCTGATGATGCTGACCCGGATATCATACCCAGTTTGTATGGTAAGTTTTTCAACCGACTGCTGAGCATAGACTGTATTTTAACTAAATATAAGACTCTAAACAACTGTAAATCTAGCAAAACAAAGTAGAATGGGGCTAATAAAAGTTGTATACATTCGAATTGGCCCCCCTATATATGGATGTGTGGTTTTATGAATTACCGAATGTACAGTAGACAACAAAATTAGATATCAGTGGCGTTAGTGGTGAAAGATCCCTAAAACACTATTCCTTTTGGCTTCTCTTAATATAAACTTTGACCTTCGTCGCTGCTATAAGAACTTGTCAGGCTTTTGAAAGCTTTTTGTAAATCATGACATGAAATTCTCAAAACTTTGAAACTAACTTAATCGGTTGAAGGATACCGAACGAGATTCAATAGAAGTTTTATTGTTATTACGTCGTGGGTGTTTAGTATCCCGTAAAGTGTTAATATATGTCTTTTTTATACAGAACGAAGGCCAGTATCAAACGGCTATATGAGCCTGCAGCGTCCGCCATCTTCGGGGAAGATCACCAAGCTGAGCGGCGAGGACGTGCGCTCCGAGCCTGATGGGGGCGCCTATTACACAGATTATAGGAAAAAGGATTATAGGATACCTTTAACTAGTGTGAGTATGATATTATTTCGTCCTACGATCGTTACGGCACAGTTCGCCATGTCTTTGCAAATGGCATCATCTTCATGAAGAATTCTGGTAAATTCTAACACTTCATCTTTTACCACCACCACCACCACCACCAACAACTACCACAACACCACACAACAAACAACAACAACAACAACAACTTACCACTTTTTTATTATTACTATACTAGAAAACTAGAATAAACCCACACAGAAAAACCTACGGTTTTCAAAGGAAACTCATTTGCTTTAGCGGAAAATTGCAAAAGTGGAGATTCCCGCAGATATAACGAGTTTTTTATGCACTTTTCCAAGCAGTTTTTCACACATTCAAAGCTAATCTTTAAATATTTCCTTTATCACTTCTTACTTCTTCCTTAGTATTTTATTTGATTATTTTCACCAATAATTTCATATGTCATCATTAACACTTACCTTTTGTTCCAGTCTTACCATAGTTTAGGACGCGTGAACAAAGGCGTGAACGCGTGCAGCCCAAGTTCTGTAACTGGCGTGACGTCATCGCTGACGGCGCACCGACTGCGGCCTGAAGTCGTCACGACCTCGCATCGGGTGCAAGAGAGCTGTATATAGAGTCGTCGCGTAGTCGTACCCATCCTGTGTAAATAGCCTTTATACTAAGTATTGACGTAAGGATAATGAATCTGTGTAGAAGCGACACTTGTGTTGGTTGCAGTTATTGCCTACTTTTCTCGTTTGATATGAGACGTCATTTTGATGTGCCTCATACTCTAGGGTTTCGTGTTTGGCTATCAATTATTTCCTTTCAGCCCCACGCAGCAGGAAAACTAGTGATACTATAAGTGCAAAATTTTATTTCAAAATTCGACATTGCTCTGAAAAAAGCTGTATGAAGTAGAGTGCGACATTAATTATCTTTTTGTTGCGTATTAATTTTCGTAAAGAGAAAGGTTGCGATACAAATATATATACAAATATATATATATCTACTTAACTTCATTTTTCAATATTTTTTTATTTTAATTAACTTGCTTTAGAAAATTATATAGAGTTCGTCAAAGCGTGGGTGACATAAATTTGCCGTAAGAGGGAGATGGTGGAATAGATATTTATAGGTGACGTTTGACAACACAGAAAGCAGTCTCGCTTCTATACAATTTATTATTCTCATGGTATTGACTGTGTTCCTTTATAGTCTAATGAAAACGAGATTTTTGTAAAAGATTTATGAATTTTAATTGTATGTTTGTATGTGATACGCTTGGTATGCCGTCGGTCGGTTTTACTGTAAATAGTAGATAGTTGAGTAATAACGGTCTGTACAGTATTCGTCCCTTCCCTTATAGTTTGTGGATTCTAGAGTATTGAGAAATTTGTAGAAACGTAATTCTGATTTTGAAATTTTGTACCCCGATATTTAACTAAACTGATCAAAGTGAGGCACCACTTACAAAAGTATTTTAAGTTTTTAGTTTTATGAAACCATAAAACCATAAGTCCGTTATTCTTAGTGGAAAAAATACTGCTAATTTATTATTCAATTTAATTTACGATATCGTTTGTAGTGTTAGTTTTGTATCTAAAATTAACATTTTCTTTTACGTGGTGCAGAGTTTTTGATTAGCATTTGTTGACATCACGGTAGGCCCAGACGGAGATGGCGGGATGAGCTGCATTCCTTTAATAAAGATTGGTCCTTGGCAGCTCTAGACAGAGAGAGGTGGAAAGACAGTAGAGAGGACTTTGTCCAGCAGTGGGACATTTATGGCTACATAACGTAACATACTCAGCTCATAATGTTCCCACTGCTCGGACACAGGCCTCCCCTCTTCGTGAGGGGGATATTTATGGCTAACATTTTTTTTTTCACAAATACTGAAGATTTAATTAAACGGTAGTAGTTTTGGCAATTGTTTAGTCTGTTGATTTATAGATTTCACCCAAAATCTACTAGACATTAATTTTAGAAGTAGTCTCGTCTATACACATGAAAATTATTTGAGCCAAAGATTCTTAGAACTCTAAACAACTTGAAAATTATCAGAAACTTAAACAGAAAACATATTTGTACTACACTTTGATATTGTAACATGCCATTGTAAACCTTTTAACACTTTTAACGATCTCAAAGGCGATACATGACGTTTCTCATGACATTTTGAAAAGTAACACAAAAGTGACGTTTTTGAGACTAAAAGTTACAAATAGGAATATTGAGAGCAAACGTTTGTTAACAAACTGGAGTATGATTGATTCTGAGAAAGAGGTAGTTGGAATGGTTTGTTAGTTTTGTCGATCAATTGAAAGTTAAGGCGGTGTGGGCTAAAAAGGCAGCGGTGTTAATGTGACTAGAGCGATGCTTACTTATATGTTGAAGGCGGGATTGTCATGTAGAGCAGCAGCAGCATCAGTAATTTTGTTATATAGAGCAGCAGCAGCATCAGTAATTTTGTTATGTAGAGCAGCAGCAGCATCAGTAATTTTGTTATGTAGAGCAGCAGCAGCATCAGTAATTTTGTTATGTAGAGCAGCAGCAGCATCAGTAATTTTGTTATGTAGAGCAGCAGCAGCATCAGTAATTTTGTTATGTAGAGCAGCAGCAGCATCAGTAATTTTGTTATGTAGAGCAGCAGCAGCATCAGTAATTTTGTTATGTAGAGCAGCAGCAGCATCAGTAATTTTGTTATGTAGAGCAGCAGCAGCATCAGTAATTTTGTTATGTAGAGCAGCAGCAGCATCAGTAATTTTGTTATGTAGAGCAGCAGCAGCATCAGTAATTTTGTTATGTAGAGCAGCAGCAGCATCAGTAATTTTGTTATGTTTGTAACGGATGAGTAAAAAGTATTGGCGAAAGGTAACATAATTTCTAGTGAAAGTTATGTTATAATATTTACTCCTCGTATTTATTTCGTAAAAGTTACAAAGATACATGATGTTTGCCAATGTGCCGCTATTTCATTATTTTTCTCTTTTAATATTAATTATTGGCAGTTTTTCACAATGCAATTTTCTTGCCGGCTGTGGTATAAAATAATATGGAAGCAACAAATGACTTGTATCGGCTTAAGACTATTTTTAGGCAGTGAATTTTTTATGGTTATTTGGGTTAATGGTATGCCATTGGTAAATCGGGCTTTAATGTAACAACAAGATAGATTGTGTTGGAGCTTCACGCTAATCGCTCCGCTTCTTCACCCGCCATCTTGTGAGCCCCACTACACCGGCCACACGCAAAGCGTCGTAAAGCCGAACGACAACATTTATCCACAGTTAACGCACCAACAGTTGTTTAACTCAGTTAAGTCGCTGTAAATTGCTCACAACTGGTATAACATTGTCAGAATTATGTGCTTGAAGCTCGCACTTGACAAGATAACGAGTTGTCATACTGGTGATACTTGTTTCTGGTGCACCGTTGACATGTGGTTTGAATGCGTTTAAATGGGATTTGAAGTGTTAGGTGCTCGGTGGTTTAAGGTCAAGTTTCAATAGGATATGCGGTCTGTTTAGCTTTGATCGATAAAACTTAAGTTTACCTAATGCTGTTCATACGTAGCAACGAGATATATTTTTCGTATGGACTGTCCATTCGTACAAATAACATAAGAAAAGTCTGAAAGTGGCACTGGTAACTGATAAGTGGTGAAGAAATTGGTTATCGTGGTATGTGCATGTGATACGGAGGAATGAGGAAAACGTCGTGAGGAAAGTTTTGAGCATGAATGTCGATGGCTATAAGAGCAGGGGGAGAACAAAGAAACGATGGATGGACCTGTGTGAATGATGATATGCTGGGTAACAAGATGACGATTAATTGAGAAGTGTGGGAGAATAAGACATGTTGCGCCGTCCCCAAATAAATTGGGATAGGAAAGAAAGAAAAGGTATTTATTGAGGCTCGCACAGGAACATCACATACTAAAATAAACACACAATGGTACAAATAATTATAAAAAACAAATTTCTCAGAAGTAAAACATAATTAAAAAATAAATAAAACAGAAAGTCCTGCACGAGGCCAAAAGGCTCCTACCTCAGTATGATGCAACATTTAAAAAGTGTCGCAGCGCTGATATCCTGGTAGGGCGAGGGATGTGATGTCACGGGCAGTTACAGTATGTATAAATAATCAATACTATAGATAGATAAAATGTAATATGTTAGCGAATAAAACAAAATACCGAGCAGGTAACTGACGAGTGCATTGGTATAAATACAGTCCATTGAATTCTACTTGTCTATTCCTGTTATGTACTCTGGGGACCTACTATGTAAGCCCATCAACGAAGACACCAGCCCGTTCAAAAGTATTCCGATAGGCGATAGGTACTTCTGAAGAGCCTTACTCCCGATTGAGTTACTTTTTCGGACAGGAAAAAGTACACCAGGAGTAAGGACAACTGTCAAATCGAGGTGCCATGTATTCTTATTTCGGGCACCAAACTAATCTGAAGTCCGTAGGTGATACGAAGCAGGGAATGCCCGTAAATTTTGTGAGTAGCATAGTAGTACTCCTTCTGTTACGAACTCGGCGTGTCTGTTGTTCATAGAATACAGACATTTGAAAAATATGAAAAAGTTTGTGAACGAAAAAACAACTTTAACTAGATTTGGAAACCAAGTAGTTAGGCACTCAATATAATTAAGAAAACTTGTTTCAAAACTCATTTCAAATCTTCGTAGTTTCAAAGACAGACAGTATAATTGCCATTTCTAGAACCTGATTACTTGTTTGATGTACCATTGTTTACCATTGTAAAATAACAGTTTAATCAAAACTAGTAAGTGTACTGTTCAAATACATTATTTTTGTAACCAAATATGTACTTTGTGTAATTGAGTTTGTGTCTAAAGGTGGGACTCTACTGAAAGCTATGCTGTGCCATTTGACTTTGATTTATGCTGTTAGATTTTATTTAAGCTGAAAAATTCAAATAAATTTTGTGAAAAACTTTGAATTGACACATTCAAGATTGTGCACGGAAGTAACTAGCTTGTAGTATAATGTATCTATTTAATAGATTATGTAAACACTGTCTCATTCACACAAAAGGAGGTAGCTGCTGTCACTTATATCGTTTGTCAGTCACGTGGAAAGGCGGGACAGATAAAATAGGTCTTGCTTGGTAGCGATTGGTGTGGTAGTGAGCCAGTGAAGTGATTTAATGTATTTAACTTAAATAAGGAATCAACAGGATTCTAAAGGTAGTAATTGCATCGCAAAACAGAAATAGGTACATAATATGTTTTATTTTTAACACTACCAATCAACAGGATAGGTACTTCGTAATTTCTAATCGACTAATCGTTATTACAGCTAATTAGGTGTTTTTTTTAATTTATTACTATTCTGATTTATTTTTATTTTTCACAAACCAACAACATCTAGCTTAATTTTGACGATTACAGACGCGACAAATATCCGAATCATAGCTTCCTGTGAAGTCTCACCCTAACGTGTAATTTCATCTGCTCAAGATAATCAAGTGTAATTGTGCTAACGCTCGTGTTTCTAACTATATTGGTAGAATTAAGTTCTGTAAGATTTGCTTTAAACAATAATCTATTCATTTTGTACAGTGTGAGTTGAAAAAGTGTTATAAATTTTAATTTCTTGGTTTTGTGGCTGTTATGTTGGTCGATATCTTTATTTATTTGTCGATTTTTATATAATAACGGTATTTTGTATTTTGATGGCTTTTATTTTTGTGTATTTAATTCAATTCATTCAAACACATAAAATATTTTCCAGTCTTACCATTGGGTACCGTAGTACCCAGTAACTGGGTTGTGCAGTTCAGATAGGTGTTAAGACGCCAAACCGATACCAAGAGGTATCGTAGAGGTGCTCAGATAGACAGTCGCTCCATCTAAAAAACAAGTATTTAGCTATATCCGATTTGACTGAAACTTGACCCCCAACAACGCTAGACGCTGAATGATGCTGAATTCGGACATACAAAAAAATAAAACTCAAAATAACCCTGTCACTGCAAACCAACTGCAAGTGACATTCAAATGCAACAAATTATTTTAATTTTATGCAAACACGACATTTTGCGACACTTCTCTTCATGTCTAGATCAAGCCACGCGTGCACCAATGACGTCATAAACTCGTGCACCGTGCAGACGGCGGATGTCGACGGCTGCAGATAATATTCTACTTCATTTTAACACAGCGACCAAACGTATAAATACGTCGTTTTGAAAATCTGTGTGCCGCAGTGGAGGAGAGGGTTTATTTTAAATTAAAGTTGGAAAAAAAAATATTGTATGTCAATCATTATCACTGTTTTTTTTACCAACCGATTCTTGTATCTTGTTGTATCGTAATGATACTTACGAATTGTGGCTAATTTATAACAGCTACGGCTCTGTGGACGGGTGACTATCTTAACATACGAAGACCCACCCGTGCCTTCTAAAGCACGTTAAGCCGTTGGCCCCAGCTGTCATTTGTATATCTTTGACAGTTGTTACAGGTCAGAACCCTGCAAGTCTGACAATCAGTCTTACCAACAGGTATCATATTACCCAGTTTCTGTGATGTGGAGGTCAGATAGGCAGTCGCTCTATGTAAAATACTGGAACTTAGCTTTATCTTCTTAGACTGGATGCCAACCCCAACATAGTGGGGAAATGGCTCGCCTGATGATGACTTACGTACTTGTTAAACTTATTTTTTTTGTCATAATTTTTCCAGCCTTGAAGACGCTTGGATATTTCAATAGCTTATAACAATTTTAGAATATTTGCAAGGATGCTATTTATTTACTTATCCTGCAACAAAACAGCAACAAAGCCAAAACCACACTTCGAAACTAAGTTTTGAATTCCATTGCGTCTTCTAAACAATATCTACCACAATTTATGTACATAGCACGCAATGGATTCCACACAACCCCGTTCCTTGTACTTTTAGTACCCGCGTCCATTTTCAACCGGTTTTGTAATTATGTAAAATTGTAAATAAATTAATTTTAAATAACGAAATTATAAAATCTAGTCTAATTTAGTACTAACGGTGCTAAGTATTGTACATTTTTAATTAATTGGTAACAACAAAAATAGGTTAATGTCAATTGCCGACCTCATACTAAGTATGGGACTTTAAATATTGTTAAAAACATTGTTTCTTGTAAATGTTTCCAAATAAATACAATGTCAAGCATTTATCAATTATTTTGTTTTATTTTGCGATTTCCTTCACCTTTTATAATACGAGACAACTCAGAACGTCATGAGAACCTCTAATACACAACGCGATCTGACTTTAGTTCTAGCCTGAAGTTCTGAGCAGTTTTTGCATTTCCAACTTTATTTCAATTTGGGTAAAGTTGGTTCTTGAAATGACAACTGAGCACCAGACGAAGTTGTCAGTTTTATGAAAAGAACTGCATTTCTATACATATTGGGTCCTACACGGAGTTCCTGATTCAAAAACTATCCTGGTGTTTTTTCACAGATCTTAATTAAACCTTGTTTGGTAATAAGGGGATCTTTTCAGCTTTTTGAGTTGTCGCAATTTTTCAAGAACTTGACGTCCTAGTAATAAATATTGAAATTTTCATGCCCCTTGTACTACATCCTTGGGGATTAAAGGTTAACATAAAATATTAATATCACCACGTTTTCTCCGAAAGGTAGGCAGAGCTGTCCCTGTGGCTTTCAGTACACCCACATGTCGCCAGTTATTTTTAAGCCCTTAGAGCATTTAGTTACCAAGTTGCAATGCAATTAAAAATCTTTTTGAGTTTACAAAAAGTTGTTTGACAACCGACTGCACAAAAAGTTGTTTGGCAACTGACTGTACAAAAAAGGCCTATTTGAAGTACTGAATCATTTCTTTAATCTGCAGAAGATTAAAAAAAATACAGGAATTCAAGAAACCGATTTATGATAGCACAAAATATTATTTATATTTTTTTTACACAACATATACCTCGACATGCTGTTTAGACTTTAGACTCCACACTCTTCTCCACGCTCCACACTACAGGAGCAGCTGACGCTCAGATCTTTAAGAGCACTAAGGAAAAACTATTTTTGGTATGATTTTCAGCCCATATGAAATGACTTGTTCCAACTAAGCCAACCGTAAAGTTAGGGTTTAAATACTCAGATAATCAAATCGAACCACTCAAGTTCTAAGAGGAACTACAACTTGCCCTTTTCAGGTACGTATTCTGACCCATTTGATTACATTTTCATCCAATAGATTTGGGACAGAGCCAAAAAGTCTGACAACAACTCTTATAACGGGATATTGTGTTACCCAGTAACTGGGTTGTGAAGGTCAGATAAGCAGTCGCTTCATGTAAAATACTGATATTCAGCCGTATCCAGTTAGACTGGAAATCGACCTTAAAATAGCTGAGAAACGGCTAAGCTGATTGATTGTTTTGGAACAGAGTAGACACTATAACATTTCTATGCCCTATGAATGAATGACCGAATGAAATATACGTCCACCGACCGACCCCAGCGTGGTTTGACCAGACTCGATTAATCGCATGAATCCCAAGACTTGCACTAGCCCCTGAAGCCTCATGTTTCATGGTTCTACAGAGATCGTCAGGGGCCGCCATATTGGTAAGGCAGACGTGCAATAAGGAAGGATTTGTGAGCCGTACCGGAAAGTCAGTCCGATCCAGCCTGTCTCTTGCTGGCCTCTACCAGCGATGCCCTAAGCCGAGGTCGTACTCCACAGAGGGTGCTCTTAGCGAGCAGTCGCTTTAGTTTTATGTTTTTAGCCCTGGTTGGAAGCCTAAATTTATTCAAGTTACCACAGGCAAGTCCGGTTAAGCAGCTAACAGCCTCTTTTGATCTGCGAGATATCATTCCCAACAAAAAAACAACCTGCCGGAAATGCATCCTAGCATAGGATACCAAAACATTTCAATGCCCTACCCTATTTTTATATCTGACAATCAAACCAAACTCGTTATTAGGTTTAAATATACTTTATTCTCAAAAAAGACTAAAGAACCACTTACATGAGAACACAAGATAACATATTGTAATACGCTTATTCTAGGCAACGGTCACTGATACAATACAATAGTATTCAAATTTATTTTGTGTTTATTTTGGTTGGGTTACCTTTCTATTCCATTATTAACTATTAGATACCTCCATAAACTGAACCGCACCTACCAAACTACACTCCACTCCACCCCACTACAACTGCATAAGAATGGTAGTGATTCCCGTGATTTTATTTCACTATATCGGGCATAGCCCGTCTCGCCCATAAAGTTGGTAGTCAAGAGAATTGCTCAATAAGGCGGATGCAACGGTTTTACTGTCGCACGATCCGGAATGAGAAACGGAACGGGGCGTGGAAGTGACTGTATCAATTGTAGAGGTTTTTGTCATAGCGTTTAGAGTCGAGTGCAGGAGTAAGGTGATTTATTTTTCCTTTGTTTATCGCTGCTTTTTTTATTATGCTGGTATTTGGCACAAATAGTGACCCCGTGGTTCGTTTTTCAGGAGAGGACGTTTTAAAGCTGATAAAATAAAAGATTTGTGAACATTAGTTATCAAAAAACGATGGATGGGTTGTGTAAAAGATCTTCTCATTCTTAGCGTTTCGATGGTAAAAATAATACGAAAAATGTATAAGTACAGTTTTCTAAATTTTTTGGGCCCATAATTCAGCAATATGAATACCGTTCGCTGACGCAGCTTTTAGGTCCTCACGTGTGCAGGTGACAGGGTATACGGTGCAAGATTAGAGATGAGCCACTGTCTGTCGTTTTTTTTTTAAATTATAGGGCCACAAAGGAGGTGACTACCTATATGACGACTAATAGAGAAGTATGGCAGATGAAGACCCAAAATAAATTAGCATAAGAGGAAGAGAACGTTGATGATGAGTAGGTTCCACGTATCCTAAACCATAATCGATAATCGATAGACTAAATTGCAGTTCAGTTCATCCCAAAGTAACCAGTATGAAATAAAATATTCTTTATTTGTATAAATTCGAAGTTAAATCAATATTGTTTTTAATACTTTTGCCGAGGCAGCGCTGCTGTGTGGGAAGATTAAAATCGTGTTTCCCTGTCGAAGCAGATTTTTTTTTAATTTATTGCTGGTACGGGAAATAAAAAAGATGTACCAATGGATGTACAAAAAAAATATTTTGTAGGTGCCTGCCAATATTTAACACGGAATTAATTTTGCTTGTCAGATTTTCTGTAACTGGGTACAGAATCTGTCAAGTCGTTGCAGGGCATATAATAATAAAAATAATAATAAAAACTTTTATTTTCTCCACCACATAATGAAAAAATCAGTACAAAACATAATAATGATTACAAAAAATAGGTACATTGATGTTGTGGAGACTGGAGCCTGTACTAGGAATACCTGTGTTACAGGTCTCCAGGCCTCCAAACTATCCGGACGAGCCATTGTAATACAAACATCTACTAATAGTATGATAATTTTGGGAGTGAAGACAAAAACAATTTAGAACAAAAAATAAAATAAAAAACAACGTATTATTAGACAGCAAGGTAGGGTGTATGGGTGTGGGTGTGTAGAGTGTGTGGATGTGGGTGTATAGGGTGTGTGGGTGTGTTTGATAATATAATCAAAACTGGCTTTTTGATAATGATGACTAATGTAAAACTTAATTATGAAACGACTTCCAATAGTCTCTCTGTGGCTTCATAATCGAGAGATTGAAGCCAGTTATGTACTTTAGACTTACAGTTGAATTTGGATAAGGAGTAAATGGAAATGGCTTTATTGATTTTGTTGTAAAGATAATCTCCCAGGAAACAAAAGAATCTGCGGCTGTAGCTAGTTTTGAAAGGTTTTGATTTACAGACTGTGTGTTTGCGCCTCTTGTTAAGCATTTCGTCAGGGTCGTAATGAAGTTGAGTATGCCTGCGAATGATAGTGCTCAAAATGAATAGTTGGCGAACTGTCAGTACGTTGCACTGCTGGTAAAGGTCTTTCGTTGGAAAGAGAAAGGGAAGCTTACGACTAACCTTAAGGATAGCTCTCTGAGCTCTCTCCAACTTCAGCAAATGTGTCTTTGGGGCTCCGCCCCATGCCGTTATGCAATATGATAAGATTGACTGAACTAGTGCAAAGTATACGGTGTCAATAGTCTTAGTTTCCGCCACATGTCGTAAATTTTTAAAAACAAAAATCAATTTTCGTATTCTCGCTGTAAGTGCATCTACGTGCGGCTGAAAGCCAAGACCACTGTCAATCTGAATACCCAAATATTTAATAACAGCTGCTTTTTTAAGAGTAGGACATGAACAAGGATTGTTTTGCAGGAAAGAGCATGTGTGCGATGTTATTGAAAGATTTGCATTAGAAGGCGTTGCGTAATTTTTGATGGAAAACGGAATATACATTGTTTTGGACACATTAAGAGTGAGTTTGTTGTTTAGTAACCACTCTGCAACTATGTCGAAACCGAGCTGAGCATTTGAATAGACCTCCTCCCATGTGTCCGCGTGGAAAAGCAGCGCTGTGTCGTCCGCAAAGGTGACAATCCTGCCACCACGCAATTTAAGGTTACAAAGGGCGTTGATATACGTCAAAAATAATGTAGGGCCAAGGATACTACCCTGAGGTACCCCATAAGTGATGTCAAGATCATCACTGCACATATCACCAACCCTTACTCTCTGCATGCGATTTGTAAGGTAGTCCGAAAATAATTTAAGTTGTGTGCCTCTCACTCCAAATCTCTCCAGCTTTTCTAGGAGGAGCGGGGCAGAGACTGTATCGAAAGCTTTTGCTAAGTCCAGAAAGATCGCCAGCACCTTCTGTTTACCATCGAGATTTGTGGAAACAAAGTTTACAAGTTCTTGGACGGCTTCACTCGTTGACTTTCCGGATCGGAAGCCAAACTGAGACGGTGATAAAAGTTTGTTTGACTCGAGGTATTTAGTCAATCGTTTGTTTATTAACCTTTCTAGAATCTTGGATAGGGTTGGCAAAATAGAAATAGGTCTAAAGTTATCGACACAGCCCCTGTCCCCCCCCTTATGTATTGGGAGAACTTCAGCAAGTTTAAGAGCGTTTGGGAAAGTGCCAGTGGAGAACGCAAGATTACAAATATAAGCCAAAGGCGGAAGTACAATCTCTCTATAGCGCTTTAAAAAGATAGGAGGGATGTTGTCACGACCTACTGCACAGTCGTTTTTAAGACCTTGGATTATTTGTTCAACCTCCTCTACATCTGTGGGAAGCAAAACAAATGATTGTGTGAGTGATTCTTTGGCATGTACTTCAGGGAATCGATTACTGTTTGGTGGTATTTTCTCAGCAAGATTTTTACCCATATTTGCAAAAAATGAATTTATACTGTTCAAGTCGTTGTGCGGGTTGTTTTTAGATAGTAGTTCAGTGGGGATGTCCTTAATTTTTTTCGTGTTTGTAACTGTCTTAATGGCTTCCCAGAGCTTTTTGTTGCTAATAGAGGCAGCCCTGCTGATTTCGGATCTCTCATAATCCGCTCTAATTTTTTTTAAAATTAGAGCGGATTAAAAATTTTATATGAATCGATCCTCGGCTACTCTCATCCAGTATCTTGCGGAGATCTTTGCTCCACCTAGACTGATGCCAGTTATGCCTACTCTTGTCGATAATTTTGTAAATTTTCAAAATTAATGAGATTTGAAGACCAAGGGATAACTGAGAGCAAAACTGACACAAACTTTTGTATTCACAGAAATGTCGTGAGAAACATAAAACTTTAAGACCGGAAACGGTTCATTTCAATTCGTAGTTTAAATTCATAAATGGAATTACTGCGACAATACTTTTATGGGTCCATTTGAATTTTATCCGTCAGAAATAAGAGCTAAAATGCAGTGGCATTCCATTTCGTAAATTGAAATAAAATTTTGTCGCTTTCTGGACGATTTCTGTCCAATAGGTTGGTATAGGGTTGGCAAAGTTAGTAACTTTCATTTGGTTATGCGAAGTTTTCAATTAGGTACTTTTCCTTTAAATAATCAATTTTTCTTAACTAATTATTACATAGCAAATACCTTGTCACGAATCGTAAAGTGTGATTTAAATTGGTAATTACTATTGCATACACCGAGAAATATTAATGGTTGTTTTCCCGCTGCAGAACAACTAGCCCTAAGGCCTAAGCCCTTTCGAAGCATACAGTAAAAGTAAAAAAAATATGTTTTTGTATTAAAATAATTAAAAAATATGCATCAACTCGAAAACGTGAGAATCAATAGTAACACTAGAGGTAACTTGTAGGTACTACTTGAATCACACGCGGCGCCGAAAATTATCAATTTATCGATCAAACCTTCGTGTCGGGAGGTATTACTATTGGTTCATGGTCGCATTCGAGTTTTGTTTTTCACAATGGTTAATCTGCCATTTTTTGTTTCTAATATTTTATTTCTTTAAAAAACGATTGTATTACCAAGACAAAACCATTTCGCTGCGGGAAAACAAGCATTAAAATTTCTCGGATATTTAGCACTTGACTTTAGCATAATTATCATGGTAATCAGCCTATGATGTTCCCACTGGTCACAGGCCTCCTTTCGGTGAGATGGAGTGGGCCGTAATCCACCACGCGGGCCCAGTGCGGGGTGGTAGATGTCACAATACATGTCGTCGAATATATCTTTATACCGATTCAAGGACATGCCGGTTTCTTCATGATATTTTCTTTCACCATTTTGAGAGCTGTGGTGGTGGTATAAAATACACAAAGTAAAGCGCTTAACTGGGATGTAGCTTACAATCTACAACTAGTAAGTCACGGCCACCACACCACCCCACCACCCCCACCTCCACCACCATTGCTCTCACCAGTTTTTTTTAATACCTTAGTATTGCAGTAGTATACAGAGCAACTTATAAAGCTAATTAATTAATGACGAATCAAGTCCACAGTTAAATATATAAGAACATGTTTTTATTTGATTTTATTAAGTTTTTAACAGTTCTTGACAACCCTAACTTGAACTATCTGTACAGAGACACATTTTATAGTAGGTACCCCCTGCAGCTAACAATACCTGGTCGATTTATGATAAAACAAACTTACTAACATAACCATACGAAACACTTTACTGCATCGTTAAATGTGATAATGTGACAATTTTTTTTATTTACTAATACAAAACGTCAAAACTAACAAATTCCGTCTGAATTGCTTAAATTGTTAAATAGTCGGAGAGCTGAAGATCGAAACAGTACATCATGGTTACCATTTATTAGAAAACATAGGTACCATGTAAATGGACTTGACCGTTTTATATTCAATTGGAATTAATTTCTTGTGAAAACGAACAACATCGTAACATAAAGTGCTAAAATAATACTTAGTTCAGAGAATTAGAAAAATATTGTAGCTTAAAATGTTAGGTGAAGTATCTTTAGCAGCAGGACTCGCCATTACAATATGAATTACTAACATGTTTTTTTATTTATTTGTGAAATGAAATTTGTATTAGTAGACTTTATATTATACTGCCTAGTTTCGCAATACAATTTGATATTATTAATAACAATGCAATGCGCAGATCACCTTAACAATGTCTACGCAAGCTCCTAAAGTAAAATAGTAAATGACTAGAGGAAGTCGTGAATTTAATATTGTTGATGTAAACATGTTAACTAAATGGCTGTCATCAACGATGTACTAAATGAATACAAGCTTTTAATTTAATGGGGTTAGCAGCCATGGTTCATGGTCTCACACCATGGGTTCCTAAAGCGTGGGTGTTGTACAAATCATGTTGAATGGCAGTTCATCATACAGGCATGTAAAGGCTAATTTTTAAAAACTATACAACCAAACTGCACGATCAAACATGCAATTTTCAAATAAACACAACATAGGTAAATTAAATAATAAATGACTTTATTTCTTTAATTAGGTTTTACTCACTTTTACTCCGTCATTTATATTTTCAAAACTAAACCAGAGAGAGGGACTACTCTGAGAAGAGAAGCCGAAACAAACTTACAGGTCCCAATCTTTTTTGAAGTCCAAACACAATCTTGATCATCATGGTGTCTGAAATGGTCTTTTGAGGAAATAACCACACAGATTGAAAGGACATCTCCAGTCAGTGTCACGCATTTGTCTGTAATTGTGCAGCTCAACGATCATCATCATCATCATCATTTCAGCCGAAAGACGTCCACTGCTGGACATAAGCCTCCCCCAGAAGGGAGGTTTTGCCATAATTGCCACGCTTGGCAGGCGGGTTGGCAATCGCAGTATGGTGGTAAAATGCATAGAAAATGCTGTTGCCCATTCTCTGGGTCCCTTAGTCGCCTTCTACGACACCCAAGGGAAGAAATGGGATGGTAGGTACTATTCTTTTACGTCCGGCACCACACGGAACGACAAATAGCTCAACGATACGACGAACAATCAAAGTCAAAGCATTTATTTCAAATAGACACTTAAAAGGCACTTTTGAACGTCAACATTTACATTAATATTGAATTTATTCTAGTCGCCCCTTCCAAAATGTAGTTTCGCATGGAGAAGAATGGGCAAGCAACTGCATCGTTACTCTTTTAAAATATTTTAAGTATAATTTTTAACACAGTACTTTCATTATATGATTATGTGTGAAAACGATGCACCTAGAATAAAATTACCATACTAAAATAGGTCAACAGAATCAAATTGAAGCAATACAGATAAATTAATTCTGTGATAGATACATGGTGCTCACACATTTACAAACATTGTAAAAGTAAGTATACGATTTTCCTAGAATATTAACAAGTAATGAGTCAGTGTGTGAGTAAAAGTTATCACTGAGTGTAAATCAATGTCATAAATATAATGAATTATACAAATCAATTAGCAACTAGTTTGATTTTGTCTAGACTCTAGATTGTCCTATGGAGTAGGACCAGCATGTTTCCAAGCAAAGAAAGCCTAAAGCATACCAAAGAAAGGACATAGCGGTTGGCCGCATAAATTACTATAAACTGTCAGACCATTATTAAACTGACATAAAAAAAAAAACATAAACCACATAGTCCACACATTCACAATAATTAACACGGTTATAATAATACAGTCAATATTGGTAACATTGCATTTATGTTAAAAGGTAAATAGAAAAAAAGTAAAAATTGTATGTGCATGCTAGTCGCAGCTTGTGCAATGTATGCGTAGTTCGTATGTGGCGTTATAGATTCCGGCAGAAACCTTCCAAATATAGGAAGCTTTATAATCAACATTTCAATGATCAAATGAGGGTTTTCTGTGGGTATCGAATGACCGTTGTATTCATCATGTTATTTGAGAGCAGATGAGCAGTTCTTGGTTTGGTTTATGTTATATTTATAACTAGATTTCGCCCGCGGCTTCGCCCGCGTGGAGGTCGGAAATTATCCCGCGGGAACGTACTACCGGGATAAAAAAGTATCCTATGTGTTAATCTAAGTTATAATCTATCTGTGTGCCAAATTTCATCCAAATCTGTTCAGACGTTTTTGCGTGAAAGAGTAACAAACATCCATCCATCCATCCTTACAAACTTTTGCGTTTATAATATTAGTAAGATACTTGCATTCGTAAGATAGTTATTAATAGAGACATACTTACACAAATAACATTTACAAAAATAATGCGAATTCAAAAACGCATGACAAGGCAGGTTATGTAGGTTGTATTTTTTAGAAAACTGAGGACGAACTACAGTAGAAAGACTCTCGGATATGATGATGCTCAACTCTACATATTAAGGAATCAAAATCACTTCCAAGCTTTAAAAGGATATTAAAGAACCAAATATTTATTATTATTTATTCTTTATTATTTTAACGTAACGTAATTATTTTAATGTTTTTCCTGATAGGAATGAATAATTGTGTTTTCTCAAAGTGAAATAAATTGTCTTATATCGTAAGTTAATGTTTGCTTGCTACGACACAGATGAATTCATAAATTGCAGAGCATTTTTCACCAAAAACTTAACAGTATAAATGGACTTTCTTATGTAACCCTACAAAACAACGAATAGTTATAAAAAAAGGAAGCGTTAAAAACAAAAAGTAATTTAATTTAAAGTTCGCTTATCACTTCACTATTAACAAGCTCCCATTAAGTATTAATTAATTGCTAACTTAATTAGTTCATTAATTTTCCGTTAAATTAAAGACTTTATGATTTTTCATTTTAAATCGTTATTTTCAATGAGGATTGATTTGATTTTCACAGATCTGTGGTATCTACTGATAAAATATGAAAGATAATTCTGTTATGCCCTTTTGACTCGATAAACAAAAATAATCATTCTGTTTTTACAAATAGTTTGCCAATTTAAAAGACAACTGGTTTTTTGCGAAGAATGGGAAAAGACTTCCGGTCCATATCACGAAAGAATAATAAAGGACCTTAAGGCGGTGATTTCTTGAAAACGCTCAAAAAGGTGTTTTTTTTTTTAAACCAGTGTATCTATTTAACCGTAAATAATCTTGGAAGCCAAAAAAATATATGATATTTTCAAGTCTTTTTTCCATAGAGTGATGGAACTCAAAACATAATAAAATATACTACGATGCATCAAAAAAATCATCAAAGTCACCTCTTAATTATCTTTAAAACCAGTTTATCTCTTCAATAACAATTATAATTAAAAATATACCATAAAATTCCAAATGCCAAACTGCATCCAGTGATGGATTATTTATTATTAAATAGTTAATATCTAATTTTATACGATTTTATTTGCATTTTTACGACAATGATTGCTCATTTATTATTCGAATTTATTACAACAGATTTTAACCCGTACAGGATTGCAATAAGAACTATTATCGCTCATAACGACAATATTTTAAGTTACCAGGGCCTTAAGGAAGATGTATGGGCACTCTTCCTCTCTCTTACTTATTAAAAATGTTGCTGTGCCCGACAGGGTCCTTAATTGTCTCTATTTATTTCGTACCTACGTACATTCTGGATTGCAATAAAGATAGTTCAATTGAATTGATGTCTACCCTGCTATCCACCAAACCATATGTCAACTGAACGAGTCTATTTACATTTAATTAAGGACAATGAAAAGATGTAGCGATATTATTTAATGTCGCATATAAGCGGTGATTGGAAAATGTACTTCAAATGTAATAGGATTTAATTAGGTTATTAGAATATGGATTCGGCATATAATCCCAATGACCCGGAAATAGTGAAATCAACATGTACGGGTAATAACTGACACTTATTTATTATCGATTAAATTGGTAATATTTTTTACTGGCATAATCATTTGAATCAGGTTAGCATTTTCTAAGAAAAACGCGTAATAAAGCTGTCCATGGGGCAGCCAAAGACTGCTGCCTTATTGTTTTGCATAAACTTAAAAAGAACACTTGCACATAATACATACATTTATGTTTGTCGATTGTGGGACATAAATATCAGGCCCCTCAGAAAGTATTGCGAAAAAAGTTTTTATGTATGAGAGACTGGCCGTTATAATCTATTTTGAAAATATGATTATTTCTAAGTAAAAATAGGTACGTTCCAATTTTAAAATTTCCCTCCACATTGTTTGCGAGCTAATTTAAATAATCGTGTCTTATTAAAAAATGGATCTGCGCCGGGAACATTTTCGCGCTATAATTTTTTACGATTTCAAAAGTCGCCTGAAACCGGATGAATCGTACGATAGACTTCAAATGGGATTCATGGATGAAGGCCCTTCTAAGGCAACCGTGTATCGTTGCTATAATGAATTCAAGCACGGTTGACTTACTTTGGCGGATGAAGAAAGAAGTGGTCGCCCTTTGACGGCTGTTACGGAAGAAAACATGACAGCAGTGAAAAATGTAATCCATGACAATAGGCGAGTTACGTATCAAGAAATTCAGCACATACTGCAGGTTGAATCGGGAAGCCTTCACAAAATTCTACACGTGCATCTTCGCGTGAGGAGGATAGTTTCGCGCTGGGTGCCGCACAACCTCACCGATGCTCAGAAGCAGGCCCGGGTGGAACGGTGCCGTAAAATGATAAACAAATTTGAATAAGGCTCGTCTCGGCGTGTTTACGACACCATTACAGGTGAGTCTTGGATTTATCAATACGATCTAGAAACGAAGCGCCAGTCGACGGTTTGGGTGTTTCAAAAAGAATCAACGCCTACCAAAGTGAAGCGATCTTTAAGCAGGGGGAAGATTTTGATCGCCAGCTTTTTCAATTTGACTGGCTACTTGGTGTCAATTCCTTTACGGAACCAAAGAAGCATCAACACTGAATGAATTATACTGTCAAATGCTTGGTAGAAGTTTTCTCTGTTGTGAGCAACAAGCAACCAAACACAGGGCTCCGCGGGCTACTGCTCCACCACGACAAAGCACCTTCGCACACCGCGCTCAAAACGAGGGACTTCCTGGACAGCACGCCAGTCAAACTCATGGATCACCCTCCTTACAGCCTTGACCTAGCACCGTGTGACTTCTTTTTATTCCCGAAAATAAAAAATCAGCTCAAAGGGATACAATTTTCGTCGCTGGAAGATGCGCTGTCAGCGTTCGAACAGGCTGTAAGCGAGGTATCTGCGGCGGATTGGAAAAATTATTTCGAAAACTGGTTCAGACGCATGAAACTTTATATAGAGGCTAGTGGAGAGTACTTTGAAAAGTTTTAAAAACAAAATATTTACCTACAGAATTTTTATTTTTATTTTGAAAAACTTTCTGACTGTCCCACGCATAACTGGCAAAATGTTGGTGAACTAATAGTTGTACCTTTGCCTAACCCCTTCGGGAATACAGGCATTATATTTTTTTATGTGATAAGGTGTTTATGTATTTTACTAACGATTCTATTAACCCCTCAATCCAAAATCCCGCTGAATCAACGAACAAATCAGGGTCCATTAAAGTTTAAAAGAACAAAAACGATACATTAATAGGCCAATCATAACGCAATTAACCACGGTACATTTGTAGCCCATTCTACCAATTATCATATTATGAAGCAAGCGTGAAGTCAAATTAAACTCCCATGATCAAAGGCAAATTAGTGTTATGAGCTGATCAATATGTGTTTATCAATATGTGGGAACGAGTGCTTGTTACGTCGGGTCGTCGGTAATCTTTGGGTTAATGTTGACTTTGGGCTTTTGATGCTATGGAGAAGGCGTTTGACGTGTTTAGTATGTTTTTCGCTCCCGGTAGCTACGACATGCCATTCTACTTCCACATGTCATCTAATAATGTGAGAATTTACCGTGTTTTAAAATAGAATGTTGAGTATGTAACCATTCTACGTCTTTTACCAACCAACCTAAGCTCATCTCTCTTATCTTTCATCTTACAATGAGCAATAGTATTTTGTGGACAATGCATCAGATTCAGTTTCCGATAAGGCTTTGTTTTCGGATGTCAGTGCAATAAAACATCATTCTACATGCGGTAAATATTCTACAAGATCTAATTTTGACTGACAGCGAAATATAGCATTGAAATTTTATAAGCGACAGGGATCGCGCGGGTTTTGTCGAACGCTTTCACTTCAGCCGTTCTCGTGGCCACAAAAAATAAGCGCCAAAGTAATTTATAGTAAAGATAAATCGCTCAATAAACTAAAACTCTGCCATAGTAATTATTTTCATTTTAACATTGGAGTGATGTATAGACATTTTTTATTTGAAGTTATAAATTGGGCCTCGATTTATTTGGATAAAAGATAGATGTCGTTTATATTGTTTTTAAAGGCTTTAAACTGTTACGTTTTTAAATGAGATAGGGATACAATATGTGATGGTAAACTGATATTGACGATTGAAGTGATAGAAGCTAGATAGATATCATCATAATCCCATCATCTGCCCAGCCTTTTCCCAACTATGTTGAGGTCAGCTTCCAGTCTAACTGGTTGCAGCTGAGTATCAGTATTTTACATGGAGCGACTGCATATCTGACCTCCACAACCCAGTTATTGGGTAACACGATAACCCTTGGTAAGACTGGTTGTCAGACTTTCCGGCTTCTGACGACCCGTAACGACTGTCAAAGATCCACAAATGACAGCCGGGCCCAATATATTAAGAGTTAATGTTTAGAAAATAATAAAAGCCTACATATTCCAAGAGAGGGTAACAGGTGAACTTCTGACAAAGATATTATTGCTCTCTAGAAATTTCCTATTTAAAAATCTACTTGCCAAGCAAACAATCAACAATCGATTCTTGAGAAGCGCTTCAATCCAGTCCGTAGCAGTTCGAACCAGTTCAAACCGGTTGAACCAAGACGGCTGAGCTAAAACAAAGAGCGCAGTCCGGCTGTAACAGTGAACGCTTCCCGTTTATGAGTTCGTAATAAGTAAGTACTAAGCATGTCTACTTTAAATGTGTACTCTACGGATGTTTCACTATCTCATATTGGATTGCGTGTAGGTAAGCTTAAATTATTTAATTTATCAACATTTTAATAATCAGAACTGGTAATGAATTTTATTTTTATAAGTAGGTACTTATTTCCTTTATTCACTAAATATGCATAAGTACACAATACATTTGAATATAACAACATCAAAAAAATACCCACAAAATACAGTGTCGGGAGCCGGTGTCCAACTTGCTTAATTACTCTTTCTAGAGCAGAAGGATAGTGCTCCAAAATTATTGTTCCCAGAAAATACATCGTTACCTATTCCAAAGTGATTTTAATTATAACCCGCAGTATAAGATTTCACTTATCAAAAACAAGATAATATCAAGAACTAAAATAGGCACGTGCCCCAAAAGGAGCAAGTTCGAAAACTCCTTTGTTAACAGAATCCGTAGCCTAGCAACTATAAAGATCCCTAGTGATAAATTAACATTTTGATCGACCCATCCCGGATTATAGAAGTAATTTACGTAAGCAGTGTGCCGGTATCCTATCAATTTCATAGAAAATTTAGGGCGTCTGCACACACACAACTGGTCACCAATACAAAAACTTAGCTTTCGCAAAAAAACTGATGAATTTATAAAGAAAATTTGCTGTTGTTCGCTACATTTTCTGTATGTATTTTGTGTACCAAAATACCGCCCTTCACTATTTCCTAGTGCTTTAATTGGGAAGAAGAAGTAGTTTAACAAACTGCCTTCAGCACAGCTGTCTGTGCAGTTAGAAGAACTTGATCCAATACAATAAATAGCTATTAATTAGAATACGATTAACAATAGGAAACAAAAAGTTTAATTAAATTATTTGCCATGATAGCTAGCACACGCTAATATACTATAAACTATATTCAAGCAGAAATCTTACTATCCTGATGTGAAATTTTGTATGTTACTCGAACACAAATAACAGCTGAACGGATTTAGATGACATTTCTGGCACACAGCTGGTTTATAGCCAGTATTAACAAATATGATTTTTATCGCGGTAGTACGTTCCTGTGAGATAATATGGAGGAGGCGTAGTCGCTGGCAAAAGTAGTTAATAATCAAATCATCGCATTGGTTATCATTTGTGAATTTGTACTGATAAAACAAAATGGCGACGATAGTTACGGAACACGCGCCAGAAAACTTTGTGCCATTCTAGTAGCACCTCGCAACAGTTAGGGTTAGACAAATCGGTTGTCTGCGAGCGCCCTTACAGGGCTCCATCAAAATTAGGGGCCCCTTTCTGTTTATGATAAGGTACAGCTGTTGGTTACTCCTGAAGTCATAAAGTCTTAGGCTCTTCTGTTTTATGCGCCCCTGATCTGAATAGGGGATCTCATTTTATAGTTTCTGCCTTGAGATTCTTTGTTGGGTTAATATTGAAAGTAATTTTGTAGTGGAAAAACGGCTGAAGTCGTTTGTTTAAAATTGGCAAATTAGTTTAGCCTGCGACATTCTCCATAAGACTTCAAATCATTTTATTATCAAGCAACTAAGGCCTATAGAAAAAATACACAAAATAATAACAAACTCATACCAGGCCACTCAAAAAGTATTGCGAAAAAAAGTTTTATGTATGACAGACTGGCCAGTTATAATCTATTTTTAAAATATGATTATTTGTAAGTAAAAATAGGCTTTTTTGGCGGGATTGAGTTGGAACATGACGCACGTATTTTAATTTTCATGAAATTTTGTGAAATATCTAATTAAATTGTATAATTTTGGTAGTGAATTATCCAATTTAGTTACATGTGAGTGTACAAGTGTAGTGAAGGTGAAAATAAGTGACTAACGTGGACTTATCGTGTTCCCCCCAAAAACTCATATTAGGTTGATGTAAAGTTACTACCGCTTTACAGTAACTTTGACTTGACCGACTAAAGACGACTTTGCCTGTTTTGTAACTTCGTGCCACTTACACAACTATCAGGCCACTTGATCGAAAATAAAAATTACTTGACACTGGCTAAATGCACAAACCGTGCGAAGCCGAAACCCGAAAAAAATAATAAATAAGTAGAAATACATACGTTCCAATTTAAAAAAAAAATCCATCCACATTGTTTGGAGCTAATTTAAATTATCATGTCTCATAAAAAATGGATCTGCGCCGGTAACATTTTCGCGCTTTGTTTTTTTACGATTTCAAGTGTCGCCTAAAACCGGATGAATCGTACGATAGACTTCAAATAGCATTCATGGATGAAGGCAAACCTTCTAAGGCAATCCTGTATCATTGGTTTAAGCGCACTCGACTAACTTTGGGGGATGAAGAAAGAAGTGGTCGCCCTTTGACGGCTGTTACAGAAGAAAACGTGCTAGCAGTGAAAAATTTAATCCATGACAATAGCCGAATTACATATCAAGAGATTCAGCACATACTGCAGGTTGGATCGGGAAGCCTTCACGAAATTCTACACGTGCATCAATTTGATTGGCTAGGTACTTGGAGTCAATTCCTTTACGGAACCAAAGAAGCATCAACGCTGAATGGTATACACCAAATGCTTGGCAGAAGTTTAGAATAATATAACTGAAGATTCTGTGAAAATTTAAAGCGTCTACCTGTTGCCGTTATCAAAATCGAGCAAAAATGAGCAAAAAAATCACGTTTGTTGAATGGGAGCCCGCTCAAATATTTATTTGATTCTGTTTTAGCGGCAACAGAAATACATCATCTGTGAAAATTTTAACTGTTTAACTGTGATAGTTAAACTTTCAGTTAAAGGTCCATGTGATACAGCCTGGTGACAGACGGACAGATAGACAGACGGACGGACAGCGGAGTCTTAATAATAGGGTCCCGTTTTACCCTTTGGGCAAGGAACCCTAAAAATCAGCTCAAAGGGATACAATTTTCGTCGCCGGAAGATGCGCTGTCAGCGATCAAGCTGGCTGTAAACGAGGTGTCTGCGGCGGATTGGAAAAACCGTTTCAAAAACTGTTTCAGACGCATGCAACCTAGTGTAGAGACAATTGGAGAGTACTTAATAAAGATTTAATAAAACATATTTGCTTAAAGAACATTTTATTTTATTTTCGCAAAACTTTCTGAGTATCCCACGTACATAGAACCAGTTTAAAACTATAACTAAACACGTTAAGTTGTCGGCATCGTGTTACACTGCGAGGTGTCACGTAACCGTCCTCGGAAACGTCGATATACGACACCTTTCGGCCAAAAGTCCTCTTTCAAGCAGTGCTGTAGAAGGTGGGTTGGAAAGCGTACCAGGAATGACTTAAAGTTGATGTCGTGGATGCAACCTTTCGACCATCAGAGTCCAGTTGGTCTTCACTTGACATGTCCGGGTTCGAGTGCGCATCGCACTGCACTGAGGACCTGGCAGTGGGCGAAAGAAGACCAGTATAATCAAAAACTTATAGCAAAAAGTTTATATTAAAAAACGCTTAAACAAAATTATTTTTTCTAGTTTTACCAAATCTGAAACAGACAATGACTCACCTCCCATCTTGCCCTATCACATGCAAATGTGAGGACCTAATGGCTCCGTCAGTGAACGGTATTCGCGTTGCTGAATTTTGGGCCAAACTAATTTAGAAAACTATACATTTGTATACATTTTTATTGTTATTTTTGGCATCGACATGCTAGGAAGAAGCTGGAGATAAAAAATAAAATATGATTCACATTTTACCTGTCTTTTGCTACCTGGCCTATAACAAACACCATACACTATAATTAACTATATTCAAACACAACGGAAATTAATAACTTTGGACTTGATAATCAATATAACACCTTATCACACCTGAAATAAAGTAAATTTTATGTTTCGGTGGCATGAAATTGATTGATGCATAATGTTTATGTCGTGCGTTTCATAAATTAAATATTGTTGTATTAATATGGTAAATAAAAGAATCACCTGTGAACATAGAGCTATAGTAGTGACAGAGAAGAACTATGTTGATGCTGGTCTAGATTTAGAGGTCAGCATATCGCAGTCGTTCAGACGCAAAAATCCGGTTCTTCGGCATCCTGTTCTAGGAAGCGTGCCAGTTACGCTTGCAGATGTGTGGTCTCCACTCAAGGATTCGTCGGCTGTCTGTTTCAACGGTCATTAGTCCTTAAACAGACAACTACATTATTAAACGCTACTTCAGAAGAGACACCGGATAGGTGCGTAGTGCACGTAACCGGCGGCGAGCAGCACCATTATAGTATGAATGTAAGTGAAGCTAAATGAGTGGATATGTCAGGATCGTAACAAGTGGCGTTCTAGTTTCTGCTTTCATTCAGAAGAACTAGGCTTGACGTGTAATGTCGCGATTCTATGGCTCGTTAACAGGCGTTAGCACGCCTGTCGAGGCCTATCGTGGCCCGTACCAAGCATTAATTTCCATATGAACAAAGCAAGGCACAGGGTACAGAACGTGATAGGCTACCTTTGACCTTACCGACTTCTAACGATTCGGATGGCACAGGCCTCATTGGATGCGACGGTTCCGACGGACTGTCGGCCAGACCTGGGGCCTACTCTCTAAGCACGAAATCCGTAATCTCGGTCGAAGTTACGGGCGTTTCCTACTCCGTATCACTTACGGACCTATGATTAGTTTGGGACCCAAACTAAGCATGAATTATTACACGATTTGACAGCTGTCCTTAATTCTTAAAAAGTTAATTAATCAGCTGTAGAAGTCACTTCAAAGTTTTGAACTATTTTTGAATGGGCCCGTATTTTCGTTGACGGATTTAGAGAGTAGCCCCCTGGTGCGATTTGGCCCGTCGTTTAACGGACCGCGGGACCGCGGCTTGACAATTTCATTAACACAAATTAAATTATGTGAATTCTCATTAACCCTTTACAGTTCGCGTGAGGTGCAATGTACCCAAGTTCATCTTTGTAAGTTCACACTTTCTATTTTTCGCATTAAATCTTACAGAACCTGTCCAAAACAAATATTTTGATACCTAACATTACCTACCAAAATCCTTGTAAAAACTCCCACAATACAACCCTATTATAATTGCTACAAGGGTTGGAATGGAACAATCGCTGAACTTTAATTAAGAAGCTGTCAGTTCAGTCAAGCCCCATGCGGAATGTTTAGAGCTTCACGCTTTGCATTTTGTTGCCTGAGCAGTGGTTGACGTGGTTTGACTGCTAACGTTATCTGGAAAGTTAGATGTTGGAGGAATTATTGACTAATGTATGTACTAAATTACCCAATGGTGCTGTTTGGTAGCTATGAATATCTGCGGTCTTTTTCTTGTGCTGCTTGGTAAAATACTGAAATGATTTCAGTTCAGTCAAGTTTGTGGTCAACAGCTTGGCGCCTATGAAGATTAAAAATAAAACCTTTATTTATGTCTCTGCAAAGTCTCGTAAATATTTTACCATTTTTGTAGGGTTCTGCTACGCCATGCCATTATATCAAAAATCAAAATGAAAAGTCATCTATTCAAATCAGGCTGAAAATCAGCACTTTCCGAACGTCAAAATTACATAAGACAGTCCCCCGAAATTCCATCTTTCACCACTTCCTTGTGCTTTAGCTGGGAAGAAGAAGTAGCGGAACAAACTCCCCAGCAACACAGCTGTATGTTTAGTTAGATATACTTTATTGTACACATTACACATTATAAAAAGCAAAGTTAGTTATGGAAGTAGAAAATGGCTTTTTTACTAACTGAATAGTAAATACACGATGACAGAGACATTGATGCCCAAACTGAAACCATGAATTCAGTACACAATTCTCGACCCCCTAGCATCGAAATTGTTCATAATTTATCAAAAAAAGATAGAAATGTGCAATACCCACTGGTGAAAATGTATAGAACAGTATTTTTTTTTAATAACCGAAGGAGAATTTCAACGCAGAGGCTTTTAAGAATCATATACTGAATGCTTAGTAACAGTATGCGCGACGTTGTCCTTGTCAACCTGCCTTGGTAACATTTTTCTACCCAAAAACCTCGTTAGTAGGCCCACGTACCTCACAATTACATCCAATAACCACGAAAACCATTTCGATCTATCTACCACTATCATAAGTAAAAGCAACGAAGAAAATGGCAGAACTAGGCATTATTGTACATCAGAACTAAGAGGCTGTCGGTTACGCGGTCTGAAACTTAGAACTTTGAATTTGTAGCCGCGGTTATAGTTGCGATCAACTAAGCTTGAGACGGTCGATAATACACTCGAGTTATGTACAGTTTAGGGTTTGTTTAGTGTAACAGAATTGTAAGCTTGTAGAAGAAGTGCTGCATGTGAGACGTCTGGTAAACATTGAACACTCAAACTTATGTATAGTTTGTTGAAAAACATTCTTCGGGGATAGGACTCGATCTTTGAACACTATATACGTGTAGTCACCCGGCAGTGTAGTGTACAGTCACCCAAAGAGTTGTAACTTGTCAAGATAGAGATGGCCCTGGATTGGAGAAAGACCAATCGGAGCGCCGAACGCGGTCGATGCGTTAGATCGAGATGGTTAAAAGAAACTCACACTAAGATTTTAGGGTCGTCGGATATAGATGAAGTTTAAAAAGAAACCGATGGATGTTTTCGAATACAATTTAATTTAGTCTAAAATCTAAAACAAAAAATTGTCATATTTTGATATCTACTCCTACAGTAGACGCCAAACGGTTAAGATTGGTTTCGATCAAATCGGCTCGGCGGTACCTAGTATTTCTTTTCTGTAACTGTAACAAAATGTATCATTAGAATAACATTGATCATTAAACTTTGTTCTATATAGACATCGCTAAGCGACATTTAGAAAGTTAAACACAAAAGATTACGATCAAAGTTATTCAACAATAAAACTATGGAGCTATAAATGAGCAATTAAAAAACGTTAAAGCCCTTGTTTAAATTGTCACCTGTTGTGTTCGAATCTATTCTAATCGCTTGCTAAGTCGTTAAAAAAAGTATTTCCGGATAAAGAGTCTAAGAAACAAGCTGTAGCGAGTTTTAATTCCATTGTCACAGCGGATACCAAATAATATTCAGAGAGAAAATAATTAAAATGAAGCTTTTCTTTTGGAGAGATGTGTGCAACCCTAGAAACTTCAACTAAGGTAGGCACAGATATTTCGTGAGACCATACATTATTGACATGACTTACTGCACGTCCTAGGATGTCAGTCCAATTTGTTACCCACCTCTCTGACTAGACAATCTTTTGACCACAGAAAAAGTTAGGTATGTTCAAGTAGGTCAGACAAGAGCAAAAAAAGAATCATTCAATACACGTCCGAATTATTGGAAAGGCTTCTTGTTTGCTAAGTAATAATAACCGCACGGGTCGATTCATCAGGTTAAGCTACGCTTACTGTGGCTGTTTCGCGTATGGGTGACCACCATTTAGATGCCAGGAGCTCTCCATGCCTCGGAAAGCACGTTAAGACGTTGGTCATTCGTGGATCTTTGGCAGTAGGTACGGGTCCTCAGAAGCTCGAAAGTCTGACAAACAGTTTTACCAAGGGGTATTGTGTTACCCAGTAACTGGGTTGTGGAGGTCAGATAGGCTGTCGCTCAATGTAAAATACCGGTATTCAGCTGAAGCCAACTGCAACACAGTTGGGGAAGGGCTACGCAGATGACACGTCCAATTTAATTCAATCCTTTTTGAAACTTCAAAAAATCTTTCAAATCCAAGTATTTTTTTTCTTAAAACGCTACCTCGTATCGCGTATCCCACACTATAGGTTTAATACTCGTCAAACATCACAAGTGTCGGCCGGCACGCGTTTCTGTTTGTACAACGATTTTTGACACCAGTTAAAGTAATATAACATGTTATAAATCGGACATGGTTGAGCATGTAACACTTCTTTGTATTGATGTTGTAATGACCTGATGGATGCAATGGTTTAAGGCTAAAGTTACGGTTTCCTAGAATATTGGTTTTACCGGCCAATTAACCGGCTTATGACGTCACTGATACGTTATTTATGACAGTAAGTTGGTGTGTTTCCCTTAACTGCGTTTTTTGACACCATAAAGACAAACCTTCATAAACAGCCTATAATGTTCCCACTGCTGGGATATACGCCTCCTCTCTGAGAGATTAAATGAGCTGTATTTTTGATTCTAGGACATGTCGGTTTCCTCACGATGTTTTCCTTCACCGTTTTGAGAGCAGTGGTGATGAAATGAAATACGTAAAGTAGTATAGTAATGAAATACGTATAGTATTTGTCTGTGTTCGAAATCGCGACCTACAAAGTCAAACCTTGCTGCCATTATTTTCATGACAGCCGCCTCTGCACTGCACCATAGCTATCGCGGCAAAATGACAAGGATGCTGGTAAGTTGAAATGCTCCATATATACTATTGTAGGTATATGCATCTGCTGCATGCAATGCTATCTGCATCCGATGCTGTCTGTGTTATGGCTGTATTTCAATAAGATGCTTGTCAACCACACGTAAGTACGACGAAAACTCTGACTCATTATCAGCATCATTTCAGCTGAAAAACGTGCACCGCTGGACTTATACATCCTCCAGCACCACCACATCAACCGGTTCTGTGCTTCTCGCATCCAGCGGATTCCTGCGGCCTTCACCAAGTCATCGGTCCAACCTGTAGGAGGCCTTCCAACGCTATGTCTGCCTGTTCGCAGTCACCACATCAGAACCTTTCGGCCCCATCGGCCTGTTCTGCGAGCAATACTCCACTGCCACTTGAGTTTGGCCATTCTTCGGGATTTGTCAGTTAGGTACCATAGTATTTCTAGATCTGTTCATTTCTGCATTGGGAAACTGCAAGAATAGCTCTCTCCATTAGCTTTTGGGTGAATTTCAGACTTCTAATGAGGCCCATTGTGAGCGACGATGTTTCAGTGCCGTAGGGTATCACTGGCAATTACGCACTGGTCAAAGACTTTCGTCTTAAAACACTGCGGTATGTGGGACGAGAACATATTGCGTAGCTTTCTTGAAAACGCTGACTGCTATGAAATAAAGCTATCAAAGTTTTATTTTATTTTAATCATGGACGTGCGGTACACTAAACAAAAGGCGGTACACTGAACAAAAGTAGGAAGACAAAGATGCAACTATTAACAAGGAAAAAAGAGATTTTCTCACTCATTCTTCCAGCAATGTGACCTCATAACACTTTAACTAAATCCTACCCTTATTCACAACAGCACTGACCTAAAAACACAAAAACCTGCCCCTATCAAACCACAAAAAAACGCACCAAACTTAAAAAAAAGGCTCACAAAGATCTCGCTACCACAAAATCGGAAAGCTTTTAAAACAGTGGAAGAATTAAACTGCTCTCAGTCCGCAGTTTCTTTAATCCAGGTGGAATCGATTGAGTAGAGCAGTCGGCACTCTCAATAATGCAACGGGAAATGTTTAAAAGAGTCTGTAGACTGGAGGGCTCTCGGTGCTGTTGCGATGCTTTTGTTTAAAGCTTTGGTGACTGTGATAAGCGTAAGCTGAGCGAGAATGAACTGCGTGGCATATGAAGGAATTTTGTGGTTGGATTTTGTGCTCGATAATTAGTATATATTTTAGGCCTGTGTTTGGTATACATGACTATGTAACGTGTGTAACTATCGATTCTAGGTCTAGGATTCTAATTCGTTTTGAAAACAAGGGACCTTTGTAAGTAAAAATCATACCTAAGTGCTCGGCGCCCCACCCCTTCCAAAACGTCGGAAGGGAACTCTTGCAAAAATAAAAGGAATATAATTATGTTCAAAGTTAAAATAACCAATTTAAGACTGAAGTGGTATAAACCTGTGATCCTCTTGATCTTGGTTTTGTTATTCCCGAAGCATCATATTGATCACATTTCAAAGCAATGTCAGATCACCACATTAGCAGTTTACTAACTTTTGTAGCCACCCGCTATCACGACCGCTGTCACTATGAGCACACCCATCACATACAGAGAGCTCCTGATTACGTACGTACTGAATACGATATTCGATTTGAAATTAAAATCAACACCCGACGGTCACACCACTGTTTTTAACTAATTACAATTTTAATGAAGATATCTTCTGAAATGTCGGCAAAGAGAAGCTTTGTATTGGAAAGTCTCATTTTGTGCGGTAGGTACCTATTGGATTGGTGTTTTCTTTTTCAAGAAAATTGAGCAATGTTCTTCCATGAAATAAAGGGAAAAGTTTTCTGTGCTGGGGGGTCCAGAATGATATGTTGAATTCATGGCTACAGTTTGCGCATTGGATAAAAACTTTTTCGGTATACTGAGTGAAAAAAAAGTGAATATGGAGATATTTCTTACATCATACATAATCGGCCTAAAATGTTCCCACTGCTGGGACTTAGGCCTCATACGGGAGTGGGCTGTAAACCACCACGCGGGCCCAGTGCGGGTTGGTAGATGTTACATGTCTTAGAATTTTTGGATCTAGGACATGATGGTATCCTCACGATGTTTTTCTTCACCGTGTTGAGAGCAGCAGTGATGAGATAATTATACAAAGTTAAGCGTCTGTCGGGTCGAACCTACGTCTTACAACTCGTAAGTCAAGGGTGTTACCACTGGGCCACCTCTGCTCACTCTGCTGAGATATTTCTTATTAATCTACATATCTATTTAACCAACTTCAAAAGGAGGTTATCAATTCGAATTTTTTTTTAATGTATGTTTGGGGATAACTCCGTCATTTATAGACGGATTTGCAAAATATTTTTGTTCGAAAGGGGTTTATTCCAAAATGGTTCCATTTAAATTTCATATAGATCTGATGATGCGTTTCGGAGAAAGACAACGGAACGCTTAAAAAAATGACAGCAAATCAACCGCGATTGCTGCTATCGCATAAATATGCATTGTTTTGACCAAGGATGATGAAATTTCGAATTGGCGTGGGGTAAGTATAAAACTAAAAAGTGTAAAATAATAACTTAAAAAAAAACAACCGACTTCCGGAAAAACACTTATCATCATCATTTCAGCCGAAAGACGTCCACTGCTGGACATAGGCCTCCCTGAAGCTCAGCCACTTCGACTGGTTCTGTGCTTCCCGCATCCAGCGGACTCCTGCGGCCCTCACAAGGACATCGGTCATCTGTTCTGCGAGCAATGTGCCCTGTCCACTGTCTTCGGGCTATGTCGGTTACCTTGGTTCTCCTACGGATCTCTTCATTCCTGATTCGATCACGCAGGGAAACTCCAAGCATAGCCCTCTCCATTGCCCTTTCGGTGACTTTAAGCCTTCTTATGAGGCCCATTGGAAAAACACTACAAAGTGAAAAATAACTTTAATTTCGGAAGGCGGTGACAAAAAATTAAAAAACATATCCAAAGTCACCGACTTCCAAAATTAAAGTAATTTTTCACTTTGTAGTGTTTTTCTGGAAGTCGGTTGCTTTTTTTCTTTTTTTTTTTAATTTTCGCTACATGTTCGTTTTAATATTTTACTAATTTTATGTCTGAAAAAAAAAACATATATTAGACAAACGTTAATCTGCAGTTTGAATATTTGTTTGACCGGAAACAAGAAATACATTTTTTTTGGTATAACTGATTAATATAAGGGAAGTTCTTTTTGTCGAAATGTATGGAGCAGCAGATTTTCGGTCATTCCAGGGCCTCAAGTCTGCTATTACAATAGTGTCAGAATGGTCTATCATTGATTTCATAATTATTGATTTTGACAAGTTTGGTAATCTACTGATAAAATGGTGTCATTATGACTTTCCAATGATCAGCCACTGACACTCCATTGAAAGACATGGCATTTATTGGTAATCTCGTACATCATGACAATCGAATGACTGACTTCATTTACGAACTTCCTACTACTTTAGATTGCTTGTAACACTAATAAATAACATGTAAAAATATATTTAAATGAAATCTGGCATGAATAAATGTTCAAATTTAGTAGTAGTTTTTCGAAAAACATTTCTACTAACGAGTTTTTTAATAATGGCAATACGAAAATGCCATTATGACACGATTCTATTACGAGACCATTGACCGACCAATGATCGACCATTATGAATTTAGCAGATTACGAACTTTTAGCAAAATGACAAATGAATGACGATGGGATCGTGTTGGAATGACGAATTTATAAAAATTGCAGACGAAGGCCCCAGGTTTGGTCCCATACAAAAACTTTTTCACAATGATAATTAGGTATAATTACTCCCAGGTTTTCAGTTGTTTCGATTAAACCATTTATATTCCAACACCTACGCAGTCAAAATGTATGGAACAGCAATTATTTTTAAAATAACTGCTCAAACATTTCACCGCATGGGGGTTCAGAATCAAAATACTGAATCCATGCTAACAGGTCGTGCGTCGATCTCCAAGTCACCCTGTGTAATAAATGTTTCTATTTTCTGTACAGAATTAACTATTTAAAACTGCTGGTTTCATTCTATTTCTGTGTACACACGGCTACACATCAAGCTGTAATTTCCAATATATGCTGATCTCGACCTGTACGGAATTCCTATACAATGCGAGATCAGCTTATACTGGAAATGTATAGCTTGATGTGTAGCCGTGTGTACTAACACTACTGAATTACACATAAACTTACAGTTGCGCTTTGATTATGCCTAGTTCTTTTACTGCAAATGAATCTTTTACGGCGGAGTATTTAACTTGTGAATTTAATTATGTACGTAATAGTGCAGTAATTCGCAAAGTTGTTCACAAAATACTTAAAGGTGCGCTTACACGAGCAACTAAAATTGCTCCATCCTAGTCAATTCTCGTCAACTATGACGTCACGACTACATCCAGCAATTTAGGGCAATGGCAACATGCAGCAACCTGTTGCCAGAGATACGGCCACACAATATCATGCAATATGGAGCAACTTATGAAACTAGGCGGTACGCCCCCCTGCTGCCTTCGCCGCCGGCCGGTTCCTCTCGCAAAAACGAGACGTAGTTATACGTACAAACGAGATAGGAAGAAAATTAACTAAAAATTTCCAAGTCGATTGGATATTCGGCAACTCATGAAATATAATTATGGAGCAATCAGAAGCAATATTCCCGTAACATATCCGCAATTTATTGTTGTTGCTCCAGATTGCTCCACTTAATTGATCCAGATTGATCCATTAGGGTAGCCGAGCAATAATTGCTCAAAAAATTGCCCGTTACCTTTAAGTTTTATGCAATTTACAGGTCAGTGTCAGGTTGTTTGTTGATTCACATATGATTCTAGACCGTAACATAATAATATGTTCATGTACCTATACACAGAATCATAATCACTAAAATGATCAATACAACTCTTTTATTTAATGATATTCCATTGAATGATTATTTCTTTAATGGGTTTAAATTAACTTAGAGAGTTGTATTGATGATTGTAATGTTTACAGTTACACTTCTGTAAATACATTCACACGTGTAAAAACAATTTTTTTCTTACCTTTTATGGTTGAAATAAGGAAAAACTATATTCGATCATAAATAAATTGACATGAAGACGCTTATAATAGTGCCAGTTCACTCTTTATTACATTAGAGGACTTTTATGACGAAATTCATGCGCTGCAATTTGAAACAGTATATTATTATTTGTGTACTAATCCACAACTGTCAGGGAAATGAATAAATAAGGACACCCTACTTCTATTCCCCGTATAATACTTATATCCATTGAATAAAAGTTACAATGATCATTCTGACAGTTGTATGAAATGGTTGAATGAACGTTACTCTCATCAGTAATGTTGTGATGTGAATATACCAACTGACAATTTAGATTGGTACCTATTCATCTACCTTCTTATAGAGAGGTACCTAAAAGTAGTAAGTAAGTAATTGTTCATATAAAATATTTTTCAAATAACTACAATTCTGTCTGCTTGTCCGACTTTTGCATGGTCATAAAAATATCAACACAAGTGAGGTGAGGTAATAATTACAACTATGCAAATAATTACAATAATGGTCGCAGTAAATGTTAATTGCAACAACGACACGAAAAGCAAGTTACAAGAATCTAAGACTTGAAATTATTTTTACTGGAAAGCTTTTTATTAAATTTTAAAATTACAATTTTAAGAGGGTACTTACTAAAACTAAACGATTACCTATGTTTCTTCTATTTATAAACCACCTCAATTTTATACATGTAAAAGTTTGATTGTTTGTCACTCAATCACGTAAAAGCGGCTGAGCGGATTTGGGTGAAATATGGCACACACATAGTTTATAATCTGGATTACCACATAGGATACATTTTTGATCCGGGTAGTACGTTCCCGTAGGATATTTCTGATCTCTGATGACTGAAGACGCTGGGAAAAACTAGTATTTAATAGAAAACTTAGGTACCTACCTAAGCTAAATCTTACACAAGAATTTATTTGAAACTAAGATTAAGAGATGCGAGAAGAGACAGCAGATCGCCAAATGGTTTATTTTGCACAAAATAAGAAAGAACTGCATTTGAAAAGGGAGTGAATGGTAGCGAGACGGGTGACGGGGACAATGGCAGATAAGAACGTGTTGCGTCGACCCAAGTAAGTACCTGCTACAAGGGCAAGCCGACGATGATGAACGCCTTTGATAGCCCTTTTCTGGGTCTATACAAGGTGTAACAGAATCAACGCAAGTCCTGAAAGGAGCTTGTTCATAAATGACTACTCAATCGATTTCAGCAACTTTTATTGTATTTGTTTTTTATATGCTTTTTGCCATACTTATCGGCTATTGATGCAAAGAATATTCAATCTTATTTCAATGATATAAAGCTCATTTTTAATGCATTTATAATGCTAGTTAATAATAAGAGTTTCCTTTAAAAAAATGTTTTGATCATTGACTCTACGTCCACTATCTACTCTGTGCCATCAAGTGAATACAAAGTCCAGGAATTTTTGTAAGTTTGCATTTGCACGTAGGTACCATCATACTGCGATAACCAACCCGCCTGCCAAGCGTGGCGATTATGGCAAATCCCCCTCTTTTGGGGGAGGCTTATGTCCAGCAGTGGACGTCTTTCAGCTGATATGATGATAATGACTTAGTATCAACATGGTTTGCGCTTTTTAAAATTTTAATTAAACCTAGACTTGTCTTCCAACATGGAAAATCTATTATTGATCGAAGTGGATAATTATAATACAGGTCTCAAACTAGGCAGGTACATTTTAAACAAACCACACAGCTAATAAACAGCTTACTTGCAAAACAAAAACACAACCCAAGTGTTCAAACACAATCAGAAACATGAGGGTATTAAAAAAAAAAAAATGTTACAGCCAAACAAATGAAATAATGCATTTCATGAATAAAACTATATCGGAAAATTTTCCATCCACAGTTTTATCGGATATAATAAAAACAGGCGTATGAACTTCAATCAACAATGTTTCATTATTTACAGGTATAAACGTCAGTTTTCAGGCAACTCATGGAAACTGAAAGCGCTCATAGTTCAGCCTGAAACATTTGTAATTATGAAACTCTCAACACTAGGGTTGGCACTTCACTTTAAAATTACGTTGCTGAAAAATGCTCGGAATTATTATTATTTTTGTGTGAGAGCTTGTCGACGTGTCTGCTCCTCTGTTATTTAATAATAGTAGCTAGGAATTGTATAATTTAATTTTTATTTCATGGCTTCACTCAGACTTGCGATCAGTTATCCTATGGGTTTTTTTTTCTGATTGTCTCTCTATCATAAATCATTATACAGAAATGATCTATCTGTATTTTTTACCTCTTTGCTTATTTAGGTATTACAATCAATTTTATTGTCTTTTGCAGACATATTGGTTATTAAAGAAATGTTGAATTTTTTGAGGATTCTGCCATCCTCTTGACGTAATGTGCTATTATTCTTTAGCTTAAGCCCTGCCACAACAACAAAATATAGTAAAGAAAAGCTGTTGTGATGGTGCCCACATTAGAGCTCTTTCAAGCAGATTAAGCTTAGCTGCTTACGCAGTAAGAAAAATAAGGCAGTTGACTGATGTAGCCACAGCTAGGTTAGTATACTTTGGTTATTTTCACAGTATTATGTCTTATGGCGTTCTGCTGTGGGGTTCGGTAGCGAACGTAGATTCAATTTTTATTTTACAAAAGAGGGCAATCCGCGCAATCTATAAAATGGGGCCTCGCGAGTCTCTTAACAACAAATTCAACGAAATTGTTATACTAACTCTGCCTTCTCTTTATATCTTAGAAAATATCTTGTTTGTTCGCAAAAACTTAGCTCTTTTCTAAAAAAAATAGATTATCTAAAACTAGCAAGTCATTTCTAATTTACAGTTTCCGCTTCTATATCAAGTTGCCAAAGTTGGTTACAGAACTTAGCGATGGAAAGTTTAAAACTCACATCAAACGTTTCCTTATCAAAAATGCATATTATAAGATAAAAGACTACGTTGAAGACCGGGAAGTTTGGCATTAATTCTTTCTGCACATGTGGCTTCCCTGGTACCTCATTAACATCAAAACTATTTTAAAGTCTATTAACTGCTCCCAAATTAAAATGTTAATTTTTATTATTTACAATGTCTGACATATTCTCGTCATTATTTGACATTAACATCAATTTTAATTTCGACTAGTGAGTTTATTTAGTGTTTGTCATGGAAAATCATGTCACTTGGTTCAAATAGGTTAATTTTGTATAGGTAGATTCATATTGTGAATGAGAGAACGTTGTAGGCCTTACAGGCTAGATTTGTAGACGATTTTCTATTCTGTATTTTCATTCCTAAGTACTTGTTACTTATTGACAGGCCTGCACTGTCTTCCCATACCTATTATCACTGTAATTTGAAAACATTGTAAGAGCTAATTATTTTTAAAAGAGTAACCGTGGAGTTTCTTGCCGGCTCTTCTCCATAGGAAGCGACAAATTGGAAACGTGCACCTATCTTCTGACGTTTCATAAGTGCCCATGCAGATATATGTGAAATAAAATATTTTGGTTTTGATATCTTTTAGCGACAACCCTTGTGCAACTAGCGGACTGATTGCGAAAGTTCAGTGAAAAATATCGAAGCCTTTTAGCGTATTTTTTATTTGAATGTTATTTCAAAAGCGAATCTACGGAACTTGTTAGTGATATACTTTGTATTGTGACTATTGTATTGCATTGTATTGTAACGGTGCGATACTGAGAAGTTGAAATATCAAGGAACTGTTGATTGCTCAATTGGCATAGAGCTAAATGATTATGACGAGACCGAGACATTATGAAGAAATTCGTATTAAACTGATAAAGCATTTAGCTTTGTTTGTTTTTTTTTTTGTGTATCGAATTTATTGATTAATGATGACAAAACAAAATGAATAATTAGTGTCGGTACAAATACTTTTAAAAACAAATGATAGTGCACTGCACTTGACTGTCTAGTTGATCTAGTGTTCGCAAGCGCTACTGCTGATCATGAGGTCCCTGGGTTCGATTCCCAGGTCGGGCAGTGTTACTGTGTTTTTGTAACTTTCGGTACGGAATTTCTTAGTAGCAGCCGGGAGTATGGATTTGTTGCCGGTTGATGGCAATAGGCGCGCCTCCTATTATATGGGACTTTAAATATAACTGTTGAAAAGTGGGTGTACTGTAGGTACACCTATGCCCAACTCTTCGGGGAAACATGACGTGATGTTATTACAATTACTAGGTAAATATACGCAGGTCAACCTAGTATCTGGACGTAAGAGGCTTCTATACTGTATGGTATTGTTCATGGTGATTTTGACGTATCGATCTCACGAGCAAACTATGTTATGTTATGTAGTACACGTAGTATCCATGCAGGTACCCTGTTTGCTGTCAATACCTGTGGAACTAATTCTGGTTTGCGCTGCGCTATCCGTCAAATGGTTGAATCTTATAACTGTAATTTTGTTAACATTGATATTTTTGTATGCGACCGTGTGTACGTGACGTGTTAAAATCCAAATTAAAATGTTATGTTGTGAAACTTATTACTAACCAATAATATTTTTAGGAATGAACGTAGTCTAGATTTTATTATTTATTTGTTTTTAGTGTTAATTATTACTCTGTTGCCAAGTAATCAATCAATTGGATTTTTTATTTTGCATGTACGAGTATTTACATTAATAAATAAATAGAGAAATTATTTTATTAATTATTATTTATCACCTATCTAGTGGCACTAATTATAACTCTGTGACCTGGTGCCAAAAAGGCCAAAGTACGTTTATGAAATGAGGTTGTAATGCCTGTTTATTGAAAAAGTATGATATTTTTTTGTGCTAAAAGGTAGTTAGTTCATCGACAATCTTTCAAAAGTTACTACATAAAAGAAGGCCAATGTCGTATGCGCTTTCATACCGTTTAGTTAAAAAAAATGTGGGATAAAAGGGCTGGAGTGTACTTAAGCCAATAATAACGTACTTTGGCCCTATTACCACCAGGCCACAGAATTATTATCGTATTTTCTTTTGTTAATATGCGGTGAATGTAGTGGGCGGCAGTATTGTTATTTTTTTGTGTTTTTTTGTTCAAAGTCAAAGTCGCAAAAAGCATTTATTTCAAATAGGCACTTAAAAGGCACTTTTGAACGTCAACATTTAAGTACATTAAAATAGAATTGATTCTAGTCGCCCCTTCCAAAATGTAGTTTCGTATGGAGACGAATGGGCAAGAAACTCCACCGTTAGTCTTAACACATATTATAGCTGTTTATTGTCCCTTATTAAATAAAATAAAATAACTAAGTGAGCATTGAGTAGGTATGACAAGTAATAAAAGGAGGTAAAAATTTAATCAAAGTCATAAAAATACTTACCTCGGTTTGTTTAGAAACAATAATTAGTAGAGTTACTCTATAACAGGATAAACGAAAATTGCGTTTTGATTCTAACATGCGCGAGCGCAGCCCAGCGCGTTTGTTAATTTTATATTATTTAGTTTATATTTTGCCAAACAAAATAATGTCTTCTTGCTAAAAATAGTCCTCGCACAACAAACGTTCCATATAATACAAAATTATGTTATTCAACACCTGTTGTGAGCCAATCCTCGCATTCAACGTCAAGAATGTCAAACACAGTCGTGGAACGTAACTGACGCGTTGCCAGCTCGCACATTCGACCATGACGACACACAGACTCAGCGCTTACGCACTACACACGCGGCGACATTTACATCACTCACACATGTACAAAATACATCATTGACTTCCTATTATACTTTCTTATACTCACACATGCAAAGATTTGTGGGACAGCGTGCATGACGTCGTGCGGCCGCGTCGCTCGCGTTGGATGAGCGAGCTGGCAACAACGCGAGGTTATTTTTAGTTCACCGTCTGTCGTGTCGATCGCATCACGTATTTCGTTGTTAAATTTAATGTAGATTTTTGAACTAAAACGATGTTAGTACATTAAAATAATCATCAAACTTAACTTCTAAGCAATAATGTCAAAGTTAATTGTGATATCATTATCATGAAATAAGTGACAGTTCGTGGTAGTTTTTGTTTCGTTTGAAAACTAACAACTTCGCAAGTAACAAGAACATACAAGTTTAAACATAAGACTTTATCATTAGACTTTGTGCCTTACTGGTACGGAATAAGGATTACAACGTGGATTTTACGGCTTAAGATGGAATTCATTTGTGAATTGGGCGTGAATAAACAAATGAATCTAATAGAAAGGTTGATTAGGGAGGTGGCGTATACTCCTTTACTGTGGAACAAATATCACAACGAGTATAATAATCGAGCGGCAATGGACAATGAATGGGAGCGAATAGCAGCAATATTGAATAAAGATAGTAAGTATTATACATTTAAGGTTGACATTTGTATAGTAGATAATTATGCTTGTTAAGTAAGTATCTGAGTTTGTTCACCTATCGTCCGTTAAAGATGCAAAGGGACTTAAAATAGGGGTGCGCAGGAGTTGCTATTATTTATAATAATGTAAAAAAAAACCAGTTCAATCCGTGAGAATCTTGTCAAATATCGTGTTAAGAACAAAGAAATTAAACTCTCCATTTCTTTATAGGAATTTGTTTAATATAAATACATGGGGACCGGCCCAGCAGGCTGCTGTTGTGTAGCGGGTGTCAACAATAAATACCTCTGTTGCAAACAAGTAATTTTTCAGTTAAATTAGGGTAATTTTGGTACCAAAACCTTGTATTTTAAATACGAATAGGTACTTTTTTTATAACAATAATATTTTCGGATCGGACAGAATTTTGCTCCGGATTATTGTTGTCAGTGTTTCTGATAAGAGGGTGACGTCACACGACTGCGTTGGCGCTGCTCCATTATATTACTTTATTTAATAGATCACTTAATTCGTTCTTCGTTCGCGCCATTAATGACGTAGGTAGCTTTTGTTTACTTGTTCATATTATCGGTAGTGACTTGATATCCGGTTTCTTTAGGTATTGGCTTGAAATTTTTACGTAGGTATAATAAAGTGTAACTATTGTTTACCTAATCAACCACGTAATTGCTTAACCACTTTTGACAAAAACTTCCAGTGAATTAAAACTTAATTCTTCTTTAAGGTTTACCTTTTAAAACCTTTTGAAAATCTTTATCTGTCACAGCATTGGTTTATTTTTGCACTCGCACGGTGCACTTGTAGAGTCGGTCTATTCTGTAAAAGTCTCAACGTGAAAACTTAGGTGAAGTGACCTTGAAGTGTCTGTCCACCTGATGCTAGGGATTTATACTATTGATAGCATTGTTAGCAGCTCATATTATAAGGTCACTTCAGTTAAGTTTCCAGGGTGAGATTTTACAGAATAGGTAGACCGGTCTCCTTATTATGAGAATAAGCTGTGTTCCAGCAGTCATGGCAAGTGACATTCTACCTTAGGGTGGAAAACAATTTACGAGGTCGACTATACCAAGTAGGTAGATACATGCTTTAAAACTACGTTTAAGCCGATTCAATAATTAATAGCCAAATTATCCTTATTTCTCAAGCGTGGGTAATTAAATGGAAGTGTGATTGGTTTTAGAACCCTGATCGGGTGAATTGGTGCTAGTTTTTTTTAAAATAGATATAATGGTTTAATAATAGCTATTATAACAAGACGCCATAGGAATACTAAGGAGCTCAGTGTATAAAATACTGGTGAACTATTGACCCTGTCACTGAGCAACAAGCGCGATAACTTAGCTTTGTAATTTTAACCCTTATGTGTAAGGAAATACGGTATTATTTTGATTGATTACACTCCACAGAAATGATACTGGTTAACTTATCTCATGTTTTGGGGTCGCCTTATAACCATGAATTAGTTTTTTTAATAAAAAGTATTTATACGCCTTTTGAATTGTTAGTGAAAAAGAAAAGGACAAAAAAATATTCTTACTATCCACTGTTCCGCAGATTTCAGGCGGAGATTTCTTGAAAACGGTTAAAACAGTGTTTTTTTAAAGCAGTGTAACTCTTTAACCGTAAATAATTTTGGAAGCAAAAAAAATATATGACATTTTCAAGTCTTTTTTGCATACAGTGATGGAACTCAAAACATAATTTAACATACTTTAATGCATCAAAAAATCATCAAAGTCACCTCTTACTTATCTTTAAAAGCAGTTTATCCCTTCAATAACAATTATAATTAAAAATATACCATAAAATTTCAAATGCCAAACTGCATTTAGTGATAGATTATTTATTATTAAAATAGTTAATATCTCATTTTATACGATTTATTTGCATTTTTACGACATACGCTTGCTCATTTACTATTCGACTTTATTACAACAGATTTTAACCCGTATCGGATTTCAATAAGAACTATTATCTCTCATAAGTTCATAACGACCCTATTTAAAGTTAACATGGCCTTAAGTTCTAATAATAAGTTCAATCTTTGCAATCCTGAAAATGAAGAAAATAATATTCTTCTATTTTCATTAAGTTCATGCTTTTTTTTAAGCGATATGGTACTGTGGAAGACTGTGTCATCATCAGTCTAGACTTTTTAATTATGTTGGGCTCAGTTTTCAGTCTAACCAGATGCAGCTGAATACCAGTATTTTATATGGAGCGACTGCATCTGACCTCCACAAATCAGTTACTGGGTAATACGATACCTCTTGATAAGACTGGTTTGCAGACTTTCGGGTTTGTGACGACCCGTAACGACTGTTTAAAATCCACGAATGACAGTCGGGGCCAAAGTCTTAGCGTGCCTTCCGAGGCACGGAGGGGTCTTGGTAAGTAAAGACGGTCACCCATCCACGGACCAACCGCGGCAAGAGTAGCTTAACCTCATCGATCTAACCGTGCGGCTCTTATTACTGTCAGCCTGTGTGATACATTTAACTTTTTATCGAATTTTAACGTTAAATATTTATTATTGCAGAAGACTTCGTGAAACAAAAATGGCGGAACTTACGAGACCAATTTCAAAGAGAAATAAAAAAGGTAAAGGTTCCCTTCGACAACCCCACAAAACCGTACATCCAATACTACAGAGGCAAGTGGATATACTTCGAGCACATGCTATTCCTAAGAGACATCTCAGCAAAAATAAACAACACGTGCTATTCCCCCTCAGAAGATATCGAAATACATGAAGATGATGTTGTAAAAGAAGAACTAATAGTATTCGAAGACTCAGAAGACATACTCGGAGAACAAGCAAACGATATGGCTGATAGTGAATCAGAAAATAACGATGAGGAACCTTCAGTCGTTTCTGTAAGCGTTAAAGACAATCAAAATATGAACTATCAACTCTTAATTCAACCTAAAATCGAAATAGTTGAAGAATCAGAAGCTAAAGGAATTAAAAGACAAGCTGTAGAAGCTATATCTGAGCCCGTTATTTTTCCTAAAATTAAAAAGCTTGCAGTAGCTGACGCCTCATCAAATACTGAAAACTATGAAGAAATAGACGATGATCTACATTTCGTTAAGAGTCTAGTGCCTTATCTAAGAAAATTAAGCCCAATTAGAAAGTTATTAGTTAGGAATGAGATACAAAACTTGTTGATTAGGGAAAGCCTTTGTGAGAATTGTAAGTTTGATAAAAGTTCCTCACATCATTCGTAGCATATTGTTGGTAACAGTAACATTAAAAGTTTTTTTTGTAAGTCATATTAATTTACTTCCCACTTATAAAAAAAATACTGTTATGGTGAAATGATAAAAGATATTATCCTCCAACTTATTTTAAACTTGCCGTGTTCCGCGACTTTTTTTTCGATCCAGCGATGAAAAGAAGCTCGTGTCCTTCTCCAAGTCACGGTCTACCCATGTGCCAAATTTCATCCAGATCCGGTTAGCCGTTTTAGCTTGAAAGCATCAGTAATGAACAAATTCACTTTCGCATTTTTAATATTAGTTATTTATTTATTTATTAGCTTTATTTTTATCCCTTGCATGTAGTTTTGTGGTGCGTACTTATTTATTTATTTGTTAGTAATGTTAGTTTTGTACTTAAATAAGGTTAGTATTGTTATGTGTAAGGGCCGCCTAATGCGGTAAATACCTCCTCCAAACCATTCCAGATATATCTATCTTTTGCCCGGTAAAAGATAATATTTAGTTAGGACCACATAAATGCTTTAAGTTTTAGCAAACTGTGTATGCGTTTCTTTATTATTGCAGTCACAGCCGAAATATGGTAATATTGTCATACCACTATTTTTGTCTGCTCATTGCACGATAGAATCTGGTTTAGCGACTCAGCATTGTAACGTATACTGCGTTGTAATGGCAATACCGCTGAACGACAATTAGCCATCACCTATAAGTACATGTCAGACCAAATTAAAAATGTGACACTGACCGATTCTGGCAATAAATTAAAAAAAAAAACATCATATTCATACAATGGCCAAAAGATTTTAGGTTGATGTCAACATTGTCAACTCCACATCGGTCAAAAGTGTTTGCTATTTTGATATTTGTGATCAAGAAAATAGATAAGTACCTATAGTGTTCTATGCAATAGTCTACTCGCTCGGTGCAAGTCGAAAAATATATACTTATTGATCACGTTTTTTCCTGCAACCCTGACTCAGTCTGTACATCTGTACTTTTTTTCTTATGACATTCACGATTCACTGATGGATCTCGCCGAAACAAGAGAAGAACCTGCCGTCTCACTCCAACTTCATTTGTTTAATGTCGGGACCGTTCTTAAAACAACACAAAAACACGAAAGTATTTCAGGCAAGTATTAAGAACCAAATTACCCAACTATTCTACGAACGAATGTTGGAAGTCACTTGATCATAAAACAGCCTTAATTAGGTAAAGTCCGCGAATACCCGTTAATCAAGTCTCATAGTCCCCGGTAATGTTGTACAGTAAAAATTTTATGTTCAGTACGTTTTCTATTAAAACTTGGCATTTATCGCACAGCCTTACCTAATGCCTAATGAGATAATCAATCACGATGATAAAACAATAGATTAAATTATTTAAAGCGTGAATAATGGACAGGAGTTAAATGGTTTATGTTTGAATTTAATAAACTATTTATGGTTCGTAAAATTGGTAACGGTTTAAGCTGAAAACTTTACAGGATGTTTAATTAACGGTAATGAGTATAATAATAATCCAATTAGTAACTAATCTGTTATGTAATAAATTGGCTGCTAATCACACAATATTCACGCTGTTTCAACTCATATAGGAAAATTTAACGGTTATTGATACTAATCCATTAGTCAGTAAGATATACATACATACTACACGCATCCATATTACATACAAAAAAAAACAGAAGTGTCTCTAAAAAAATCTGTCTATTTGTTTCGGCTAATCTCCAAAATTGGAGGAGCAGGACCGATTTAAACGGGACTTTTACTGGCAGATAGCTGATGTTATAAGGAATAACCTCAGATTATAAAACAAAGGCAGATAGACCGCGCGGAACACCAAGAGTGAAGCCAAAAACCAAATACTAAAGCGTCGCATTGTATGTAACATACAATGCGACGCTTTATATGGTTATTTTTTTGGACTATAAAACAAAGGCAGATAAACCGCGCGAAACACCAGTGAGGCCAAAAAACCAAATACTAAAGCGTTCGCGTCACATGGTATTTTACATTAAATGCGACGCTTTAGTATTTGGTTTTTTGGCCTCACTTTGGTGTTCCGCGCTGTCTATCTGCCTTTGTTTTATAATCTGAGGGAGTAACATAGACTTTTTGTCCCGGAAGCATGTTCCCGTGGGATAATTTCCGACATCCACGCGGCAAAAGCCGCGGGCAGCTAGTAAGGTAAGATCAGTGACTGAGCAAGAATTCTTGCATGTGCTGTGCGGAAGTTGTACGCGTCCTTTTTGTAGCACACTTAATAACTCGACGTTTGAGAAGTTGCGAGTATTCTGGGGTCTGTGTTATGAATGTTATGATTTTACGCAGTGACGTCTCTAGGGAAACACACCAACTTACTTTCATAATTAACGTTTCAGTGACATCATTCACCAGTAAATTGCACACGCTATGTGGCGATCACCCGTTCTTTTGAGGAACCGTGACTTTACCATTTATTCTTTTTATTACCTAATTGACTGCTAACTAAACAGACCAGCCAGTAACTACAGGCCCCTCTTAAAGAAACACCAAATCCTAAAACAAATAATAAAAATTAAAACACAAATAAAACTCCTACGCAAACGACATAATTTTCGGACTTTCTCCACAACAGTAAGTATTAGTCAAACTGCCGACGTTAAAGATAAAATAAAATGTGTTATAAACACAGGAATTTGTTATGTTACACATAAATTAGATTGACGGCTGCCCGTCCAGTTTCGTGATAAATGGGGCGTTAGTGTATGTGATAAAAATGAAGAGATTAAAATACTTGCTGGGCATTGTGAATAGATTGTGTCTTTGCATGGTGTGTGGTAAGTAGGTATATTGGTACCGAATCTCAAAAAAGGTATTTTAACGGCTTCTTCAGACAGGCGCGACGCGATAGTGCGACGCGATACTTCTAGAACTATTTCCTAGAAATTTTCATTTAAAAAAATCTACGAAAGTCGTTTCTCGCCTGTTTGTGGGAGCGTTAAAGCTTGTCCGGTAGATTTCGGGATTTCGTGCCACCAAATGTGATTTATGCCTTTCTGGCTAGATAGATCACAACGAACTACACTCATTTAGATCAAAAGTACTGATGTTAGCTTAATTGGCACATTTCTCGCAGACCCGATGGCCGATGATATGAAAAAAAAACAACCGACTTCCAAAAAAACACTACAAAGTGAAAAATAACTTTAATTTCGGAAGTCGGTGTCTTTGGAGTTGTATTTGAATTTTTTGTCACCGCCTTCCGAAATTAAAGTTATTTTTCACTTTGTAGTGTTTTTTTGGAAGTCGGTTGTTTTTTTTTTTAGTGGTTCACATGTGCTTACCCAATCACAGAATACCGGCGTGATGTTATGTTATTAACTGGTATAAGCAATAGACAGATCAGCATCCCAGTCCATTTGCTATCATTTATTGAGGAGTTCCGTTGCCTATCTCCAAAGTTCTTCATCAAATCTTCACCAAATTGAAATGGAACTACTCTGAGAAAGTACTCTTCCAAAAAATACCTAAATCGCTTTGTGTGCCTATAAAATTAGAAGAGTTCTCTCTATTTCTCCAAGATCCCATCATCAGATCCTGACTTGATGATCATGGGACCACCTGGGAAGTATACCCTTTCAAACAAAAAAAAAACAAAATCCAAATCGGTCCAGCCATCTTCGAGTAATCGGGGAACATAAATAAAAAAAAAAAGTTTCCCACGAATTGATAACCACCTCCTTTTTGAAGTCGGTTAAAAAGATCTGAAGTGTTTAGGTCACAAGGTAGACCGACAACCTGGTTAAGGTTCCAGTAATCTGCTGGTTGCAGTTATCTGAAGACTCGTCGTTGTGACAAATTTTGAACAAGGTAGTGTGTATTAGTGGACAGTATAATCTGAAATATATAGCATAATTATTTTACCATAATTGCGAAGTCAAGAAACTGAATTTTAGATTCAGTGATGATGTGGTGGTACAGCATTCTTATCAAATTAACCCAAAAATGTTCAAATAAAGAAAAACATTCACAAAATTAAAACCGTTTACAATAATCCGGCAATTAACAAAGCCTTACAACAAACTCCAAAGATAAATACCGATACTGATCCTTTTCATCTGAACTGAACCGCTTTCAACGAACGCAACAATGGTGGGCCCGCATAGCGCTGTTTGCACGGCATTAGCCCGTTTCCATGTTGACATACTTATAGATTCACTGATTGTCGCGACAGGATAGCCTAACTATGCTTAACGAGGTAGTTTCGGGACGATATTCTGTGGCTTTTATTTTCTTTTGTTGGAAGAGCAGGCTGGAATGGGTAGTTTCCAGCTTAAAATTGCTTGGGTTTTATATTTACTCTGCGCGAAACTGAGTCAATCAGAAGGCAAAACGGTTATTGCCGTAGTCGGTGGTTTTATAGGGTTCAAGGTTTGAGACGACCAGAGGATCCGTGTGGTGCCGGACGTAAAGAATAACACCATCCCATCTCTTCGCGTGGGTGTCGTAAGAGGTGACAAAGGGACTTAAGTACTAGAGAATTGGCAGCAGCGTTCTCTATACATTTTACCACCATACTGCGATCGCCAACCCGCCTGCCAAGCGTGGCGATTATGGCAAACCCCAAAATTGGTGGAGGCCTATGTCCAACAGTGGACGTCTCTTGGCTAAAATGATGATGATGATGATAAGAGGCCCTAGTGCGAGTTTCTTTAACCACCTCGATCTAATGCATCGACCGCGTTTGCGCTCCGATTGTCCCTGGATTGGCGAAGGACCCATCGGAGCGCCGAACGCGCTCGATGCGTTAGATCGAGATCGTTAAAAGAAACTCACACTAGGGCCACTGGTAGTTTTTCTACATTTTGGGGAAGAAACCTTGAACAGAATGTTGTGAGACTTACTGGCCGATAATTCAATAAACAACAACAAATAGGCTTCACAATCGATGGCAGAACAACAATATTTCCCGAATTAACCAAAAATAACACTGTGTACTCACTCACCATTATCATTTCAGCTGAAAAACGTCTGATTCGATCACGAAGGGTGACTCCAAGAATAGCTCCAAGTGTAGGTACAATCAATAATGAAACACATCTGTCACCGCCAAAATTTGAAATACCAATTCCCTTCCGCCAAATGCGAACAAAGCCGCGCTTTAACATCAGTGAAGAATAAAATCGTATAAATTACGTCAGAAGCTCGGCCATTCGTAGAAATACTTTATCTATTTATCATTACCGTGACCTATAGAAATTTTGAGAAAGACTAATGTCCAAACATTCTGGAGGGCTTATTCTGGTAGATTGCGTTTCGGAATTAAATTATTATTATATGAAAACTGTTCAGTCGTGAATGTAATTGGTAAACGAATATACAAAGTGGCTTAAATGAAGGAAAACTCCTAATTTGAAGTAGTAAGTGGTTATAAAACCAACTGATACTCATGAATCTCTTGCTCTTAGCTCACACGACCTTTTTTCAGCGGCATCTCCCGCGTGGAGGTCAGAAATTATCACACAGCGATGAACTACCTGAATAAAAAGTATCCTATGTGTGAATCCAGATTATAATCTATATAAGGGCCCAATTTCGACTAAATCCGTTCAGTAGTTTTTGCGTGATTGAGTAACAAACATCCAAGGGGTCATATTATAGTAGGACTAGCTTCTGCCGCAGTGGGAACATACTACCGGGATAAAAAGTATCCTATGTGTTAATCTAGGTTATAATCTATTTGTTTGCGAAATTTCATTCAAATCCATCCAGGCGTTTTTGCGTGAAAGAGTAACAAACATCCTTGCATACAAACTTTCGCGTTTATAATATTATATCCGTCAAGTTTCCTGAAGCTCTTCCTCTCGTAATCCACCTCATTGCTACTATAATTATAAATAAGGATCTTAATGAGTACTTATTCTATTTCCAAAGGACATTTCTACTGATATTGATAAAGAATATCAAATATTTATTACAGTTTAATGATTAATAATAGATAATACAAAATTAATAATACTAAAACAACTATAAAAGATATGAATACGAATTCTGATACAGATCGAGATTTCCCACAAAAACGACCATAAATCGATGAAACATCAAAAGAACTCCCATCGATTTCAATCAAACAGGTATCGAATAAGGACCGAATCTGATTATAAAAATCGATATGTCCAGAATACACCGGTATGAACCGCCTCGAACCGGTTCGGTAAAGTTTCGATTACTCAAATACCGAGACTTTTGTTATCGAATCGCTTGTTATTTCATTGTACTGTTTTATCGTAATGGCTTATAGGACATATGTCTTATATTTTATTGTTAAGGCCCTCGGAACCTTTGAACTCGGAAATACGTCCTACCTATTTGATCCGGTTCGATTCCAACGGAAACCGTAAATAATAAATTGATGAAATGACGGTGGTTCTTTTGTTTCGTATTAAAGGTAATTTTGGTTTCCGTTCGTACAATTTTTGTGCCAAACGAGGAAACGCTCTAGTTTTGATAATGAATACGGTCAGGTAATCAGTGTAAAGAAAGACTGGGTTAATTTAAACGTATCCTGGGTTAACAACTATATTTGTGCAGGTTTTTTTTTTTTTTGGGTGGGAAATCATCAAATAACTTCTCCCGCTCTGGGTGGAGCGGGAGGGGCGTGTCAGACGTTTACTGACTAAAACCCACCCGTGTTCCCTCAGTTGCTTGTGTGCCAGGGGCCGCGGTATCTCTTTCGAACAACCCGCACCCCTGGCAGGCATCGGCCCTTGCGGGCCCCCCCATTTGGTGCTGACATCTCTTTGAGGCGCGCGTGGAACACAACGCGCCGTCGACCCGGGCTTGGTCCTTACCGTACAGCGAGCTACCCATTACTCGCCGTCCGCAAGCCCGCGCCTTCGGTGGCCGGGAATATTTGAGCAGGTTAAACTCGTTTTGCAGTGCCTCAGACATCCGCTGCGGTCAAACATACTAGATTCATGATTCTCATGGCATCATCCGCAAAATGCCTGCAGTCACAACAAAATCCTGAAGGCTGTGGCAGCAAATACTTTCTCCACGCGCCTGCCCACGCCTTTACTTCTTTTTCGCTTAGACTTCTTTCAGATTTTATTTTTACTTTTGCTCAGCCCCTGAGATTCCTAGCGTGATGTTAAGTACCCTATAGTATTCCTCAATAATTGGGCTACTAAATACAAAAATATCTTTCAAAACCGACTGGGAGTTCCTGAGATTAACGCGTTCAAACAAACAAACAAACTCTTCAGCTTTATAAGATTAGTACCTATAGATTTATTATTTAAGCAGAGTATGAGTTTTAGCTCATTCGGAAATTAATCATTTTGCTTTTTCACCTTAAAAAAATTGAAGAAGGTAATTAAAATCTTCCTACACGTAACCAAAACTAACGCCAAAAATATCTATAAAAAAAAAATAGTTTAAAAAACTAAAACACGGTTTAAAAACCAAACTAAAAAAGGAGAACATAATTTAATTGAATTAAAAAGCTTGGGGTGCTTTTTGAGGTATTTTTATAATCAATTAATGTCAAGCACCCCACGCTTTTTTTTTTTTTTCTGCTAACTACTAAAACGTGTTTTTTTTTATTGTTGTATTGTCATCGGTCCTCGATCAGTTTACAAAGTTTCAATGAAATCTGACCGTTTAAAGTGGGTCAAAATCGCGCTCTAAGGAGTCGATTACATACAAACAAACATACAAGTGAATAAGCGTGTAATAGTTTTGGTCTAAATAAAACACCTACCTGAAGAATTCCGTAAGATTCGTGCTCCTCAAGCGCTCTAAACCCTCCCGATGTTTTCTAAAGTCCGCTTTAAGAGTTAGAAACTTCAATATCCACCTGTCTTCAGTAAGAAGTGGCTGTTTCAGGAAAACTGTTTGGTAGTAAAATATGTTGCAGTTCTCTGCTATGGGACGTTGAGTCTGAGATGTTACATGGACTGTGTTCTGTAACAACCTACATCAAAAACCTATTCAGAGACTAGGTTTTTATTATTTATTTATTTATTTTTAGGCTTTAATTATTAAGGTCAGAACTTTAGCCATGAGGCTCTAAAGTCATGAGCTAAATGATTTTAAATCATATAAACCTAATAATTTAAAAATCTTTATTAAAAGTCAGTTCTGTTTTTAACGAACAGTTAGTAGTAATAAGTTACTTACGTTAATTTACATTTACCACAGTGGCGTTTCAATTGAAGTACTGGGAATTATTTTCAAAAGTGGTGTTTTATTACTTGACTACATAACCAGACTTCAACAAACAGCCACGTAAAAAAATCTGACACCAAAATATTGCACTGATTCACACCGCACATTGCTGCCAAACAATGGCACTTACGCAATGATCTCATACATTGCGCACCACCCACTGACACGATCGGCACACTTACCCCATAAATATTCATTGGACACCGACTGTTGTGACATAAACGTCAGAGCCTTCGCGGGGTTTTTAATTCAATTTCGACAGCATTGTTTTGATTGGTACGGTGTGGAAAAAATATATGATTTCTCATAAAATGGAAAGTATTTCATTCGTATTTCAGTTTTTGAATAACATAATAACTTACTACTAAAAAGTAACTTTACTTAAGTACTCTACTCACTAATCAAGCATAATTCATCATCTGCCTAGCCTTTTTCCTAACTATATTCGGTTCAGCTTCCAGTCTAGCCTGATGCAACTGAGTATCAGAATTTTGTGGAATCTGCCTCTATGAGCTTCACAACCCTGTATCTGGATAATACGATACCCCCTAATAACACTGGTTATCAGACTTTGAGGATTCTGACGACCCGTAACGACTGTCAAAGATTCACGAATGACAGCTGGGACCAACGACTTCAGATACTTTCCAAGGCACGAAAACTACATGTGTACCAAATTTAAACTAATCAGTCCAGTAGATTCGGAGAAAATTGGCTGAAAGAGATGGACAGAAAGACACACCAGTGATCCTTGATGGGTTCCGATTTTTTTATTCCGTCATACGGAATTACGTATCGTCGTACGTATCGTTTTTGATCTTCCATTCAAAAATTATTTTGCTGACGCTCCTAACAAGCATCATGTTTGCTCCGAATATAATTTCTTGGAACAATTGAATGTGACAGAATTGAAACCAGTCGTTATCTTGTCAAACAATAACACGACACGGAAAACCGTGTTCAATTATGTTAAATAGATATGGAACTATTTGGCAAAATGAGCTTGTTGAGGTTGATTCCTGCTTTGAAATAGTTTTATTGCCGATTTTGGAGGGTCGGCGGTAGTAAATAGCTAGAAAACAGTTGATTAATGTTTCACTATCAAAGATGGCGTGGGACAAGCATACCTGAAAGGACTTGAGCGCCTTTGCCCAACAGTATAGGCTAGAAAAAGTAAGAAATCGCCTAGTTAAAGATATGGACTAAGACTTAGTTAAAAAGCTATCTTACCAAACGAATGTTTTGCTGTGACGCTTTATAATCAACTAGCTTCTGTTGCTCAGCCTACGTGGATGTCGAAACAATACCAGAGAAACGTGCTACCAGGGCAAAAACTAGCTTATGTCCTTCCTCAGGATGCCATCTATTTTCTTGCCAAATTTGATCGAAATCCGTTCAGTGGTTTAGGTGTGAAAAGATAACGTATGGACAGAGTTACTTTCGAATTCATAATACATATTAGCACAGGTAATTAAATTTAGGAATCTTCTGCTATTTTATAAGATTCCAGTACTTAAACATAAAAATTAAATACCAACCAAAGAAATATAAATTAAATGAATCGAACCGGGGCTTCAGTGGGCCGGCTCTATTTCTTCTGCTCACTTCATCAATCCACTTCGTTACCTTCAAGGACACTCATTGACCTGGTAATAATGGAAATGGAATCAAATGGTACAAACAAATACCTTTGGTATTTAACAAATCGGTAGAGAATCGATTCCTTTGAGGTTTTATTATAAAGTACTGCTGATAAGGTTGCTTTTTGTGTAAAAAATAGAAAGAGAAGCTTTACCCAGTAATGTCTAAAGGTTTTTTTTAAATACCAATCTAGTTATCTGGCAATCAGTAACCTACTTATTTTGTTTTTAACAAACCCAAATACATTGAGATCCATATAACCTATAATATTATGAAAAGTTTCCATCATCATTTTCAGTTTGATACATTACATAATCAGTGTGTAATGTTCCCACTGCTGGGCCACGAGCCCCTCTATCGAGAGGGAGTGGGCCGTAATCCACTACTTGGGTCCAGTGAGGGTTGGTAGTTGTCACTTGTCTTCGAATTTTCGGTTCTAGGACGTGCCGTTTCCTCACAATGTTTTCCTTCACCGTTTTCAGAGTAGTGGTGATTGATGACATAAATCACAAAAAGTAACGCACCTAACTGGGTTTGAACCCACAACGTAGGTCAGACCCGTTACTGCTGGAACACCACTGCTTTCCAGTTCTTTAGTTTGATAAGTTTTCATAATTGTTTATGAGTTTCCTATACTTAGAATATCTTCTACAGTCTAAACAACCCTAAAAAAACAACCGACTTCCAAAAAACACTACAAAGTGAAAAATAACTTTAATTTCGGAAGTCGGTGTCTTTGGAGCTGTATTTTAATTTTTTGTCACTTCCTTCCGAAATTAAAGTTATTTTTCACTTTGTAGTGTTTTTTTGGAAGACGGTTGTTTTTTTTTGGAAAAAGTTTTTATTTTTCACTTTTTAGTGGTTCACATGTGCTTACCCCTTCACACCATACCAGCGTGATGTTATGTTATGAACTGGTGTAAGCAATAGACAGACATGAGATTTCAGCAATCCCAGTCCATTTGCTATCATTTATTGAGGAGTTCCGTTGCCTATCTCCAAAGTTCTTCATCAGATCTTCACCAAATTGAAATGAGACCACTACGAGAAAGTACTCTTCCAAAAAATTGCTAAATTACTTCGTGTGCCTATAAAATTTGAAGAGTTCTCTCTATTTCTCCAGGATCCCATCATCAGATCCTGACTTGATGATCATGAAACCACCTGGAAAGTATACCCTTTCAAACAAAAAAAAACAAAATCCAAATCGGTCCAGCCATCTTCGAGTAATCGGGGAACATACATAAAAAAAAAGGTTCCGACGAATTGATAACCTCCTCCTTTTTGAAGTCGGTTAAAAACGACTCATCACTCTAAAACCGTAAAACATCAACCCAAACAAAAAGTCACTCACATAAATACCACGTACAACAAACCGAACAACCCAGTTAACTCCAAACTTATCTACCGCTCACCCAGCCAAAGCTTATTTGATTCAATGAACGAAATAAAAGACAAAAAGGTCAACATCAACAATAAGAGCCAAGACTTGAAAACTTGCATCCGCAGTTACTTTTGAAACTAACCGCCACTTCCTAGGACTTGCACATTGGGTCTAGACGCAGCTAAACTTTGGAAGCAAACAAACCGGGAGTTAACTGGGAGTTCACAAAACAACTGACTAACCAAGACTAAGGCAGTCTTGGTTAGTTAACATGGCCATTTGGGTGCTACCTGAGGTCACTTATCGTCTTGTATTGTAGGGGATTAATTATGTTGAGACACGGTATTAGCTGTCATAATTGAATACCTATGTAACCATCATGTCTTGGTTGTTATTATACATTTCTAGAACAATAAGCCTTGTAGCATAAGCCGCTTATAATGTACCCAGTGCTGGTACACATGCCTATTGTCTGTGAGAGGGAGTGCGCAGGTTGGTAGATGGCAGGTTTCCTCAAGGTGTTTTCGTTCACTGTTTTGGGAGCAGTGGTGACGGAATAATTTACACGAAATAAAGCGCCTGTCTGGGTTGAAATCTCGAAGTCGCGGCCGTCACCGTATCTTTACTTTTACGCGAGCCATGTGCTTGATGGGATTTTCCATCGGCAATACTAACCCATTTATGGGATGAATTTTCAAATTCCTGCCTTAGTGCTTACCTTTGTTACTTAAGAAACTGCTGTGCAATTACATACTTCTAGACCTTGTGGTTAAGGCTGTATGTTGTCTGTCAGTGATTTTTATTCAGTGATGATTGGAATGTGCCTTGAAAGTCTGAGGATGTAATTGCTAATCTGTGGTTGATATAACATTTTTGCAATTTTGACGGATTCGTTCAAAAGTCGCTAGCCCAAACTAGGCCCATTTCGGTGTGCAAGCCAATGGCATTCGTACTGGCTACGCATTATAAGACCTCTGAAAAACTATCCATAATGAGTTTCATAACCACCACGTATACTCGTTTGTTACCAACCAAGTAACCAGGTAACATTAACGATTTCCCCTACAATATTGATGGTAAGTCCCGATATCGACAGAACCTTTCTAAAAATCCCATCAGCTGACAATTACCGTGAAGTTCTCGAAAGCATTTTTCGAAAATATTTTCCATTATCATTAATCAGTTCACGAGTTGAAAACGAAGTTACTTCACTAATTTATCTATGTCACGATTTTCAGGAGGGACAAACAAAGTTATTGACACCGTGACTTCCGTCGGATGATTGATTACAACCAACTTTGTCGGTATTTATTTGACGTTTTGATCGGTGTTTTCATGCGAAATTACAATTTGCGTAAACTTGTTTCGAATGTTGGTCGTGGTGTCGAAACGTAATTCTCTAAGTTCTTAATTGACTTGGTGTATCAATCATTGTGTGTTCTGAGATTGTGATTTGAAGGTGGGAATGTTATTTAGTAAGTTTAAATTATCTCTGAGAGTCAAACTCACGACCTTGAGCTATGAAAAACCCTGGGGCTGTCTAAGAGGGAAGAGATGCGCCTAAACTTTACTCATATTTCGCCAGTTACACACGCTTGCACATACCCAAACGTTTAAACCATTTTTTTTTTATGAATTGTAAAATATTTTTAAATATTTCTTATGAATGACTGAACTGTATCATCCTTTTTTGTATCACAAATCTAACGTGAATCCGTACCAACCACCATTGAAATTAAGGTTTATCGACTTTACCTCTTACTAACTAGGTATCTGAAAGATAATTACATACTTACGTTATCATTACTTTACCATTAAACCAGAAACCCATCGTTCCTTAACTCCTTACTGAATTCAAAAACATCTCCACTCAAGTCCACCATGATTGTCTCCCAAAATTTCAACCTGACCCATCAAGATGAAATACGAGCATCCACTTCAAATCCACTTTGTTTAAAGATAAGGATTTTTGGAAATTAAATCCTGAACACTTATCCAGATTGTACAACTTCCTTATACAAAATTGTGGCAGGAATTTATGAGCATACAAGTGTAGGGGATTTTTCCGTTGACGAGGGTTCCGAGAGATCTAATTGAACGTGGTACCTATATTTTTGGAGGTAGCATATAACTTTGTGCCAACGAATGGTTGTGACATTAATAAGAGATGTTCTGCCAACAATGAGGAGTCCTGAGGGATGGCGCAGGGCCCGGCATGACGGTGCTAAATGATGCTTGTTGTGCTGATATGGGGCTTTATTTTATGAAAAATTTAAGGGGATTCCTCTCATTCCCAAAGATTTAAAATTAAAATTTGTTTGAGAATCTGTGTTTACCTACCAAAAGACGCAATTATTGATCATCAATTATAATTTGGAACATTAAAAGGCATAAAGCAGAATAGGAAATCAATTCACAAATTCCAATTACGATGAAAACCATAATACTCATTACAAGCCACAAAAAAAGGTTGATTTTTAACAAATTAATTGTCCTAATAAAGTATTAATGAACATATAATTGAATCCCACTTCATTATAGAACTCATTATTGTGCAATAATTAGTTTGGACATTTTAAATAATAAAATCGACGGCTTTTAAAGGTTCGATTCAATCGGTATTAATAGGGCGAGCTGAGTAGATGTCTGAGTAATAAGAGATAGCGGGTGTGAACAAAAATGTGAAAATACTGGGTGGAATTTACTTTAAAATAATTTGGTATGCACACTATAGGAAGCAATTGCTTATGGGTAGGTAATCAGTACCTCAAACAATTCACGTTCGTGTTCACTTATATCGACAAAACCTATGGAACAGCTGATTTTTTTTTCGCGATTTCAAGGTTGGTCCCATAGAAAAAGTTGTTCTAAATGATGAGTAAAATTACCCCTTTTCGGGTTTAGGGTAAACAAAAACGAATGTTGTATAGTTTGCTATCGACATGATTAGAAGATGTGTATGTAAATCATTGGGCGCTTAGAAATCATGGAACCCTAATGTTATACTCACATTGTTTAGCAAAGTTATCTTGATTTCCAAACAGATTTAGTGACATTGAAATTAGAATTTTCTTTTCCGCTCCCGCTCCTTCCATTACAAAAGCCACATCTAATTCCATCACGCACAGTAGCAATTTGAACGGTTTTTTTTTTCGTGCGTGCTGCCCAAGTAATTGTTAGTATTAATTCGCCTCCCCACACCGCACGCGATCCAAATATTGTTATAGGCACTTAAATTTATTCCCCATCACAATATCAGCTGGTTTAATGGTACTTAGGGGCGGGGCAGATGCTGGGGAAGATTTAGCATTCATGTGAAAGGAAATAAAGGTTTTATGGGAATGTGAAAGAGAGAAGGAAGTTATCTTTCAGAAATGAATACTTGAATTGAGTGGGTAACTTTGAATAGTTGGTGAGAAACGAAGAGAAGACGAATTATTACTTTGTTTAAGGAAGTTGGTTCATTTTCAATAGCGTAAATTAGTATTAAGAATAAATACAGATGAAATTATGTATTAAAATGCCTGCAAATTAGTTGTTTCTGAATATGGTGGGCTTATCAATACTTATGGGGGGACATAATTATATTTACGTACAGTAACCGACATGATGAAAGAGTGAGGATATTTTTTTACCATAGCTTTACTATGCGCTAACTGATCCTCACTCGGTCAAGATTCACGCCAGTTACTGTACGATACGTATCCCCACTAAACAATGTGCTGTTCACAGTTTAATTTAGTTCTCAAATACACACAAAAGTAACAGTTGCAAGCTAATACTAACTACAAATACTAATCCTTGTAACAACCTAATTAAATATAAAGCTCAACAGAATACCGAATGAGTGTAAACGGCTCAGCCGTAGCTCATAAACGTGTTTATACGTAAAAGGGTTGCCCAAGGTCAGGTTAGGTCTCTGGTTAGGTTAGTCCTAAGTAGTGATGCTACATCGGATGCTATAGTAGGATATGAGCTGGAACTTTATGAGCGAATCGGCACAGTCGTTGAGTTTTGTGGCTTAAGTGAACGCATTTGTGAAATTGGAGAGGTTCTCGGGTTTTTTGGTAAAAGGTATGTATTGTTGTCTTCTAAATCTGCCATTAGCAGTTCATAAACATATACTTATAAGAATTTCTATCAGTCCAAAGTTACTGCTAGGTATTTTGTGTAAGATGGATTGATGAAAATGAGGAATTATATAAAAGAGAAGGGAACGAATGATAGCGTGACGATTGACGGAGGAGATTGAAAAAAAAACATGTTGATGAATGGGAGAATAGTAAATGTAGTGAAAGATATGTTTCCAATAGAAGCTAGGTGTAGGTGTGCAAACGCAGAAAATATGATCTTAATCAGTAAACTGGTGATGAGAAAGATTCATTAACCCAAAAAGTAACGTATAGAAACAAACCAGGACCATACCACAACCTCATAATAATAAAATAGGCACACCACACATTACACAAAGCTTGCGTGTTCTACTTAATATATATTTTTATTTGTAGCCAAGTTTATTGGGTGTACAATTATACGCACCGCTTTATCTTTGCATGCCACATGTCAGACATGGATTTGTTACCCATGTAGCCATCCATCAAGGCTAGGGTTTATGAATAACTATCTCATGAAGTCCAATTTGTGTGTTTCTAGACTGTTGAGTTTAATATAAGTTAGTTTATTAATAATAGTGCCGCTATTTTGATGAAAATTGTTGATGTCAAGGTTGTTTTGACGGTGGGAGATAACAGTAAATTGGTTTTCAAGAAATCAAAGGTGTAAAAGTTTAACAGTTAGGATTTTATATTAAGGTGCCACTTGTTTTATATTACAATAGTAGTGTACAGCGTGCGGCAGAATATAAACATTACCATGGCAACCCAGACTGGTAATCCAGGCGCTCGACAGAGGGCGTCCGCGCAACATCTAGTAAGTTATCATAGTAACCGGGAGTTTGTATAGATAACACACCAAACTGTCAAATTTTTCCAATTGAACATGAACTTTATTCGTTTGTAATAAAGTTTAAAATCTATCAAATAAATTTGACATATTGGAGTAGCTTGATGTGCTGACGTCTCTACCAAGCAATAAGTGTACGGGGGTTAGAGAAACGCAGGATTTATACTACAAATCACCCAAATGATTACGCAAATTACAATCTAACAGAACTGCAGAGCTAAAACGCACTCAATTTTGACATACCATTCAACACAGTCACAGTTATAATTATGTAGTATACATGGGATAGATCTTTCTTCAAAATGGCGGTCTAAACTACATACTGTTAGGTTTCGAAATAATATATCGAATTGTCTTAGTCGATCATTGGGATATTTTATTTATTATACTGATAAAACTATGAACGAACGACATTGTCGGTCATGACGGTGGAGAACGCGTGGTGCATTCAGCTTATTTGACGTCAAAATATCTTAGTGTTACATATCCTGAAATATCGTAAATAGTTATCTATAATAGTCAGTTTGTAGTTTGTAATTTTCGAGTAACGATAATTTGATCCATTGGGAATTAGGATCCGTTTTGAGGTTAAATATATTGGGTATAAAATAAGTTGTTTTAGAACAAGAGTAGTATTTACTATAATACTATTCTTGACTTTGAAATTGTATCCTATTCATGACACCAAACTAACCCAAACATATTGCCACAAACTACAGCAACGAAAGACAAAAACCCCATACACATCATCCATCGACATTTATCATCGTGAAACAACCCAACCCCGGTGGTTACAACGGTCATTCAACCTTTACCACTGTCTCATCTCCCGTTATGAATATTACGATCATTCGCGTTGCAAATGTTTTCATTGCTTGTTGCCAACCAACAAAAGGAGACGATGCCCATACAAATGCGTCAGTTGATTTTAGACAGTGTTTTTGATAGAAACTTACGTTGTTTTGTTTTTTTTATTTGGTCTAACACGGGTAGTACCTACAATTTAGAAACGAATAAATGCAAATAGCAGGCACCGCTAACTGTTGTTGATGCATTTTGATTCAGTTTTGTATTTATACAGATTTGCATTTTTTCCACATACCGCATACGGCGATAGTCCTTTTATTTTTAGATGAAAACTTTTTACAATATTTAACAACCAATATTCCATAAAAAAAACAAAATGTGAAAAATTGCCTTAGTTTGGTGGTTTTGTATTTTCGTTTTTTGCCACCGACTTTCGAAATTAAAGTTATTTTTAACTTTGTAGTGTATTTTTTGAAGTTGGTTTTTTCTTGTAAGAAGTTTTTATTTTTCTACGCACTGAGACTCACTTGCGCTGCACTCTGTTAGACTCTCAATGCTTTATTTAAAACCTAGATTTGAAAATTTGGTGCACAATAAAATTCGTTGACTTATAGTCCTACAATTAACATGATGTTATCTAATAATGTTAATATCTGAATTTAGACAGACTGTTGAGATAGTGTTTAGAATTTGATAGAAATTGTTGTGGTATCTATTGAACATCACATAATAGATAACAATAACCCGCTAATATTTGCATCCCCCGAACACAATAACCCTGCAACTGCAACGCTATCTGAAATCGCCAATACGATCTAAATTGATCTATCAGTGTGTTCCTAAAACAACGTAATTCAAAATGAACCTTTAATAAAATTAAAATATTTTCTTACGCTCTTCGAAATATTATTGAATACTTTAATATAATGATGTTCTTCTGGTGAACTTCAAATAATTCATATTTTGGAGCTCTAAAAATTTAATAGCCATGAATGACTGTGAGCAATTTGGATGTAGCGCGGTTGGTCACAGTTCTAACTTAAACTTACCCGTTTGGTCGGGATACACTAGCTTAGTTACTGCGAGCAATGTCAGTAAATGCTGGACAGTTAAAAAGAGGCTCATTTATTCCCTCGCATGTCAAGTGAACACCAGGTGTTCCGATAACAATAGAATTTCTATTGTGTCTGCTAATTAGACGCGCGACGAAACAAGTAAAGAACAACAAGAGAAAGATCAGAACAAGTGTGCATCATTATAAGCACAAAAAAAAAATAGAGGATCAGTTAAATATTCCCCAAAATAAATTTTTTTTTTAATTGCTACTAGAGGACCGGATTTTACATCAAAAGTCCCGTATATAAATCATTATGTGTTATGAAGTTCGTAACTTTATTAACTCATGCGAGGCAGCCTTGAATTAGTAACTGGCTCTTAAATAATATCTTCCAAAATACTTGTATGTTTCTGGTTCAGAAAAGATGGCGTATGAGTGTTAAGTTTATGTTCTTTACTTTGTAACAGCATCTAAAAGATTTTGTAGCCTTATGAATTTGCTTTGCTAGAGCTGGCGTCATAAACGAGTGCATTTGTTCATTGATGTATGCTTGGTTTTGAACGTACTTAACTATTGTTTTATGTCTCCACATACACACTTTATATGAATAGTCCATGATGTGTTTAAAATGAAAGTCAACAAGATGGTAGGAGTATTGATTGACTGCCCAGTGTGCGCCGGAGGTATACTCGACCTCGTAATTGCCTAACCACTTAAAAAAAACCGAGCGAGTTGAAACTTCACTAATGTTCAAACTATGTATCTAATTGTCACACAGACAAATGGACCTGAGAAGCAATACTCGTATTATTATCATTTGCATTCTAATTACAGCCTAAAAAATCTCTTTGTCAAAATCTGTCAAAACAACTGAAGTATCATTTACCTACATTGTTGATAAGTTTTGGCATGGATCGTCGCTGCGATAAGATTGCGACTAGATTTTGACATTTTTGATACGTGGTTTGGTATTATGTACCCTAATTGCGTAACACGCTATCAATCACATTCTCAATCATTTTGAAACAATACTAATACACTGCTTTACATGTTCAAAAAAATTATTTGCAGCAACGTAAACAACGTGTTGTTGAACAGTCAAAATGTAAGCCATTCCTACAATTAGTGTGTTACGCAATTACCCCGCTGGTCGTTTGATGACATGCGTGTGAGTGTCATTCTAAGTAACATTAAAACTTAGGGTGGTAAAGAAATTAAGAGGTCGACACAATTGCCTCTCCTGGAACTCATTTTAATGCGCCTTATGTCTAAACTGAAAAAGTTATTTTATTGTTGTGAAAAGTAAATAGGCAATCTTTTATTTTACTAGTTGTGGTGAAATAAATTACTGTTTTTACGAAGCATTGTATTCTCAAGCATATAATTCACGTAGCTATTGGAAATACACTATATTTCTTCTTTCTCCGCCCACCTTTATACCTATAGTTTTTTTTTTAACTTGATAATAAATTAGTTAAAAAAAACGATAAACAGTCTGCAGGATATAAACAATTTTGAAGTATCCTCTGTGCTAGAGTGTTGTGCTTCAGCCACAAAGCCTGGGCCTGTCAAAAACAGGTCGGGTTCTCGTTCACATTGATCGCTTTTAACCAGAGGTTGGCAAAGCTGGCTTTTTATAAAATCTCCATTCATATCTCGGGTGGTGTTTGTTTATACTGCTTTTTGTCTTGTTTCTGTGTTGAATTCAAAGTGAAAATTACTAAATCCTTTGGGAAAATTATTTAGGAATTGCTATGTGAAATAACGTTTTGTTACCTACTTAATGTAGATCATTTTGTATGATCTGCTATTAAACATTTTAAAGCTATTCAAACTTTTCGAACTTTTTACCCCTTGGCTTGACAAACTCTTTGCAAGTCAGATAGGCGAATAGATAATCCCACTTTTTTATTAAAACAGACCGAAAGAAAGACGTTGCTTAGCCACTTTAATGTCACCTACTCTTGAAGAGGCGGAAAAAAGACTTAAATTTGCCAGGAAATTCGTGATCCAAAACGACGTAATAATAGGTCTACATTCCGCGCGCGTAAAAATATCGCGTCGTGATTTTATTGCGCACTGCATTTTCAACTCTCGGTGTTGAACAGAACGTTGAGAATCCAACAGAGTGCATATCGGCACGTCGAAAAAACACACTGTCCGATTTCATTTCTCGGAGCTGGCCAGTGCGTTGAAGATCCAGCCGAGCTATTCTGTTCAAATCTCACCGTGAAAATGTAGGTGAAGTCATCTGTCATATGTCATGTCATAAAGTGACCTATCATTTCACTTGATTCTAGGGAATAACACTACTTTTACTACCAGTTTCTACTGACAGCTCACGTCAAGATTGGGTAACCGTCACCTCCTTCTGCGAAGCAGTAATTCTCGCGAATAAGGAGGCGGTGCACGTGAGGGAGACGCAGTATTTGCACCCTCACGGCCTTAGTCGCCGCAGGAGATGCCCTGGGCGTCGAAAATCCCAGGCTGATTCCCGGCCACCGTAAGCGCGGGCTTGCGGTCGGCGAGTAATTGGTAGCTCGCTGTCCGGTAAGGATCAAGCCCGGGTCAACTGCGTATTGTGTTCCACGCGCGCCTCAAAGAGATGTCGGCACCAACAGGTGGGGTCCGCAAGTCCCGATGCCTGCCAGGGGTGCAGGTTGTTCGAAAGAGATACCGTCGCCCCTGGCACACAACTAAGGGAAAACGGGTGAATTTTAGTCAATAAAAGTCTGACACGCCCTCTTGCTCCACCCAGAGCGGGAGAAGTTATTTGATAATTTTCCAGCAAAAAAAAGCTCACGTCAAGATCACTTCACCTACATTTCTACTGACAGATCACGTCAAGATCACTGCACCTAAGTTTCTACTGACAGTTCACGACAAGATCACTTCACCTACATTTCTACTGACAGCTCACGTCAAGATCACTGCACCTAAGTTTCTACTGACAGTTCACGACAAGATCACTTCACCTACATTTCTACTGACAGCTCACGTCAAGATCACTACACCTAAGTTCTACTGACAGCTCACGTCAAGATCACTTCACCTAAGTTTCTACTGACAGCTCACGTCAAGATCACTACACCCAAGTTTCTACTGACAGCTCACGTCAAGATCACTTCACCTAATTTCCTACTGACAGCTCACGTCGAGATCACTTCACCTAAGTTTTGACTGTGAAATTTGTACAGAATAGACCGGCTGTTTTTATTACGTCCGTGTGAACGTTAGTGTTTGCCATTTAAACCCATATAACAGAAAAGCATTAAAAAAGCCCGAAGTAGGTAATACTATACGATTTCCCAGCATACCTACAGTTATTGAAGCATCCACACTTGAGCGCTCAGGTACAGCCGTAACATTACACTCAAAGTAATCACATTACGCGCCATACTTGTGCGATATGGGGAGAGGTAGAAAATGCGTAGAAACTCAACGGAAAAATCATGTAGAAAACATCTTATTCCACAAGATTTTAGTACTTATCACTGTCTCTCATGTGTATGGAAATTGGGGGAAACCGAAGCAGAAACAAGGTTTACAAAGATTACAGACCACTTACAAAGTTATTAATTTATGGGGCTTGTGGCTAAGTAATGACAGCCGTATGGGTCAATCGATCAGGTTAAGCAGAGCTTGCCGCGTTTGGTCTGTGGATAGGTGGGCCATCTTTACATACCAACACCCCTCCGTGCCTCAAAAAGCACGTTAAGCCGTTCGTCCCGGCTGTCATTCGTCATCTTTGATAGTCGTTACGGGTCGTCAGAAGCCCGTAAGTCGATAACCAGTCCTACCAATTGGTGTCGTATTACCCAGTAACTGGATTGTGGTGGTCAGATGGGCAGTCGCTCCATGTAAAATACTATATAGTCAGCTGCATCCGGTTAGACTGGAAGCTGACTTCAACATAGTTGGGAAAAGGCTAGGCAGATGATACAAAGAAGTTATCTTTATTAAATAACAAATCATTTTGCCTATTTATTCCTTGAATGGTTAAGCAGAAGTAAACCTACGGCACACCCACACTTCTTCACCACTTACGTCTAAGCTACTGAGAAATACGACATGTAAAAATCCAATATCTTTTTTCCTGACTCGGGAATCGAACCGACTACTTCACGCACAGCAGTAACTGCTTGCTACCACCTACCACTACGGCAACAAGGCAGTTTATTTTGTCCTTTGTAATTACTACGTTGTTTAATAATTTCGGTGTACCTACCTCTAAAATGTTCTGTACCTATTTTATTACAATTAACAAATAAATCAGCACAATCTGTTGCGGTACAGTCCTGTGACTTATGTTACGGTTTTCAATTTGTACAGCCGCACACAGCGTGTTTGGCAGTTATAACAACATTTAATTCAATTTCACAAAACCGTTTTCGTAAGCAATTAGAAAATATTAATTTCAATTACTAAACTGAAATACTTCTCGGTTGACGTGACAGTCAACCCTAAAAATTCACACAAATTATAATATCGAGACTGTCAAATACAATGGTCCCGCGAAGGCGCGCACAACGCGTAATTTGTACAGGCGCGCACAGCGTGTTCTGGAGTAATTATACCGATGTTAATTCAATTCTGTGGCCGCTTGTACACGCGAGGCAATTTTTACGCGGCCAAGACAACCTGTGTTTAATTGGAGGGTACTGACTTGACACTTACCGTTTGAGGGTTGGATTTACGCGCGTGACGTTAATATTTTTGTAAAGGGGACATTTTGGGGTTAAGGTGGTAATAGGTCGGTGTAACGAAGGTAAACATTAACGTTGATTGAATTTGATGACTAGTTCGGGTGGGTTAGGAGAATTTTCTTTTTGTAATTTTTACGATAGTTTGTTGTCATGGTATATGTAAAAAATGGGGAACTGTGTTTCAGATTTTAATTCATCTTATTATTAAGTTAAGTTACAGCCCTTACGGGTCGTCTGAAGCCCGAAAGTCTGAGACCCAGGCTTATCAAGGGGTATCGTATTACCTTGTAACTAGGTTATGGAGGTCAGATAGGCAGTCGGTGCATGTAAAATACTGGTATTCAGCTGCATCCGGTCAGGCTTGCAGCCGACCCCAACACAGTTGAGAAAAGGCTAGGCAGATTATGATTAAGTTCAGTTGAAATCTTACCATTTTCCAAGACATAGGTATGTATAACGATAAAGTATGATTTCGGCTTTTATCAGATCTTGGGCAACGGTCCATCTGGCGGAAAGTGGGAACCACCCCCTGTCACTTATAAAACATAGGGGTTTGGTGATGCTTGCCAACGAGAGACTTGAAATGTCTCGTTTAAGTGCCTGGTATTCTACTATTTCCTCCAAATCAAACAACAGCAATGCTGCTTTACTTCTCAAGGTTTACTTAATCAAATAAAAAAAAATACAAAATCAAAAAACCCGCCTGCCTAAAAAGTGAACTTTAATCAAATAAAAAAGATGGAAACAAGAAACTTGTCTTTAAATGATGTCATTATACTGAATACTATAATCAATCTCATGCAGCCGGAGGCATCTTCTTAAATTTAACAGTAAAGACCTTTATTGCCTCCGACTGCATGAGATCTGCCAGGGGTGCGGGTTGTTCGAAAGAGATACCGCGGCCCCTGGCACACAGGCAACTGAGGGAACACGGGTGGGTTTTAGTCAGTAAAAGTCTGACACGCCCTCCCGCTCCACCCAGAGCGGGAGAAGTTATTTGATGATTTCCCACCCAAAAAAAAAAGACTGCATGAGATTGCAGATAGTATTCAGTCTAATAGTCATCCTTTTTTCTGTTCCAGTTTTTAGTTAATATAGGTAATTATTTTTGACGTTAATGAGACGTATTTATGAATCCATTTGTTCTGATACCCCGCTAAATAGCTTTTGATAAAAAACAATTTTTGAAGACACAATATGGCGCCAAAAATCGGCCATTTTTTTCCACTTTTGATATACTCACTATACTCAGTGTCACTCTCACAATTAAGATGAATCTAACGGCACCTCTCAAAGTGAAATCGATCAAGCCAAAGAAATATACATACATACATACACTCGAAGTACATAATCCTCCTTCTGGCACAGTCGGGTAATAAAGTGGTAGTATGTGCCATAGGCAACTACTCCTCTACTACACAGTTACGTAGCTTTCCTAATTTTAGCGGTAACTCACCAAAAGAGATAAGTTATCAGGGTCGTCGGATATAGTTGAAGTTTACTATGAAACCTATGAATGTTTTTGAAAAAAAAACTTAATTTTATAAATAAACTGTTTGTTTTCCATCGGTTTCATTCAGGTAAAAATCTGATTTCTCTTTTCTTATTATTAATTGATGTGCTGTTACTTTTCAAGCCTCCAAATAACAAAACAAACCAAACCAATACATTATCTAATTCTTCACCAAATTATACGTTAAGCCTAATATTTTCCAAATAACCAACTACTGTAAGTAACTTACACGTTTTAACGAACGGTTGCTGGTTGCGTGCCGCGCGATGTGCCGTCCGATTCAATTTGATTGGCCACAATTAGGGGCGGCGTGTACTGAAAATAATAGAAAAATACTACAATAGGGCACCGGGTTATTTTGTTAGTTTCGTTGGTGGCTTTAGAAATATGTGGGAGCTTGAAATCTGCTGTCAGTTTTTGTGGATAGCAGGATTTATTTGCTGATCGTACCAGCAAATTTGATTTTAACAGCAACTTTATTTCATTTCATTAAGGGTGGTTTTTGTAGTGTCACTAATTACTGGTGTGCGGTTGATTGTAGGTACTATCAATGGTCTGGTCAAAATCTATTTTCAAAAACTTTTTTTTTTTCGAATACTAAGGTTTACTAAGGGGAATCGTGTTACCCACTAACTGGGTTGATGCGATCAAATAGGCTGTCGCTCTATATAGAATACTGGTATTCAGCTGCATCCAGTTAGACTGACAGCCGACCAAAATAGTTGGAAAAAGACTAGGCAGATTGATTGATTGGCTTTTATTCGTTGCTTAATTAATTTGCGAGTATTTTTCAGCAGTGGACACACAGACTTTCGTATTAATTGAATTTCAATGGCCTGTGGTAAAAAACTAGTTGTTAAAATCTGATAATATGCGTTAATAAATCCATTTAATAAATACCTATCTCATTCACTAACATCAAAAATAATCTTAAAACATAAGATAATTCATTTATTTGTAGAAACATGAGTATACATACAAGGCATGCAGGTTGTTTATAAACAAAAAAGATTCGTCATGTTCGGCCTTTGTGGCATACAAATACATAGGTAGGAACAGTAATTTATGGGTATTTAGACAAAGATAAAAACGTTATTAAATTTGCACACAAACTAAAAATTAAATTTAAACAATAAATTGTAGATTTTATTTAAATTGTCCTATAATCTAATTATAAATTGTCAAAATTATAAAATGCAAGTAAATAATTTTTAAATTCGTAATATTACACTTTGTCATTTAAACATTCTAAAATACTGTAGTAAGCTTTCCCAATTATATATAATTTTAGCCGCTTTTTTAGTACCTATGTGTGTGCTTAGTTCCTTCCATCCCTTAGGAAGATGATATGAAACTCTCCAAGCCTTATAAGAGGAACTGTATACTATTTCTGTAAGTAAAGTGCAACAGCTGGCGCTACACAAATCGGTTCACTATACAGCTAGTAAACGAAGCAGCCTGTATACCCATTGTACTTCATTGTTATGACCTTAGGAACGTATTGCTACAAGGCAGGTCTGCACTGAAGAATATCTACGTAGTGCTGGTATCTTTTGAACTTACAACACCGCCGTTTACGCTTATTATTTACTAGTTTCTGCTCGCGACTTCGTCCGGGTCGAAGTCGTAAGACACAACCACATCCTAAAGTAATACAGTCCATGTTATAATAATGTAGTTCTATAAAGGTGAAATACTTTCAAAATCTATTTATTATTCTTTTGAGTTTATATATTAGAAAAAAAACATACAAAAAATTTAATCTTTCCTTTTTATAATAAATTAGTTTTGACTCTATTTCCCGCGACTTTGTAGAGAGAGAGACACGAGTTACTCTTGCATTTATTTAAATAATAAAAAAAATCGTAAGTATACATACTGACAAAAAACCAGAAGCTTGAAGGTTTTGTACGACAGTATCATAATATATTTATGGCAGGTGAGCACTAATAGAGAATTTTTCAAATTAAGTGATAGAAATGTGTATTTTAATGTATAATTAAGTCTATAGAACTCGTAAGTATATTTATCTTTGATTTCCTTTTATAATGTGATGTCCCAGGTTGAAAACTGGACCATAAAACTTGCACAGATCTCCTCAACTCATATAATGTATGATTACACTCTCTTCTCTGTCATAATCTGCCTAGCCAAGTATGTTGGGTAGGGTGTATGTCCCAAAAAAAACATAGTCGTTTTTTTATCCGAATACCCTCTTATTTTTTTACTTTTAAGTCAAATCAATTATAAATAAAATTTTAAGAAGGTAGGACCTCGGTAACCCGTGCCGACTTACATCAATACAATGTCAGTACTTGCTCTCTAAGGCTGACGCGACCTAACGTGTCGATGTGCTTGTGATTACTCGTTATTTTGTTATAGAACTCGTATTTTTTTCAATCAGTCAACATGTCAGTGCAATTACGCAGATCTAAAAGGGATATGTTGCGGTCAGCTTCCAGTTTTACCGGATGCCAGTATTTTACATAGAGCGACTAAATCAAATCCAAATATTTTATTTCACATAAACCTACATGGGCACCGTCAGAACCTAGGTGAACTGCCTGTCTGATTTCCAAAATCCAGCCCAGTTACTGGGTAATACGATACCCCTTGGTTAGACTGGTTAAAAGCATTCTCTTCTGTGCATCAGTTAGAACTCAGAATAAACTTTTCCAAACTGGTCAATTTCAGACGAACATCAACATGTAGTGTAGGTATACGGGCAAACCTGAGACATAGTATAATTCAAAATACCCGCCGCATTCACTCGTAATTCATGAATCTTAACAACTCGCGTCAATAGTGGAGGCACCCAGCGTTGCTCATTAAAACTTGTCGCCAAGCTAATAACTTGCATACCTGGGTAAAGGTGCTTCTATAAAGAGGGGCTACCTGAAGCTAGTGCTAAAATTACTGGCTTACAATATGTACTTATTTTTTACCAATGCAGCTATGTAAGTACTTAGTGTTATGTCAGCTGTGATGGCCCAGACGACTTGCGAGTTTTAGGTCGGGAGATAGAAGGCGGACCAGGCGCTTAACTTTGTATAAATTATCTTAAAACGGTGAACTTTTTACACGCTTTATATTAGCTTCACTTGTATGTTTGTTTTTTGTTTGTATGTAACCGACTCCTTAGAGCGCGATTTTGACCCACTTTAAACGGTCAGATTTCATTGAAACTTTGTAAACTTATCGAGGACCGATGACAATACAATAATTTAAAAAAAAGAGAAAAATGAAAAAAAAAAAGAAAAAAAACACGTTTTTGTAGCTAGCAGAACTAAAAAATAGAAAATAAATAATAGTTTAAAAAACACGCTTTAAAAACCAAACTAAAAAAGGAGAAAATAATTTAATTCAATTAAAAAGCGTGGGATGCTTGACATTTATTGATTATAAAAAATACCTCAAAAAGCACCCCACGCTTTTTAATTGAATTAAATTATTTTCTCCTTTTTTAGTTTGGTTTTTAAAGCGTGTTTTTTAAACTATTTTAGTTATTAGATACACTAATGTCTAGAAACTACCAACCACGGTAGTCTCAAAAAGTCATCAACTCAATTACCCTACCACTTGAATTAGCCATTGAAAATCTGATTCTATGGACACACCTTTACCAAAACGGATAAGTTTCCTTTAAGTTATGTTCAGCTGTGGTTTTCCGTGGGTATGTTGAATGGAGCAGCGGTAAGTAAACTGGGATATTTATACTTGAATCGACATACTTGTGCATCCATGAATAAACAGGTTTATAAAGCAATTAAATGTTCGTTTGCGGACTTAACATTATGTTGCCTGTTTTTCTTTCATTGCCGTATAGAGGTATGAGGAACAGGTTGTTAAGTTCGCTTATACTCTATTGGTAAAGGGAGGATCCTCCGACCAGACGGGTGTTATGTCTGGTGGGCTACTGCCCGACGGATGATGTCGGTATGTTGTATATATACGAGTCGCGCGGTAAACTCTGCTTGCGCGATGCAGGATTTATGTGACGTCAAGTATTTGATGCGTAGTTCGCATGTGGCGGTGTAGATGCCGGCCACAGCTAGTTGGAAAAAATAAACATAATCTGCCTATAATGTTCCTACTGCTGGCACACACCCCTCCTGTCTGTGAGAAGGAGTGAGCCACAATCCACCATGCGGGTCCAGTGATGTCACATGTCTTACATTTTTTGGTTCTAGGACATGCCAGTTTCCTCACGATGTTCCCTTCACCGTTTTGAGAGCAGTGGTGATGAAATTATTCGCACTAAGTGCCGCTTGGGGTCTAACCCAAGAAATACCCAGGGGTGCGGGTTGTTCGAAAGAGATACCGTGGCCCCCGGCACTTAGGCAATTGAAGGAACACGGCGAACACACTGAGCATAAGGTCCTGGGTTCGATTCCCAGGTCGGGGCGAGTCCTATTTGGTTTTTCTATCTGGAATATCTCAGTAGCAGCCTGGTGTCTGGATTTGTGCTCGGTTGATGGCAATAGGCTCACCCCCTATTACATGGGACTTGGGAATTGGGTGTACGATAGGTACACCTCTGCCCAACCATTTGGGGGAACAAGGCGTGATGTTATGTAAGTATCAGCCCCAAAGCTTTACGGTAAATAAAAAAAGAAACCTAAACCATGTTAGCTAACCCTTAGGATTGATAAAAAAAACACCGGGGATTTGATATCATAAAATTGAGAAGGTGTCCAGCCAGAAGTACTATACCTACTTTTGGAAATCGAATCGTCCCGCCCACTCGGGCACTTTACGTTCAGTTCCGTCACGTAACAGGTTTCGACGTGTTCGCGTGACGTCACTGGCCCGCGGCACGGTGCCACTACATCCGTGACGTTTCTGGGACTGTTGAGAGTGAGGTATTCTGAGAGGCGATTTAAGGACGATCTTGTTGCAGTAAAGTCGGTTACAGAACTTAGCGATGGAAAGTTCAAAAATAACACTTAACTTGTCTTATCAAAAAAGCACAAAATAAGACTAAAGACTACGTTAAAGATAAGGAGGGAGTAGACTATTTCTATTTTAGTAAGTTCCCATACACGCATGAAAACATTGTAAAAGTCAATAACCTAAATATTTTTAAAAGAGTAACCGTGGAGTTTCTTCCCGGCTCTTCTCTATAGAAAACAACTAATTGGAATCGTGCACCTAGCTTCTGGTGTTTCAATAGTGCTCATGTAGATTTTTGTAAAATATTTTGATTTGATTAGCACTTATAAAGTCATGCATTTAACGTCATTATTTCTCTGTTATTGTTCGCATTTTTAGGGTTCCGTAACAAAAGGGTAAAACGGGACCCTATAAGACCCCGCTGTCCGTCTGTCACCAGGCTGTATCTCATGTACCGTGATAGGTAGACAGTTGAAATTTTCACAGATGATGTACTTCTGTTGCCGCTATAACAACAAATACTAAAAAACAGAATCAAATAAATGTTTAAGAGGGCTCCCATACAACAAACGTGATGCTCGTTTTTTCTGGATATTGATAACGGCAACAGGTAGACGATTAAAATATTCACAGAATATTTAGTCGTGACTTTAAAAATAAATAATTATATTAAAATAAAATAAATATTTAAGGGGCCCGGCTCCCCGTACAACAAACGTGATTTTTTTGCAATTCTTATAGATAACTGTACGGAACCCTTCGTGCGCGAGTCCGACTCGCACTTGGCCGGTTTTTTATTTTGATTGGACTTTTTTTTTCAGTCTTTAGAATAAAGTAGACAGCAATACGTGATCACAAAGGAATTGGCAAATTAATCAATAAACATCCTAACACATAACTCCTTATGTATTGTTTCACTGAGCTGACTGAAATTGCCTTTCTTGATTGTAATATCTAGTTTTTGAGTAGGTATATGGAAAAATCAAGCGAAGATAAGGCTAGAGAGCTTGTGAATACCTACTACTGAGATGTCGTCTAACAGAGGTGTGCGAAAGGTAAAAAGATGATGTACTTACCCAAAAAAATTAGTAATAACAGCCACACGGGCCGATCAATCAGGTTAAGCTAAGCTTGCCGCGGTTCGTCTGTGGATGGGTGACCAAATGACCATCTTTACATACTTACACCCTCCGTGCCTCGGAAATCACGCTAAGCCGTTTGTCCCGGCTGTCATGTGTGAAAGCCTGAAAACCAGTCTTACCAAGGGGTATGTATGTAAGGCAGTCGCTCCCTGTACAATACTGGTATTCAGCTCCATCTGGTTAAACTGAAAGACCACTCATACATAGTTGTGAAAAGGACAGGCCGATTGATTGAGGGGCAGGGGTATGATGAAGATGACGCTGCTCATCTTGACCCACAGAAGAACTAATACGAGACACAAAAACACTCTCTCGGCGCTGAATCGAGCAATGAAAATCCAACAGTGCATTTTTATTAGGCAGTACATTTAAGTGTCGCGTAGTGTTAGTGAAAAGGAGGATAACAACTTGCAATCCAAGAATTGTGGCACTGTACGGAACTCTAATTGTCTATCAACAATACAAAATGCCCACTAATAACAACAATAACTCCAGTCCCACATATCTCCACATACAACAAACAACTTACCGCTCCTCAGAATACCACTGCCGATATTTCTGAGCGCCCTCCACCTCTTTTAAGTAAACTTCCGGGCGGCTCCGTGCACCGGAAGGAACAGTCGGGCTACAAAGCGGAGCAATATTGCTCCACCTAGCTCTATGGTTCGTGGGGATTCTGTTGTAGTGTTTTGTGTTGTCTCTGTGGTAATTATTGTTATTGCTGTTTTGTTAAAAATATTCTTAGAAGTCAAACCATAGTTTTTTTTTTTAATTTTCAGGCTTGTATTGATTAGTGGTGAGATATAAATACAACGACATTTGTTTAGTTAAAGAACCCCACATGAAAAATATCCCCAACAATGTAAAACTAGTCTAGATATTATACAGATATAAATCGCTTATTATTAAGTACTAGCTTTTGCTAGCGGCTACGCCCGCGCGGAACTTTCATCCCCTATTTAACTCGCTTAGCGGTTGAATTTCGAAAAATCCTTATTCCTTGTCTACATTATAAAGGGAATCTCTGTGCAAAATTTCAGCTTTCTAGGTCCAAGGGTTTTGGCTGGGCGTTGATGAGTCAGTCAGTCAGTCAGGACTTTTCTTTTTATTTATATAGATTTTAATTAAGTTTGTGGCTCATAACAAGCAGAGCAGGTGCGGAATAACACTGATGACATAGCAATAACTGTAGGGCAAGGTTTTCATATAATCATAGACATAAAATGTGTTTTGTGTCTATAGAAAAATCCAATTTCTCAGGGGTGGTATAAAACTTTTTCCTACAGTAAAGTCAGACCAGAAATAACTCTGAAATCTATAAATTTTACTGTAAAAGCTAAACATACTTGTAACTGTATTTGGTCTCTTAAGATACAGGCCTCCGAGTTTATGAGACAGCGTTTATATTTTTGTTTATGTAGATTTTTGTAGCAACAATTGAACAAACAACACTTTTGAACTAACAAAACAATTTTGTATCATTTTAACATTTTTACTACTTTGCTCAACATGTCTCTATGTATTACTTTGGATAAATAAACATTATTTTATAAGTCTGAGTCCTCTTACTGAACTTCCTTAAGCCCCTCATGTTCTTCTGCTGGAACACAGCTGCTGGGAGTGGGTCACCACGCGGGCCCACTGCGAGTGATTAGGTCTCACATGCCTTGGTTGAATTTTTGGTTCTAGGACATACCGGTTTGCTCACGATATTTTCCTTCACCGTTTCGAGAGCAATGGTGATGATATAATTTACACTGGGTTCGAACCAGCGATCTACAACTCGCCGAGGCCTTTACCACTAGGCTACCACTGCTCACTGAGGCTTCTATTCCTACCTATAAATAAGAAAAACCTATTGCAATATCAATATACTGCAGAAAAAAAACTAAAAATAAATAATAGTTTAAAAAACTAAAAAACACGCTTTAAAAACCAAACTAAAAAAGGAGAAAATAATTTAATTCAATTAAAAAGCGTGGGGTGCTTGACATTAATTGATTATAAAAATACCTCAAAAAGCACCCCACGCTTTTTAATTGAATTAAATTATTTTCTCCTTTTTTAGTTTGGTTTTTAAAGCGTGTTTTTTAGTTTTTTAAACTATTATTTATTTTCTATTTTTTAGTTCTGCTAACTACAAAAACGTGTTTTTTTTTCTATTTTTTTTTAAATTATTGAATTGTCATCGGTCCTCGACAAGTTTACAAAGTTTCAATGAAATCTGGCCGTTTAAAGTGGGTCAAAATCGCGCTCAAAGGAGTCGGTTACATACAAACAAACAAACAAACCAACAAACAAACATACAAGTGAAGCTAATATAAAGCGTGTAAAAACCAATCCACTTTCGCTGTCTTCCCTCTCTTCTGTCCAACATGTCAACTCCAATAAAACCCAATTCTGACTTAACAATCCACAGACTAATCAGTATTCAGAGAACATTAACCCATAAAGTTAGCTCATTTGTACCAGCATAAAGAACCGAATGGCCTGGTAAAAGCTAACGACTATAGTTTACAAGGAGAAAAAATATCAGGAGTGGAAAAGAAAATCACAACTAAAACGAAATAGTAGTACTATAAAAGTATTCGAGTTGCGAGAGATAATGAAAAAAGTTGGTCAAATGATCACCCTCCTTCCGTCCGAACAAGAACGCGAGTTTGCAAAGTGTGGAGACGGTGAGTGCTGAGACGGTGTAGAGTTTAAATGTGCTGCTAATTTGGTGATCTTTCCTGGAAACAGTGCCTGAGCGTACGCTGCTCCGATCAGACGTTCAAGCGAGACCGCGTCGCGCGTCTGACACTATTCGTCAGCTGTCGTTCAAAATAATAATTATAATTGTTGTTTAGTGTTTTAACTATGGTTATCTGTGGAAGGTGTGGTGACGATGTCACGGAAGCAATCCAGTGCTCGGCATGTAGCAGTCATTTTGACTTCCCATGTTCTGGAATCACGGAGAAGGGCTACCGTAAACTCGGGGAGCGCCAAGCTACATGGAGATGTGCTAATTGCAAGAACGCGGGTCATACAAACACCCAATCACTATCAAGCACGGCCTCGCCAGTTGTTCCTGTACCGATTACACTGGAAACGATAATGTGTGAGCTGTCCAGCATCCGTCAAGAACTTATTCCCCTCTCTAGTTTGGCATCTGAAGTGCAACTCTTAAGGCAGGAGCTAACCAATCTAAAGGAACTTCCCGGTAACGTCCGAGCTTTGGACGAGAGGCTAGCCAAAGTCGAATCAGTGCAGATGGACGTAACACACACAAAGGCAGCGATTGTCAAACTCGAGGACGGCCATCGGGACATTGATCAGTGGCTCCGCAGCAATAATGTGGAAATTAAGGGAGTACCGCTGAAGGATAGAGAGAAATCGGTGAAAAAGTTTCTTATCCCATTATCATTCAGTCGCGAGCGGTACGTCATAGTGCGCGAACGTTAGCAATGGCCGATGAGAGCGCGAACAGGTCGACGACCTCTAAAATGTTAAAGTGCGCGAACTGTAACTTAGTTATAAACGAGGTTCTGGCCTTTATTCAGAATAAGTGTGATGTGATGGACGAGGATTCCATGATCAGACTGTGTACTACGGCGTTTAAATCGGAAGAAATTAGTGCAGCAAAAAATCTTTTATTTGCCTCAGTCAAGACAACGGGAAGAAAGATCAACCGAAAAAGAGAGGGAAAAACGCAAAGAGAACTAGAAGACATAATCACATTAATAAAACAGAAAGAACCTGAGGAGATGCCGATTTTTGTCGCCCGTGACCTACAAAAACTACCCCCGGTCACTTTTGATCATTTGGACGCGACTCGGATACTGAAAGACCTTATTACCCTCAAACACGAGATTGAGACTATTAAGGAAACATATACACCTGTGGACCAGTTTTCAAGACTACAAAATGAAGTCATTAATCTACAGCAAACATCTATAGTTAACAATTTCGAACGGGACAACTTTGTCAACAGAAAACGAGGTGCGAATCGGATATTAGACAGCTCAGAATTCAACCGCGAAAGTGGCCCCTCTGGATTAATACATATTACACAGGAGCCTGTGCGCGATAATAATCATTCCACCGTTATTGATAAGGAGGTAGATCAACGCAATCAAGCGCAGCACTCACTGTCCCTGTCTCGCTCGTGCGCGCCGCCGTCTGGTGACAATCTATCTATCGGACACAGCCCTGCGCGCTCAGAGGTGCTCACTACGAAACAAACACAAGGCATGGCGAGCGCGGTGACTAATACTGCTAATACCGCGGTATGTATAGGCGCAGCGAACAATCAGCTGATTCGAGCGCCCCAGTCACAGTCACAGAACGCTTTACTTAGGCAGAGCGCAGACGACGAATGGCATGTTGTACAAAGAAAAAGATACAGGAATCGATTCATAGGTAAAAAAGGAACGTGCACCGAAATTGTTGACAGTTTTAAGGCTGCAAATATCAGTGTCCCTTTATTTATAAATAACGTGCATAAGGAAACCTGCGAGAATCATATAGTCGACTACATAAAGAGCAAAACAAACGTTGAAATCAAATTAAAAAAGATCGAACCCAAGCAGCAGAAACAATACAACTCATATAAAATGTATGTTCCTAAGGAGAAAATAAGTTTGTTTTTGGACTGCAGTTTATGGCCTGATGGTATAACTTTCCGCCGTTTCGTGGATTTCAGCAGACGAGATTTAGACAGACGTAAGCAATCTGATACTGGTGCAAAAATAAATCTAAATGGATAGTACAACTAACAATGAAAGTTTAAAATTCATCAGTTTCAATTGTAAGTCTTTTAAAAGATCATCAGAGTGTGTAAGGCAGCTTTGCCAAACTGTTGATATTATTGCACTTCAAGAAACTTGGCTCTTGCCACACGAGATACCCGAACTCGGTAAAATAAACAACGACTTTGGATTTTGCGGCAAGTCTGCGGTAGACCTAACAAGTGGTATACTGCGCGGCCGGCCGTATGGCGGCGTAGCACTTCTATGGAGAAACAGCAAGTGTAATTATGTGTCTGTGATTCCGTGTGAGAGTAACCGAATAAGTGCAATTAAGATGTGTGTGTCGGATCGGTTAATACTTGTTTTTTCTGTCTATATGCCTACCGACTCATTAGACAATCTCTTGGAATTTGTTCAATGTTTAAGCGAAATTACCTCAGTAGTTGAGAGTAACAATATTGAAAATGTGTTTATCCTGGGGGACTTTAATGCTCATCCGGGGGAATTGTTTGGCAATGAACTCCAAAATTTTTGTAATGAGCAAAGTTGGACGTGTGTGGACCTGCAGATGTTGGGCTCGAATTCTAATACCTATACTTTTGTGAGTGAGGCGCACGGCAGCTGCAGGTGGTTAGACCACTGTATTGTTACGGACGCTGCATTAATGACGGTTACTTCAGTAAGGGTATGTTACGACATTTTCTGGTCTGACCACTATCCAGTAGAGATTCAGTGTAATTTAAAATCAGTTTGTCAAACCATTAAGCCACCGCACACCAAAACAAATAAAGTTCTATGGGGAGACAGGGATTTAAGCCAAATAGAAAAATATAGTAAATGTTGTAATGATAAACTAAGGGAATTAGGCTTCCCTCACGAATTCCATCAATGTTGTGACAGCATGTGTAGTGATAGTGGCAAGGATCACTTGGCAGCGATAGACACGCTTTATGGTGACATTGTGATAGCGTTGCGCGAGGCTGCTATTGATAGCTATGTGGGTCGTGGGGGTAGCTGCGGACACCACCGCGGTCGTCATGTTGTCGGCTGGAACAAGTATGTTCGTGACGCTCACAGGGAGGCTAGGCAGAAGTTTTTAACCTGGGTATCTTATGGTCGACCTAACAGTGGTAACATTTATAATGAAATGTACGAATCTAGAAAAAAATTCAAAAGCAAACTACACTATTGTCAGAATAACCAAGAGTTAATAAAAATGAATATTTTAGCTACTAAACATAGGAAAAAAGATTTTAAAGGATTTTGGCAACAAACAAAGAAATTAAACCCAAAACCTAGCGTCCCGGTGAGTGTCAACGGCATTAGCGAACCAAAAGATATTGCTAATATGTTTAAATGTCACTTTCAAGTGGAGTCTCCGCTAAAAGGTGAGCAGACCAGGGATGCTGAGGTCGTCGTGTCAGCGGTGCCTGACCGTGTCACAGCAAAACAAGTTGCTCTAATAATAAAGGGTATGACTCGAGGGAAATCGCCCGGACACGACGGCCTTAGCATCGAACATTTCCAGCATGCGGGGCCACACCTACCGAGGCTACTGGGACTGTTATTTACTCTCTGTGTTAGGCATTCCTACCTGCCAAATGAACTGATGAAAACGGTGGTAGTGCCTATAATTAAAAACAAGACTGGAGATAATTCCGACAAGTGCAACTACCGCCCGATATCATTAGCTACAACGACATCTAAGGTGCTTGATGGCCTGCTTGAGAGACGGCTTAAAGAACACCTAAATTTAAACGATGCACAGTTCGGTTTCAGGCCAGGACTTTCGACAGAATGTGCGGTTATGTCTCTCAAGCAGACCGTCAGGTATTACACAGATAGGAACACGCCTGTGTATGCAGCCTTTCTTGATCTCTCCAGGGCATTTGACCTGGTTAGGTATGATACTCTCTGGCGTAAACTCAAGGATACAGGTGTGCCGGGTGAGTTAATTAATATTTTCAAATATTGGTATGACCACCAAACTAACCAGGTCAAATGGCTTGGCGAACTTTCTGACGAGTACAGGTTGGAGTGTGGAGTGAGACAGGGGGGGTTAACATCTCCTTCTCTCTTCAACTTGTACGTGAACGGGCTGATTGTTGGGCTGAGCGACGTCGGAGTGGGATGCTCGATCGACGGTCACTGTATCAACAGTATTAGTTATGCAGACGATATGGTGTTGCTCAGCCCATCAATAGCCGCGCTCAGAAAGCTGATAGGCGTGTGTGAGGAGTATGCGAGGGTACATGGTCTCCTGTACAATGTACAGAAAAGCGAGCTCATGGTATTTCAAGCCAGGGGTCGTAAACTGGGGGATGTGGCACCTGTGCTGCTTAACGCTGTCGCTCTTCGAAGAGTGAGAGAGTTTAAATACCTCGGCCATGTGGTTACCGAGGATTTAAAAGACGATGGGGACATCGAAAGGGAGAGGAGAGCGATGGCGGTCCGCTGTAACATGTTGGCACGCAGATTTGCAAGGTGTAGTTTAGAGGTAAAGGTTACACTTTTTAAAGCATTCTGCCAAACTCTTTACACCTGCAATCTGTGGGTCGACTACACGCAGCGGGCCATCAACGCTCTCCGAATACAATATAATAACGCGTTCAGGGTGCTGGTGGGGCTCCCACGCTACTGTAGTGCGTCTGCGATGTTTGCGCACGCGCACACAGACGGCTTTCACACTGTGCTGCGGCGCCGTATCGCGTCGCTGATGTTCCGTACGCGTGGGAGCGCCAACGCCATCCTGAACGTGCTCAGCCACAAGCTGGACAGCCCCCTTCTGGGGCACTGGGTTCAAGCACAAGTGCGCGTGCCCGGGGCCCCAGAGGGTGGCAAATACTTAAATTAATAGAAAATTTTTAAATACTAACATAGTTTTAAGTCGTTCTACTAACAATATGTATGGGTCAAATATGCCTGAAATAAAAAGATTTTATTTTATTTTTATTTATTTTTTATTTTATTATGAAGAACCAAATTAATTTTTTGCACAGAGTACCGTCGAACGTATCTACCAATAAGAACATTATTGTTTCCTTTATGAACAGATATGTGAAAGAGGATTTTATCGCGGCTGCCCGTTCCCGCAAAGATCCCCTACTCCCGGAGCACATTGGAATCACTGGTTCAGGAAGGATCTTCGTCAATGATCACCTTACTATAAAGAGCAAAATGTTACTCTCACAAACCAAATCCCTTGCCAAGGAACAAAATTTCCAATTTGTGTGGGTGAAACATATGAAGATTTTTGTGAGACGGGATGCCACTTCCAAGACTTTCATAGTTGCAACGGAACGGGATTTGCAAAAAATACACTAATCTATTTTTATTTCACGTCTAATTTCAACGTTACTTGTTTATTTTGCTTAAAATTCATATCATCTTTGCTATGCCTTGAAAATAATAGGCTAAGACTAAATCGAATAACGAAAGAATTAACAATTAGCTGTTTGAGAAACATTGAATGCGCCTTCTCGCTTATCTCAGTCCAAAGTCCATTTGATCGTACTCGCTGTGTTTACCTTCGGTTATTTTTTATGTTCGAATGTGTAACTTATTGTTTTTATAGTAATATTCAATGGCTTGCTAAAACATATGGTTTGATGGATGTTGAGCGGTTTTTCTGTTCTTTTGAATTGCCTTTCTACAAGCGTTGTGTATTAAGTTTAGAGATAAATATGAACTATTTAGGTTTTACTAGAATAAGCATACATTTTGAGTTTTTTACTGACCTACCCATAATAACAAATAATTACGCCTATACCAGTAGTTTTTATTCAATAAAATATATTTTTTTACTTATGTGCGAGTCTAGATGGAGCTCAGATTTTTATGTTGATAAACGGAAGCCTATTTTTTGTTCAGGATTGGGACACATTATTTACACACTTTTTCTAATGTACTACTTATTTGTAGATATCACATTCCTTAATGTATGAACTAAATATTTATCACCAGAATGTTCGAGGACTGCGGACGAAGTCAATTAACTTTTACAGGAACTTAGCAAAATGTAACTATGAAATAATCACTTTAACTGAGACCTGGCTCGTCGATGGGATTCTAAACAGTGAACTTTTTGACGATAGGTACCTAGTGTGGCGGCGCGACCGTGACTACGCGGCCACAGCGCAGTCGCGTGGTGGCGGCGTGTTGGTGGCGGTCCGCCGTTCACTCGCTGCAGTTGAGAATGTTGGCTGGCAATCCAGTGCGGAAGACATTTGGATTTCTATTCAATTAAGAACCAGCTGTGATAAACGTACCTACCGACTTCACATATGTACTCTGTATCTCTGTGAACAGAACTCAGGCAATAGCTTCGCTAGTCAGTTACAGCTTTATTTGAACACCCTTTCGGACTTAATAAATAACCACCCCTCAGACAAATTTATTATTCTTGGGGACTTTAATATGAGCTCCATAAAATGGACGACTACATGTGATGGAATTAGGCCTATTGCACCTCAAACTAGCTTGTTTACTAATTTTGTTGACACCTTAAATTTTTGTAATTTACAGCAATTTAATCTTATTGATAACAGGCACGGCAAAATTCTAGATCTAGTCCTCGCGAATATCCCCGTGTTTGTCTCGGCGTGTTCGGAACCTTTAACTGTTGAGGACTCATACCACCCAGCGTTGTCAATTCAGCTTGTTACTGAACAGCCTCAGGCGCTAAATGCTAGTGCACGCATGATGTATCAATATAACAAAGGAAACTAAGAGTTTATTCGATCCGACTTGCGAGGCATTATGTGGGACGACATAATTTTGAAAGGAACTGTTGACGAAGCTGTCCGGAAGTTTTATTCAACGTTATTCGTCATCAGAGATAAGCATGTCCCTCAGCGTCGGTGTAAAGTTTTTAAATACCCACCCTGGTATAACTCAGCACTCATCAAGATACTTAAAGAAAAATATACATACTATAAGAAATTTAAAGTGTACGGTAATATTTCGGATCGCTTATCATATCAATTACTCCGCGACAGAGCCAATGATATCGAGGAGCTTTGCTATAAAGCCTACATGACTAAGATTGAAGCCTCAATAACTACCAGCCCAAAACTATTCTGGTCGTATATGAAAAACAAACGCATGAACAGTAATTTCCCATCAAGTATGTCTTATGGTGATAATCGTAGTGACTCAGGGGGAGGTATCTGTGAACTCTTTGCTAATTATTTTTCTACTACATTTCTAGATGCTTCCTCCGCAAGTCACAGCTGTGGTTCGACCGGCTCTGTTTCAAGCTGCGATATAAGTACAATCGAAATTGACATAGCAATCGTTCATAGACATTTAAAATCCCTTAACTTAACCAAATCTGCCGGCCCTGATGCCCTACCCGCTGTGTTCATAGTTAAGTGCGCTGATGAACTAGCATTACCTGTATCACTTTTATTCAAAAGGTCAATATCGGAGGGTGTTGTACCTTCTTTATGGAAATCAGCTTTTATATCACCAATCCATAAAAAGGGTCCTAAAGATAATATTGAAAATTACAGGCCAATTTCAAAGCTTTGTCTGCTAGCTAAAGTATTGGAACGCATAATCTACAATCAGTTGTACAGCAGTGTGGTTGCTAGCTTGAGTCCCCAACAGCACGGTTTTCTGAAAGGAAGGTCTACAGTTTCCAACCTGGTTCTCTTCACAGATTATATTTCAGAACACATGGATAATGGATCCCAGGTCGACGTAATCTACACTGATTATAGCAAGGCATTTGATAGAATCGATCATGACATTTTACTGAAGAAGCTTTTTGACTTGGGCATTAGGGGGGACCTATATAGATGGATAACGTCTTATGTGCAAAATAGAACACAAGCAGTAGTTCTCAGTGGCTATATGTCCTCCTGGTCGAGCATCCCCTCTGGTGTACCACAGGGCTCCTTACTAGGGCCGCTATTATTTGTACTATTCATTAATGATATCGGCGAGTGTTTCAAACACTTTATACACCTATTGTTTGCAGATGACATGAAAATCTATACATCAGTTAAAAGTTTAAATGACGCTCTACTTTTGCAGGCAGACGTTTCTAGGTTAGCAAGTTATTGTACCAGAAATAAACTAGATATTAACATATCCAAATGCTTAATTATAACCTTCACCCGAAAAAATAATTCAGTCATCTTTAACTACTCAATTGCAAATCAGCCTTTATCTCGAACTCATGTCACCAGAGATCTTGGAATTCTGCTGGATAGTAAACTCAGTTTTGAGTGTCATATCGATCATATTGCCAAAAAAGCAGCCAAAGGCCTGGGGTTCATTATTCGTAATGCCAGTTCGTTTAAAAAAATGAAAACTTTAAAAATCCTGTATTGTGCTTACGTCCGCAGTCATCTCGAATATGGTAGTCAAATTTGGAATCCGAATTACGCAGTGCATTCAGACAGATTGGAACGAATACAAGGGAAATTCACGAGATACTTAGGTTACAAATTTAAAATCCCTTATCTGTGTTACAATGAACGATGTACTCGATTCCACTTACTCCCACTTATAACTAGGAGAAATATATCCGACATAAGATTCTTAGTGAAAATAGCACAATCAAGGATTGAATGTCTTGAACTTCTTTCTAAGCTATCTTTGAATGTTCCACCTCGACACTCTCGTTTGAGAGATCTTCTCCATGCTCCTTACGCTCGCACAATTTACCGCAGTAATTCCTTTATGATTCGCTCAGTCAAAGCATTCAACAGAATTGTAAAGAATGAACACTCCTCAATCGATTTGTTTGCAAGCAGCTTGGCGTCTATTGTTACCATTTTATCTAAAAACTAGTTTCTGATTGATCCAATTAGTAGTTGATCATGCATTCCTGCCTATGTATTTACTTAATAATAGATCCAATTAGTAGTTGATCATGCATTCCTGCCTATGTATTTACTTAATCTTCTCTTCTTCTTCAACCCTTGGCCACCCAATGCTGAGTGTAGGTCTCTTCCAAATCTCTCCACTTTTGGCGGTTTTGTGTCGTGGCTATCCAGTTTCTTCCGGCCACTTTAATGATATCGTCTGTCCACCTAGTCGGTTGTCTTCCCACATTCCTCCGTCCTGTTCGTGGTCTCCACTCCAGCACTTTTTTCCCCCATCTCCCATCCAGTCTACGGCATATATGGCCCGCCCACTTCCACTTTCTTTTTGCTATCACTTCCGCTATGTCTGTGAGTCTCGTTCGTCTCCGTATTTCGGTATTTTTCACCCGGTCGTAGAGGGAGATGCCCAACATGGCTCGTTCCATAGCTCTCTGGGTGACTTGCATTTGGTGGATAGTGTGTTTGGTGAGCGTCCAAGTTTCAGCCCCGTACGTCATGACTGGGAGGACACACTGCTCAAACATGCGACGCTTTAGGTTTATGGGCACCCGCTTCGACTTGAGTACGTCGGACAGCTTACCGAAAGCACCCCACCCTAGTTGGATGCGGCGCTTGATTTCGCGGTCTTGTCCGTTCATCGCTATACTCAAAGTATGTCCCAAGTATACGTAGTCCTTGACTTTCCCTATTTGCTGGCCATTCACTAGAATGTGATCAATGTCGTCATCACAGCACATTATTTTTGTTTTTGAGGCGTTCATTTTTAGTCCGACATTGAGTGACACGTCATACATTTCTTGGACCATGGCCTGCAGATCCTCCACGTTGCTGGCAAAAACGACAACATCGTCGGCAAAGCGCAGATGGGTTAGCCGTTCACCATTAATGTTTAAGCCTCTATTAGACCAGTCGAGAAGCTTAAATACATCTTCCAAGCAGGCTGTGAAGAGTTTAGGTGATATCGTATATGTGATATCGTATATTTACTTAATGTAATAGTTTAATTGTGTATTTAGTTAGTTTTAAGTTTAATTTATCACTTACATAATTAGTTATTTAATCTAAACATAGTTTATAACTCGCACAACAATACCCCATTGCTATCTGTGGAGGCTTGTAAATGGCTTTTCGTAAATTATATAACTATTCCTTTTGTACTGATAGCTGTAAGCCACCCAAACACAATAAAATAAAATAAAATAAAATAAAAGTTAATGCCTAGTAAATTCAATCATTTATTCAGACAACTTGACTTTATATCCTGTCCAAATGACGTACAAACCGAACCATATGTAACTAGGTAATCATTGTGAGCTAACTCGACGAATGTAAAAAAAATATTGACGATATCTCACCGACGTTTGCAGATGATTTGATGACAATAAAATATCAGCAACATTGCTGACATCGATTATTTGACTTAGAAGTGATTCTATTCTGTATTTCTATTTTTAGTGATTCTATTCTGTATTTTTTTTTGTAACACAGAATTACCAAAAATATCACACCTTCATAATCTTATTGACTTCAGGTAGTTTCAGTCAACGAAAAACCTACTAAATATTAACCTAGCTTTCAAAAGTACGCGTCCCGACTAGCCTCAACTCCTCCACTCTTGATTCCTTACAACTTCAGAGAGATAATTACTTCCTAGATGTTAAAACTGGCGCCTTTTATATTTGCGACATTAAAAAAAAACTCTTTTTGTAACTCCCTCAGTAAACTAGAAGCTGGTTTAAGTGGGAGTAGTTGGCTAATGTTTAACGATATACTTAGCTATCACTAACTGCTTTATGTATTCAGTATTTTGAGTAAGAAATGCAGGGTATTTTTTTTTGGTTAGGAAATCATCATATAACTTTTCCTGCTCTGGGTGGAGCAGAAGGGCGTGTCAGACTTTTACTGACTAAGACCCACCCGTGTTCCCTCAGTTGCCTGTGTGCCAGGGGCCGCAGTATCTCTTTCGAACAACCCGCACCCCTGGCAGGCATCGGCCCTTGCGGACCCCACCAGTTGGTGCTGACATCTCTTTAAGGCGTGCGTGGAACAACACGCGCCGTCGACCCGAGCTTGGTCCTTACCGGACCAGGGTTACAGGAACATCGACGCGCGACGCGACGTACGTCGAAATAAAACGTCAGTAATAAAATAAAATGTACTCCATACATTTTGACCGCGTAGGTAATGTTGGAAGGCCTCTCAAAAGGTGGACCGATGACCTTGTGAAGGCCGCAGGAATCTGCTGAATGCGGGAAGCACAGAACCAGTCGAAATGGAGGAGCTTGGGGTCTATGTCCAGCAGTGGAAGTCGTTCGGCTGAAATGATGATGATGAGGTATTGCACTTACCTCTGAAGCAGCAGGTTTTTTTTTATAACCGACGAAAAGTTTCCCAGAATCGTGTGCTGAATTTATGGTACCAAGGTGCGCGTCAATGTCCCTCTGTCGTCCTGTATGTTTTGCGTTTCTGTTAGTTTTTAAAGTTCTTGGTACAAATTTATTAGAGCCCGGTTCTGATTCTCAAAACTGCAACGATAGTTAAATATTCAATCGTTGTTTGTAAACAATATTTATTAAACGATCCAGTTTTGACAGTGAAAAGGGATTTTTGAGGACTTCATACAATGACCCTTGACATAAAATAAAAATAAATAAACAGTTAAAATGCTTTTATTTTTCCCCATTGATAATAATAAGGTTCGTATCTTTTATCCTACTAATCCTACTTCCTACTTGTTCATCCGTGAACAAGCAATAGCATCACAGCATCAGCGTTAAGACCGACATACATCTTTTCCACGCGCAGGCATCACCGGCACACCGTCAGCGCTAAGAAGTGACCTACTGAGATCTTCGTTTCATCGGCTCGATACACATAAAACACATAGAATTAGATATCAATGTGTATTGACCACAAAACTTGTATATAATTAAGTTAATTATTGTAATAAATCACTCATCAAGCTGGAGTCGAGTGTGATTCATCTCCTATAACCTCCTCTTACTGTGGCCAAGACATCTGTAGCCATCATCGGTCCCATGAGTCTGTGGGATCGGCAGTAATAAAACTATTCCTGTGTACATTGCATGACGTAAAACCCGTATTCCTTCCCAAATTCTGTCTATTACTGCAGGTCTCCTTGTAATAGGCTCTCTTCTCGTAAGCCAATGTAACTTACGTTTGGTATGGTTTGTATGGTAGGTTAGGGCGTAGGGATAACTCGGGTGCTAGGTAAAACCTACAAGGCTAGGTTTATAGTCAGTTGGGTCTAGATAACTGATAGGTACTAGGCTCAATTGTCTGCGTATCAACACTGTACGTAATTGGAATAACAGCCATATTAAGCTGTATGTCCCAGTGCGTACACTACTAATCAAATATTAAAAATGTGAAAGTTAGTGTGGATTGATGGATGTTTACTACTCTTTCACGCAAAAATAACATATCGGATTTGGATGAAATTTGGCACACGATAGATTATAACCTTATAACACGACGCCTTACGCTATTTACCTGATTGTGTGCACAACACTACGCCAGCCGACTCGATCGCAACACTTACAAGATCAATCAGCCATAAGACGATAACAGCAACAGTACCTACAGGCTACTAGCGACATCTAACATTCGACGTGTGAAGTATCCGTGACGTCAACGAAGGTTACAACTACATACAAGCATGACATGATGAAGACACACACTCTGTGAAAACCGACTATATAAACGATCAACCATGGAGGAACGATCACTCACTCGCTACTTAGAAGGCACAGTGGTCGATAGCCCCGCAGTCACCACTGTTGTCATAAGCTTGGCCTGAGCGGAGGCCCCGTCGCCCTCAGGAATAGCTAGCTAGGAGGTGAAAGGATAGGATAGCCCCGCAATCCATCCCTAGAGCCACTCATAGGTTTAACCTAAGTCTAACTTTCTTTGTCAAAATCTGTCAAGTATTTGAAGTTAAGTGAATAAACTCCCTATCTGTCATCCAACGTTGGTTTTATTCCACCGCCACCATTATATCCTTTTTTTTTTTTGATAAAGGGGGGAAAACCTCATGGATGTCCTCCGCCCTGGGGAGGGCGGAGGGGTCTGTCAGACTCTTACTGACTAAAACCACCCCGGTGTTCCGCCTCACACTTGTACCGGAGATCACGGGAACAAAAGTGACTTCCGCGATCCCCGGCTAGTGCCGGCCCGCCTGTGCGGGCCACCTCGCGTTAGGGGGGGAGTGAGGTGTTAAACTCCCCCCTTACATCATATAGAGGCGCGCGTGGAACACTACGCGCCGCCATCTCGGGTCCTAAGAAGTAGTAGGGGGCGACGGATTTCCCCAGATCTGTCACCCTTGGACCCATTTAGGGGGGCCGGAAGCGGGCGTTATCCGCCCTCCGCCGACGCTCGGTGCGTCTGCTGCGGATCGGGTTAGCGGAAGCAATCTCCCGCTCCCTCTCCGCACCCTCCTTCTGCGAAAGTACTGTTTCGCAGAAGGATACCACCGCGTCCCAGGACTCCTCGCTGCCGACCATCGAGTCGACAACGGCCGGACCATTATATCCTGGATTAACACATATACCTAATATTTTTATCTCGGCAGTACGTTTCCGTGGGATCATTTTCTACCTCCACGCGGGCGAAACCGCTGGCAAAATAAGCTTTAAATTATTTAAACGACTAATCATAATTCACGAAGCGGAAACGAAACCCACGGCTCTAAGAACCAAAACCAAACACCCCACTAAAATACTATTCAAGTCAATTTAAAAACATCGTTAAATTTTATGGTGCGTATTCTCGTAATTAATTGATCCAGAAAGCAGTATAAAGGAATTCTAAAATACTGAATTCCAAAATAAAATGGAGCGACTAAAGTTAGGCTATTCGTTTTAACCGGGCTTGTGGTTATCCGGGTCTGGCGGCGCAAATCACGCGGAAACATACTTGGTTCTGATAGGACCAAATTAAATATAGGTCGGAATTTGAAACTGGTTTACCTATTGCTACTGTTTTATGCGTGATCTAATTTATTTATAGACTTCTGCATGATATTCAGTGTATTAAAATGGTAACGTTGAAGCCTGAAATGGCCAAATTCTTCTTCTTAGCGTGTCGATAGAAATCTAAGTACAGTCAGCATAGAATTTGGATACAAGCTTGGCACTTTTAGCAGCGTCCAACAACTCCTGTATCGTGCAGGACACGCTAGACAAGATATTAAATGCCCCATTGTTTGTGGGACAGCGCTACATTAACACTCCAGAGCGAAGTAGTCAGTCAATCTCTACTTGAGCAGGTTTTCTTTGCTTCGAGACCGAAGCCTAGTTTCATTTACCAGTTATCTGCAGATATGAGATTGTTCCAAAACTTTGATTTCAAACTGAAATAGGAATCATGAATTCATGATAGAACAAAATAAAATTATGATAAATAAATAAATTTATTGAAATAAAAACTCAGTTTACAATAACTTTGTGTTCGATAACAACTGCATTAGTATAATACTGTATCGCAGTCATTAACGCCCACCTCCACAAAATTGAGACAGAAGCAAAAAAGACTAAAAACTAAATCCAAATATTAAAATGAAACATTAAACATTAGAACTTAAAATTAAGAAAACTAAACAATATTTTCACTGCGTAGTTTTATGTGAGATTGTGTGTCTGTATGGAAGGATTGTGTGTTTTGTGGGTGGAGTGTATGTGTGTGTGTGTGTGTGTGTGTGAGGATGTTTGTGGGAGATGGGTCTGATTGCGCATATTATACATATAAAGGGTAGTTGGAAAGAAGATTTAAGTTTTTACATATGTTTCTAATTCTTCATAAGTGAGTGTTTGAAGCCATAGCAGATAAGAATATTAGGTACTCCACACTATTTGCAACTGCCCTCGATCAAGATACGCTGAACGGATATTTAATAATTAGGCTCTAACTCAATAAATTAAGGGAATAAATGAACCGTCGAGCTCAAAGTTGTAAATAAACCTATGGTTATACCTACATTTGCAAAATTACTTTGTATCAGTTAGTAGCCAGAGTGCACCAACAAATAAGCGTAATCTAATTACAATATTCGATGCACTAAAGTGCCTGAATTTGATTCTATTAAAATTTTGCGTGGAAGTTATGAAATATGTGCTGTGCTGAAATTAAAACGGGAAATTTCAACACAGAATATCGTGTAATACAGTTTACAGTTAAATATACTACATAGTTCAAGTTCTGAGTTGAGCTACACGACTGCTTGCATTAACTAAACTAGTCCACTCAAATCTGTGTGGTTATTTCCTCAAAATGCCATTTCAGATATTTGGATTGTTCGATCATTGACTTGTTAGGTAGCCCCAAATTCCACGTGAGTTAAATCAATATCAAAATCAAAAGTCATTTATTCAAACTAGGTTGAGAGTCAGCACTTTTTTAACGTCAAAATTACATAAGACAGTCCCCCAAAACGCCCGCCCTTCACCACTTCCTAGTGCTTTAGCTGGGAAGAAGAAGTCGCGCAACAAACTCTCCAGCATCACAGCTGTCTGAGAACTTGATTCAGTACAATAATAGGTAAGTAATTAACATTACTAAACACAAAACATAAAATTAAATTATTTGCCATGTATGTCAGCTAGTACCAAATAGTAAATAAACTCAAGCAGATATAAATAATAAAAAATAAAACAAAACATTAAACGTAAACAGAACTCAATACTCACTTAAAAGCCTGCAGGCATAAAGGGTGTGCCCGCTTACATATGCAATGCTGCATTAAAAATCAACTAAGAAGAGAAATTACTTTTCTCTATGTCAGATCATCTCTATCGTATCAACACAGCACATAATTAGACTACTATGTACCCACTGCTGGGATTCAGGTCTTCTCTATTAGAAGGTGTTATTAAAATTGCGACAAAAAGATTACCAAGTTTTCACAGTCTATGGCTAAGCTAACTTCCAGGTTTACCAAACAAACTAAATAATCACTCGTGGAGAATTTTAATGCACCAAAAACCCACTGCATTACTTGGCACAAAAGGGTTAAAACAATTTTCTAAAATAAAATCCAGCTATTTGTTGTAACCCGCCGTGCGGCTGCGGGGACTAAGCATAGAATAAAAATGTGGAGATAGATGCGACTCTTCAGGTCCGAACCAATCCTAAATGCTCACAGTATCAGGGCGAAAGATACTTACGTCACAGGCAGAGTTGTATCATCAAAAAAAAAAATGAATAAGTGTATTTAAATTATCTGGTATGTACCGGAAAGATGAAGTGATTTGGCGCCCTGCAAAATGGCTCGCTAACTCGGTGAAGGTCAAAGGAATCCTCTGGATATAAAAAGCACTGGCCTAATCGATGTGGTGATACTTGGGGCCTATGACCAACAGTGGACGTGTTTCGGTTGTTTGAAGATGGTGTACCGTAGTTCATAGGGCGAAGGTAGATGATTATAACGTTGTATCGGCCTAAATAAGAAGTAGCCACGGAAATTAATTGTATAGCCAATTGATACTTACGTTTATTTGCCGTGCTATAGCTGATACACACAGCTGTCAAAGAATGACAGTGGTGATTTGAATTGTCGGGCAAATTTTTATTCAAATTAAATAATTAGACATTATGAACAAGTATATAAAGTAAAAAAGGCAAGAGCTCACATGGCATCAAAGAATTCGCCCGCATCGCTGTCAGTGGGAAAAGCGCCCAAAAGGCTGGCAGCTTTGCCTAGTTGGATGGCAATGCTGATTCTTTGACCTAAGAATAAGCCAGCCCTATGGTCACGTGAAGAGTCGACCAACCGCTTGGCGATGTCTCGAAATACTCGATGGGCACTCGGACCCCACGGCCCTAGTGTTTTACCCCCAAACGGCTCCAACATATAGCTCCCAATAAGGTTGTTACATTTGCGCCGTTTGAGGCTTTCTGCACCTGCAGCAGCCGCACTAGCACAGCCCGCCGTGCTCAGAAGATGGGATGGCGCGAGGGTGTTGACACAGGTAGCATCCCACACCAAAGGCCTGCCCAACTTCCAAGGCATTATGGTCATTCCGTCTGGCCTTTCCCTACCGTCACGGGCCAAGCCATTGGGTTCTAAGACAGCTGGCACCCTGGCGGTGACAAGAGCCCGATGGATGAATGATGGCGTGCCGTGCCAGCCGAACAGCGCTCTTGCTTCAAGCAAGGCCAAATTAAGTTGGTAGTCAATTTGCTTTTTACATACACAGCAATAATCCACAACAATTACCATAATTATAGATCTCGCATGTTACTAAATAATAGGAAAGCACGGTACTATTAATTTATTAGTGTGCTTGTATATTATCCAAAAGACATTGAATTTACAGAACAATAATTCGTGTCGCTTCTACACACTTTCAATATTGCATGGTCTGAGCGAGCAAATCGCGTGGAAACCGAGCGACAGTTATTGGACCCGATGACCGGCCGAATTAAGTTCCATTGCGTTCGGCCGAAGCGTTTACGGGTCACCGTGTATGCTCCTACAAACATTATTCGTTACACACAGGGTTGAACAGTTTTTAATGGTGTTTGGTTTTGAATTTCGGACGTTCAATAGAGTGCGTCGATAAATGGATGATGTTCAATATTGATGCTTCGTAGCAGTAAAAACCGGGTTTGTGGTGAGGCGACCATGATCCTGATATCAATTTACTTGTCTTGCAAGGCTTGAAGACAATGTCATATCTAGTAAATATACTTAATGAAGACTGACAATGTAACACAACAACGAATGTAGTTCATCATCAGAATTCTTCAAAATCAAAAGTATTTTATTCAAATTAGCCTGAGACTGCATTTTTGGAACTTAAGAATTACAGAAAACAGTCAACCACTACCTAGTGCTTTAGCTGAGAAAAAGAAGTGGCGTGCTTCCTGGCAATCATATGCTTTTTGGATCCCTAGTTATGTTCTTCAATTTGTGGATCTGTCTGACTAGAATCTGAAAAAGATACAAGTATTTTGCATCTAAATAACTAATTTTAAAATAAAATCCCAGTTTTCTGAATGCATATTTGCAAAACAGAACCAATTTAAAAATCAAATGACCGCAATACCCCACTAATGACCACCGCTGCAAACAATCAAAAAACATAAAAAAGTATTTTCAATTACAACACAATTCGGATATCAAAGAGATTGGTAGAATGGTATAAAACGATATACAAAATAATTGCGGATGTTCTCTCCGTTACCGGCAAATGGGAGAATTCACATCCGCCGGATGTAGGCACCGGCGGAAGTTTACTTAGCCCGCGCGAAACCGACGGAGGCCGCGTCACCCCCGGTTATGTTCGGAGGCTGGTCTTTAGACCACGATTTTAAGATGCGACTTTTTATAATGAGCTTAGGAGTGGTTTAATTTTAAAGAAAATTTGTCGTAGAATTATTTCATGGAGCTTCTGAAACCTAGTTCCTCCTGCCTTTCATTAACGGTACAATTAAAGACACTTTGTGACAGTTGGAATTTGTTAAAAAAATAGCCAAAATGCAATTGAACTATCATGCACAGCGATAAATTTTGTCATTCATAAATCAGAGCAGAGGCCTACTTCCCAACAGTGGGAACATTAAAGGCTGCTTATGCTCCCTGTATGCTAAAAGACAGTGTGCAGTTAACTGGCTTATAAAAATTGCAATTAAGATTAGGCAAATATTTGTCTAACACGTTTTTAAAAGACTTCCAGATTATAATTCTTTATTCCTCACATATATACATCATGACCCAATTATATTGTAGGGATGTGGTCATTTGTATTACGATCTTCAGTAAACCAATAACTTTCCTACATGTCAATTCCTGTTAAAACAACTCATTCACCTAACACAATAATTACACGAAAGTATGTCCCAGTGTGTATCATAATTAATGCAAATTGGAGCTGACAGCATTACGCTAATAGATTCATGTATTTACATGGTAATGTGAGCTTGTCATCCTAGCGCTTAGTGGCCACCAAGTGGGAAGGGTTGATGTTGATCTATGTAGGAAAAAAGTTAGTGTTTTGAGGCGATGCACTTGAAACACAAATTATTTTGGGATGTCAATAAGACGAAGTTTCAAAATGAAAAGGAAAAAAAAAAAAAAAAAATTGAAAAAAAAAAAATTGAAAAATTCAAATGGTAAATAGTTCACCTTCCCAGGAAAAGGCGAGATGACCTAGACGCATATTGCCAGAAATGGATCAAGGTGGCCCTAGACAAAGATGCGTGGGACAGTACAGGATAATTAATAAAAAAGGTCATAAATACTTTAAATGAGTTTAAATTTAATTAATAATTAATTAATTAATTAATTTAAATGAGTCTTAGTTAAAAGTATGGCCCTCATTCTGTACTTAACTAGCTTTTCCCAGCGGCTTCGCCCGCGCGGAAATTTCATCCCCTATTTAACTCCCATAAGGGTTGAATTTCGAAAAATCCTTCCGTATTCCTTGTCTACATTTTAAAGGGAACCTCTGTGCACAATTTCAGCTTTCTAGGTTTCGGCTTTCAAGGTTTTGGGCTGAGCTTTGATGAGTCAGTCAGTCAGTCAGGACTTTTCGTTTTATTTATATAAGTAATTTTAAAGAAAGGGGTATAGGCTAAAGCTAGAAAAACAAAAGTAGAAAAGAATAAATCAAACAAAAAAAGAATTCGGTCGTTAGTCAAAACAACACCCTCAATATGAACCTTATTTTTATTTTCTGCTTAACAAAACAAATAAAAACCTTAACAATTGAGATGATAACTTGCAGAATGAAAAGGCCCGACAATCAAACAATAAACACACCGCGACCAGTCGCCTTATCGGAACCAACCTTTATCCCTCAGTGGTGGTTGCGTGTGCCCACCAGTTACTGCAAAGCGAAACACACAAAAGAAACGATAAGGCTCCGACATTAGGGCCATCCCTCTTACGATGTATAGAAATTAAGCCCGTAGGCCTACCGGCTGCGAAGATAAATGTACCCACTCCGAGATCGCATGGACTCTGCTAATGTTTAGACGTGGAGTAAAATTAAGTGGGTTACACAAGGTTGGATGGAATGAAGAAAAGTTGGTTCAGCAGTGTCCATAGCGCCTAGACGATTAGCAATCGCTTTCAAAGCTATTCTAAATTTTTACTAGCTTTTCTGACATCGTCCCAGACATTTTTGACTGTCCCATCATCGTTAATGTCACTACGTCCAGGCCCTCAAAAGTGACGATACTTAAATTCCTACGTCCAGATTAGATACTTTCAGCATTCAGCTTAGCTAAACACTAAACTGTTTGGCTTATCTTCAGCATATGATGGTGATAAGACATTAAACGGAGTGATTGATGAGTTATTGAACTTCTATTGCTACCACGCCACCGTAAAAGCTTAGTTCGTATCTAGGTAGTCAATTGTTTTTAACCGACTTCAAAAAGGAGGAGTATGTTCCCCGATTACTCGAAGATGGCTGGACCGATTTGGATTTTGTTTTTTTTATTTGAAAGGGTATACTTCTAGGATCTGATGATGGGATCCTGGAGAAATAGAGAGAACTCTTCAAATTTTATAGGCACACAAAGCGATTTAGGTATTTTTTGGAAGAGTACTTTCTCGTAGTGGTCTCATTTCAATTTGGTGAAGATTTGATGAAGAACTTTGGAGATAGGCAACGGAACTCCTCAATAAATGATAGCAAATGGACTGTGATTGCTGAAATCTCATCTCTGTCTATTGCTTACACCAGTTCATAACATAACATCACGCCGGTATGCTGTGAAGGGGTAAGCACATGTGAACCACTAAAAAGTGAAAAATAAAATAGCGGTGGATGGCGAGTAGTAGTTTTGTATGTCACAATGTTTTATTAGGTTCTCAAAGCGCTCACTAGAGCTCAAAGCGTTCTGAATGCCTCTTATAAAACAAGACAAGTAATGGGGTAACCTCCGGCGCTGACACGTGGATTACATAAATATTTTATTTTTATTTGTTAATATTTTACACATTTCTAGTTTAGTGATTATTTATTTATTTCTGTAAGTGCTCGTAACATCAAAGTGGGCTCTACCAGAAAACCAGCACATTCAATTTGAAATGTCACAGCATCCTGGTGTGATAGAAGCCTGTTGCCCTCGTACAGGACTTTCTTTTTTAAATAATTTTGTTTAAAACAAAAATATGATTGGGTTTCGTCACAATAAAGACTTTTTCTTACTTTCTTTAAAATCAGTTACCATAAGACTATTTGACCGTAAAGGATTACACAAATATTTCGTCACACAAATACTTGCCCTTTCGAGTTCGAAGGTCACAGCCATAACATACGATTTCAAGTACCATCCACACACAGGCAACAGGCTTACAATTTCCAATAATATAAGCTTTTACAAGCCGAACACTGAGGCCACAGGACGAAGTCGAAAAACTCTTACAAACGCTTCAACATTAATAGAAAACAAGAAAATACAGAGAAAAAGATGGCATGGTCGGAAATTAAGGGGCGGGCCGCAGACGCGAACCATTTGTCCGTCTGTCCGTTACACTTAACTCGGGAACGTCATTCGCTTAACACTCACCTGGGGATCTATGCTGGGGTCGTACGGGACGATAGTTTAGGCGAGCCCGTGGTAGAGGAAAGAAATGATTAAGAGTTTTATTGGTGTGGCAAGGAACCGAAAACCTACCAAGTACATTAAGTGCATTTCTACATTTACATCTGGATTCTTTATGATGTGCTTAATAAAGTGTAATCTGATTTATTCTTCGTTTGTCCTGAAGTTTCTATATAAATATCTATTTTATGTTATTTGCCGATGGTGGGTCTGTGAGTGTGCTTTTTAAGTTCATAGTGGATAAGCAAATTGGCCTGGACCTTTTTTAATCTTAAAATAGCCAATAATATAATGAAATGAAAATTCTCAATTTGAGTGTGAATCGTTTAACGGGTAAGTTTCGAATGTCAATGAGAAGTTTGTTGTCTAAGCGTATACATTGACCCATAAACGAGTTGCTAACCTTGTGGAGGCGAGTAAGATGTACAGCAAGATTGTGAGGTCTAATTACTACTTAAAGGCACGTTCCAAATATCGGCCTGTATGTTTCCACACCTAATACAAGCCCTTCTCCAGCCTCTTAGTTTAGATGAGATTAGATTAAACGTTTGGCTCTTAACAATACAAGAGGGACAACATTTTTTGCTTCAAGCTCTTTTTAGGGACCCTACAGAACCTTTCTTTAGTAAATTGGGGTACAAAGAATTGAATAATGTATCCTATTTTATTGTTCAGAATAGGATTACTAGTTATTAGTTGAGTTTCGGGAGATTTGGCTTAACAAAATAAGACATTTGTATGTCAGGTAACTTTTTTACCGTATTGAGGTTGTTTTTCTTTTGTTTTGGAGTCTTCATTAGGTTTATCTGGAGACGTAGGTATAAAGCCTGTACTTTAGATGTAAAAAACTTTTATCTTTTGTTTGCAGGAGATGTATAGGGAAAGTTCACGTAGAGGTAAAAAGATTTGCTTGTCGCCAAGGTTGGTAGCGGAGTTGAAGTTCAGCAAAATACTGAATGGCGTCTCTTTTAATATCTTCTGATACTCGTCGATAAACGGTACTAAATATAGGTTATAATCATGTCATCATCATCTTTATCCACCTAGCCTTTTAACAACTATGTAAGAGTCGGCTTCCAGTCTGACCGGATGCAGCTGAACACCAGAATTATACATGGACCGACCTACACAACTCAGTTATTGGGTAATACGATACCTCTGGGTAAGACTGGTTTTCAGATTTTTGGGCTTCTGACGACCCGTAACGACTGTCAAAGACCCACGAATGACAGCCGGGAGCACCGGCATATCGTGCTTTCCGAGGGTTTTTATCATGTAATCAAATAAAGTCTCATAAGTGCATACTCCACATTGATTGCGTCAAGTTCGTGAACGGGCCCCGTCCGTTGAGACTGGTCATCTCCTAACTTCCATGGCTTATTTTAAGAATTGTTTTTTTTTTTTACATTGTTCTCACATAAAGAAGCAACAAGAATAATGTTCCCAAGATTTTGTAATACCTAACATGATTAAAAAGAGTGTCCATGGAGTTTCTTGCCCGTTCTTCTCCATAGAGATCTACGTTTTGGAATGGGCAATTAGCTTCAACTTTCCAACTGGTCGACTTTTTGACAATTCAAATGTGCCTGTAAATGGTTTAATTGAAATAAATGCTTTGAGTTTGAGTTTGATATCACAAACGTATTTTAAAAAAAAGAAAAAAATATTAAACTTTGAAATTTTATGAATGTGAATGTGAGTTTTGTCAGTAAACTTTGTACCAACCTCCAAAAGGGATAATTCAAAAAACAAATACCAACACAAGTGGTGATTCAAACCAGGGCAAGCACACCCACTATAAATCTCTTGTATTACGAATGGGTACATAAAAATTCATTGCTTTCCTTCGATTTATCCGAACAGTTTTCTTTTCATTGTAAGAGTATTATTTTATGCACCCCCAGTGAGCGGTGCTGCTTAGATTGTACTAACGTGGAATGGAATATCTAGTCTTCTTTTTCCAGTCAATTTAGATAATTCAATTTACCCTATGGATGTCAACTGTTGGATATCTACCAGTTAGAAGAATCCGTATTATTTCTGATTGTTATTTCTGTAGTCGTCGCTGGGCTGCAAGACTGAAAAACCTAACCCTAATTGACATTTAAACCGCGTTCTCACATTAAACGTACTATCAGCCGCTGAAAGTTAGCAAGAATTACGAATCATACTGCTCTTCCATAAATATTCAGCTTTTCCTTCACACCAAACCGACATTACCTACACTTTTATGACTTCGCTTTCAAACTGAGGCGCAGAATGAGCTTGCTAACTATTAGCCACTAACTATGTAGGTATATATTATTTATCCGCTTATTTATAAACGTCGCTTAAAGTTAAATATTCAAAACCTGCCGTAACTTACTAAGGTATGTATTTTGATATGAACGTAAATAATATAAAACAACCAATAAGCTATCCATGAAATGCTTTACTCTGAACAATATGGGAATGGATGCCCCTTGTAACAATTTAAAAACAAATCATGGTCTTAAATGTTTACACAAACTTCCTCATCCTCCCTTCACGTAATCTAAGCATGGCTCGCTTTTTACTACCGATTGGAAATGAGTTACAGTTGAGCAGAGCTATGGATTTCATTTCTGTACTGATACAGAATATATGGGAGTGGTATTATTGCGCCTCACTGCAGAAGATAGCAAGCAGAGAAGAACATTTAGCACCGTTTGAGGCAATATATGGGTGATTATGTCAGTTTTAGTGCGGGAATCATAAGGCTGGGTTATTGGCTTCAAAGTCTATGAATTGAATAGGTATTCAATTAATTGAACCATCACTTTAGTCATTGAACTATTTCACTTTAGTTATTGAATTATTGACGAATTGTGTTAAAATATAGTAGGTATACCGGTTATTGAGAAAATGTCTTTATTTTTTGTTGATAATAATCGACCAGTTACAGTTCGCCCCCCGATGTCCCACGTCTAGATAATTCGGGTGGCAGGTCTATTTATTTTCTATAAACACTATTGCAATAAGCTATTAAAACTGAGAAACTGCATCATTAACTTTACGTATTCGTTTTGAAGAGATTGGATTTAGCTATGAATATGGAAATTCACCATTCTTTTAAGAAAATATGTGCAACGTTTTGGCAAGAAAATGGCGATTTGGCACCGTCTGGAGCAATACTCGTATAAAGAGATGATCTTTGTGAGATAAGGGTGCGTAAGTTAAAGTGTGCTCCGGATGTCTGGGGAGAGGCAATGAGACATTTTGTGCCTGGTTTATAATACATGAATACAACTTATATTGCTAATGTAAAAGTTTGTTAAGATGTTAGTAAATTACGTAGGTAGGTGGGTGGATGGACGACGGGTTAGACGAAAATGAAGTTTAACAAGTAGCCAAAGTCGGTAACAGAACTTAGCTAAGTTAAAACTCATATCAAACGTGTCCTTATCAGAAAAGCATTTATAAGATAATAGACTACGCTGAAGACAGAAGTTTGGCATTAATTCCTTCTGCACATGTGGCTTCCCTGGTACCTCATTAACAGCAAAACTGTGTGAAAGTCTGTCATCTGCTCCCAAATTACAATATGAATTTTTATTCTTTACAATGTCTGACATATTCTCGTCGTTATTTGACACTATACATTAATTATAATACCGACTATTTATTAGTGATTGTCATGGAAATCATGTTACTTGGTTTAAATAAGTTACTCTTTAAAAAAAAACACTACAAAGTGAAAAATAACTTTAATTTCAGAAGTCGGTGACATTGGACATATAATTTTTTTCTCACCGACTTCCGAAATTAAAGTTATTGCTCACTTTGTAGTGTTTTTTTTTGGAACTCGGCTGTTTTTTTAAGTTTATTAATGTAACATCTTGCATGCCATGATTGTGTATATTGTATAATCATGTTTTGGAAAAATAAAAGTATCTTAACTTATCTTATCGAGGGAGGACATAAGGAGGACAGTGCAGGCCTGTCAATAAGACAAACCTGCACTGTCCTCCCATACCTATGATCACTGTTATTCGAAAACATTGTAAAAGCCAATTATTTTTAAAAGAGTAACCGTGGAGTTTCTGGCCAGCTCTTCTCCATAAGAAGCGACAAATTGGAACCGTGCACCTAGCTTCTGACGTTACATAAGTGCCCATGCAGGTTTATGTGAAATAATCATATTTTAATTTGATTTGATTTGAAGGAACCACAAAAATTCTCGCTGCGAATTAGCGCTAGACCAGGAAAAAGTGTAAAGTTAAACCAGGAGTTCCCCTGGTGCTGGAGTTCAAATATCTAGGGCATTTAGTTACTGCCGGTCCACTTAAACCAAAATAACTCCCGTACAGTTTGTTGGGTGGTCCTGTTATAGGGCATTTAGAGCCAAAATTATAACGCGGTAACAACTAGCTAGTTCATAATTGCGTTTGTTTCTTCTTTTGTCGCTTTGACTCCAGCACCCTAATTGCGTAACTCACGATTAATCATAATCTGTTTCGTTTTGAAACAGATGGCTAAACCATTGCTTCATATGTTGGAAAAATGTATCTGCTCAAGAACGTAAATAACGCAATGAATATTGTTGAACTGTCAAAATGAAACCGAATAAGATTAATCGCGTGTTACGCAATTAGGGTGCTGGTCGACATTAAATTTGTAATAGTTAGGCAGTACTGGTAAGTACTTAAAAGGACTGTTTTCAAGGCATGATACGATAAAAAATGTATGATCCAAAAACTTGGAAATTTTATACTATTATTGTGTGTATACAATAAAAGGCTTAAAACTGAGGCACATAGAGGTGAATCATAGTTACATTTCTAATACTAATTCATGTATTATAAAATTAAGGTAATATTACCGAGCCCATAAATTACCTCCGTCTGGGTCAATTTTCCAGTAATAACATTAAATGTAGTAAATAAAAAATGTTACCAATATAATAGAAAAGTGAAATAGTTGTTTGTTACGTTCATTCTAGAACTACGAGTATAGACAGAATAACTAGTTGAAGTACATAATACAGAGTTGATTTGGGTTATTAACAGAGATCGGATATTCGGATGCATATTCACCTAAAGTTGAGATGTTGGCTAACATGGAATGCGCTTTTGTATCGAAAAAGTCTTAATTTAGGTAAGCAATTTGTTTATTTTTTGTTTTAACTAATACAAACCACCCCTCCTTCAGTATATATACATATTTGTATCGGGTTAAACATTAAATTTAAATAAATACACATTTGAATCAAGAATCCCGGGGTTTTTAATAAATATTATAAATAATTTATAAAGCCGCTTCCATACTTTCACAGCTAAAAATTATCTTTAGGTAAATATGCATCCGAATATCCGATCTCTGGTTATCAAGCTACTTGAAACAGGCGTCCTTATTTGAAAGCTGGAATATGTGAAAATGGATTTTGAAATTCAAAATTTTAGCACGTGCACATGATATGTGTATAGGAGTATTTAAAAAAAAACTCGATAGGTATCGCGGGACACTCAGGTGGAACGAAGGCTAAAGCCGTGTGAGATAGTGTTTCCCCTGCCAAACTTATTCGTTCCACTTGCTGAGAATCTTACACCTGCACATAATTTGCCTTAAATGGAAGTGTTTTTATTGACTTTGAACTCCGGTAGGCCGAAGAAAACCTGCTTAGGTGGAGATTCGCAAATGACTCCGCCTTGGAGCGTAAATGCAGTGCTAGCCCTTAAACAATGTGGCACTTAATATCGTGTCCAGCGTATATAACGGAGCAATGAAGTAAACGTACTTAATTAATTTCATTGCGTACCTAAGCAAAAGAAAAATAAAGGTCTACCTCACATCCACCGAGTTTATAACATGTTTTTTTTTTGGTTCCTTGTTTGTCGTCTTACCCGTCGTTCATCCAAATTAAACTAAGTAAAGTCACGGGGCAGTATCAATAATAGCCAGCGCAATATTTCAGCCACCATCGACCACCGTGGCGGCGGCCATTGTGTCTCAATCGACCGGTCAATTTGCATAATAACTGTTATTTTGTACGCTCTATGTTGTTAACCCGCACTTTACTATGGAGGTATTTTCAAGAAGTTGTTAAGATTATTAGGTCAGATTATTGGTGACTGCCTACGTGAAGTTTTATAGTGGTCCTGGTATTATTTTGTGCTGTGTTTTGAGGGTTAATTTTAGTCGTGTTTTGTAGTAACACGTTGGTTTGTTTTGGCTTTATTAACTTGGTTAACGATGGTTATAATAATAACTTTTTTTGGCATTATGTAGCAGCTAGAAATAAAGTCAGAAAACTTATTTGTTAAGAAAATTTACACACACCGACACCATACGTCAGTTTATTCATTCATTCAATTAATCAATTAATTTCGTGGCACTGTCAAAGAATAACAGTAAATATATAGATGAAAAGGTAGTAACATCCATTAGGTAACCCAAAATGGCGGTAAACAAAATTTTTGTTTTCAGAGCAGTTGGTACAGTTACCATTGGATATTGTTGATTTTACTGCAAACTTATAATTCCAATGGTTATTTTGTATGAGATGTTGCTGTTTTTGTTAAAAACTTATTTCACCAAACAATGAACTTGATTATAGAGACTGGATTCAAAACTTTAAATCTAGGCTTTCATTGAAAAATAGAATGTTACTGTATTTGCAACTATAGGTATATGACTCTGTCACCTGAAAATATATACCGACACTTTAGGTTGGGAGTCCCTTAACAACTCATTTCCCTAACTTTATGTACGAATCCCTACCACACCAAACCATGCAAGAAAAAAATAAAGAAAATCGTGTGTTCGAACCCTGATAGACGCATAATTTTGTGTTAATTTTCATCACCACTGCTCTCAAAACGATTAAGCAAAACATCGTGAGACAACCGGCATGTCCTAGAACCGAAAATTCGAAGACATGTGACACCTATCAACCCGCAATGAGCCGCTCCCTAAGCTATCACAGAGAGGAGGTCTGTGAAAATCTGGCTGACTATGGATTTATGTTTCAAGTCCCATAGTTATTTACATACTTATTCATAGACCCGATTTTGAACCTTTATTTAAAAAAAAAGCTATAAAACTAAGCACTAAGTTAATCATCGCAAAATAAACTCAATCTCTCCCATCACATTCTTGCCTTTATTGCAATTTCACACTTTACCTACGTTTCGTTCAAACTTACCGATAAAATGTTAACAGCAGCTATCGTTGCTTCGCCGTCGGGCAATCATTACAAACATCATATAGCCTAAGTGTGGGGCAATCTTGTTGAAATAATAACCCAGGCAATATCTTAAGGTGCTGCATACCCTATAGGGCATAACTTTAGCAAATTATATAGTGATTAATTGATAATAAGGTTGTATTTGCATTTTAATATTGAAGTTAAGACCAGTTCGTAGAAGGAAAGCTTATGCATATGGACAGGTCTGTCAACATCTTTGAATATGGTTGTAATTCATAAGCTGCTATAAATTATTATCGATGAAATTGCTATGGTTATGAACGTTTACGATGGCTTATCACCGTTATTAACACGTTCTATACATAGGCAGAAAACTTATCGTTATGATACTAATTTACGTCTTCTATCTCTAGTCGTGTTGGAAACACACTAATAAGATAAAATATTTTATTCGCAAATGATCTTTTTTACAAAACATTGTTTTTGTATGGCCTTAATTAAACCATTGCGCCTTTTCACACGCTTTATATTAGCTTCACTTGTATGTTTGTTTGTATGTAACCGACTCCTTAGAGCGCGATTTTGACCCACTTTAAACGGTCAGATTTCATTGAAACTGTAAACTTATCGAGGACCGATGACAATTCAATAATTTACAAAAAAAGTGATAAAAATTAAAAAATAATAATAAAAAAGAAATCACGTTTTTGTAGTTAGCAGAACTAAAAATAGAAAATAAATAATAGTTTAAAAAACTAAAAAACACGCGTTAAAAACCAAACTAAAAAAGGAGAAAATAATTTTATTCAGTTAAAAAGCGTGGGGTGCTTGACATTAATTGATTATAAAAATACCACAAAAAACACTCCACGCTTTTTAATTGAATTAAATTATTTTCTCCTTTTTTAGTTTGGTTTTTAAAGCGTGTTTTTGAGTTTTTTAAACTATTTTTTTTTTAATAGGAACCTAAGTATTACAGTCGAGTCTTTCAAAACAGTAGAGCAATGGTGGTCCAGTGGTAACGGCGGCGACTTACGTATTGTAAGGTCGTGGATTAGAACCCACGCAGGCACTTTACTTAGTGTAAATTATTTCATCAGCACTGCTCTCAAAACTGTGAAAGAAAACATCGTGAGGAAACCGGTATCTCCTAGAAACAAAAATTCGAAGACAAGTGACATTTACCAATCCAGACTGGGCTGGCGTGGTGGATTATGGCCTGAATCCAGGCAGTGGAAACAGAAACATTATAGGCTGACTATAAAAAAGGAAAAAAACAACATTGGTACCTTCATTACACTAGTTCTTGAACATAATCATTATTAGGATCTACAAAAACACTACAAAGTGAAAAATAACTTTAATTTCGGAAGTCGGTGTCTTTGGAGCTGTATTTGATTTTTTTGTCACCGCCTTCCGAAATTAAAGTTATTTTTCACTTTGTAGTGTTTTTTTTGGAAGTCGGTTGTTTTTTTTTGGAAAAAGTTTTTATTTTTCTCTTTTTAGTGGTTCACATGTGCTTACCCCTTCACGGCATACCGGCGTGATGTTATGTTATGAACTGGTGTAAGCAATAGACAGACATGAGATTTCAGCAATCCCAGTCCATTTGCTATAATTTATTGAGGAGTTCCGTTGTCTATCTCCAAAGTTCTTCATCAGATCTTCACCAAATTGAAATGAGACCACTACGAGAAAGTATTCTTCCAAAAAATACCTATATCGCTTCGTGTGCCTACAAAATTTGAAGAGTTCTCTCTATTTCTCCAGGATCCCATCATCAGATCCTGACTTGATGATCATGGGACCACCTGGGAAGTATACCCTTTCAAACAAAAAAAACAAAATCCAAATTGGTCTAGCCATCTTCGAGTAATCGGGGAACATACATAAAAAAAAGGTTCCGACGAATTGATAACCTCCTCCTTTTTGAAGTCGGTTAAAAATCTCATCACAACAAAAAACTACACAACAAAAGTTCAAAATAAAACCAAAGCAAGTATTCTCTGCACACCGATCATCATGTTTACGAACAGTTTACGTGCAACGCAATATTTATAGCCAGCGCAAGCGCACTGGTGCACAAATTGCGCCGCATTACATGTATTGTGGCAGTTATGATAATGTGAGCCGTGCTTCACACCTGATAGCTCGCGAAGATGAGAAGTTTGTAGCTTGAGGGTGTATTTTAAAAAACTTTTTCCAAAAAAAAACAACCGACTTCCAAAAAAACACTACAAAGTGAAAAATAACTTTAATTTCGGAAGTCGGTGTCTTTGGAGCTGTATTTGAATTTTTTGTCACCGCCTTCCGAAATTAAAGTTATTTTTCACTTTGTAGTGTTTTTTTGGAAGTCGGTTGTTTTTTTTTGGAAAAAGTTTTTATTTTTCACTTTTTAGTGGTTCACATGTGCTTACCCCTTCACAGCATACCGGCGTGATGTTATGTTATGAACTGGTGTAAGCAATAGACAGATATGAGATTTCAGCAATCCCAGTCCATTTGCTATCATTTATTGAGGAGTTCCGTTGCCTATCTCCAAAGTTCTTCATCAGATCTTCACCAAATTGAAATGGAACCACTCCGAGAAAGTACTCTTCCAAAAAATACCTAAATCGCTTTGTGTGCCTATAAAATTTGAAGAGTTCTCTCTATTTCTCCAGGATCCCATCATCAGATCCTGACTTGATGATCATGGGACCACCTGGGAAGTATACCCTTTCAAACAAAAAAAACAAAATCCAAATCGGTCCAGCCATCTTCGAGTAATCGGGGAACATACATAAAAAAAAATAAAAAAAAAAAAAAATAAAAAAAAAAAAAAGGTTCCGACGAATTGATAACCTCCTCCTTTTTGAAGTCGGTTAAAAAGTACTTTAAAGTAATAGTAAGCCTCATCGTCTTTGATTTCAAAGACCTACTTGCCTATCTACCAAAGTAGCATTTTTAGGGTTCCGTACCTGAAGGGTAACCAATGGGATAGTATTACTAAGCTTCTGCTGTCTGTCTGTCCTGCCAACTGTCCGTCTGTCTATCAGCGGGCTGTATCTCATTATCCGTTATAGGTAGACATTTAAAATGTTCACAGAATGTGTTTTTCTGTTGCTACTATAGCCAGAAAAATAAAAATATAATAAAGTTAAAAATTCAAGGGGGTGTTCATACAAGAAACTTTTTTTGCCTTGTGGTACGGAAACCAACGGTTGCGAGTCCAACTCGCACTTGGCTGGTGTTTTCTTTGAATTAATACTGAAATTAAAAGGTCACGTTATACTTATGACGCAATTAGAAGATTGTGGGACACACGCTTCCACATACTTACGACAGCGCGCGGCGAATGTTTGCATGGGGCGCTGTCGTAAGTATGTGGAAGCGTGTGTCCCACATCATAGCGTCGCCTGTACGCACACTTTAAATATTATGGGCGCTCGCCGACATGCCAGCCTCGACAACAGATACGTACTGAGCTCGTGCGCGAGCGTAGTTTGTAATAAGGTTCTGTTGGCACCCTAAAAAGTAAACCTCATAAACTTTGAATGAAAAAACATTTATTATGGGCAAAGCGGCGTTTGCCGAACAGCAGTTTTTTAGGCAGCAACTATAACCATGTGGATATTCAACCATCAGCTGCATCCCCACAGTGGGTTCCCGCATTGTCGTTGTGGGAGGGCTCAGTAGCCGTGGTCACCCTTCCACGGCGAAGTGAAGAGGAACCCCAAGGTGGGGCCGCTCGTCAGGGCTTTTGCCTCCAAGCCGACGACGTAGTGGCCAAAAAGTAGGTTGCAGTGGGGTGCATCGCAACTGAGGCAGGTCGCAATGTCGAATGGGAGGCATCGCGGCTGAGGGTTACAGGCTGCGGCGGAGGAGGAGTGCCAGTATTTCTGAGTAGCGCTCTTCCCTTCCGTGGCCTGGACGGAGCCGCGACCATTTGATGGCGGACGCAGTGGGGCCGCAGGGGAAGAGGAGTGTCGGTATAGCGTTGGCCGCTCTCCCTATCTCCTGCGGCCGAAAAATGGTAGGCGGTGGGGCCACTGCGCTGACCCGTCGCAGGGGGACCAAGAGTGCCAGACACGGGGTCATCTGGGGCCCTTATGCTACTTGGTTCCTGGTGTGCTCACGGCGTGCCAAGTGTCCTGGTGCGCCAAACTGGTGGGGTCCGCAGGGGCCGATGCCTGCCAGGAGTGCAGGTTGTTCGAAAGAGATACCGTCGCCCTTGGCACGCAGGCAACTGAGGGAACACGGGTGGGTTATAGTCAGTAAAAGTCTGACTCGCCCTCCTGCTCCACCCAGAGCGTTATTTGATGTTATTTGTTGATTCGTTATTTGATGACTTCCCACCCTCGAAAAAAAAACCATCAGCTGCATAATCCTCATATAAACACCAAAATCACTTAACCTCAATACGATAAAATTACAATACGTATGCAATTCTTAAACTAAAACCATCGATCTGCATTACAATTCTTCCAACAAACCACTCTGAAAAGGATTCACTAATCAAAACTTCAGAAAACATCCCACAAGAAAGGAAGGGGCAATCAAAAGAAAATTAGCGTGGCCACCTTCTTACAATTTCAAATGGAAAAACTTGGGCTTGGTACGGAACCAATTTGTGGTCGCGGGGGACACACTAGGATTAATTAGAACCACCGAGTTTGCTCCACAGTTCCACCCTTATGATTGGGGCTGTGTAATGTGGACCTGACTTAAATAAAGCATCGGGTTTTTGGTTAAATACTCCTTGGTTGCCCCTGGGGAGGTGTGATGGTGTTCGAAGTCTTTGTTGAGGAAAGTTCTTTGGGTAAAGTCGTGTAAGTATGGTTTGCTGAACCTAAATTGTGGAGGACTTGAATTTCTTCATGTTTTTTTTCTGGAGTCGGGATTTGTACCCAGTTGATTTTGATAGGGCCTTATTATATGGGACTTACACATAACCAGTAAAATGTGGGTATACCATAGTTACACCTCTGCCTAAGCCCTTGAGAAATACTGGCGTGATGTTAAGTTATGTATTAATGTAATATGTAACACAAATCATGCCGACATTTGTGATAGGTATATTTAAAAACTGTAAGTACATGAGCACGGCAATCATTATCAATCATTACCTATTGTTTAAGATTATTATTTATGGCTTTATTGACAGCGCTTTTTTTTACCACAGAAGCCAAAGCTTCATAAGCTGCATAAGTGTCGAAAATTTATCTAACTTCTAAAAAAGAGGAGGTTCTCAATTCGTCGAACTCCTTTTTAAAGTGGGCATTGCCGTGCAAAATAAAATTAAGAACCTAAAAACACGAATGCGACGTGTGTGTGTGTGTGTGTGTGTGTATTTCTAAAGAATTAAGCAGTACCTTTGCACTCAATTGTTTGTTTATGCTGTATCTTTATGTATTTACTGTGTGTACATAAATAATAAAATAAATAAATAATGTGTATCTTTAATAATTTATAATCAATGCTTCAACATAATTTTCATAAATAATCAATCAATCAAACTGCCTAGCCTTTTCCTGACTATATTGGGGTCAGTTTCCAGTCTAACCAGATGCAGTTAAATACCAATATTTTACATGAAGCGACTGCCTATCAGACCTCAATAACCCAGTAACTGAGTAATACGATACCGCTTGGATATTTTTAATGAAAATACTACCCATTAGAAATACAACTTTAAACTCTCCCAGTAAACCCTCTCCACTCTCCCTCTCTCAGTTGTCCCAGTAACGTATAGGTAACGAGTTGAACGAAAGCCTCGGACAAGTTAGGACAAGTTTTTGTCGGTAACTCCTAGTGTGCACTTTAGCATGCTCGCTGTAAAAATTTGCAAATATTGAACTTGTGGGATTCTGTTTTCGGTTTGCTGGATTACAGTTTTGGTTGTTTGCGGTTACTTCAACAGATTCCAAATACGATGAAATAATGAAATACATATTAGGCAATTGAGACGTTTTGGATTTTACACGCTTTATATTAGCTTCACTTGTATGTTTGTATGTAACCGACTCCTTTGAGCGCGATTTTGACCTACTTTAAACGGTCAGATTTCATTGAAACTTTGTAAACTTGTCGAGGACCGATGACAATTCAATAATTAAAAAAAAAAAAAATAGCCACAGTATCTTTTAAAAATATAAAGAAGCAGTAACTGCAGATATGCATTATTTGTTCACCTGATAAATTGATGAAGTTTACCGTCAAAAAGCTTAGGAAAGGTTTGTAACCTTAACACGAAAATACACACTATTGGTATTTCGTGAAGAAAACCAATGAAAAAACTTACTACTTCTAGTTGAATCATTTACATCCAAAAATACACCGTATTGATTGATGAACAAGTATTTTGTATTACAGGATAAGTTCAACCAATCCTATCAGACTAATAACAAAGTTGTAAGAAGACAACACACAATTACAGACGAACTGACACGTGGCCAAACTCACATAGGTGAACTGAATACGAGATTTATTGATTCCCAGACGTACAAAATGCGGGACATGGTCACAAAATAGACAGGACCAGAAGGCCATGCAACGACTTAAATTAGGGCCCAAATTACAAGTTGTAGGTCGCGGGATGGAACCTACGTGGGCACACACTTTGCGCAGTTTATTTTCATCAATACTGCTCTCGAAACGGTGATGGAAAACGACATGTCCTAGAACCAGGAAAACGAAGACATGTGGCATACGCCCAACCCGCACTAGGCCCGCGTGGTGTTCTGGCCTGTGTTCCGGCAATGACACAACATTATAGATTAGACTAACTTTTGCCAGCGGCTTCGCCCGCGTTAACCAATTTAAACAAAACCTTAATAATTTATAGACCTTAACCTTACTCATGAATCACTCTGTCTATTGGCAAAAACCGCATGAAAATCCGTTCAGTAGTTTTTGAGTTTATCGCGAACAGACAGACAAACGCGGCGGAGGACTTCGTTTTATAATAAGTAGTGATAAGTCTAAACATAGACACGCGTCTACGTAAAGAGACTTCAGCCGCACTCCCGACTTTCACTCGTTAGTTTGAGACCTCCGTACGTACGCGTCTTATATTCCTCAAAGGACCATTTCGGACACCAATCAACATGGTCTTTACATGATTTTGTCTGGACTTTAATAGAGACCGTGACCCTTTAATTTTTTTTGGCTTTTCTTCTCAGAGTAGTCAGATAAGAAACCCTAACCCCAACTAGTTTAAAAAATATGATTTAAGTGTTTGTACAAACCTACTTGCAGAAATAAAATCATTTGTCAATTATGTGTGCATTTTTTTTATTTTTATTTTTTGGGTGGGAATTCATCAAATAACTTCTCCCGCTCTCGATGGAGTAGGAGGGCGTGTCGGACTTTTACTAACTAAAACCCACGTGTGTTCCCTCAGTCTGTGTGCCAGGGGCCGTGGTATCTCATTCGAACAACCCGCACCCCTGGCAGGCATCGGCCCTTGCGGGCCCCATCAGTTGGTGCTGACATCTCTTAAAGGCACGCGTGGAACACAACGCGCCGTCAACCCAGGCTTGGTCCTTACCGGACAGCGAGCTACCCATTACTCGCCGTCCGCAAGCCCGCGCCTACGGTGGCCGGAAATCAGCTAGGGATTCCCGACGCCCAGGGCGTCTCCTGCGGCAACTAAGGCCGTGAGGGCGCATATACTGCCTCTCCCTCACGTGCGCCGTCTCCCTCTTCGCGAGCATTACTGTTTCGCAGAAGGAGGTAACGGCTACCCATGCACACTCGCTACGTACCATGGCTTGGACCGCCACCGGAGATAGCCGCTGCCGATCGCCTCCACGAGGACACGGCGGTGCTCCGCCCAAGCCGGGCAGACCTCCACCGTAAGCTCCACCGTTTCCTCAGGGCGATCTTCTCAGTGGAATGATGTGTGCATGCGTTTACGTTCATTGTATGAAGCTAGCCTTCTGCATCTATCTACTCTGTGACATGGCTGCTTTCAACCAATACGTTTCCAATTACTACAGAGAACTTCTGAGAGCGTCCAACGAGGATTTTCCTAAGTTGAGACGCGACTTGCTCCAGTAGTTTTGTTTTTAATGACTGTTGAGTTTGAGAGTAGATCAGGCGGTCCGGTTTCATCAGATGCTGATAATGTAGTGGAAAGTTTTTTTGATTGATTGAAAAAATTATGATTTGTTACATTTTAATTTGCGGCAATTGATAATGTTTTTGAGGGTGCAAGAAGTTTACTATTTTAGATTTAACTTTTTTAATTAAAGATAACTTTTATGTGTTCCAGAAGATTCGCTTAATTTTATTTTTGTGTGCTCATAAACAAATTGTTTATATCATTATATCCGACCCTAAGCAAAGTAGGACGGACTTGTGTAAAGTACAATTAACACTATACTAAGATTTAACAACCGACTTCCAAAAAAACACTATTTCGTCCAAACCTGCACTGAGAACAGACGTGTGTCTCGCTGCTGCTCAAAATAAATTATTCACCTCATACGACAATAGTGCTTATCCCAGTGATTAAAAAGATATTATTGCCTACACTAATTACTGTGTCTCCGGCGCCGCGGAGGTGCGCCCCTTCCCACCCGCGCGTCGCGAGGGAAAGAAACAGTTGTCATAATTGCCATCCTGCTCCCACACCGCTATCTGAGGTCTGCCACGAGACGTCATTGCTCTGCACTGACTTCACATCGCTGCCGCATGTACCGTACAAGCTAGCCAGCTACACACTGAGTGACGTAAGAAGACTGATTTCCGCTACGGAGCTGCTACGTAAACAATCGATTCTATCAACAGCTCAAGGGTAAGGTTTGCTACATACCTAGAATACTCAATAATTAATTATCGCCGGATTCTCTGATGGATAAATCCCACTCAGAATCGGAGATTAGCCTGATGGGAATCGAGGATAACAACACGCCACCTAAGTATATATTTCGGACAGCTAAAAGAAGTCGGGAAGATATTTCAATTGGAGAACAGTTAGATGAATTTAAAAATGAAATCAAAGAAATGATGGATCTCTTCTTGACCACCCAAAAAAATGAGACGCAGCAGGTCTCGACTGCATTAAAAGAAATACAACAAACCAACATTAACATAGAAAACACGATTATTAACCTTATGTCGCAAAACCAAGAACTTGAAAAAAAAATATCCCAGATAGAAATTCAGTCGAAAGAAGACAAAAAGTATATCACACTTTTGGAGAATAAAATTGAAGAAATAGAAACAGGAAGTCGTAAAGCCAACTTCGTTATTAAAAATGTACCAAAACTTACCAACGAGTCTAAGGAAGATCTTATACACATGGTCATGAGCCTTTCCCAGAATATAAACTGTTCCATAGCTAAGTACGACATTAAAGATGTCTACAGAGTGCGTGGAAAAAACAATGAAACCCAAAAGATGCCCATTGTGGTTGAAACCGGATCGACTCTTTTAAAGAATGAAATTATGAAAATGGGTAAGAGTTTCAACATAAAACACAAGTCCAAACTATGCTGCAAGCATCTCGACTTTAAAACTCAAGAAGATTCACCTATTTTCTTATCTGAACATCTGACCCCAAAAGGATCTCGCCTACATTTCCTTGCCCGTGACCTAACAAAGTCGGGTGCATATAAATACTGTTGGACTGCGTATGGAAAAGTCTATGTAAAGAAGGATGACCTTGCGCCAGCCATAACTATTAGAAGCGAAGAACAAATTCATCAATTAATAGTGAAAATGTGACTTTTTACCGTATCGATATTTTTAGTGTTCAAAGTGAAATACCCTCTGATTTTTATTTTTATGCGGCGTACTCTGACGCCGTCTGATTATAATACCATGGACCTAGTAACAAGGTACCTTTTTGTTTATAATGTATGCTTAGTGATTTTCTTATACCCTCACATACACAATATCCATACTGACCCATTAACACAGTTCAATATCGCTATATATCAACATACACTCAGTCTTTACAAACCACACTTGCCTAGTGTGAATATAAACCTATGTTTACATTCATCACATACGTCCTACACCCTAAATATAACTCAGATATACATAAATAAACATTCTTACACCTTTCAAAAAACATACACCGTTTACATAAATACAATCCTTCACTTATGCAATCCACACAGCTTTAACACCCATTCAACACAAATAATCGCATCTCTTATTCAAAAAAATCTAAGTTTTAAGCTACTATGCATGTCGTTGCTGTGTCGTTGTTATCTTACATACTACAACCTTAGTAGACTTAGCGGAGTTTTTTACGAATGTCTTGCAGTGATTATCATTCTATTAGTAAACAACACTTATGACTGACACATTACAAAAGATCAATGAGATAGACAAACTTGAAATTGCGAGCTCAATTGAATGCGACTGTTCGAATCTTATGGAACATATTTACGTAAAAAATAATGATTTAACTATTTTCTCACAAAATATAAGGAGCATATACTGCAATTTTGATGCTTTTATTGTTATGTTATCTACCTTTCAGTTCGAAACCGATGTAATAATATTAACTGAATGTAGATTAAATACTAATAAACCCATACCACAAATTGCTAACTATCACTCTTATGTAACAACACGGCACTTGAACCAGAATGATGGGGTAGTGGTTTATATAAAAAACACACTTAAATCACAAGTTCAAGAAATAAAACTGTCTGAGGCATCTTGTCTGCAGCTGGACATACTAAATAATACTATTTTGTGTATTTATCGTTCGCCGTCCAACACAAATCCGGATATTTTTTTAGAGTCACTTAGTTTACACTTGGATTCATTAGCTTCGCAGAAAAATGTAGTAATATCGGGGGACATAAATATTAACATTAGGCCCAAAGACGCTGAATTGCCTCATGAACGAAAAAACCGAAATAGCTACCTTAACATGCTGTCGGCCTATGGCATATTACCTGGTCATACATTACCCACCAGAGAGCGGAACTGCCTGGACCACTTCATGCTGCGAATTAATAAAAAAAAGACAACAGCGTCAATTGCTGTCTTACAAACCACAATTACTGACCATCACACTATATTCTTATCTCTTTCTAAGATAAAAAACAAAGATCTCATAAATAAAACTACTACTTCTATAAATTTTGAACAAGCACTAAAATATTTACAGGAAAAAAATCTTGCTGAGCTGTTATTTTGTAATGATCCAAACCTACTAACTGATCGACTCATACAGAAACTGACTGATACCATTATTAATAATACTACAATAACAAGCATTCCTAACAGTAAACGGATAATTAAACCTTGGATCACCCCAGGAATACTACGCTGTATTAAAAATCGCAATAAACTGCAAAAAAGCTCTCGGTCCGATCCGTATAATGCAATTTTAAAGATTACATATTGCCGATATAGAAATTATTGTAATAATCTCATCAAAAAAATTAAAAGAAAATATGAAAGAGAATTACTCACTAAATCTGTCACAAACACCAAGTTACTATGGAAAAACATAAAATCTATCACCTATACAAGTAAAGTAAACAACCAAAGTACAGCCTTGTTAAATATCAGACCGTCTCCAACTGAATCAGTAAACTTCGTAAACAATTACTTTGTAAACATTGGAAAAGAATTAGCTGAACAAATTCCACACCGAGCTAATAAAATCCCCCATGATCGGCCTAACATTTCCCCTGCGCAAACAAATTCCTTTGTGCTCTTGGATACGGACCCTATGGAAGTTAAACGAATTTTGATGAGCTTGAAATCGTCCAGTGCCCCAGGATGGGACAGTATCTCTACTAGTTTCCTAAAATATGTTTGCAAGGATGTGGTTCCCATCATTACCCACCTGGCTAACCTTTGTTTCAAAAAAGGCACTTTCCCAGATCCATTGAAAAAATCCATTATTACACCGGTACACAAGGGAGGGAACAGAGACGATGTCAATAACTACAGACCTATTTCGGTCCTACCAGCCCTGTCTAAGATTATAGAAAAGCTAACTAATACGAGACTCATAAACTACTTAAATAAATTTAAAATAATATCACCTACACAATTCGGTTTTAGACAGGGATTATCAACTGAAGACGCAGTTGCTGCCCTCAGTTCATTGGTTACCGACCATCTCGATGCAGGAAAGAAATGCCTGACGGTATTTCTAGATCTAAAAAAGGCCTTTGACACCGTTTCTGTTCCAACCCTTGTGACCAAGCTGGAAAGAGCCGGAATAAGAGGAGTTCCTCTCAATTTTTTCAAAGATTACCTCTCAAATAGAAAGCAGAGAGTTAAGATTGGCACATATATTAGTGATGATGCGGACGTATCATTTGGCGTGCCCCAGGGAAGTGTACTGGGCCCCACATTATTTTTAGTGTATATTAACGATCTCTGTAACTTAAAAGTCAATAGTGCAAACATTTTTTCTTACGCCGATGACACAGCTATTGTTTTTTCCGGAAAAGACTGGTCCGATGTTAAACAAAAGGCAGAGTTGGGAATGATTGAAATAACCAACTGGCTCAACGACAACCTTCTCACACTAAATACTGTAAAAACTAACTTCATTTGCTTTACCATCTCAAATCGTTCACAGCCAAATGAAACTTTTAGCATCAAAGTACACTCATGTGATAAACCTTCAAAAAATAACTGTGGGTGCCCTTCAATTAGTAAAGTCTCACAGACTAAATATTTAGGCGTCATGATTGACCAAAAATTATCATGGTATGCTCATCTTGAGCACGTAACGGGAAGAGTTAGGAAACTTGGATGGATATTTAAAACATTACGACAAGTCATCCCTACAAATATAAATAAAAAAGTAGGGCTTCATAGAAACCTTCTTAATGAAGTTTATGTGGCACTAGTCCAATCAGTTATAGTTTACTGTATCCCCGTATGGGGCGGCGCGGCTAAATCAAGATTTATAGACGTTGAAAGAGGACAGCGAGCATTAATCAAAATTATGTATTTTAAAAAGATAAGATACCCCACTGAGAGTCTATACCAGATTAGTGGCCTACTTTCTGTTAGAAAACTGTACATTATACATATGGTCCTGAAAAAACACAAGACACTTCCTTACGACGATAACATAATATCTAAGAGACGAAAAGACTTGATTGTTCATGTCCCACAAACTAAAACTAAATTCGCTGCTATACAATACAACAGACGTTCTGCTCAACTATATAATAGGGTAAACAAAGATATATATATATACACTAAACAAACTCATGAATGTAAAAAAAATCTAACAAATTGGATAAAATCAATTACTTATGAAGATACTGAAGCGCTATTGCGAACCACAAATTAACTCACTCATTTCTCTCTACACACACACTCACCTACCCACACACGCATGACACACACGCAAACCCACTCTCATACACACACACGCACCTGCACCTTAATATTGTTTACTTGTTTTATCTTATTTTTAATTTGTATTTTTTGTCTATTTTTACCTTTTTTTACCTTTATTTTTTATTTTACCTTGCTATGGAAGAGCGGAGTCTCCTAATACAGGCATTGTTTGCTTAAAAGGAGGCTCCAATCACTAACGTGTTACTTATATATAGTTACGCAATAAACAATTTTTAATTTTTTTTTAATTTAACTATAAAGTGAAAAATAACTTTAATTTCGGAAGTCGGTGTCTTTGGAGCTGTATTTGAATTTTTTGTCACCGCCTTCCGAAATTAAAGTTATTTTTCACTTTGTAGTGTTTTTTTGGAAGTCGGTTGTTTTTTTTTTGGAAAAAGTTTTTATTTTTCACTTTTTAGTGGTTCACATGTGCTTACCCCTTTACAGCGTACCGGCGTGATGTTATGTTATGAACTGGTGTAAACAATAGACAGACATGCGATTTCGGCAATCCCAGTCCATTTGCTATCATTTATTGAGGAGTTCCGTTGCCTATCTCCGAAGTTCTTCATCAGATCTTCACCAAATTGAAATGGGACCACTACGAGAAAGTACTCTTCCACAAAATACCTAAATCGCTTTGTGTGCCTATAAAATTTGAAGAGTTCTCTCTATTTCTCCAGGATCCCATCATCAGATCCTGACTTGATGATCATGGGACCACCTGAAAAGTATACCCTTTCAAACAAAAAAAACAAAATCCAAATCGGTCCAGCCATCCTCGAGTAATCGGGGAACATACCTAAAAAAAAAAAGGTTCCGACGAATTGATAACCTCCTCCTTTTTGAAGTCGGTTAAAAATAGTTACTTTGAAAAAACAAGCGTGGCGATTATGTCAAAAACCTCCCCCCCTCCTTCCCATTGGGGGAGGCCTATGTCCAGCAGTGGATGCCTTTTGGCTGAAATGATGATGAGATGATGAGGTCGTAATCAATTATTATGAACCGGTTTCTTTCTGACAAAGTCTAAAAAAATATTGGATATATATGTTGGACCTTGTACTTAATTAAAGGATGGAAACTCATCATAAACTGAAATGTAATTAAAACAGTTAAACAAAAATAGCAAAATTTAATACATTAAAGAAAGCCCGCACTTACTACATTTACAATAACAACATCAAAACATCAAAAATGTATCAACAAAATCCATTAACAAAGAAACTTAACACCAAATATAATAAAAATCGAAGGCTTTGCCGTAGCCAAGGGCAATGACGTCACCGGAAATCTCCACTCCCCGCCCGCCCTGGCCCGGACAAACTTCTTGTACGAGCAACGCCCGGAAACCGGATGTAGTATCCCATTCGGAAAAACTCGACGGCCAAGTCTGAGTCTATTAAATAGTTCTTGTAGACATTCTCCCATTGGATTAGATGATGTTGAACTGTTTTATGTGCTTATGATGTGAAGTAGGCTTACGTTTTATTAATATAATGTTCTTTATTTTATAATGATCTTTAGAATGGGCTCGTGAATTGACGGAAACGCGAATACGGCTCCTCTGAATAATTTCTTTGTACTCATTGTATTCCGGGCCAATATGAAAACTTTGCAGCAGCAGCTATAAAAGCTATGAGCAGTGGTGGCTCAGTGGTAACGGCCGCGACTTATGAGTTTTAGGTCGTGCGTTCGAACCCAGTCAGGCGCTTTACTTTGTGTAAATAATTTCATTACTGCTGCTCTCAAAACGGCGAAGGAAAACATCGTGAGGAAACCGGCATGTCCTAGAATCAAAAATTCGAAGACATGTAACATCTACCAACCCGCACTGGGCCCGCGTGGTGGAATACGGCCCACTCCCTCTCACGGAGAGGAGGTATGTGTCCCAGCAGTGGGAACGTTATAGGCTGAGTATTTATGTATGTACCTATGTATGAAAACTTTATTACTTATACATGATATGTCATCTGATTCTGGTAGTCCAAAATACTACCAAAATCGATGTTGTGACGAAAGACCGATTGGTGTGTTCAAGTTTTTTCAAGTAAATATACTAATATTTCAGTCGGCACTCAGATGTCGCTGAAAACCAGCGCTGGGGCTCTGTTTCGTATAGGGTCGTAGCATTATGCTGAGCGATGGCCGTTTTGCGTGGATATGTACACATATTTTCGCGCAACTTTTTTTGTTTATTCGTGTTCTTTTTCTGCGTCATGTTTGTCGCAAATAAACGCATTTTCTTTTTCGCTCTTTTTCATAAAGAAAATAGGTTAAGACTACAAACTGACTGCAAAAGATGTCGAAATTGGTTCTAAGCTCTCTATCTGATTTGATTTCCAGTGCGATGTTGAAGATATTGACTTTGGAGCCGTATTAATTATAATTAAATGTCTGTGTGTGCTGTACAACAGCTGCTCAGCCTAAATTGAGAGGCTTATGTAATGTTATTATCATTGAGTTCCAAATGACAACACAATATGAGCGCAATAATGACGTCACATAATGAAATGATACAATTTGCTACAAATTAGATGAGTTTCGGCTTAACGTTCAAGATAATATGACGTTGTTATGATACTAAAATTTAGACACTACTTTGGATAACGTATGTATATGAACTATGAATGAACTTTCCATTGCGAAGATCGCCCTGAGGACACGGTGGAGCATACGGTGGCGGTCTGCCCGGCTTGGGCGGAGCACCGCCGTGTCCTCGTGGAGGCGATCGGCGGCGGCGATCTCTCGCGTCCGGCCCTGGTGCAGGCCATGGTACGGAGCGAGAGTGAATGGTTAGCCGTCACCTCCTTCTGCGAAGCAGTAATGCTCGCAAAGAGGGAGGCGGCGCACGTGAGGGAGAGGCAGTATATGCGCCCTCACGGCCGTAGTCGCCGCGGGAGAAGCCCTGGGCGTCGGGAATCCCAGGCTGATTCCCGGCCACCGTAGGCGCGGGCTTGCGGACGGCGAGTAATGGGTAGCTCGCTGTCCGGTAAGGACCAAGCCCGGGTCGACGGCGCGTTGTGTTCCACGCGCGCCTCAAAGAGATGTCAGCACCAATAGGTGGGGTTCGCAAGGACCGATGCCTGCCAGGGGTGCGGGTTGTTCGAAAGAGATACCGCGGCCCCTGGCACACAGGCAACTGAGGGAACACGGGTGGGTTTTAGTCAGTAAAAGTCTGACACGCCCTCCCGCTCCACCCAGAGCGGGAGAAGTTATTTGATGATTTCCCACCCAAAAAAAAAAAAAAAAAACTATGAATGAACTTATGGATAGGTGATTTTGTTAGTAACCTACTGATTACCGACTATTGAAACATTTTGAAGAGGTCCATGTGAAAAATCTATTTAAAGCATTGAAATCAGATAGTAACGAAGAAAAAAAAACAGATTAATAAATCTATGTTCATATGTTTATGTGTGTATGTGCATAAAAAAAGGTAAGATCACATAAAAATCATGAAAACAAAACAGATTGAAATCTAGGTACTTACAAATACAGAATACAATTAGCTGGCAGCTGCACGCTGTGACTGTGACAAGAAGGCTTCCTCTCAGCGCTGATTTTCAGTGGTCACCCGAAAACGACGTACGAATAGAGATCATTAAATAGTTTAAACGGATGTTTATCGAAATCACACTAAAAATTCCAAACAAATCATCAACAGTTCTGTGGCGGCATCTACAATGCCACATGCGAACTACGCATCAAATACCTGATGTCACACATGTCCTGCATAGCGCAATCAGAGTTTACCGCGTGACTCGTATATATACAGCATCCCGACATCAACCGTCGGGCCCCGACCGACCCTTGCTCGTTGAAGCGCCAGTCCGCGCCGCAGCTGAGCCAGTAGCTTTAAATTCCCCGATCAATAATAATAATGCCAATATTTTGATCCAGCCTGTCCCCACTTGCTTTCCCTCTATCAGTGACGCCCTGAGCCGAGGGCCGTACCCCACAGGGGGTGCTCTCAGTGTGCAGTCGCTTAGTATGTAATTATAGTTTTTAAGCCCTGGCTGGAGGCGTTAAGAGTAAATTCTTAATGGCAGCCCCAGGAAAGCCCGGTTGAGCAGTCACGGCCTCTCAAGGCCAATTGCGAGATACCCAACAAAAAAAAAAAAAACAACCGTCGGGCAGTAGCCCACCAGACACACAACCCGTCTGATCGGAGGATCCTCCCTTTTCTATAGAAGATGACTGTACTTTACACCCTATTCCTCATACCTCTATAGTTCCAATAAAATTAGTCTAAATTCATCTAGTACGTTCATTCTGTAAGCAGTGTGACCATTTAATTACATCCCAATAATCGAGGAAGGCTACAGACCTTAAATAACAGGATATGGCTAATCATAATATCGATCGATTGTGATGGAAACATTAGGCACGCTTTGACAAATAAACAGCGGGCGTTCAAAATGAAGCGGTTAAAGTGGGATAAATAACGCGCTGTTTACGTTTGTGGACGAGAGGATTTGGATTAAGTATTCGCTTTGGTGGAACATGTTTTGATAGTTTAAGAGAATATGGTTCTGAACTTTTTGTGAAGTAAATTACTGTATGTTATCTTGTATACCCCCTCTTTTATCTTGGATGAGACTGTCACAGGATCGTGGAGGTTGGCACAAGCAAAGATAAGCCTAAGCCCATCAATAAGTGATGTCTAGCTTTGGATGAAGGTGATGATCCTACATCCTTTCTGAAAAAATCAGGCCAAATATATGTTGTATGCTTATGACTAACAAGCTTTACATATATTTTGCCTGATTTTTATTTATGTCTATCATATTTCTGCCAAAATAAGTTCGTGCAAGACGACGAGAGCGGCTACAGGAAGCGGCGCGGCGTGGCGCCGCTCTCTCGCCGCACAACCGACTTCCGGAAACTTTTTCACTTTTTAGTTTATTATATCTACCCCACACCAATTCGAAATTTCATCATCCTTGGGGTCAAAAAAAATCATATTTATGCGATTGCAGCAATCGCGGTTGATTTGCTGTCATTTTTTTAAGAGTTCCGTTGTCTGTCCCCAAAACGCATCATCAGATCTATATGAAATTTAAATGGGACCATTCTGGAATAAACTCGTTTCGAACAAAAAAATAATTTTGCAAATCCGTCTATAAATGACGGAGTTACAGTTACGGAACATTCATGAAAAAAAATATATATAAACATGTCGAATTCATAACCTCCTTCTTCTTAAAGTCGGTTAAAAAGTAACTTCACCTTGTTTCCCCATTTATTATGTGGCAAGGTAATACTTATAATTACTGTTTGGTTAAGATATTACTGTCATTTGAAAATGTATCGACACAGTGAAGTTTATCTTTATAAATGGACCAACAATAGGTACAATTACAATGTGTATATAAGATCCATTTTGCTGTGACAACCCCAAATGTAATTAATGTTCATTTTACGGCCATGTTTGTACAGTCATAAACTGTGATTAGATCAGCGATTGTGTTGGCGACAATCAGGTATCGTGAATGATTATTATGTGTTTTGTTGACGATGTGATTAATTTGGGATAAACAGGAGTATACATTTTGTAGTTAAACCAAGAATATAGCAATGAGTACCTAAACCTTTTTCTTTACTACTCTTGTATACGTCGTGGGTAAAATGCACAAGTTTCATAGACCTAGACTTAAAAAAAAGACCGGATTATATGAAATTGAAAAAGATGTTCGTAGATTAATACCAGCTAATATCAAAATAATTCCAAGCTTCGTGTAAAGAAGTACGTGGGTCCAGCTCGCAACCTTTACATGCTTGCACCGTGAACCAGCAGCATTACAAAGTAAATTAGGTTTAAAATTCTGTAGAAAACTAAGCTCGTTTCCTACGAAATGAATGGTTACTGATTCACTGAATTTAACTCATAAAGCCAATTAAAGCTAACTTAATTTAAATGTTTCAAACTTCTGAAAACGCGTTGGACCATTTCTGCGTAGCCCTTTGAGAACCTTGTTCAGCAGTCATGATCTCATCTTTCATTCCTAGTTATGATTAGCGACTGACCGAAGCTTATGTTCGTTTTCGACCATAAGCCAGCCAAACCTTCGGACAAGTCGAAAATCACAAATTCGGCGTAGTTCGTAAAGCTCGGCAATATCAGGTGGCGTTCGTCTAACTTCGGGGTGAATCGAGTCCGCTCGTGGTTTCACTCAGCTGACATACACGGACGCAAATTCGTTTTGAAGTTGGAAAAACGAGCTTTTTTCGTATTTTTTCTCCACGTGCATACAACGAAAATATATATATTTTTTTGAATTCTAAATCATTTTTGTTTTCGTTTTCTACCAAAAATAAAAACTAAAGCCGAAGTTTCTATTTCGTTTTCGGTTGAAAATCATTTTTTGACACTAGTTGTGATTCCTAATCCGCGTTCATGAGAACGACGATTTCACCTTAAAACGAAAAGAAAATGGAGTGAAATCCAAAAAGTCGTATACCATTCGTCATTGTCAGAGAAACGTCAAATTAGTACAGAAGGAGTGATGGAATCTAGGTATTTATTGGGTTCAGTATCATCCATCATTGCCCGTTTATTGGCATGTCAAAATTGTACCGTCTAAGGTTGTGTCTGTTTTATAAGGACATCGTTGTTACTGTTCTAATTTTAGTATTTTGATCCTTGTTGGTACTTAAAAAGGGTGAATAATGTGAGTCGAGTCAAAAGTAAAACTCAAATCAATAAACTTTTATTTGAATTTTCCTACTTTAGGCACTAAATAGGCATTTAGTTATGAGACACTTTTGAATGTAAGCAAATGTTTTTTTTTAAGAGTTTTAAACTAATATAAAAAATAATGCTCAAGCTCAAAACGAAATGAAGATAGTCGATAAATTAGCTTTGTATTCTTGCACCGATCTTCTTTGACATTTTAGTTTTCAACAAACAAACGGTTTCGCTAGCATAAAATAATGTCTTGTACTCCCAGCTAAATAATTAACCTGACTAACAAATGTAATTTTCAACCCAACTTCCGAGAAATTTTAATTATGTTGAAGTTTTATAGCTCAACACTTCTGAAATCACAGGAAAACTTCTAAAGTACACCTTACACAAGCGTTACTGTGAACCGGTTAGATTTTCTCTTTACGTGTAAGGCAGGTTTCACAGAACCCGATCTCGTTTAGGTAATCCGTAAGTCAGAACTCTGCGGATATTCTAGCAGAAACTGCATCGGTTGCAGTTCCTCGTCCAGTAACATAGATAGTAATAATATTTTATCTGCGTTTACAATGTAGTTTCCAAAGATGTAATCAAATTTGAGTTTGGAAAATCTACTTTTATACCTCACTCATACAGTATAGTTTGCGCTACAGCGTCAGACTTCAGTAATAAAAAATCTGCCTAGCCTTTTTCAACTATGTCGCCAGTCTAACCGGTATAGTATCTGTTTATTACTGATACTGTACTTACGCTTCGTTTTCATTCATCCACATCATCTTTAAGTTTTAGTATCATTTTACGACTTTCTTACATTATTATATTTTGCACTTTGTTTTCTGTGTTAGCACTCTGCGAATCGATCTTAAACGATTCGTATATTTAGAATTACCGGATTTTACATTAGAAACTGATGTCTACTTATTTTTTTAATTATTTATGCAGTCTATTCAAGGAAGGTTGCATTAGGATTGTTACGAATAATAATTTGGAGTTTTTTAGTTTCCGTTAGTTTTGAGGTAGTTTTTTTTTTTAATACTTGCAGTTGACGCCTGAATTACTGACCTGGCCTGACGCCAACTGCAAGTATTAAAAAAAAAAACTATCTCCCTCATATCTCCAATGGAGTTCGTTTTTAGGCAGATACCTTTTTTATATCACTTCTGTTTTTTTTAAACTCCTCATATGAAATTTAATTGTCTAGTCTATTTTTACATTTTTATTTGTTAGGAATAGGTACATACGACACCGGATGCAGCTAAATACCAGTATTTTACATGGAGCGACTGCCTATCTGACCTCCACAACCCAGTTACTGGTTAACAACGGACTTTCGGGCTTCTGACGATCCGTAACGACTGTCAAAGATCCACTATTGACAGCCGGGACCATCAGCTTAGCGTGCTTTCCGGGGCACGGAGGGGTCTTGGTATGTAAAGATGGTCACCTATCCACGGACCAACTGCGGCAAGCCTAGCTTAACCTGATCGATCGACCCGTACGGCTGTTATTACTTAGCCAGAAGCTTTAGTGATAGTCATTATAAAATTAACCTAATTTACACTTCCTAGTTGATAGAAAATAACATCAAATGGTAAAAAAAAACTATTCTTCGGAAATTGGTACTAGGTTTGATTATTATACTCTACGTTTCACAAAATATAATTTGAATGGCAAAATGTATCTAATTTTTTATCATAGTACTTGAATTTTAATAACATAACGTAGTCAAGTAAAGAGTATTTTGGGACCATCCAATTTAGAGCTAATTTAGATGTTCTACAAAATTTTCGAGTTTAAATTAGTTTCCAGAGTCTGGAAATCATAGTTTTTATTTAGCAAACATATGTATAATTTGATGTATTTTTATCTTTTCTTTATAATGTACAACTTTTTGACGACAATTTAAAACCATTCCGGATTTTGGCCTTAATTCACCAATCATTATTGGATATCTTGACAAATTGATGTGTTTCAAAGAAAGTATTATGAGGGACCATACATCCATGGGTTACCTCATAAGAGGCTTCCACAAACATCATAAATACAATCCTCTTAAACAACCAATCCGTCCACCTTGACCTCCACCAGAAACTCCATCTTCCTTTATATCAACGTCGCATTATTCTTATGCGATGTGGGTAGTTGGGTAGCTTTATTTATTTTTGCCATTACCTCAGCTGGAACTCTGAGAAAGGGTCCAAGATTAATAAGAACTCAGCCAGTAATGGTACCTTTTTGTTTTATTGTACAAAGCAGTCTTGACGGGGCCCATTAGCCGGCCCGCCCATTCATTCGTCCCCTCATTCGTTCACTTGTTCGTTCAACGATCACCTGGGGACTAGGCTAGGTTTCAGATAATCGGAGGTATTACACTGTATTTCTTGTTTTGTTTTCCTCTTTTTGAGAAATTCGGCCTAGTTCTTGTTCTGTTTTTTTTTTTTTGTTTCAATGTTTGTTGAATTCTTTCCTATCTTGTTGAACATTCAATAACCTGCGCTCCAAAATTTAGTTAATTAAGTAATTAACCTGGCTAAATAATTTTAACAGTAAAAATACTAACCAGTTTACATGTATTTTGAGTTTCACTGTTTGTTCTAGACGATAATCCCTATTTCTAAATAATATACACATCATTGAGGCATTTTTTAGTCATAACAATCATCATTCAGTTTTTGTTCAAGAATTACCAATTTATATTTAGAACTAACTGTTGTCCGTGATTTCGTCTGCGATTGAAGATGAAAAGTAGTTTATGTCTTTACTCAGGTCATATTTTGTATGTGTGTCAAATTTCATCCAAATCCATTGAGCAGTTTAAGTCAAAGCGAAACAAACAAACTTACTTTCGCATTTATAATATTATAAGTTAGGATTAAGTCGTTAAGATTTAACCACATCGCTATACACGAACTCAAAACACATTTATCAAAATTCTGGGACCAAAAGTAAAGATATTTTAAACCGAAAATTGTACTTAGGTCCTAAACACAAAATAAGTGAGGTTTGGCTCAATAAATTCTCAATCCAGTCCCTACTCTAATTAGGACGGTGGTTGAACGGCGCGGCTGCAGTGTAGACACAGCGTAGATAAGCTAATTGCCTATCTGGTTCGTTTTGGGCCGACGCCGACGATACGATACCGACGAGATAAATCGGGATTCGACTGAATTTAGAGTGTAAAGTTTTCGAAAATGGGCTGGTGACTTTAAATATCACTTTTCTAAGGGATAGAAGATATCAAGATGTAGTAGACTAATGTAGATACTGCAGTTCTACAGAAGTCAATAATATTGTCTACGATGGTCAATTAATAATAGCGGTGTAATTCAACTGAGTGAGCAACACAACACGAACGCCCGTTTCTATGTTAAATAACATAGTTTATTAGGAATGAAAATTATAAAATAGCAAGATTGACAGTTTCTTTTTGGGACTAACATCATCAAATAATTTCTCCCGCTTTGGGTGGAGCAGGAGGGCGTGTCAGACTTATACTGACTAAACCCACCCGTATTCCCTCAGTTGCCTGTGTACCAGGGGCCGCAATATCTCTTTCGAACAACCCGCATCCCTGGCAGGCATCGGCCCTTGTAAGCCCCATTAGTTGATGCTGACATCTCTTTGAGACGTGCGTGGAACACAACGCGCCGTCGACCCGGGCTTGGTCCTTACCGGACAGCGAGCTACCCATTACTCGCCGTCCGCAAGCCCGCGCCTACGGTGGCCGGGAATCAGCCTGGGATTCCCGACGCCCAGGGCGTCTCCCGCGGTGACTACGGCCGTGAGGGCGCATGCCTGGCATGTCTGTCGAAAGATCAATGGCCAGTGGAACAGGCGAGTTCGTGTATCGGCAAGCGTATCGTGGGACGCCCCCAGCTAGATGGACCGACGACCTTAAAGAAAGTGGCTAGGACAGACTGGATGCGGAAGGTGGAGGGCAGGGTGCTATGGCGCATCGTGTAGAGGTTCATGTCCAGCAGTAGACAGCGATAGGCTGAGTTGACTGAAGATTGACGGAAATCCCGTAACCCAACAAAAAGATAAAAGATAACAACGATAACGTAGCTTCAAAAGTCGTCGTCGCTAAAATTACATGTAAAGCGAAAAACGAAAGTGGCAAAGATTAATTTTGGCAAAGTTAATCAACAAATGTAGGAGCTTGGACCAGATGGCTACCCAGCGGCTCGATGGGGTATCAAAATGCTATTTTACAACAATTTTAATCCACTAATTGGACGCGCCGTGGTCTGCCCAGAAGGGATAATTAGCAAATTGGCTGATGATATTATTTTTAGTATTCGATAACGGGCGACCCTCTGTGATGTGGTGCAAGGCAAGAATGGACCGAAAAAAAGTGAATTGGCAATTTCTGCCTTTAGAAGTGGTCTTAAACGAAGCAGGTAAAATTGTGTTTTGAGATGTATAATGCACCTTGAAATTTTTTTGCATTGTAAAATTAAATTTAGGTCTTCCTCGAAAATTATTGGAGCGAATTAAAAAAATGCGACAATTTTGACTTTTGCTTTTGACAATCAAACACCTGGTATTTGATTACATGGTTCAACTTGATTATTCTTCACAATAATAGGTATTCTGACTGCATATATTCATTCAGCTGTAACATTGCAGGTTGGATGGGTAAAAGTCTCATTTCACCCGCGACCCTCTTTTGTTTTAAACCAAAAAGGTCTGGCTATCTACCTCATTTTAAATTAAGCAATTCAGATATCGCTTATGATAATCCTCCCCAATGTGTAAGGCTTTTCGTGGATTAATTATATTTTATTAATTTTATGCAGACGCAGACGTTCTGAAGCTGATATTTCTCTTGTTAACGAAGTTTTAATTATCATAATGTGTTAATCATGCCCGCATGTGAAAGTATCTTATGAAAAAGTGCTTATCGAGTCCTTTGTGTTTTGTTTTGTTTTTGTAAATGAGTTTTAGGCTATGGAACAATAGATGCTGAATTGTATGAACCTGCACAGTGCAATTTCGAATTCAATTCGAGGCTGTTGACACCTGACTGAATGACTTCCAATCTGTCCTGTGCGAACTTTCAGCATTTGGTTAGGAATTTGTCATTTGTCTTAAAGGGTAGTCAGTCTAGCGACTTGTTCCGGGTATGTATAATATTCTCTATTTAGTTAGTTATTGAAAAATCTAATATTACACCATCTGTATCATCAACCTAGGGTTTTCTCGACCATTTTTTGAATTTATCACAACAATTTCCAGGGAAAATTTCAATAATCATTTAACTTTCAGTAAATTGACATATAATGAAGTATATCTTATCATTAGAATTAGAAACACGATCCCAACTGAAGTCTACAAAACGATAAAGTCAGCCAACAATGGTTCAAAAGGTGACCTTTAATTACAAACCACCCCATCATCTCCCAATTCCACAATACCTACCGACTGTAATCCCATCGTTACTTTACCGAACATTCACGAAGCGAACACGAATTCCCTAGCCACTTCACAAGCCCTTACAATACAGACCTTCAATATTAAATTGAAATAATCTACCATCGGCATCCTGCCATTGAATCCAGTACAAACGGTATTAAATCCACTCGACCTAATTTCAGATAAGTCGTAAGGAATTTATCTGTCGTTAGCAAAAAGAGGAATACAAAGGCATACGATACCGGGTCTTGAATTAATTTCCCTGCCCGCATTTTGTTCAGATTCAACCTACAGTTACCCTTACTACTGTTGCGATTTGATTAGGTTTTCTTGTACAGTAGCATTGTAATTCCGTAATTACTGTTCATTTGTATGAAATGGGGAAGATACCTAATCAAAGATTCTTTGAAACGGAAAATGAAAAATGTACTTTGTATGTATATACCGTGACATTTTAGTCGTCTTACAAATGTGATTCACTCAATGTATCCGACATAAAATACCCATAGGCACGATAAAAAAGTTGTTACCATTAATTAAGATAATAGGTATAAAGAATAATAAATAATGCTTTAGAATCATGAAACACCCTGTTAATAATGTTTTCGTATCAAAGGGTAGAAGATACCTTTACATTCCATCATTCATTCCATCCCCATATCAGGGTGATTAAACTACGTCATGCGTCTTAATGAATGATATAAAAAAACATATGTAATTTTTTTAATTATTTAAATGTTTTGTAGTTATTGGATACATGAAGTGAGCTGCCGTTGTAATTAAGACAACTAAAATATCACGGTGTATTTTGGCGAATGATCGGTTTTTTAAGAGTTACGGAGGTTCTGTAATTGGTTCAGCTTTTTCGTACTAATAAGCGTTTACCTAAATTAAATTAAATTTTGGAATAAGGTCCATATTTTTGCTGATATTTACTAACAATAGTGTTTAGATAAATAAGTTAGTATGATGGTTTTCACTGATTCATTATTTATTAAGTCCTATGACTGTCGTATTTAATTGATATGCCAGTAACTTTCAAGACCAAAAAACACTTCCACAAAAATCTACGAGTACTTAACTACGAGTATATTCAACAAAATATACTGTGTACAGTAATGATGTTTACCTGCACAATAACCTCAGTATTTACTCTGCGTTAGCAGAGTTTGCTGATTATGAACGCTAATTATGCCGCAAACTCTAGAAGACAAGCGTCGCAAGGTTCTGTGCGCAACTATACATTTTCACTTTACGTGACATAAAATTATCCCTTAATTATATTGGTTCTTCTAATTTATAATTGGTTAATGTATACCTATGATGATCTTTAAGGTTTTCGAAAATACTACCTCCTTGGTCCTTTTAGAATTCGGTGAGACACAGACCATCCGTCTCTTTCTTTAGGTTGTTGAGCACGATATAACTAAAGCGATAGTTGCATGCATTTACTGACTTTACAACTGCTAAGCCTACTGATTATGATAATCCCCCGCATCGCAATTTCAACTGTTTACATATGCCCAAATGATAAAACAAAAACTAGATCGAGTTTTTTTTTTCATTTCCAACATAATGCGTGACTACCGTCTATTTAAATATTTACCGGACACATAACTTAAATCTTAATCGAGTTACACAGCTACACGAATATCGTAGTTTTTGTTCCCTTTTCGACATGATTTTACCATGTAATTTTGATAATGGTAGATTATTTTACGTAATTTATATAATTTCCATAGCTTACCTCATAAATTATATGAGTCAGCCAATGCACAGTAGGTGTAGGGTTTTTCCTATACATCCACTTGGCTATTAACTATGAAAAATCTTCCATTTGCTATTCATGAGTTTTATTAAGGCTTCGAAAAAGCGAGAAAACCTGGTCTAGTGTAGATATGTGGTATCTGGGATAGATAGATCTAGACTGTTCTAAGAGAAGATTTATGTGAAAAGAGTAAGTATCTTGTCTAAAACAAGGCTGAGCACTTGTATGCGAGTGAGTATATTTTAGGTAGAGAACAAAATTCTCTGCATGTCAAAAAGTCAGAAGTCACTGCACTAAACTTTCATTCGAGAACCGATAGTACCCGCTCACCACAGACCACCCACGTGGCTGTGATGCACGCTCGCGATAAATCTATCTCTCTATAAATTCGCAACTGTCCATTATGTGACGTCACGACTCACGGCGGCTACGCCCCTTTAAGTGAAACCCTCAGATGACTTATTGTTATGGTCCTTTTTTGTGTTTTTGTGTTTATGGGCACAAAATAAATAGTCCTCCTGTACGGAGGTGAACATCGTGATTGATGCTGATTAATTTTTCTCGCTGTTCCGCGAAGTTTTTTGGAATTTCTTTCTGAGAAATGAAAGCGGAGAACGGAATAGGGTGTTTCTTGTTTTTGCATTGTGTATGATGAAGGATCTGTTATGGCTGTGTTGAAATACTGTTGTTGGGAATGGAGTTTGGAATTGTGAAATGTAGTACAGCTAATTTTAGCCAGGAACTAGGAGAGGATTGACTTGCGAGACTTTTGTGGCTATTCGTTTCTACCAATAGGTGTGAAAGTTCACTGAAAGATAATTGATTGAGGTTTGATAGCAGAGACTTGTTGGTTGCTGATAGCGCACACCTAACATCAAGCCTTGTTTCCCCGAAGGGTTGGGCAGAGTTATACCCATAGTGAACCCACATTTCACCAGTAATGTTTTAAAGTCCCCTATGTAATAGGGGGCGAGCCTATTGCTATCAACCGGATAAAATCTACTCTAGATTTGTACCCGGTTGAATGCAACCGGGTAAATGCAAAATTAAATAACATACAAACCAAAAACAAGCAATGGCTTGTTTTTGGTTTGTGTGTTATTTAATTTTCAATTCAATGTATTTAAACATTAACGTTAGCATACTGTGTCTACATATACCATAATTATAGTGTACGGAGATGCTTCGGCGGCAAAGTCAAAGTATTTTTTTTTTGTTAATATAAGGAACATTGAAAGTCAAAACGGCCGTTGCAAGAGGCAGCATTGTCAACATTTTCCATAAAATCTAAGCGTGTCACCGTTTATTTGCACTACGATACAAAATGACGTATAGAAACTGACAGATTTAAATGGTGTACGCAAAAGCTGTGCGCTCGACGCACCACCAATACTGCGTGCAAACATTCGAATTTTATTAATACTACCGTCTAATAGACGCGTGGCGATTCTATGGAGTATCAGTAATTGACGTGTATGGAATCAATCAATCTGCCCAGCCTCTTCCAATGTTGGTATCGGCTTCCAGTCTTACCGCATGCGTCTAAATACCAGTAGTTTACATGGAGCAACTACCTATCTGACCTCCACAACCCAGTTACTGAGTAATACGAGACTTGGACTTCTAATTACCCATTACGAGTGTCAAAGACGCACGACTGATAGCCAGAACCAACGGCTTAACGTGCTTCCGACGCACGGAGGGATCTTGGTATTTGAAAATGGTCACCCATCCCCGGATCCACCGGGGCAAGCATAGCTTAATCCGTTCGGTCGTGCCTGTGTGACTGTTATTACTAAGCCGTAAGCCCGAGTACGGAATAATGAAGATAAAATAATTGGAGAGTACGTACATATTATGAAATAAGCAACTACTCGAATATAGCTTTTCCCATGTACATAACTTGCTGACTTAATTAACAATGTGGCTGCCCCAGCCTTATGTACTCGGTTGCGGTTTTATTCCCCACCGAGGTAAATATGAACTGCTGTAATTATGACGTGTTTATATTTATGCTATACGTGGAATAACACTATGATATGAGGCTTCTGAGGGAAATGAAGATTTAAAAAAAAAAATGTAGCTTAAGGAAATGTGTTTGTAACCTGTTTAGTTTTAAGTACCTACTTAAAATTCAAGCTAACTTGTCTTATTTATATGCACGTGTTTCTGTGACATAATAAGGGGGTAATTGATTTTTTTTCTAAATATATCAGTTTATATTTAATGTTGCGACACTTCCGCGCGAGGCATTCTTGTGAGCGGACGTTTTCTAATCTTTGTCTCAACTTATTGAGTGTGTATTTTTTATCTTGTTTGCGCGCGGGCCAACCGGTTTTTTCCGGTCGGTCCCTGCAGCTGTTGTTTTGTTCACATGAGTGAATCAAATTCAAGTAATGTAAACATCAATACAATGTCGAGCGCTGACGAGTTGGAGTACGGGAGAAATATGAAATTTGAGGACAATACACAACAGGCTGACACTGAGTCGATTGGAGGGAAACGGCCAAGGGAAGAAAACTCTTCTGAAGAAGGATGGACAGTAATGAATAGAGGACGAAACAAACTAGTATGTTGTAGAGGAGACCAAGTTGAGAGGGAAAAAGATGAGAGGATACAGGTATGTGTGACTTGTAAAGAACCATTGCCTAAACAGTTCGCTTTAGCACGATTACTTAAGACGCATAACATTGCCAGTGGCAGGATTAATAGAATTAAATACGTGCATCAAAATAAAATGTTAATCACGTTTGATAACGATATCGGCGCGGATGAATTTATAAGTTGTTCGGTGTTTACTGACATGGGCTGGTCTTGTCAAAAAACATCCGAAGTAGGTGTGTCGTACGGCCTTATTAAAGCTGTGGAATTGGATATATCTGATGCAGATCTTAAAGCTAATTTGACAAGCAGTGCTGAAATAACATCTATTAAGAGGTTAAATAAACGGTGCTCGGACGACCGTGATGGTAACGGCTGGACACCGAGTGAAACGATGCGGCTAGGATTTAAAGGATCTTCTCTTCCGGCTTTTGTCTACATTTATAATTTGAGGATTCCAGTGGAGCGGTTTATTTTCCCGGTTACACAATGTGCTAATTGTTGGAAATACGGCCATTTAAAGATAAGATGTCCATTAAAGAAACCCGTCTGTCCCAAGTGCTCTCAAAAACACGATAATTGTATAATTACAGAATACACTTGTGTGAATTGTTCAGGTCGTCATACAGCGTTTGACAAAATATGCCCATATTTTAAGAAAGAAAAGAAGCTGAGGGATTTAATGTCGGAATTTAACTGCACGTACAGGAAAGCCCTTACAATGTACGTTCCTCCCTCCCCTGTTAATATTTCACAAGTGGTTCCTGAGCCAATGCTTGAAGCCAATCATAATTCTACAGTAAGTGCCACAAATGTCATTACGGTGTCTACGCAACTTTCGATTGACGAAAATGTCGATACAGCCTCCCAAGTGGACTGCCCAGGTACATCCACAGCAAATCAACGAACTAAGCCTATGCCTAAACGAAATTTAAAGAAGCAAAATCGTCGACCAGTTACCCCTACGCCTGCCGAGGACATGATATGGCATCAGGCTTCCGAATCTTCAGATTCTTCAGAAAAAAATACCGCACCTTTTTTGCATAAAAACAATAATTCTGACAATAACTCGTCCCATAATTTAAACTTTTGGCATATGATAAGGAAAATTAGAAATATTATAAAAAGCAAAGAATCCATTCAGGTTAAAATTAAGCAGTCGATTTCCATGTTTTCAGAGTGGTTGACACATAAAATTGTAAGTAGCTTATCTATTGATTCGTTATTCGATTTATTTGTTGGAAATGGCGGATAACAATAATTGTATGAACTTAAATATTATACAATGGAATTGCCAAAGCATAAGACCCAAATCTCGTTCACTTGAATTACACTTAAGCCAGGAAAAAATCCACATTGCCGTGTTGAGCGAAACTTGGTTGGAACCTGATAGTTTTTTTAAAATTAGTGATTATAACACATTTAGATTGGACAGAGACGATGGTTACGGTGGTGTTGCTATTATGACTCATCGCTCGGTAAAGGCTGTTGTGTGTAGTACGCAAAGTCGCAACCCTGGTATTGAATTGTTACATATTAGAATTCTTAATTGTCAGCATATTGAGAATATAATTTCCATTTATTGCCCTTCGACTGTATACACCACTCAAAGCGATTGGGACGCGATCTTTTCTATTGGGACCGCTAAAACTCTTATCTTGGGAGATTTTAACGCGCATCACTCTAATTGGTCTGTAAGAACTGATCGGCGCGGCTCCGAAATATTTGACTCCATGTTAGATTATAATTTCATTAGTTTGAACGATGGTAGCTTCACTAGAATCAGAATGGTTGATGGAGTTCTCCAGCAATCTAGCCCTGATGTTTCATTTGTTTCTTCAGATCTTTCATTATTATTTATGTGGAATCCAACAAACGAATCACTCGGAAGTGATCATTTAATTATTAAATTAAACTGTGTACTTAATATTAATCGTGAATACCAAAACAGAAGAAATTTTAAAAAAGCTGATTGGACTTTATATGCTGCATTTATAGACGATTATTTGCAAAATTGCATAACTCCCCAGGATCCTCAGGAGTTATATGATCTCCTATATAATATTATACAAAAAGCTGCGAACAAATATATTCCCTACATAAAAATTCCTCAAAATATTTGCGATTCTTTTAAGCCAAAACCATATTGGTCTTCAGAGTTGTCCAAGGCTGTTGCGGAGCGGCGCTTGGCTCTCGCAAATCTGAGAGGTTGCCCCACTCCAAGAAATTTAGATATCCTCCAGGAAAAAATAAGCACTGCTCAAAGGCTTATCCGCAGGGCTAGGTGTAAATCTTTTCAACAATTTTGTTCATCTGTAGATGAAACCTCTTCAGCATCCGAAATGTGGCGCAAGATGAGGTGGTTAAAGGGTCGGCAAGGACCTAGCGTCAGTGTAGATAAAGAAAAAGCCGAGCATCTGCTTACTGACCTTACCCCAGATTTTGTTTGTCCATCGCAGCCTTCTTTTAATTCTAATAATGCAATGTTGGAGTTGCCAATTTCAATGCCCGAATTAGTCAACTGTATTAAAACTACTGACACAGCTCCTGGGTCAGATCAAATATCCTTTTCCATGATCAAACACCTTCCGCGTTCCGGTAAATATATATTACTTTTAATATATAATCAATGTTTTTCCTTCGGTTTTGTTCCATTACAATGGCGTCAAATTAAAATACATCCAATCCCCAAGCATGGTAGTTCAACTTCATCTTTACGTCCTATCTCCCTGATATCTTGTATTTGTAAAAATTTTCATGCTATTCTGTGCAAACGTATAGAGTGGTTCTTTGAAAAACAATGTCTTTTCCCTGAGGACATGGTGGGTTTTCGTAAGGCACGATCTTGTCTGGATAACCTTACGCGCTTGGTTTCTGAAATTCAACTAGGATTCTCTAAAAACTTGGTTACAACAGCGTGCTTTATAGACATCGAAAACGCTTACAACAATGTTGATATTCCTTGTCTGTTACGTATTTTGGATGAGTTTGGCGTTGGATCAAAAATTTGTGTATATTTGTGGTCCTTTTTATCAAATAGACATTTGAAAGTGGCGACGTACGATTGTGAGATTGCTAGATTTACTGGCCGTGGATTAGCTCAAGGAGACCCTTTGGCTCCACTTCTATTTAATATTTTAACACTACATATATGTAAGAATGTGGGCCAGGTTAATATATCTCAATATGCTGATGACTTTGTGTTATATTCAACAAAAAGCAATTTAGATTCAGCGTTTGAAGAACTTCGGTGTGCGTTGCGATATACCAAAGTGTTAATTGATAAGTTGGGTTTAACTATGTCTCCAAACAAAACTAAGATTTGTGTTTTTAAAAAAGGTTGCTTTAGGAGGTCTATCGACTTCGATTTTGATGATACTTCAATAGAAGTCGTTAATAATGTGAAATATTTAGGTCTCTGGCTGGATAGTTCATTAAGATGGGGTAAACACATCAATGAAACCTCACAGAAGGTAATGAAATTCATTAATTTACTTAAGGTTTTATCCGGTCCGGGATGGGGACTTCACCAAAAACACCTAAGACGTTTATATATTTCTATTATTCGGAGTAGAATTGATTATGCCAGTTTCTTGTTTGACTGTAGTTGTAATTCTAAACTAATAAAACTAGATAGGGTCCAAAATCAGGCATTGCGTGTTGTTGGTGGATTTATAAGGAGCACCCCGATACATGTGATGGAAAGCGAGTTATGCCTTCCACCACTTCACATTCGTCGGAGATACTTAGCTATCAAATTTATGTTAAAATCAAAATATTTTGTTAACAACAAAACTACAGAATCATTAAAAAATCTTTCACGAGTTACAAGTTCTAACTATTGGCAGAACAAGAAGCTCCCACTACTAATTGAAATCTTTTTACATTATAACTCTTTTCCAATACACTCAAGTGTTCAACTTGGAATGTTTTCTCTTGATAGATGGATTAGTAGTATTGATATGTCTCACATAGTCTTCGATAAAATTCCTAGTATCTCTAAAGCTAAACGCCACTACAGCACTTTACAAATAAAACATTTATGTACTTCATATATTCAAGAACAATATTCAGGCTATCATACGATTTTTACTGACGGTTCCAAAGATAAACATATAGGAGGCTCTGCCTTTTTGGATCCCATTTCCTGTAATCACATGAAGCTTAAGATTAATTCAGATATTTCTATTATGCACATTGAATTGATTGCGATATTGGAAGCTTTGTCCTATATCCTAACAATTAATGGCGATAAATTTGTGATTCTGACAGACTCCAAAAGCTCGCTGCAACACTTGGCTCGGCACACTTCTCAGATGCGAGGTATTCCGACAGCCTACGCGATATATGAATTGCTCTTAAAGCTCCAGTCTAATTCTAAAACAGTATGTCTTCAATGGATTCCGTCGCATTGTCAGATAGAAGAGAATGATAAGGTTGATATGCTCGCCAAACAAGCGTGTGTTGATGGAGTTAACATGAATATCACGCCATTGTATTCGGACTATTTTGGAAAGGTTAAGAGAAAGTGCTTAGATCTTTGGCAGGAGTATTTTGATGAGAGATCAAAAGAAAAAGGGATATGGTATCGAACGATCCAGCCAGAGATTTCTCGGCTTCCGTGGATAGATTGTGCCCTCAACAAAAACCTTGTTACTATAGCCTTGAGACTTCGTTCCGGACATATTCCTTCAAATAAGTTTTATTATTTAATGAAGAAAGCTTTGTCTCCAAACTGTGATGACTGTGGAGTTGTTGATGATGTGGTTCATATCCTGTTGGAGTGTGTCCGGAATGAAAATACTAGAATTGATGTTTTAGGACTACATAAAAGTTATGATATTGGCTTATGTAATTCCATCCTCGCTTTTCCATTGTCCGATAAGGCAAAACAATTGTACAAGTTAGTTATAAGATAGATCATAATGAACAATATTATGTTTTTCTGCACTGGGCGATGTGGTCGCTAAGCGACAAAGCCCTTTAATCAAATAAAAAAAAAAAAAAAAAAAAATTTAATGTTGCAATGGTATGGCAATTCAAGTTAATTTTTTGAGTTCTGAGTTGAGCTACATGATTACTTACAAAATTGCTTGCATTGACTGGAAAGGTTTACTAAAAACATGGTTCCTACAAGATCTGATCAAGATTTTTTCTGGACTTTAAATAAAAGAGACTGTGGTCCCTGAGCTTGTTTCGACCTCCTCTCAGAGTAGTCAGATAGAAACGCCGACCTCATGACTCATCTAGTTTTTAATATAACGTGTTTGTACAAACGTACATAAAGAAATAAAACCATTCATCAACGTTCATTAAATGGTATACTCTGAAGCATAAAGACGCAAAAATCTAGTATAGCTGTGAAATCATATCAAAGAGAGACAAACTTTGAAGCCTAAACTATTGAATAGTAAAATTATCTTTCATTGTGCGCATAAAACATTCTTTCCACTTTAATCCGCTACATTTCACCCCTATCCCATCACTGAATCCAGAACCATTTAATCTTAAAACTAATCTTCTAGAAAATGTTGCCATAAAACAGCTATAAATAATTCCGACATAAAATATAAAGGATTTAAAGAAAATTTTCAATATCTGTCGAGATATTTATCGTTGCCCTTTCGATCCATTAGCCGGGCGGGGACCGGTTCCGGTTTCCGGTATCGTTCCGGCGGAAGTTAGAACACATGGCTCCCTGAACTGGTCGATCGTAAAAAATATCTTATGAAAGATGTCTTGCGTTGATGTCCAGTTTTCCATAAATTTATTCAACCCTTGCTGCGGTTTCCAGATTTATGATTTCTGGGTGATTTGTTAGACGAATATTTATGTGGTTTTGGTCCTGAAAACCTAGAATATATAAAGATAGATTAGGTTTTGCTGTACATCTTTGATCAGTATAGATATTCAGATTTTACTATACAATATTGGTACGTCCATATGTTTTGGTTTAAGTTATTCAAAACCGCTCTGAATGATATATTTTATACGGTTTTTTTTTTTTTTTTGGGTGGGAAATCATCAAATAACTTCTCCCGCTCTGGGTGGAGCGAGAGGGCGTGTCAGACTTTTACTGACTAAAACCCACCCGTGTTCCCTCAGTTGCCTGTGTGCCAGGGGCCGCGGTATCTCTTTCGAACAACCCGCACCCCTGGCAGGCATCGGCCCTTGCGGACCCCCCATTTGGTGCTGACATCTCTTTGAGGCGCGCGTGGAACACAACGCGCCGTCGACCCGGGCTTGGTCCTTACCGGACAGCGAGCTACCCATTACTCGCCGTCCGCAAGCCCGCGCCTACGGTGGCCGGGAATCAGCCTGGGATTCCCGACGCCCAGGGCTTCTCCCGCGGCGACTACGGCCGTGAGGGCGCATATACTGCCTCTCCCTCACGTGCGCCGCCTCCCTCTTCGCGAGCATTACTGCTTCGCAGAAGGAGGTGACGGCTAGCCATTCACTCTCGCTCCGTACCATGGCCTGCACCAGGGCCGGACGCGAGAGATCGCCGCCGCCGATCGCCTCCACGAGGACACGGCGGTGCTCCGCCCAAGCTGGGCAGACCGCCACCGTATGCTCCACCGTGTCCTCTGGGCGATCTTCGCAATGGAAGCACCCGGGCGTTTCCTCCCGCCTTATACGAAACAGGAACCTCCCGAAACAACCGTGTCCGGTGAGGACCTGCGTCAGGCGGAAGGTGAGGACGCCATGCCGCCTCTCAAGCCACTCCTCAAAGAGGGGACTTACCGCCGCTATCGTGGCGTGCCCAGCACTGGGTTGCGACAATCGCACTCTCCATGTCGCCATGAGATCCCGCCGGAGCTCTGTCCGCTGCACCTCGATTTCTCGCGGCAGCGGAGTAACGCCCCGGCGTTTGGCCTCCTCGCGCCACTCCCAGATGTGCGCGAGGACCTTTGCCTCCAGATCCCATGGCGGTAATCCGGCAAGGAGGCCCGCCGCCTCACCTGAGATCGTGCGGTATCCCCGGATCATCCTGATCGCCATGACCCTATGGGACGCCTTCAGCTTTCGGGCTGGTTGGCGCCTCAATGTAGGCGCCCACACCGGCGCCCCGTATAGGGCCATGGACCGCACGACCCCCGCGTAGAGCCTCCGGCAGGAGGCGTTTGGCCCCCCTAGATTGGGCAGGAGCCGCTTCAAGGCAGCCCCGGCCCGCTCCAGTCTGGGAGCCAAACGTCGGAAATGCTCCGCGAAGTTCCACCGGCTGTCGAGGACGAGTCCCAGGTACTTCATCGTTGACTCGACGCCGATGTGAACCCCTCCTGCCGTTATCTGGGAACCCGTGGGTGGCGCATTCCGAGGACCATGAAAACACATGGCCTCGGACTTGTGCAAGGCCACCTCGAGTCCCAGTTGCCGGATCCTATCGACGATTGTCGCAACCCCGTGTGCCGCTAAGTCGGCCGCCGCCTGGTACGACCTCCCTTGCGCCAGGACCAGCGTGTCGTCAGCGTAGCAGACTACTCTGACGCCGCTAGGGAGGTCGGCGCGCAGCACCCAGTCGTAACCGATGTCCCACAGATGCGGCCCCAGAACCGATCCCTGTGGGACACCGCACGACATCTCTCGCCGGTTCCACTCTTCTTGGTGACCGGGGTAGACGACGGCCCTGTCCGTCAGATAGGCCTCGACCACACGACAGAGGTAGGTCGGCATCCGGTGATACAGGAGTGCCTCCCTTATGCAACTCCAGGGCAGGGTGTTGAAGGCATTGGCGATGTCTAGAGACACCGCCAAGACTACCCCACCCCGGGCAACAGCATCCCCCGTCGTGAGGGCTCGCACGCGCATGATGGCATCCACCGTGGAGCGCCCCCTGCGGAAACCGAACTGGCTCTCCGCCAAATCCGGCCCCACCCGCACCAGCCGCCCGACGAGGCGGTCTGCAATTACTCTTTCAAAGAGCTTGCCCACCTCGTCGAGCAGCACGATGGGCCGGTAAGCGGACGGAGAGTCCGCGGGGCGCCCCGGCTTCTTAATGAGGACCAGTTTCCCCGTCTTCCAACGAAGTGGGAACCGGCCCTCCTCCAAGCATGCGCTTAGGAGCCCTCTTAGTCGAGGCCCGAGAGCCTCCAAGGCCAGGACCCAGGCTTTTCCAGGCAAGCCGTCGGGTCCTGGGGCGGTACTCTTGGCATTCAGCCTACGTACCGCCACTCTCAACTCTACCTCGGTCACCTCTGGAGCATCGTCGTCGTCGTCGGTGTGGTCCGCATCGGGCACTGCAGCAGGCGGAGCCATGGGCGGGGGAGCGTGCTCCTCTCGCGAAGGGAACAGAGCGCTCACCACGTCCTGCACGAGCTGAGGCCGGAGACTCTGCGTCAGCGGGGGAGCCCACGGGCGGATTTTATTCCGCACCGTTTTGTAGGGGCGTCCCCACGGGTCTCTGTTCAGAGTCTCCAGCGACTCCTCGCGGGCCAGCATTCTGGCCCGCAGGATCTCCGCTCGGAGGGCGGTCTTCGCCGCTCTGTACCCCTCGTACAGCTCCGCCTGAATGGCTTCCGTATCCGGAGGCCGGACACGGAGCCTGCGGTGCCTGGTGTACCGGTGCCGCGCAACAACGCACGCCTCGCGCAGAGCTGTGAGCTCCGGCGACCACCAGTACACCTGGCGTGAAGCACGTCCTGGCTGGACCCGAGGCATTGCCACGTCACAAACCTCGGACATGGCCTCCTGGAACCACTCCGCCATATTTTATACGGTAAATTACATAAAATAAATACTGTAAGTAGATTATTGATAAACTTTCACAGATAAAACTAACTTAACCTTTTTTGTTTGCATGTGTTTCTGTGACAAATAAACCAATTTTTCTTTTTTTCGATTCGCGTTTCCCAAACTCAAACTCAAAGCATTTATTTCAAATAAACCAATTACAGGCGCTTTTGAATTGTCAAATAGTCGGAAAGATGAAGTTAGTTGCCCATTCCAAAGCTCAGGAGTTGTGGTTGGTGTTGTTGTTATGGATTTTGTGTTTTTCTTGTATTCTATATACGTATAAAGTACCTGTATAGTAGGTATATTCATATTTCGATAGAATGAAAACGCGATGCGTTGAACGCTCGATCAAACAAACGTTCGATATTTTGAACATTCGATGCATTGAGTGTACCTACGATATATTAGATATATAGCTAGATACTTTTATTTGTCCGCTAGCAGCGCTCCACGGTTTCACCCGCGTAGTTCCCGTTCTCGTGGGAATACGGGAATAAAATATAACCTATGTCACTCGGGGATAGTGTAGCTTCCCAACAGTGAAATAATTTTTCAAATTGGTTCAGTAGTTTCGGAGCCATGCAATGCAAACAAACAATCAAATATTTCCTCTTTATAATATTGTATACAATACTCACATTACATTAAATAAGTTCAATCATGTTTTACCTCAACGGCGATGTCAGATTTATTAATCATTCGATATTTTGAACATTCGAGTATTTAGACGTTCGATTTACAGTGGTTGATCAATTGATATTCGAATAGTTGGCATTCAATTTGACATAAGACACCCCCTTGTAGAGCAGGTCAAGCAGTGTTTAGCCATGCATTATTGTTAGTAATATAATTGCACAACTTATAATATGCTTGGCTGCATAGTTTGCGTTTTATACAAGATTTAAATTTCGTTTCATTCAGTTGTAGTATTTAGTTATCTGTAGGCTGATTTTGAATAAACGGAACGAAACTAAAATAACATCACAAGTGGGTGTGAAGTTAGAAATAGCATTAAATTGGGAAGTTGTGCGAACACACGCCTAATGTATTGTCACTCACTGACCTTTTGAACTTACTAGTAACGCTGTATAGTGTTGGCGTAATAGTTTGAGAGGATTTGGTCGGTTAAACTTTAATTACCGTGGGCATTCTATGAGTTCCCACAATAGATACCGCGACAAGCGACCACCATATGTAGGTATAATCTCAAAAAAATATTTTAACGGATAATTTTAGAATATTTTTTTATTCATATTTATTGAAGCAAGTAACAAAGGACTCAAATATGTTAGTTAAAATATTTCTAACATCTATGTTAATAAACTTAACCTACACTGCCATATATTATGTAGTAAATCCGAATCCCTGCTACAAGCTCAACTTCGGTGTGGTAAGCTTGCAGCAGCGATTTATATTTAATTTTGTGTCCGGCCCGCACTTGGCGCATCTTTTGCGCATCGTAGTGTAGAAGCAATCGACACGAGCTTCAGAAAACATCTCTGATGCGTTACAGAAGCAACCCCCCCCCCCCCCGCCCCCATCAAAACCTGAAACGCATTATTACATCGAATACAATTATGTATAGTATTTTAATGTTTTTGAAACTTACTTTATCTCAATATTATAGAATCCTTTGAACTATATTCGAGAAGTATATTTATTTTCATAATATTACGAAAGTCTTTTTCTATTCTGCCATCAAACACTTCGCAGCAAAAATAATTTCCCAGCGGCCAGTCCTCAACCCACACACAACCCCATAGACTGATCCCATATTCATCTCACAACTCCACCCCCAACTTAAAGGTCCGTATCACTGGCCGTAGGAAGTTGTCGCACCGTCTGTCCCAGAACAACTCGCGAACTACCCAACAACTTATGAATTGTTCCGTTTACAATTGCCACCTGAAACTTTTTTGTTGAATGTTGGAGTTTGTTCGTTCAGGACGTGAACGTGTGATAAGGAGTTAGATGTGTGTTTGGTATAAGTTCTAGTGTAGAATTTTGGAGTAGTTTTGGGTAGGAAGTACTAAACCACTTCTGATATGCCAACTTCTCTCCTACTATTTTGTGAAAATCTAACCGGTTTTCTAGACTTATTTAGTCAACTATTTTGTATAAAACCGATTACCAGTCTCAAACGACGGGCGACGTTGGTTGAGACTGATTATCTCTTAATGTTTATTTTTAATCTTATATTTTGAATTGTTTCTTTCTTTTTCATTATGTTCACTTAAAAGAGCAAGAATAATAATTTACTCAGGATTTTGTAATATCTTGATTTAAAAGAGTGTCCTTGGAGTTTCTTGCCCCGTTATTCTCCAAAGAGATCTACGTTTTAGAATGGGCAACTAACTTCAACTTTGTGACTAACTGACCGACTTTTTCGCAATTCAAAAATGTCTGTTAAAATAGTTTACTTATTTGAAATAGATGGTTTGAGTTAACCGTTATTGTTGTATTTTCAAAATGAACGGCATTGGCATTTCAACTGTGTTACGTAATTACCTCTATTTTGATGAAAATAAAACCCTCTTATGTTAGCAATAGCAATGAGGAACAGTGGTGGGCCAGTGGTAACGGCCCTCTTTTTTTGGATGGGAAATCATCAAATGACTTCTCCCGCTCTGGGCGGTGCGGAAGGGCGTGTCAGACTTGACTAAAACCCACCTGTGTCACACAATGGGCCTGCGTGGAGAATCTACGGACTACTCCTTCGCACCAAAAGGATACCTGTGTTTTAGCAGTGGGAGATTATACGCTGATTATGCAATGTTAGCAATACTGAAACAATTCCAGGAGAACAGTAGTACCTGGTCGACGAAAAAATCTAATGAAAAAAGTTTCTAAAATATCATAGGATTTAGCTACTTAATATTACTGGCATAATTAAGTAGTTTTCGTATCATTGTCGAAGGCCAGCGGGACAGTCTGTCTGTACACAAATCACGTCGGACATTCTAAACTAATTATACAGCGAGTATTGCTAGAGGACCACTGAAACGTGTTTTTGTTGTTATTAACAAAGGACCGCCAGGGATATACAGAGAAAGGATGTGCCAGATATTTCGTCTGTCAGGTTTATAATTATACTAGCTATTGCCAGTAGCTTTGCCCGCGTGGAGGTCGCAAATCATTGCACAGGAACGTAATATCGGAATAAAAAGTATAAGAAACATCCAAATATCTAAACATGAAACTTTCACATTTATAATATTAGTAGGATTGGACGATGCTGAGACTTCTGACACCTTATTATGGACACAGATTGGCTGTTGATATATGACTCTCAAGTTTGACTTCTGTACGTAACAGTATATTTTTGGTTCAATCGTTAATTCAAATCTAACGCTAGATACTGCATGCTTGAATATTTACATTAGACACATTATTTCCTGAGTTACTAGATTTCTGCGTTGGATTGAAATACTGGATGAATGTTAAGTCAAAATGTCAGCTTTAAGATTCCACGTCTGATGTTTATGCTTTCTAGTATTTGAGTTTGTTACCTAATGCACCTAACAGGAAAAATACATGTGTAAACCAACTCTCGTGTTTAAAATCGAAAGGGCAAGCCAACTTGCAACTAATTATAGTCAACCTCATAAGCACTTTACTAATTTTGAAACTTAACTGGGGTTAAAATTATCTAACTGTCACATATACCTACCATTTGGCCTTGTCGTTTTATAACATGCGAATATAATTCAAATATAGGATGGTGTATAGAATGAAGTAATCCGCAGGAGAACCAAGGTAACCGACATAGCCCGAAGAATTACCAAACCTGAGTCCGTACAGTGGGCAGGACACATTGCTCGCAGAACAGATGGCCAATGGGGCCGAAAGGTTTTGGAGTGGCGACCGCGTACTGAGCTCCGGCGACCACCAGTACACCTGGCGTGAAGCGCGTCCTGGCTGGACCCGGGGCATTCTGAAAATAAATGTTTTTATTTTTATTTATTTTTTATTGCACGTCACATACTTCGGACATGGCCTCCCGGAACTCAAACTCAAACTCAAAGCATTTATTTCAATTAAACCATTTACAGGCACTTTTGAATTGTCAAAACGTCGGCCAGTTGGAAAGTTGAAGCTAGTTGCCCATTCCAAAACGTAGATCTCTTTGGGGAAGAACGGGCAAGAAACTCCATGGACACTCTTTTTAATCATGTTAAGTATTACAAAAACTTGGGAACATTATTCTTGTTGCTTCTATATGTGAGAACAATGTAAAAAAAAACAATTCTAAATATAAGATTTAAAATTAGCCATGGAAGTTAGAAGATGACCAGTCTCAAACGACGGCGCCCGTTCACGAACTTGACGCGTGGATCAGCACCATCCAGCTCAACCATTTTGTAGGGAACCAATCCGCCTCGTCGTTGATGTCAGCAGGCTTATCCTGTAGTGACACCCAGGTCTGCATGATTGAAGCTTCCAGGAGCTGGAATGATGGTGATGATGCTAGGATGGTAAATCATTTACGAGATCGACTTGTTGAAAAAAAATAACAAAAAAGTCAAAACATTTCCATTCAAACTACATCTGCACCAGCCGCTTACGTATTCGAGCCCAAAACTATGTATTTGATTAAGTACAGACTAAGTTTTATAGGGTCGCTCCCGGTCCGAGTCTGATGCTAAGTTAGTTTCATGTTAACAAAATAGATACCATGCTCACGATTAAGTGCAACTTAGTGTAGTGACTATTGTGGTACTTTAGTACTAAGTTAGTTAGTTTCATAATAGTTTAGAGCTGAGAATTACTTATGCAGTAACTGAGGTAAGTGACGGTAGGGGATTAGAAACTTCTAGACCAGCTTATTATGAATTTACAAGACTAACAGTTTGCTGGAGTTGATAAGTCTAAGTAAAAACCCATGTGTAAGCATTTGGTAACTTCCAGGACTAATGGATATAAAAGTACTGCCTCGTTGGTCTAGTGGTCACAAGCGCTACTGCTGAGAATGAGGTCCTAGGTTCGATTCCCAGGTCGGGCAAAGTGTTATTGGGTTTTTCTATCTAGAACTTTTTAGTAGCAGCCCAGAGTCCGGATTTGTGTCCGGTCGAAGGCAATAGGCTCGCCCCTATAGCATGAGACTTCAAAATAACTGGCGAAATGTGGGTTTACAGAAACACCTCTGCCCAACCCTTCGGAGAAACAAGGCGTGATGTTATGTTATGAGTAAGTACCTAACTGAAGGAAGAACAATAAATAAAAACCACATTATGATATTGTTATATTTATGACAATCTAGGATGTACTAGGATCATCGCCTTTCCGAACGAGGAAAAGACAATAGAATCGAATACACTAGAGTTCTATCTATATAAATCTAGGTATTTAGTCTGTAATGTTGTACTGCTGGTCGAAGGCCTCCACGCATGTCTGCGCTCATCCATTGCGGGCTGGTACCTTCGATAGGAGACAAGTTCGTCCGTCCATCTTCGCCGTGGTCTGCCACAATGTCGCCTTGCATTTATTGGCAGCTAATCAAAGATTCTTTTAGCCCAGAGCTCATCTTAAATGCAGCAGATATGTCTTGCTTAATCCCATTTTAAATTAGCAGCTTGGTGTTTAATTTTAAAACAGACAGAGGACTGTCCTGTCACTAAAAGCGAAATCTTTAGAAGCCAACCAAGAAACAAACAGAAAAAATATTTTTCATTCGTCCCATTAAGTACTTTTATGTCTAAATTCACACAATATCAGCACCCATCATCACATTAATATTCAACACTTCCCTTATAAAAGCACAAGTGAAAAATTTACACTGTAAAAAATCGCGCCAACAAAACGTAGAGCGTGTTAAAAAATTATTTTGAATGGCCATTCATTAAAGGCATCCTGGACAGGGCTGTTGCGTCGGCGATAGCGATCGTGAAGAAATTACACTTCCTTCCTTATTGCCAGCGAGCGAAATACGGTAGTTTAAGGTAAAAGTGAAGAATTTATACTAACGACTCTCTATTAATCGTGAGTTGAAGAATACGGTTGGTCTTCTGGGAATTTTATTTAAATGGTGCTGCCAAAATCGATAAGGAATTGGTACAGTTGAAAATTGTGTCAGATTGAGAGGGGCTCATGGCTAAATTGTAACAGCCACACGGGTTGATCGAAGCTGCTAGGTAGCTTAGCTTGCCGTGGCCCGTGGATGCCATGCATTAGATATAACGGTCGTTACGGGTAGTTACAAGCTCGAAACTCTAATATAATCAGTATTACCAAGGGGTTTTACCCATAAACTGGGATGTGGAAGTCAGATAGGTCGTTGCTCCATGTAAAATATAGATATTCAGATGCATCCGGGTAGACTCTAAGCCAGCCTCAACATAAAAAGTTGGAAAAAGGTTCGGCAGTGATGATGGTATGTCAGACTGGTTTTTTTTTTTTTTTTTTTGGGTGGGAAATCATCAAATAACTTCTCCCGCTCTGGGTGGAGCGGGAGGGCGTGTCAGACTTTTACTGACTAAAACCCACCCGTGTTCCCTCAGTTGCCTGTGTGCCAGGGGCCGCGGTATCTCTTTCGAACAACCCGCACCCCTGGCAGGCATCGGTCCTTGCGAACCCCACCTATTGGTGCTGACATCTCTTTGAGGCGCGCGTGGAACACAACGCGCCGTCGACCCGGGCTTGGTCCTTACCGGACAGCGAGCTACCCATTACTCGCCGTCCGCAAGCCCGCGCCTACGGTGGCCGGGAATCAGCCTGGGATTCCCGACGCCCAGGGCTTCTCCCGCGGCGACTACGGCCGTGAGGGCGCATATACTGCCTCTCCCTCACGTGCGCCGCCTCCCTCTTTGCGAGCATTACTGCTTCGCAGAAGGAGGTGACGGCTAACCATTCACTCTCGCTCCGTACCATGGCCTGCACCAGGGCCGGACGCGAGAGATCGCCGCCGCCGATCGCCTCCACGAGGACACGGCGGTGCTCCGCCCAAGCCGGGCAGACCGCCACCGTATGCTCCACCGTGTCCTCAGGGCGATCTTCGCAATGGAAGCACCCGGGCGTTTCCTCCCGCCTTATACGAAACAGGAACCTCCCGAAACAACCGTGTCCGGTGAGGACCTGCGTCAGGCGGAAGGTGAGGACGCCATGCCGCCTCTCAAGCCACTCCTCAAAGAGGGGACTTACCGCCGCTATCGTGGCGTGCCCAATGTCAGACTGGTTAAGGGTTAATAAATTAACCATTAACGCACGAACTGAGAATCAGATTCGTCAAAAAAATATAGCATTGTGGTCCAGCTTCAGAATTTGTCACAACTATAGTTTTACGTTTTACTATAGTTAACTATATTTTTGGACATTGCTTATAGAAGAGCATTAAAAATCTGGTTGAATATCAACTATTGCCAGTACTACACTGTAATTAATCGTTAGCCAAAAAAGAAAATGAAATACCAACAGTCACAAAAGATCCCATAAGTCAGTTAAAAAGAAACATTGTCCAGTAATGAAACAACAAAATAAAAAGATAACGACACAAATGCAAATGAATCTAGTTTTAAATTGAAATAGCCGACTGCGTCCAAGAAAATTTCTATTCGTTGTTTCAAATGAGAAATGTTCTACAGGAATACGGCATTTTTTATTTCGGGTCGTTGATTAACTTTTTTACTCAATTATGTTGAAGGTACATTTTTCACGAGATTTTTTAAAATCAATTTGGCATGAGAACAAGATAATAAGGATTATTTATGTGGAGATGGCAGTAACGAGTTTGAAGCAAAAATAAAGAACGTACTTTTGACAACAATTTTTTGAAAATTGAAACTTCATAATCAGGCTGAAATTATATACCTTTTCATTTTATCACATTCAAGTTTAGGTTACTATACATCGATAAAGGTCGACTAACTGTAAACAATGTTAATATAATTTTACACAAAAGGCCTTTTTTAAATATCATATTTAAAATACTGTCCATTTCTACTCCACAATGTACAAAGAATAAACCGCATACAATATAGTATTCAGCTTTAATCGATCAATACCAGCAAATTGCCAATTAACTAAGCTATTTTTAAATTCCTTTAAAAACTGCCAATCAGACCTAATTGCACATCAAACGCCGCTTTTTCCTTTACTAAACGGAACGTTTACAAACTGACTCGTAAATTCACACACGTTCCCAATAAGGACTACAAGCGGCCCGAACCAGTGCAAACCGGTTCGGACCGGTGCGAACTGGATGAAGGACCGCTAATTGACGACGAGACACATTTAGCGCTAACCACCGGCCATCGTTCGCACCTCCACACATTAATATGAGAAGGCTTTAATACAAGTCGTGCGATAAATAAATCTGCACTTTTATAGAATTAAAACAAGCATTAGCTGCATTGACGAAAACTTTAGGTACTAAAGCAGTATTAGCGTCAAAATGTAATTCTACTCATCGTGTCATCACAGCAGCAAGAATTGAACTATTAAATTCCTATTAAAATGCAAAGGAGACTAACTGGCATATAACTGCGAACAGCAGCAAATTGACGAATTAATTCATGTCTATTTCGAACCGGTTTGAAGCAGTTTAAGCCGGTTAAAAGCGGATAATTGGCGACGAAACGCCGTGTATGGCGCTAACCACTGGCATTAGCGTTATTTCGCGTCTCGACACTTTAATGTGTGAAGTGCTTCATAAAATTCATACGACAAATTGTCCTGCACTTTATGTCGCAGAAATTATGTTTAGGAACTTTGTCAACTGTCTGCTAAATCTGGTGAAGTCTAAAATTACTGCTACTCAAAACGTCGTAAAATTAAGTAAACTTTGTACGGGGAATACAGATTGACGGACATAGATATTTTTTATGCGTTTCTATCATTATTTTTCGTCTGTACTATGCTAGGTTCCTGGGTATATATATTTTTTTTAAGAAAGATAAATGTATATCGGGTTGTAATGTTATATTTATTTGATATGTGTTCTTAACGTTTTGACCAACGTTAACCGAATAATATCCATAACTTAGCTTAACTAGATCACCAAACAACCAAGGCGAAAGCGTCAGAGTAACCCGCGAAATTCATATTATCTTACGTTTTTTGCTATTTGCAGGGGTCAGTTCATTTGCAGTTGGTAAGTCAATTTGCAGGGGTCAGTCAATTTGCAGGGGTCAGTCAATTTGCAGGTGGTCAGTCAATTTGCAGGTGTCAGTCATTTTGCAGGTGGTCAGTCAATTTGCAGGGGTCAGTCAATTTGCAGGGGTCAGTCAATTTGCAAGGGTCAGTCAATTTTTCGGGTTACCTTAGCGCATCCCCCCTTAACTTTTCTTTAGTAAGAACATGACTCATGTTTCCCGGCACTAAATTTCTAATGTTGCATAAATATTTCCTCTCTCATGCAGTCATACATCAAAGCAGTAATTTTTAATTACCACTAAACATATTTTATAGTCTCGCTTGGCAAAGTAAATTATGTCTTGTAGTTATTTGATGTTATTTTAATAAATTATACCATCAGCCAGTCATATCGACCCAATTTTATTAGGAGACGCCAAGTACCTAGGTAAGCAAAATAACAAAATATTACTGCCACCCAAAAATAGAACGTGAGAAATATGGAAAATATAATTCGATCGGTCAAAACATATAGCGGTAATTTTAATTGCAAAACACATAGACTATGTAAAATGTTATTTGCGTTGGCAAACGACCTTAATGACGTATTTAGCAATCCAAATTAAAAAGTATCAATACTTTGATTAATTTCATTGACAAAAGGCATATCATTTGAAAAGGAAACCCAGAACAAGATTGTAAATCTTCGGAATTTACTTTTCCTATTTCCTCAACCTCGATTCCCAGTAGCAACCTCTTTCCTAATTAGATCCAGATTATCATCCCAGTCACTAAACGTATAATGAGGGTAGTTTAACATAAAATACGAGCGCATTCATCGGTGGAACCTCCATTACCATCTTGTCAGACCTGTTGATCCGATCGGCGTTATTGGAACCGATTTGCGGATCGGCCTGATACGTCGTTATCGCCTCGGGCGCATAATTTGCGCTTTAATGTCACAAATGAAGGCGGCGGCCATTTTTTTTTGTTGCGCGTATAATTTTCGTTGAATTGATGGGACGTAATTTCAGGTGAGAGTTTTGGTTGGTATTAATTTATTGATTGGGGCGATAATGAATTGAAGGCTGTTATTTTTTTCCGTTATTTCCTGGTGAATATATTGATGGCATTTAATCATATTTAATAAATTGCATGTCAGCGCTTCTTTTGTACAGTTATCATAATTATTTATGTAGCCCGTTTAAAGATGCGTATATTCAGATAATAATAAAACTCTCTACGTGACAGGATCTGGAACAAAGACGGCTGTAGATAGACTAATGTCACAGTCACGGGCAGGTCAATTGCTTGGAGGGGACCGTTAAACATTCCGGCAAGCGGCAGCGAAGCGTAGAAAGGGCTTCACGCACACTAGATTCTAGAAATGGGGCTGTATTGAATTGTTCTAATGGAAACTACCTCTATATTGGGTTTGTCACCTATTTTTCACACATTTGAACGGAATAAACCCTTATATTGAAGCCATTTCACACAAACCACGGGAACGTAAGCGACGCTTCGAAAAACCGCTCGCACGGATACGCACGTCACCGCATGCAGTCGGAAATATTCGGACGTAAATTGAGTCCGTAACATGCACGTCTGAGTGACAATGAGTGTTTGAAGTGATCGCAGTAATGCGGTCTGCTTTTGTACGTAATGTGAAATAACCTTGACAGCTTTTATTGCAGTATGCTAAACTTGTAGTGAATGCAAACTATATTTTTTTTGCTGTATGGGCCTGCTCTTGACCTCGATCACGTGTATGATGGAAGGAGTGGGCCCAGAAGAAGGCGTTCATTCTCGATTTGAAGGCAGATTTAGACATAATTTAACTGCCAGATGGACTAAATATTAAAGGACCTTCCACAGATCGTCGAACCCATGAGCACTATTTTGGTACGCTTAACTTTACAAGTAACTGTGAGTGAAGTTTAATTTTGTCCAAAAACGTTTTTTATTTATCAGAATTCGGGTAAAATTCATTCTAAATCGAGCTGTATTATATTCGAGATCGTAGAAACAGTCAAATCCACCATTTTGAATAAGCATAATCAGTCTATAATGTTCCCACTGCTGGGAGACAGGTCTCCCCTCTTCAAGAGGGAAGTGGACTGTTATCTACCACATGGTTACGTGCGGGGCACGTGGTTACGTTGGCAGATATCATATATGTTAGATTTTTGGTTTTAAGACATGCCGGTTTCCACACGATGTTTTATTTCACCGTTTGAAGAGCAGTGGTGATGAAATTATTTACACAAAGTAGGTACAGCGCCTGCCTAGGTTCGATACCACGACCTACAAACTCGTAAGTCAGGTCTTTTAAATGCAGTGCAAGAATTGAGCTACGAATCGTATCGGTACAAAAGCCAGATTCTCAACCCCTGCTCCAAATAAGCCATCAAGCAGGTTACAACACCCACTCCCCAGATCATCAAAATAACACATTTAAAATATTCATAGCCGAATCGGATAAGCTTAACCACATTAAACGACCATTTACCGTTTTGAGGGTATACAGACTAAATGGTTCGTTTAATATTTTCCAGTTTGCGTCGCCATTATGTTCTGTCGTCTGTCGCTGTAATTCCGGAGGGTAGGTACAGCCGTACAGACGATTTATGTTTTGTTGATGTTATTCTGTTGTGTACTCGGAGTTCCGTTTGTATTTCCGGGTGAAAGGGCTATTTTTATGTGTATAAAGGATTTTGGGAGCTTAAAAATTGTGTTTTTTTTTTGGATTTAAACTGTCACGGTTATTATTTATGTTGTTGGATGGTGCAACTGATGGGAAGTTTTAAAAACCTGCCACACCATACGGTTTTCCGATGCATTGAAAAGCTTATCAGTGATCCGACAAACGTTTTCAGACTATTCCAACTGAATAACACTCAACAAGTGACTGATAAAGCCTATTTTCACTTCTCATGCTCTAAAAAGACATCATTATAGCCCTACGAAGCGGGACTAAAGTGACCACTTTAGTCCCTAGGGAGTAAAAAGTAATTCGTTTTTTAATTTCCTTCATGTGACATATACAAACTCAAACAGCCAGTAAATATACTATTATCTGTGGAGTGTGGACTATCTTCATTGCGAAAATGTTGAGAGTTTTAGTTCCATGGTTTTTGCCAAGGTGGCGCCATGTGTTTTAAATTGTTAATCTGTTACTGGTTTAGAAGAAAAAAAAGACCACGAAAATTTCAGAATTTTTGTCGAGTGTAAATTTGTTCGGCTTTAAATAAATTTATTAAGAATGTCCAGTGACAAATATTATGTTCCTATATATTATGTTCCTTGGTGAAGAGTTTGACGTCAAGCAAAGAGCAAAAGACATACATAATAGATATTGTGATTTTTATTTTATTAACCGACTTCAAAAAGGAGGAGGTTCTCAATTCGTCGGAACCTTTTTTATTTTTTTTTTATGTATGTTCCCCGATTACTCGAAGATGGCTGGACCGATTTGGATGATTTTTTTGTTTGAAAGGGTATACTTCCCAGGTGGTCCCATGATCATCAAGTCAGGATCTGATGATGGGATCCTAGAGAAATAGAGAGAACTCTTAAAATTTTATAGGCACGCGAAGCGATTTAGGTATTTTTTGGAAGAGTACTTTCTCGGAGTGGTCTCATTTCAATTTGGTGAAGATCTGATGAAGAACTGTGGAGATAGGCAACGGAACTCCTCAATAAATGATAGCAAATGGACTGGGATTGCTGAAATCTCATGTCTGTCTATTGTTTACACCAGTTCATAACATAACATCGCGCCGGTACGCTGTGAAGGGGTAAGCACATGTGAACCACTAAAAAGTGAAAAAAAAAAACTTTTTCCAAAAAAAAAAAAAACAACCGACTTCCAAAAAAACACTACAAAGTGAAAAATAACTTTAATTTCGGAAGGCGGTGACAACAAATTCAAATTCAGCTCCAAAGACACCGACTTCCGAAATTAAAGTTATTTTTCACTTTGTAGTGTTTTTTTGTTAAGTAATATTTATTAGGTAAGTACATGTTTTTGTACTAAATTGACTATTTTTCTCGCACTCGAAGTGAAAAGTACAGTTTGCACCTCGAGACTAAACGCCAACTTAATATACCCTCGGTTTCATTGACTCCCTCGCACGCTCGGGAGTCAAACCACCTCGGGTATATTATGGCTTCGTTTAGTCCCTCGTTATAAAATATACTATTAGACCGTCTCATGAAACATATTAATATTTCTATAAGGTAACAATAAATGGAAAACTCTTTACTCGATCTCTATAATTAAGATATCGTAAAAGTTATAGCGACAAACTTAAGTGGCAGTGGGCAGGGCACATTGCTCGCAGAACAGATGTCCGATGCGGCCGCAAAGTTCTGGAGTGGCGACAGCGTGCCGGAAGATGTAGAGTTGGAAAACCTCCCACAAGGTCACAAGGTGGATCTTATGAGGGCCGCAGGAGTCCGCTGGATGCGGAAAGCACAGAACCGGTCGAAGTGGTGGAGTTTAGGGGAGGCCTATGTCCAGCAGTGGACGTCTTTCGGTTGAAATGATGATGATGATGAATAGTTATAGTCCACGTCATAATTGCATTACCACTTTTGGCAACAATTCCCAGACTTCACTAAGGTTAAAACTATCTATCAGAGAAATAAATCCTGTTGTTTTATGCCATGCAAGTGACCTTCAACTATAGTGTAGTATGCAATTACGAGATACCTACCTTTAATCAAAAAACTTTAAGAAGAAGAAGAGGAAGAGAGAGTAATAATTCTCACGTCGTCAATTCTTCTTAACGTGTCGATAGCAATCTAATCCAATTCGGCTCAGAATTCGGATACGTGTTTGGTACCATCATTAGTTCCAGTAATGTGTAGACGGCAGGACACGCAGGACACGATATTAAGTGCCCCATCGTTTGTGGAATACACCGCATTTGCATTTGAAGGCGGAGTCGTCTATGAATCTCTATCTCTTTCCGATTTTTTTTTTGTCGGGCATCTCGCAGTTGGCCTTGAGAGGCCGTGACTGCTTAACCGGGCTTTCCTGGGGCTGCCATTAAGAGTTAACTTAACGCCTCCAGCCAGGGCTTACAAACTAAAATAAATTACAAACTAAGTGACTGCACGCTGAGGGCACCCCCTGTGGGATACGGGCCTCGGCTTAAGGCGTCACTGGTAGGGGGACAGCTAGTATTTCTCTTTCCGTTCATAAACTAAAGATTATTAAACGTAGGAAAGTCATATGAACACTCTAACCTACCTAATCTATACATATAATAAAATTGTAACAGGCCGATGTCTGTACATTAAAAATATTGAAGAAAAAATAGTATGGGGGGTCTTTATTAGAGCAACAGAAGCCAAAACAACGGTTTTTAGAATTTTTGTCTGTCTGTATGTTTGTTACCGCATCACGCAAAAACCACTGCATGGAATTGAATGCAGTTTTCAATGATGTATTCCGAGAGGTCCAACTTAAAAAATAGGCTATATATTATAAAAAAAATTATTATCTACTTGATTCTAAAGTCCACGCGTATGAAGTCGCGGGCAAAAGCTAGTAGTATAATAAAAAATATCTTCAAAACTTCCGCTTGTTGATCTTGAACGTTAAACCACCAATTCTCTAAAGAATTCCACAAAGTAAAGTATTATAAAAAGCAAGTTAAACTCAGTCCAACTGATAACAGTGAAGTCAGTGGCGCCCTCTCCCGGGGGGAAGTGAGTTTGTGCCAAAGTTTTCGTACGGCGCTGTGAGTTTTAAGATAAGGTGGTAAAATTTAAGCAGTGGGTATGACATACATATACATGCCTTTAGTATAAATAGGTTTTTAGGAAATCTACAATGTGTTTAGAGGTCCTTGTATTAACGCGCGACGAAATCATAACGTAAATACAAATGATTTTTTAATCGAAAATACAATATCCTACAGGTAGTTTTTTTTTTTTCGACGATCACCCACATTCTTAACGTTAACCGATAACGTAACCTATAACGCAAGAAGCTTGCCACCAATGAGCTTTTAATACAGGCTACAAAGCGCGGACTAGCAGTGGCGCCTTTTCAGGAACCGTACGTGGCAGGAGCTAAGCGGGGCGTTAGGATCTTCCAGAACTCTGACACAGGAGAAGAGACTGTCAAAGCCGCAATAGCCGTCATCAACAGCGACTCTACAGTCAAACAGTACCCGAAACTCACTACAAACAACATAGATATAAATATATATCATCCATAGATATCAATAAAGTCTTAAAACGAAGTAAATGTTTTGTGCGAAACTAGTATTTCAATTTCAAAATGGGTCGAATTTACTTTACAATAATTACTCCGCGTGTTCGTGCTAGGACCAATGAATAAATCGAATAAAAAAAAATGGAACAATTTCCTATTTTTTTTTTATGCAACTTACGTAAAAGACGGAAGTTACTTGTGATTAGATAGTTACTTGTGATGGTGTTGCGTTGCCTGATTGTGCTAAAAGTTGGTCCAGGTTAATAGATCAAGGGGTCTTAAAGCATGGCATTTGGGTAACGCCCGGATCTTCTCCATAGAAAATGACCAATTAAAAACGTGCAGCTTCTGACGTTTCATAAGTGCCCATATATGTAGTTTTATGTGAAATAAAACAGTTTGATTTTGATTTTTGCCCTTCTTCTTATTTTTTGTGTCCCATCTTTGTACAGTCTAACGCGTAATATGATGTTTCAATAGAATAAGAGGCCAATTTATACTGGTTTTGTTGCTACCGATCTTGCGGCCACCTATACCGTGCCATTCAACTTATACCAAAGTATTCCCAAAACAGATCCTGAACTACGCAGGACATTGGCCTGGCCATGTAGCTTTATACTGCTTACACATATGCAATGCAATTATAAAATACTAAGAGATTGAATTAATATAATGCAAAGATAGTTTATACAATCTACAGCAGCTCCAACAATATTTTTGAATGCCATTCAATTATTTTCTGCACCTTTGTGGAGCAGGACCAGCGTTGAGCCAAGCATTTTTGTCAGCGATGTAATCCCCCAACTGCATACTACACTGAATACATAAAAAATGATTAGGTATTGTTTTCTTTACTTACAGTTTTCTTTTGAACTTGTAATACTTATGAAACTTACTGAATATTATTGGAAATATACAAATACACATCTCTGCCTATCACAGAAACAATCAAACGCATAAACAAACGTATTTATTCTGTTGCCAACACCATTATTTTCTCACGTATTTTCGTAAACAAACGTATATAACGGTAGATTGTTCTCTTAATATATCTTTTGTACTTATAATTAAGACGGAGATATAAAAGGCAGTCCCTGAGGCTTTGCCAACTTTATTAGAGAAAAAGTCTAGACTGCGTCGGTGTGAGTTGACTATTGTGTGCAAAAATCTAAGTGTTGGTTAGAATGGAGATAATTCTTTGTTATCTAAGAATTATATTTATTGGGTGAAGAGCTCGTCTCAATATATTTGAGTAAAAAGGTATTATAAAGACCTTGAGGCAAATTATACAGAATAACTTATGTTGCAACCTTGTGAAGGCCGCAGTAATCCGCAGGATGCGGGAAGCACAGAACTGGTCGAAGTGGCGGAGCTTAAACTAACAACTGTACGAAATACGAAGCGATTAGAAACCGAATTCTTTAGTATTTATGTTTTAGCAACCCAGAGTCTGGATTTGACCAGCACCCTTATTTTGTAACACAAAATCTGAATCATTTTAGAAGGATACCTGTTGCTAATCTAATGCTGCTCAATAACGTAAATAACCCAATGAGTGTTGTTGAATTGGATCACCCTTTATTACATGCAGTTTGCAAACCAAGGGTCGACCACTTTATACTGTTTCATCTGCCTATCTGTTACTGGTGAATACAGGCGTCATATTATGTTATCACAGTGAAAAAAATCACCTGTTAAGTAAATTGACACCCTACGTTAATTTTCCATGTTTTCTCCAATTCATACAAGTGTCAAAAAATGAGATTGACTATGCCGACAATTTAATATGGCTATCAATTTGCGTAGAAAGGGGCCATTCAAGTATTACGTAAGCACTACAGGGGGCGGTCTTTGCTTTGCTTATTTTTGATGACATGGGTGATGGGGCAGTCTGGATGGTGATTACGTCTGCACTATTCCTTTTTTACTTTTTGGATTTTCTACAAAATTTAGTCGATTTTGGTTTGAACACATGGCAACCCAACTTGTGTATGAATGGCTCGAAGAAAACAATGTCGATATTCCAAAATCTCACGAAAGTGAGCAGAAACGTATATATTATTATGCTCTGTGGCAGACACACAACATTGAGCAGCAAACATCCAATGTCATCTATAGATAAAACACTTGTCATCGAAGACTTAGAGTCATGGATTCGTGTGTTTTTCGACTGAAGACTGTTAATTTGAACTAATATACCAAATTTTTAAAAGAAGTTTGTTTTGTTCGTTATTATACAAACCTCCTCAATAAAATATTAAAGTCGTCTATTCCAAGTCTATTCCTTATAATCAATAAATAAACCAGAACACATTGAAAAATGCATGAACCAATGTTTACGTGAACATTGTTGTAAGAGCTTTGCTTACTTTTGCTGACAAGGGGGAGGGGGGGTTAATCATTGCAAAAAAATCGGCTTACGTCATACTTGAATGGCCCCAAAGATGTAAATACGAGGTGCTCGCAATCTTCATACCAACTACCACATTATTTGAATCCCAATTTAAATTTGTTGTACACGCACACTTCTCAAAGGCAGCCGTTCACCACAAAACCACTACGTACCCTATACAAACAAGTAGCAATTCTGGCGAAACTTTTGATATAACCTGACGTCTTGCCTACTGAATATTACATTAACTAACGGTGGTTTTTTGTCATGGCACTCGATTTGCATGTTATGAGTTGGGAACGTCATGACGCCGTGTTCTTTTGTTGCTAAGGGTGAGGCCTGAGATGAAGAGACTGAAGAAGGCATGTTGACGAAGCGAGCAGGGCGACAACGGGGCGAGTTGTCTAAATAACATATATATATTTTTAAAGGTAGCAGCATCTTGCTGAGATAAGGACTTTTGGTCTCGTACAGGACCTTGATTTTTTTTTAAAAAAAACGTTGTTTTTATTTTTCTATTTTTGGGTTTTTTTATTGGTCCGTAATCTTCCTGTGCCAATAAATACTTTTTCCTTTTAAAACAAATTGAGGTTCCATGTAAAATAATGGTACTTAGTTACATCCAGTTATACTGGAAGCTGATCCTAAAATAGTTGGGAGGCAGCAGGGCAAATGATGACCAAGAATTTATTTACTTACTATGTTATTGTAATAGCGTAAAAATAGAAATCTGCATAAATGTTACCGGCTGAATAAACAAATATTCAAATGATCTAATGTTTATTATTATTCAACACACATTAAAATAAACCTTATCTATTTATGATTGTTTGATATTCATTGAAACAAGCGTTTTAACACTATTAATCACTGCAATTTATCTGTGAAAAGGAGTTATTAAATTCGACTGTATTTTTCACGGTCATACGGCAACCTAAATGAACTTTTGCGTGTTAAGGACCAAACCCACATTAACATATTTTTTCTAAATATTAAGCGCCTAGCAAATTTTGTAAAGCAATCGATAGCAGGTGCACGTCTGACAAACGATAACATTAGTGCAGGCAGAATACACGTACAAACTAAATTGAAATCCTACCGATTCGTCCAGAGGCTATGAAAATATCCGAGCAGTTTACTTTGTACGTTTTAGTGGAATATCTACAATGTAACGCAGTATTACAATATTGGAATAAATGGGTTCCCCGTAGAGAAATGGAATGATCATAATGGCCTATCACTTCCTTATGTATTTACGGTCTTCTTTTAAAATGTCAAATTTTCAATTATTTGCACATTTTATGACCATCTAAAAGCTAAGAGGCTGATGCGTGGGGAAGGATCTATATGGATTATAAATAAGCAAGGTATTTGATTCGTTTTTTATAACAGCTAAACTTATGGCCATAGTTTACAAATTGCCAAAGCACTGTTTCAGTTCAACTAAAACTACTTAAGTGCTTATTATTTGTGCAAACGAAAAATCTCGCCAATGCATAACCTACTCCTTTTTTTGAAGCAGGTTAAAGGACACAATAGACATATTATTCCTAAGCAGATATACATTTAAAAAGGATATAATTAAAATTCTAAAGGTACGGCAGTAGGCTCCATAGGTTAAAACCTAGCCAACCAACCTAGCCAACCTAGCCAATTAATAATGATACCTCCATTATTAATTGGCTAGGATCCTGTGTAATATATTACGCATGACTTTTAAAAATTTAATTTTTTTCGTGATTGCTTTTGTTTTTTTTTGCGTTTGTTACATCTTTTAAAGAATATTGTTTATGTTTTTCTTTTAATTTCTTTTTCATTAAGTTAGCCCTGCTACAGTTAACGTTTGTAACAGCTTGTTTTTATTATATAATAATAATCTGTGGAAAATGTTGTGGGTAGTATATTCGTTAAGTTTAATTTTAAGATTTTTCTGTTTATGCTTAATATACTACTGTTTGTTTTCCCAAATGTAATAAATACATAAACAAACATTACTGATATGTACCACAAAACTCCTCACTGTCACACAAAATGACAAACATTCTAAATCAATCATCATTCAACCTTTCAAACGAACTAACTACTTTCCTCCCCGTCCACCTTCCCCTAGCAACGACAAACAGTACACAAATCTATCAGTTCCGGTAATTGAAATCCCATTAGTGTTGGGTGATGAAAATGAAGCGGGCCCGGGGCGGAATCAGATGGCAAATAAAATGCGAATCGCCCTTTTGTCTGCCCCGGGCGGACAAGCAAGATTCAATTTGTCAGGAATCTGGAAATGGTGCAAGTTTTAGAAGATAGAGGGATTTTGGGGTAGTTTGAGGATAGTGGCTATAGTAGCTGCGAAAAATGGTTTGATAGTGGCAAATAAAGTCAGGCACGAAGTGACGCACATTCGGATAAATTGAGTAAATGGTATCTTTTTATCCAATTAATTAATATAATAATATTTGGAACTTTTTGAACACAATGCAGTATGTTCAGATCGGCAAGTTCGGTTCGACAGTATTAATTTGTTGATACACATCAAAACCGCTCCGAAGCAATTACTATACAAAAACTAGGTTAGCGACCTAACCTAGGTATGTGTGCATTCACATTATTCGGCTTTCATTCGGCTTGTACTGATCCGCAAACTCGTTTATCGAATTCGGCACCTACTCTTGCTGAATCTTGTTCGGGTCGGCTCAACACAATTCGAGCTCAGCCGACCAGCTTTTCGTTCACTCTTAGTTATTTCTCACCCATGGAAAAACGATGACTTAATAGCCCCTTAGCCAATAATCAATAATAACAATAACTAAAAAGCTTACAATTAGCAGCTAAAACAAAAGAACTATCCAACTACTATCCCCGTAACGACTCCCGCTGTCGCCCATCACTCGGCACCACAAATTGGTGACACGGAGAGGACAGCCCCCGGGGGTCCAGGGTTTTTGTCGTCCGACACCTGCCCAAAAGATCCTGTTTCTTGTTTCTGAATTCTTATTGGAGACAACTGATAAGTTTGCTTTTACTTTACACGATTCTGAAAGTGATCGGCCATTGACATCTGTGCAGATGTATTAAGTTACAATGTCATTGTAATATTTATTTATATACTGTTAGCAATCATTGTTGTCGTGTTTTTTTAGATTTTCTTTATCCTCACTATCAAAATGGAAAATGATGTTTACCTACCTACATAAATTTGCTTTGACAAACACGTTAAAAAAGTAACGTTACCAAACTTTCTCAAACAAATTTTGACTAGATGTGGTCGGTATTTACAATCCAACTACTTTGAAAAGAAATACCAACGCTGCTTAGTATGATGTTTTGCAAACACGGTTATAGTAGGTATGTTCACCATAATAATTTTATTATTTCAATTTTGTTGCTTCGATTTTTTTATTTTCTTTTTGCGTCATAATGTTAAGTTTGTCTGATTAATTATCTTCGAGTCTCAATCAATACTTGTTCTTTTCTTATTTTCTTTTCTATACAACGAATCGTCGTGTCTAAACATCCTATCTAGCAGATTTGCGTCGCACACGGTCACAGGAGAAATCTATTGGTCCTCGGAGTCACGACACGCTACGACTTGTTCACTTGTTCGGCACCGATGTTGAACACACTGACTCCGGCCTGATTGTAACTGATTCAGGGATTTACGGCCCATTGGGCTGATGTTTTTTCTTTGATGAAGGATTGGTAATGCATTTTATAGAGAACAAAAATAAGGAAGAACCTACATATCTTATCGTTAGGTAAATATTAAAAGAAATGCAGAGAAATTCTCATCTATTTAAGTACTGTGTAATACTTAGAGGCGGTGAGTCTACTGTTATTACAAACATAAATAAATAAAATAAGGCTAGTCTTTATCTTTATTTCTTGCCAAGAAGGATGATACTTATCTAGAATTTCCTAGTGGAAAATGCTACTAAATTTTCCACCGACTCAACGTTCAACAGTAGCGTTGGTGACCACTAGACCAGCAACTGTAGTGCAGACATATGACCGATCCGGATATAATTTTTTTTTCCATAAGCCAGCCACCGTTTGACGTCATAAAAATCACTCAGGGGTGTAAAAATGACAAGGTACTCTAATTGTAGTTATCTTTCATTCCAATCTAACAAGGCTAAAAAATTAACTGCCTAACATGCGTTGCAAGTTGTAAACGTCAGGTGACGGAAATTGTATAAGGGTAACAAGCGCAGGGAAGGCGTTACTTATCACATTTTTCTTTGAAAAACGTTTATTTTATGTTACTTTCTTTTAACTTATGCACCACATATTAATTTCTTTGTGCTTCTTTGATAGTAGAATGCTTTAAATTACCTTTATCCTTACTAGCAGAAAATACAAGATATTAGTGGGATACAAGTATTCAGTCATCGATGAGGGATGTCCAAATCCCTCATTGATTAATGAATATAGAAATAGAAAATAGAAAATTATTTATTGTCCAGGTAATACAATAAGCATACATAGATTAACAACAAGTTGAGACGACATGAGTAGCTTAAATATTACCTACAGCTAGTTACATATATTATTTGCCAGTGAACCCCAAACTAGACAGTTAGTCTGTATCTTGGGGTTCAGGACACGAATTCTAGAGTGGAGACTAGAGAGGTGCTTTCAAGTATGGTATTTTATGAGTGTATGTGTAAAATTTGTGTGGTGTCTGGCGTGTGTGTGGTGTGTGTGTGGTGTGTGTGTGTGGTGTGTGTGTGGTGTGTGTGTGTGTGTGTGGTGTGTGTATGTGGCGTGTAAAGGTGTGTGTGTAAGTGTGTATTTGTTCCCCATAAAATATACTTCGTTTGATTCAGTGTCAGGTCAGGGTCGTTATATTAATTGTTCCGAGTCATCATATCCAGTCATATGCAGCATTTTGCATTCGAATGAGTTAGTGTTTTTAATTTCGCAGAGTTTGCAGCCTTTATTGTACGTATTAATGAGAGAGTAGGCTGGGGAGCGTCTAGCTAGCAATGAGGTGACGTCAGGTGTTGCGATTCTATAGTTTCTTGGTACTTGAAAAGACGTTATGCGGAAAACAAATGAAATGACTTTCAGTCGACGTTTGTCTTTCTACCAAATAATTTGTCAAAGTAGGAATACCAAAATATACAATTAAACACCTTCATAGCATTACCAAATAGCTGCCTTAAATTATAACCCCAAAGTACGTTTAGCTCTGTGTGACATCGATTCCCGGATGAGGTACCCAATGAAACCTTTTGGTCAGCTGGTCAAAGGAGAGTAGGCAACAAAGAACATCCTTTGTAAAGACTGAAACGAAACGTATATACGTTTATACAATAAATTTTAGTCTCCAACTTTGGGCTAGAAGCCTTTGTAGCACACTGCACGACCTGAATTGGTTTTAGAATAACTATTTTTGGTGTGGATCGGATAAGTCCAAAAAGAGGGCAGATTCTAAATTTTCTTTCCATAAAGTTTTTTCTTTCTTAAAGGCTTGGACCCTCCAGAAATCGAACTAAACAGTCATACTAAGAAATACTGTGTATGTTAGAGGACAGAAAACAATTTGTTTAACATGGGAATAAAAACCTATTCAAAACAATCTGTTGACAAAACTTAAAACTAACCAATTGATACAAAATAATCAATCTATGTAACCTTTTCCCAACTACGTTGGGGTCAGCTTCCAGTCTAACCGGATGCAGCTGAATACCAGTATTTTACATGGAGCGACTGCCTATCTAACCTCCACAACCCAGTTTCTGAGTAACACGATACGCCTTGGTAAGACTGGTTGTCAGACTTTCGGGCTTCTGACGACCCGTAACGACTGTCAAAGATCCACGAATGACACGTGGTGACATGAGGCACGGTGGAGTCTCGGTATGTAAAGATGGTCACCCATCCACAGACCAACCCCGGCAAGCGTAGCTTAATCTGATGGATCGATACGTGCGGCTGTTATTACTTAGCTACGAGCCCCAATTGATAAAATCAAAATCAAAAAATCAAAAGTCATTTATTCAAAGAAGGCTGAGAGTCAGCACTTTTTGAACGTCAAAATTACATAAGACAGTCCCTAAAAAACGCCCACCCTTCGATATTAAATAATATGAAGACAAATCAAATCCTCAAAAACACTTAATCATCCCCCCCAACTGTGACACAATCCCTCTTCATGAAAATGATTTGCACAGACTTCCCCATCACTGAATTATTTCACCCCTATTATAAGGGCAAGTATACACAATCAAACGAACCAACCTCCCCGCTCATTACCAACCATACCACCGTAAAAGTCACAGAGTTATTATACGAAATTATAGCACTATTATAGCACTGCTATAAAACTTACAGCTACAGTACATAACTGAGCCAATCTTGGTTTACAACCTATAAAGATGGAGGTATAAATTGATACTATAAATATTTTGTGAACTAACTTGGTTTATGTATTTTGTATTACTTTTAGTAGAAATTGCGATGAACCAAATACTGTGAAAAGCGTAGTCATTGTGACAATACGACTGATTTTATGATGTTCACAGACTACTTGAATACTCCTTGCATCTAGTGGGTACGGATCTAAATCGAACACATACTATCACTCCATTATTCCCAAAGGTGTAGGCTGTGGTATAAAAGTACTGTGGTGGCATCTATAACGCCATCAGTCTGATTCAATTTATCCCTTGCCGCCAGCCCTACCAGCGATGCCCTAAGCCAAGGTCCGTACCCCAGAGAAGGTGCCATTTGCGCCTAGTTTTAAGGTTTTTTTAAGTTGGTAATCTTAATTTATTAGGATTATCACAGGTAAGTCCGGCTAAGCAGACGACAACCTCATAGGTTGACCTGCGAGATGTCAATCCAAAAAAAAAAAGAAAATATAACGCCATATGCAATCTACGCATCACACTGATATCACGCTACAAAATCCTGCTTCGCGCAAGCAGAGTTTACCGTGTGTCAAACTCAAAGTCAAAGCATTTATTTCAAATAGGCACTTAAAAAGCACTTTTGCTTTTTTTTTGCACTTTTGACGTGATAAAAAAATAGAATTGATTCTAGTCGCCCCTTCCAAAATGTAGTTTTGTATGGAGAAGAATGGGCAAGAAACTCCACCGTTACTCGCATAGTCTCGTATACATCATCCCCACATCAAACATTGTGTACTAGCGCACCAGAAACAACACCCATCTGGTCGGAAGATCCTCCCTCTTCTATGGAGGAAGTGAACTTCTGTACCCTATTCCGCATAATATCTCTATAGCACTTTCATTTCACATGCCAAAAGATTTATATGTAGAGCCAGGGAAAATAATTGTTATCAAATTGATTACCATCTTAAATTGACGGTAATACCGCAAATTAACGTAAGATGTATGATTGGTTAACAATTAATTTCCCTAACTATAGATACCTATCTAAATGCCAGGGTACCTAATCTTGAGAAATCAGGATCGATCACTCTACGCTCTGCAGACATGTTAATGGCTACTTTCAACCTGGCAGTCAAATCTAAAGATGAAACCATAATATCCGTATAAAAATGCATTTCCAAATTGTTTTCATCAAAATGCTGAAACGATCAACCACAAAACCCAACATTCTTTTCACACACCATTCTAACTGAACTAAGTAAAGAAATAGTAACTTAATGTATTAAGTGGCAACGCAGAGAAATATTCTCGGGAAAGCTCTGGCATTTCCAACCCGTTTCTGTCAACTAAGTAAGTAAGTAAGGCTAAGTTGTCAAGCGGGAAAAACGGTTACCTGTTTACGGTTCTTTACGGATTGAATGCATTTGAACTAGAGAATTCGTTAGTGATCTTTTGGGTTCAAGTATTTACGGGTTTAGACTCATTTGAGATTGGTACTAGATATAATTATATGTATGTCTGTCCGACTGTTCGTTGGTAGTGGAGCTGCTTGTGAATGATTTCGTCCGTGAAACAGAATGAAAGAAAATTATTTCAGAAATAGGTCCGGTTGTAGCAGTTAAAAGGACAGGGATATTTGAACTTTGTATTCGTTGACTAATGTGACACTTGTTATGATTTTCCACTCTCGTTAGGTATAGGCACAGCCAGAATACGATTGTCAGCTTACGGGCTATTTTGTCTGCTCATTGCACGATAGAATTTGCTCTACCGACTCAGCATTATGTGTGTTGAATTGATACAAGAAAGAGTTTGAAAATTGACGTACATACGTAACTTATAAGACTTGACTATACTTCTACATTAATTCATAATTATTTATTTATTTATTTATTAATCAGATACCCCTCGGTAAGACTGGCTGTCAGACTTTCGGGCTTCTAACAACCCGTTATAACGACTGTCTAAGACCCGCGAATGACAGCCGAGACCAACTGCTTAATGTGCTTTCCGAGGCACGGCCTTAGGGAACCGTGAAGATGGTCCACGGACCAACCGTAGTTAGCGTAGCTTAACCTGATCGATCGACCCGTGCGGCTGTTATTACTTACCCATAACTCCCTCACTTATACATTCACTATACTATGTATTTTTCATTCGAGTGCTAGTAGTGCTGTACACGTAATGCCACTTACCTAGTTACGGGCTGTAAGAGTAGGTAAAGTAATAATATTCAATTATACTTTACAACTCATATGTCGAAGCAAGCGCGTGTTAAACATTCAAGTACCTATACCTGCACTATTGGATTGCCGTTAATTACAGAATTTTACTTTGAATCCAGTTCATAAGTTTCCCAATACATGGAAAATCTTATACTAGCCTTACTTACTAGCAAACTCAAAGCAGTTGGAAGTAAATGCGCCACTTTGCGCTACTTTTGAATTGTCAAGGAGAGAGTCAGTTAGGAAAATGAAGCAAACCCAAAACGTAGTTCTTACCCGGTCTCCTTCATAGGAAACTTACCCTATGGAGAAAAACGGGAAAGAAGTTCCATGGACACTCTTTTTACACGCTTTTTAGTAGCTTCACTTGTATGTTTGTTTGTGTGTTTGTATGTAACCGACTCCTTAGTGCGCGATTTTGACCCACTTTAAACGGTCAGATTTCATTGAAACTTTGTAAACTTATCGAGGACCGATGACAATTCAATAATTTTAAAAATAATTATAAAAATGAAAAAGAAGGGGAAAAAAAACAGGTTTTTGTAGTTAGCAGAACTAAAAAATAGAAAATAAATAATAGTTTAACAAACTATAAAACACGCTTTAAAAACCAAATTAACAAAGGAGAAAATAATTTAATTCAATTAAAAAGCGTGGGGTGCTTTTTGAGGTATTTTTATAATCACTTAATGTCAAGCACCCCACGATTTTTAATTGAATTAAATTATTTTCTCCTATTTTAGTTTGGTTTTTAAAGCGTGTTTTTTAGTTTTTAAACTATTATTTATTAATCAAAGCATTGGTTAATTTTTTTATGTTGAAATTATATGAAAAAGATGTAGAATGACGTGGACATTAACACTTTTCTTACTAAAATTATTAACACACCACACAACTGCCCACCTACCCATCCAATTCCAAACCTCACCACAGCTACTTGACTTACAAAAACAAAACAACGTACATCCTCCAGGTATCACAGCGATAATCAATAAACCATTCCGGCCAGTCGGAAACCACATTCATTATTCAGCGCTACAGCGATTCTATCAGTTGTGTAAAATTACACTTCCTTCCCCTAGTTACGTAGAGCGATCGCTGGAAGCGGTGCAGCGCTTGAGGTGTAAGGGCCCGTAACTCGTTCCTTTACGGGTTGTTGAGCAAACAGCGCGCTTTATAAAACTTCGCTGAGTGTTGAAATGTGAAATCTTGCGATTTTTTCGCTGGTTGTATTGTAGGGGACGATCGACGTGTTTTGGATTTATATCTCGGTTCTACCGACAAATGTTTACTTTGGCTACAGTGCTGTATAGTATTTTATTGGAACGAAGTTCCTTAGCACACGTAATACTCTGCACACTAAATTTGACGTAACAGTTTGAATTTTGGTCTTATGTGACCGTCTTATGTGAAATCTTTACTAGTTCACTTTAAATCTACAATCTTATTTTAAGTCGTTGGGGCTTAACGTGTTTTCCGAAGCACGGAGGATACGTCCTTGGTATGTACAGATGGTCACCCATCCACAGACCGACTGCGGCAAGCGTAGCTTTACCTGATCGATCATCCCGTGCAGCCGTGATTATTTAGCCACAAGCCTCTCGGGTATCAGTTTAATAGCAAAAATTGTTTTGAATGACGTGTAGGATCAACTTTTTGACGGGTGCGGGTGACTGACTCGCCGCTCCATATGCAGCAACCCATTAATCACCAGCAAAGCAAAAGAAGAAAATTTGTACAACCACATCTCATCAGTAATAAATAACTGTTGGCGTATTTTTTATTTATTTAAGTGCAAGCTATCTCGACGGGAAAGAAATATGGCCGGGACGTGACGACTTAATCTGTCCAAACCCGGTACAGAGCGAGAAATGTGTAAATAATTTTTATTTGAGACTCTTTTCGAAGAAGATTTTGATGTTCATTTTATGAGTTACTGTGACAATGTTGACAATCTGTGAATATGAAGTCTGGTGGAGTTAAACCTATTAATTAGTCAATAGAAATACAAAATACTTTTGGTACAAGATCAATTTATGTGAGACTGTGTACAAATACAGTGCGAACTATCCAACCTGGCACCATCTATCAGATAATGAGAGTTATCGACCACAAAATTTTAATTGAACCATATCCGGAAATGGTCAAACTGGCTATTAAAAAGGCGTGATGGTGCTTACATAATAAGGGCTGAGGTAATTCATCGTTTTGATAAAGTACCTATTATCTTCACAAGCCGTATTCGTAAAATGCGTATTGCGTATTTCTTAAAATGCAACACTGTTAAAACAACCCCAAAATAACATCACAAAAACCATTCACATTAACATCACTACATCCCAAAAGCTGAAGGAGCTCACATCCAATTCAGTTTCAAGAGTCGTCGTTACGTCGGCGTCGTCAGTTCGTCTCGTCCCAAACACTCGTTGCAATTTCCAACGAAAACACTCCTTTTTAAGACCGAACCGCAGCAAAAGACTTATTCGGCTTCGTACGCATCCTATTCAAGGAGTTAAGTAAGGAAAAATCGGGTCTCCTTTTTTCTTCCAGGCTTTTCAAAGCTACTGTGAAAGGGGTTGTCAATATTTTCAGCGGTATGAATGGGCCTCTGTAGTAGTTGTCAATGGACGCTTAAGTGTGGGGCGCGGTTTTCCATTTGGCGTGATTTGTGTCGGATTTTTGTGGTGAAGTTGTGATATGAAATTAACAGATTAATCGTTTAGTTATACAAGGTGGTGGAAGGATTACTGTTGTGTTACTTAATGGTTACAATTTTTAAAAGTTATCGTTATTTATTGGTTTTCAAGACCACAAAAAAGGGGTTTTGGTCAAAAGATTTGTCAGCCAACATTAGTCCAATAACATAAATAATATCAATTGACAAGTTCTGAATGAGTCTATCATCGGCAAATAGAGTCTGCCATGAAAAATATTATGATTTCTAACCTTCAAGGATCACTAAAGTGACGGGAAGACATTAAATGTATTTAATGCTAAAATACGAAACAAGCAAATAAGTTCGGTGATAAATCTAATACAAAATCTGTGTCAACACCAGTGGCAACACCCTCATATCGTGCCTACCCTCTTTTGAGATAGCTCAAAGCCAATTAGATGCGGCGACAAGCGTAGGATAGCGGCGTGAATGGCTACGTAGCGGCAGCGGCCTTTATAAAAGTTACACCGATGTGTTTAGATCTATCTGATGGTAGAACGAGGAGTTTGCATGCATTGAGAATGTGGTTGAAGGTGGGTAGTTCCCTTGAAGTGGGCGAAAAAAAGAGGAGCTACGTCGAGAGGATTAGAATTTGATGTGTCTAATGCAGTGCTCTTATTAGTGCTGGCAATTTTGGTGATTTAAGAAATTTTACAAAATACTAAATTGTATTTTGTACCAAACGCACGACACCATCGTGATTCGTGGTTGGCCGAAACAAAGATGGTGAGACAAGCTTGACTCCTACCTTTATGGCACTAGAAAAAGACAGGATGGTGTGGAAAAGGGAGAGGGGACCAACCCTACAGTGGAAAAATACAGGTTAGTTAAATTAGATAGTATTTAAGTCTTGTATTAGTAAGATGTTTATTTAATTATCAATGTAAGAAAATAAGTAAATGAAAATAAAAAAAAAACAAAAGTGACAGCATATTTTATAATATATAATAAAAAAGACAGTTTATTTGCTTTACTGATCATCAATAATATTTTGCGTGTCAATCAGTATAGGAAAATTTTCTTGGAATCAATTTACTATTTAATTAGAAGTACTGAAATATAGGCATATTTCAGCACTTCTATGAATCATATTTAATATTGCGAGCATGATATTATTTATTTTTTCGATCATTATTTTCATATTACAGTGCACAAATTAGATCAAACCGTTTTATTATTATCACGTATTTTATTAGACGTCGTTTAATAATCGGAAATAATCTAGCCGTTTCAGTAGCACATTCAAAATGGCCGAAATAATAAAAACATGTGGGTGTACTACAGAAACACTTCTGTCTAACCCTTTGAAAAATACACTCGTTATGTTGTGTTTTTTTATATAAACAAAACAATTTAAGTAATTTAAGTTAAGATCAATAACAAAACACGAACCATTTAAAAAATATTTGTCAAGAAAAAACCTCCCCTTATCTACAACTTAAACTAAGCTTACAACACAAACTCTAACTCTTCTTATCAGATGATCTTAAAGACAAAGACATGCATTAGGCGAGCTCTAACTCCAGCAGTCGGCCCCAATCATGGCCGGCCAAACTTAGCCCTTAATTAAATATCTAAACTTCGTCAAGTAAGTCAAATTTAAGCGAGTTTCAAGCACCTATTCAGGTGTTGTCCATAATAAAAGCAAGTTGTCCGTAACTGGGGCTTAACTTAGAACATACCGGCTTGCGCCACTGTCTCTGGTTTAAGTTTAATGTATGTATGTGACGGTTACTGCGAAGCTTGATTCGGAGGCTGGATAGTTTTGGAAATTAGTTGCTTTGTTAGTTAGATTAGCTTAAATCAAATTAAATTGATTATGCTTAGATGGTTTGGTATATTATCTATGATTATTAAGAACGCTGCTTGGTAATTTCACAGCTCCGTTATTGTATAGACTAGTTTTTTTGTAAGTATGAGGCATAAATTCTATAAGCCTGTGATACAAATCGTTATGCGGCGAAATTGGTTTGCGTCTTTAGGATTTTTATTTTTGTGATTGGGACCTGTAGTACGGTCTCAAGCCACGTGTCGGGTACAGTGTTATGTGTCCAGGCTTTATTCATTTGTTTTGTTACAGATTCCTCTAGTATTTGGGGCATCGCATTGTACAGCTCGATTACCACTTGGTCCGTTCTGGGGGCTGTCCCGTTTCGCATTTTATTGATGATTCCCGTTATTATGTCCACCGTCAGTCGTTGGTATATGAAAGTCCTCGGAGTTTCTTAGTATTTCTTCCCTTTCGGACATCGGTATGTATGCGGTTCTTGTTCGGCGTTTTGTTTGCTATTTAATTTTCCTGTAGAATGGGTAGAGCATTTACATGCGTTTTACACGGTGAATTTTCCCTAGTCCAGTGAAGCAGGCTCTGCATTTTTTGTTCTTCCAAATGTTTAACCCTTTGGAGTGTTGTCTGGCATTCTTTTACTCGGTTATACCTATTGGGGTTATCCGGTTGTCTGCTATGTAGGAATATGGCTTTTTGTAAGTTAGCAAGGGCTAATCGATGATCCTTTGAGTACATTGGCTGAAAAGTCAGAGTTTCCTGGGCAGCGGCTTTTAACACCTCCGTAATGGCGTTCCAGGGTATTTCGATGTTTTCGATGTTTCCCATGTTTGCTAGTTTTTGTTTTGCTATCCATTCTTGGTATTTTGTTTTGGTAGAATTTCTATTGAGCGCGGCATAGTTGCATTGTTTATGATTGAAAAGCTTAGCCTCAATTATTGTTTCATTCGTAAATTGCCGTTGCTTTTGGGTATTGTGTTTAGTTTTTAGGTTTTTGTTTACAATTCTGTTTTGTCTTACCAGTCCCCAGATTATTTTATGGTCGGAGATGCAGCCAGGGGCCCATTCACCTTTAATAAAGTGAAAGAGTCATGATGTGATTCAATTGCAATTTTTGGGTGCCGTTCGACCATGTTATTTTGCATGATGATCTAGCTTTTGTCGTTTCAATTTAAAGTTTTTCCCTGTTAGCTATATCCAGTAATAGTTCGCTGTTGTAGTTGGAAACTTCATGGTGTAGGTTTTGTAGGATCAACACAATGCATTGGAAATTTTGTGTATCTTGTCGACCAATATGAGCGTTGAAGTTGCCGAGTATTTTATGCGTACATTTTCATAATACAAAATTATGATATACCTATCATAATTTTATAATATTCATTTTCTTAAATTGTTTAATTAATAAACAGTTACGCGATTATTGCAGTGAAATTATTAAAAATGATGATACGTGACATTATAGTACGAACTTTTCCAACTTTATATCTTATTTTAAAGACGACACGTAATTTGTTATTACAGTATCATTATTACGGGGTTTATCTTAAATTGGCACAGTAACAGTATCGTTACAAAACATTGGTGTCGTCCAAGACAGGACCCGGACACAGATTTATTAATCAATTACATATGTTTTTAAGTATCCAAGGAATTTTTATTTCACTCTTCTACATAAAACGGCTCTATAAAATCCGACAAGTCAAAACTGTAGATATAAAACTGTCTTTTAAACATCTTCCTAAACGAAACCTCGACACGCTTTTCCAGGCGAAAAACTAATTGCAGAGGAAAAAGTGGAAAAAAATAATACTTGAAAAACATTTTTAACGCTTCCTTAAAACGCTGGATTCAATTGGCTGGCTAATCAATCTTAGTTCTTCACCTAATTAGAGCCCAGTCCAACAAACTTCGTCATGAAAGAATCTGGGGAAAAATAAGGGCAGTCGTGTAATAGGATCTTTGTACAGGGTTCCGTAGACAGTTTAGAAATTGCTATGTGTGTTATTTTGTTCTTCTATGTGTACAGCAGCGAATTGGTGAAGTATTTTTTGTTGTTAATTTTGTTAATAGGTTGTTTATAGTTTATGCAAAAGGTATAACAAATACCCTTTTTTAATATAAACTTACCTAAGTTAAGTGTTAGTATTCTTTATTATTGGAAGCAAAATTAGCCAAACAACTTCATTCTGTTTTATGCTGCATGGAGATGCGTTATTATTTTGATGATACAATAAAAATACACTTAAGCATGTTTTGATATTTTTGGTTGTATCCAGTGCGTAATTTATTCACTTATTTTTGCATTTGTTAAGAAAAATATAGTAAAAACATTATTTCTTGGAAATCTCTGAATTTGTTATTTATAACTACAACCACATTATTAATTAATAATTATTAGGTAAAAAATAGTGTGGCCTTTTATATTTTCTTAAAAAGGCGACTGTTAGTTTTTGCTTGCGGAATCCTAAAAAGATTTTCTTGATACTCAGCGACGACCCTCTGACTTAGTGAACGTTCAGATGAATTAGGAAGCTCATATTTCTAATCTGGGTCTGAGCTTATAATTTAAGTCAGTACTTTTTTTGTATCATTCATCTTTTGTCTTTGCGGAGTAGGCAGTAGTTGTAGGTGTTCGTTAATATTTCAAAAATATTTGTGAAAACTTGTGTGATTTGTGAAGCAAGGCAGCTTGATAGCTCTATTCCTCCGTACCACATGCCTAAACCACTTCACACATCTTCTGACTGATCGACTCCTTGATAATTCAAAGGTTCCTGTAATTGGTTTAAATGAAGTGTATGATCCCTTGGTAGACCACACATAACTTTTAGATGCGGGATGAATGAAAGAAGGTAAAGTACTGAAACACTATGTATTGGTACTTAAGGTAAAATGAGCTTAATGGACTATGAAGTGAGTGACGCGGCCCTTGTTGGCTGTTACGAGAACGCCTGGCTGACTTGATAGCCCAACGTAAACTGAAGTAATTATTAAGAATTAAAATAAATGTGTGGCGCAAACTGCTGAATTGCAGAATGTGCGGTTGCACCGTACATGAAGTAAATGATTTTAGTTTCAGTTTCAACAAACGACAAACCTCCTACGATTTCTATTTATATTATTACCAGAACAACTAGTTTCCAACCCTAATGCTTTCTGCAACGTGTTGAGACAATACCTGGAAGTGAAATCAAACAATCAGGCGGATCGTTGGGAGGATGAAAAAGGAGCGAACAGTTGCCGCGTTGGCCTCCGCCCGATACCGGATGCTCGCTAAATCTGTTTACTAAGGTAACTCGAGGACGAGTTTCCATCGAAGAGTTTCTTTGCAGTTTGAAAAGTTTTGCTTAGAAACTTTTTTTAGATAAACGCATTGTAGTATAGTTAAGTACTTAGAATGTGTTTATGAAAATATCAACTAAGCAAGAGACAAGTATATTGCCAGCGTTTTCTTAATTAATACAACTTTGTAAAGTTCGTTTTTTTTTAAATTCCAGATGGTTATCTGACATTTGAAGTGTTTGTGTGTTTGCTTTTTAGTATTGAAATTTGATATTACACATGTCAAATTATTATCTGGGTTTAAAAAACGAACTACTATAGGTGCCTATCTCATATAAAAAAAGGAAAAGGCCTCCCACAAGAAAACTAAACAAAAAAATATAGACAAGTGTATGATTTTTTTTATCCCAGAACAAAGTCATGTACGATGACAAAGGGCATCTAAGCATGATGTTGAGGCATTAAATATATAAATGTCGCAAAAAATAGTTGCAAGCCCACCTGATGGCATATATTTTTTTTATTGGGTTCTCGCAGGTCTACCTGAGAGATTGTCGGGCTGTCGAGGCTGTCGGCTTAAATGGGCTTGTCAACCTGATCTCAAGTGGTTTTGGCCTTTATACATAATTAATATACTCCTACATTCCTCAGCATTACACAAACATGGTTTCCGGAGAAGGTACTCAACATTGACAAACTAAAAGGTCTACTAAGTCTTCTGGTTTCTTCATTTATCGTCCTCCTTTTGATATACCTACTCTTAACACCCACGTAAGTTCTAGTATAATATTTGTAACACCCTTGTGATTTTTTCGTTAAGCTTTTGTTTAACTGGCTAAGCGACAAAGATTTAAATTGTTAAATTCGCCCGACCGCTCAAAAAGATGGTCACGTTTCTGATTCGTTGTCAATGACAGGTTCATCATGCTGAATATCGTATCTATCGTTGTATGCGGAATGTGTGAGCTCACTCTTTTTGAGGCGAATCTAACGAATAAAATCTTTGCTGCAAGCTTAATTTATTCATGACTTCCTCTTACATAACTTTTAGATAGTTTCGAAATTTTTACACTTAATTATTAGCAAAGGGGTCTGACAACCAGTCTTACCAAGGGGTATCGTACTACCCAGTAACTGGATTTTGTAGGTCAGATAGGTAGACGCTCCATGTAAGACTCTGGTATTCAGCTGCATCCAGTTTGACTGGAAGCCAACCCCAACGGCTAGGCAGATGATGATATGAGCAAAAGGGTAGGCAGAGCTGTATTAATTACACCAACGTTTCGTTTTTTTTTTATTTGGGTGGGAAATCATCAAATAACTTCTCCCGTTCTGGGTGGAGCGGGAGGGCGTGTCAGACTTTTACTGACTAAAACCCACCCGTGTTCCCTCAGTTGCCTGTGTGCCAGGGGCCGCGGTATCTCTTTCGAACAACCCGCACCCCTGGCAGGCATCGCATCCCTTGCGGACCCCACCATTTGGTGCTGACATCTCTTCGAGGCGCGCGTGGAACACAAGGTACCGTCGACCCTGGCATTTCGTCAGTTAAGTATTGAGTCACAAGGATAAGTGGGTGAGCATAAATTATTGCCATAACTAAATCGAAACTTCGAGCTGTTATTGAGATTTCTCAAATGTGAGAGCCCAGGAGTGGGTCAGAAAAGGATAGCAACAATGAGGTAACCAGAGAATAGTATTACTCCAATATTTTATGAATAACTGTTAAAAACCTTTGTCAACATTACCAAAGTGTAACCCTGTCAGCTATACAATATTATGATGGATTGAGTTTGGTAAAGCAGCCATCTATTTCGGTAAAGTGCTGAAAGTAATTAAGGACTTATTTCAGCCAACTACTTTGCTCTAGAATGTTTTTGTTCAAGACTTTCAAGGAAAAGAGTAGATAAAATATTATGATAAGAGGTGGGAGTAGTGTGCTGTTCAACTAGGAAATTCAAATTACGTACGATATTATTGAAAGCCTTTTTTTAATCTACTGAGGGCAAGCTACAAAAGGGTTATCATTTTATCAAACATTTTGTTTCTGAAAGAAGGGTTAATATTACGTAGATGAGAGAGAATATACTTTAAACATTAAAGTGTATGTCATCATCTTTCTTGAAATTTTCATACAAAAATTTTGGTATGCCATTAAAGTTAAATGTATACCAATTTTTTTACACTGCTCTTTTGCAAAAGTGTTAATTACATGAGTAGATGCAATGGCGGCCTTATCACTGATAGCGATACCTTCTAGGAAAACTTTGGACGGACTAAACAAACTTAAAATAAACAAGAAGGCACTAGTCAGTGGTGTACTCATGTACTTACTGCTAAGTAATCCGTAACAGTATTCGTATTGTTGCACACCATAGAGGTATGTTGCAGAGATACTTTATATAAATCAATCTACCTAGCCTTTTCCTAACTTTGTTTGGGTTGGCTTCCAGTCTAACCAGATGGAGCTGAGTTCTAGTATTTTACATGGACTGACTCGACAACCCAGTTACTGGGTAATACGATACGCCTTGGTAAGACTGGTTGTTAGAATTTCGGGCTTCTGACAACACGTTACGACAGTCAGAGATTCACGAATGACAGCCGAGACCAACTGCTTAACGTGCTTTACAGAGCACGTATGGGTTTTTGTATGTTAAGATGGTCACGCAACCCCGGACCAACCACGGCAAGCGCAGCTTAATCTGATCGGTAGACCCGTGCGTCTGTTATTACTTAACCACAATCCCCTCCTGCCTTCATCTATTATTTTTAAGTTTTAACAAATCCAAATTCGAGTTTCCCTAGTATCGCCTCCCAAGATTAGACAGAGCCGAGACAGTTTCATTTGGCGTGTCTGCATCGGAACAAGCCCTGAATAGCAAGGAGTCAGCTGGAACCGCTTTAAACTGGATCATCCAGACAAAATGGACGCCAGATTGTAATGAAGTCGCTACGAATTGTTTATGAGGAATCTGTTGTTTAGTTAATTAAGATTTACTGGTGAAGATAGACGTACTATATTCTTAAAACAACTTCGAATAAGAGACACAGTATTTTACAATGGTTTCGTAGTCAACAAGGAACCCTTTTGGTTTTTTTTTTGGGTGGGAAATTATCAAATTATTTCTCCCGCTCTGGGTGGAGCAGAAGGGCGTGTCAGACTTTTACTGACTAAAACCCACTCGTTTCCCTCAGCACACCCCAGGAACCCTTATTGTTTCGCCACGTCCGTCCGTCAGTCCGCAGCTTAGCTACAAAACTCTTAGTACTAGAGAGCTGTAATTTGTCATGTATCTACATAGTAGTCACGACAACAAAGTGGTAGATAAAAAAAATAACATTTTAGAGAACCTCCTGTACACGTAAAGTAGGGATGTTTCTTTTTTCTCGTCTACTCTATGGTGAGGAGTGTCGTTGGATAGGTTTTTTAAAAATACTGCGGGTTGCTGAAAACATTTTATCAATTAAGGGATCCGTTTCTTAATAAGGAATCCTTCATCGTACGTACACACACTTGGCCAGTTTTATACTGAAGTTCTGGATTTCATTAATGATCGTATTTTAGGGATGAATCAATAAAAAAACCAAAAGTTAAAAACTACTTGTAGCTGCACGATAAAGTACATACTTTATTGCGTAGACATTAGATGAGGATTAAGCCATTACGATTTCCTTCACATTTTAATGACTTACCTGGATAGTTAACCAACTGTCTGCTATTAGCTATCATTATGAAGCAAGAAAGTGAAACTACTTGATCCTGTTCGAATCTCTAAATAAGTCACGTAGGTACAAAAAATTAAAGACAATGAACAAAATAATAAGTAAAGCCTTTGATAATACATCAAAAATTATTAATATATAATTGACCGCTCGGTAAACAACAAGCCGCAATACCCTAAAACGAAAAAACCCGCCAAACCGGCTAAAGAAAGAAATAATGATTGGTAATGTTCTTCAGAAAGATCAAGTGCATAGTACTTGCAACCGGTGTGCGTGTATGACCAGATGTAGCAACATAAACGCGGCAAAAGTAGTATGTTTCTGCTTACCCCCATGCAAAAAAGGCGTGAGCTTAAGTATTTAGAAAGAAAGATAGAAAAAAATGTTTTACTGCCACAGAAGCACGTGCATATAAAACAGACCCGATATCTGGAATACTTGACAAAACAAAACGAATAATTAAAAGCACAGAAAAATAGGAGCTTTTTGAGGTATTTTTATAAACAATTAATGTCAAGCACCCCACGCTTTTTAATTGAATTAAATTATTTTCTCCTTTTTTAGTTTGGTTTTTAAAGCGTGTTTTTTAGTTTTTTAAACTATTATTTATTTTCTAATTTTTAGTTCTGCTAACTACAAAAACATGTTTTTTTTTCTCATTGTTTTTTTTTATTATTGAATTGTCATCGGTCCTCGACAAGTTTACAAAGTTTCAATGAAATCTGACCGTTTAAAGTGGGTCAAAATCGCGCTCAAAGGAGTCGGTTACATACAAACAAACAAACAAACAAACATACAAACAAACAAACAAACATACAAGTGAAGCTAATATAAAGCGTGTAAAAAGCACTTATGTTACCTAGGCTAAGTTGTTTGTTAAATAATGATTACTTACTTACACAATATTAACTCCTAATACTCCTCATAGTTCAGATATTTATTTTGTACTTTATTTATTTTCTATCCTTATTAACTACATTTTTAAATATTTTTTATAAAAGTTACTTAACAAAAAGCATTTAAAAATATAAAAAATAGTGTGGTCCGCCGGTATCGGGAGCAGGGTCCAAGCTACACGTTAGGGCTCCAGAGCCAGGAACCTCCTCACGATGCGAGCCGTATCGAGGAGTACTGCCTTCTGAATCAGGCCTTTGGTCCAACCGCCTAACGAAAGCCTCGAGAGATGTTGATCGAGGCTTTCGGCCACCAGTCCATTGGCTGATACGACAATCAGCACAATTACAAGTCAAGAATTTTTTTTTTCACTTTCTCAGCCTTCACAAGGTTTCCGTCATGTGAAATGGTAACATCGACTATAATTGTGCGGCGCACTAACCGATCTATCACCAATATATCAGGCTTATTAGCTACAATAGTCTTGTCAGTAATGATAGACCGATCCCAGTACAACGTGATATGGTCATTTGCCAGAACTGAGTCGGGCACATACTTGTAATACGGTACCTCAGAATCCACAAGTTTATATTGCAAAGCAAGTTGCTGGTGAATAATCCTGGCTACTTGGTTATGCCTGTGCAAGCACTCGCCGTTAGCCAAACGAGAACAACCAGAGATAATATGGACTCACCCGGACGGTGACATGCCCGACACACGTCAACCGTCTCGTCCTTGATAATATGTCTCCGGTAGTTATTCGTCAAGATAACTTCGTCCATAATTGCACAGACGGAACCTTCAGTTTCCCTGAAAAGGTCACCGAAACGTAGCCAGGATCCGGACACTAAGAAAGTATTAAAGATATTTTATTGTTATGTATTTTCTGGTGTACACAATAAAGTAGGTATATATCGATAAATAAATAACAGATGTTTTTCAACCACCCATATGATAAAACCCACAAGACAAGTGCTGCCTCTAGAATGAAACATGTTTGTATAATGGAACTAAGCCAGAGCTCTGGAACTTTCTACAAACTAGTTATTTTCGTATTGGAATAACATTATGAGAGTGTTAAGGGGGTGTTGTACAGTTCAAAGTTAAATTGGCTGGATGGAATATTGAATGTTATTAAGCTCTTGTGATTATAGTTTAGGGAGCGTAGCTTTTGAAAGTGATGATACTTAAGTATGTTTTGTTTATTCTGGGCTACACAATCAACACATAGCCCTGGTATAATTCTGAACGGCTATTTTTATTTGGGATTAGCTGACCCGGCAAACTTCGTACCGCCGCCGCCGATAAAAGATTTCTGAACCTTTTGTGAGACTACCAAACGTCAATTTTTTTTGTTATATAGGTTTTCTTTATATTTTATTACCGTTTAAACCTTCCCTGGACTGCCACAAATATTTCAAAACCAAAATTAGCCAAATCGGTCCAGCCGTTTTCGAGTTTTAGCGAGACTAACGAACAGCAATTCATTTTTATATATATAAATAGATAATGAAAATTGATCTACTAGAGTAACTGGTCTGCAAGAGCCTTCAATCGAATTCAAAACCGCGTTGGTCGCGGTTTTGAATCACCATCACTCTGAAATTGAAGGTACCATGTCCCATTCGCATCAACCAAATCTACATATCTTTAAATTTATTCCCTTTAATAACCCATTTCTCTCTATAGGCTAACACAGCATACGCCTTAACACATTCTGAACCGACCGCCACTGCCGTTCACTTGAAGTTATTCTTATTAAACTCGAACAAACTTAATGGTCGATCTTACTCGAGTACTGCGATATTACAGCGGCTATTAGAACGTAAATCATGAAATGTGAAATAAAGTTTCAGGAGTTAGTAGGTAATAACTTTGTCAATGTGTAGGAAGGATCTTGGGTGGGTTTTAATATTACACTATTTATTGTGGTGGTCCGTTTTACACAATATCTTATGTGAAGGGATTATTGATCATAGCTCAAGTTATTCCCAAGTTGGGGACCTAAAAATACTAAATAGCCAGTAACTGCGACCCAGTTGGATGTAGCGTTTGCCAGCCGGTGCGGCGGCATCGCTCGCGTTGCTCGCTCGGCTCGCACGCGTTTGTTCTGTCAGGGTGCCATAGTATCCAACATGAAGAGGTCAATAAGTTTTTATAGAATCAGTTATTCATTTTCCCTGAAAAATACTGTACAAATAAAAAAAAAATAAGTCTTTTGTCACAATAAAACAATACACGAGAAAACGAGTAAAAGTACTATGATTATATTGATTTTTATAAAAATATTTTGCAGCAATTTAAATTAGTTAGTTTACCTAAAGATCTTAAGCACGGGTAAACCTAATCCTGAATTTTAATAATCACCTATGTCAATAACAAAACAGCAACAGCAAATCTATGAAAATATTTTGAAGACGTTCTTAAATGTGATAAATATCTCTACAGTCTACATACATATACCATTTAATATATCCGCATTATTTTCAATTTCCACTATCATATTAAATATATGCAAACAAATTTAAGCAAACTCACACACTCAAAGAATTGCGATAAAAGGCTACAGGCGAGGTCATGGACCGCGTAGCGCCTCTACGAGTGTCGCTACGAGCTGCTACGATAGCTCTACGAGCGTAGACTGAAAATAGGATTGTATTGATTTATGGACCGAGTTTATTTGGCTTTATTTATTAAAGGAAAGTAGTTTTTTGTATGCTTGGAAGAAATAAATGACAGGAATTTTAATGTAGTTCAAGTGGTCTCCTAAGTTTTTTCTGACCTATTGTGAAAGCGAATTTTGTTTAGTTTTTATCAAAAATTAGGTATTGCCTAGTTCACTTTCTAGAAAATCAGCTTTTTTCTATTAGTGCCACTGACCCGCACAACAGTTAAATATGCCAGCCATTTCCCAACTTTACTATGTTGCGGTTGGCTTCCGAGTGCAGCTGAATACCAGTATTTTATTTTAGTGTCCTACTCAGACTTTCAATCTTCTGACCCGTAGCGGCTAAACGACAGCCGGGACCAACTACTTAACGTGGTCTCTGAAGCACGGAGGGGTCTCATGTTGTAATGGGCGATCATCCAACCACGGTTATACTAGGCAAAAATCCAGAAGCGACCAAAATATAACCTAACTCGATAAAAACAGCTGTTATCCCCAAACTTTTTCCGCTTCAAACCAAACATAAAATGTACAACTACCCATCAAAAAACATCAAAAAAACTTTGTCAGCACTTCAACTCCGACGTCAGATCGCGTGTCATCGTCAGACTAAATTCCAAATCGTTACAGATTTGCATAATTGCATTACCAGGCCGGAGGGAGGCTTTCATAAAAAATATATTAAGAGACACCTGGTTTCCCCGTAACTTTTGCCTCTAAAAAATTATTTATATCAAACTTCTTTCATAAATCAGGATAAAGTTGTTTACAAAGTAATCTCGCGACCCGGCTCCTCCCGCGAATATTTTATATTACTGCTGTATATAAAAATAAATGACACTTTTCAGTTTTGAACATTTCGTGTGATATGTTTGTGTACCTCATGGTTAATTGGTGAAGTTTTTTTTTATGTTCCGTTATGTTCGGTTGCATGACGTTTTATGACGTAGCTTGCAGTTGAGATGAAGGATGGCATCGAGACCTGGACTTATGGTTAATGTAAGTCTAAAACCATCAACCCGTTTTGAGCAAATGTGGTGATCAATGCTCGTGCCTTTTCTGCCAGCAAAGCTTTCAGGATTGGATTGTGTCTGCGTCTTATTCTGCTCAGGACTGAGACTGTTTTTTTGCTAATGATGACATGAAATCCATCGGTATGGGTTACCGTATACATTTCTGAGGCACTGTAAAAATAAGACAGTCACAACAGCATCCTAAAAACACTTTTGTATTGGACACGTTGATAAGATATATTATGGACATCGACTGAGTGCAGGCGTTCTGCTGTGTTGATTGGTCACTTATTGTTGCGAAGCTGATAGTACTTAGTGCCAAAAGGTTTTTTCGTTTTTAGTTAATCTTACTATCATTGACTCTTGGAATTAATTCTTTGAATAAATAATGTAACAATTAACAATATAGAACCATTTTCACTTCTATCCTATCTTCTGAAAGATAACATAAGAATAGAATTGTGCAAAAATTCTACTTCTAACTAATCTCCCAAACTTGTGTCACAGTATAATTCAAGAGGCCAGTTCTATCCAAAAATTTACGATTATTTGAAAAGTAATCGAGATATCTACCGCCCGGGGGCTAACAAGGCACCTTCTTATTTGTCCCCAGGGATAGACTACCCACCTTTCATATGAAATATTTAAAGTTTTTCACAAAGCATTCATTCAGAAGTTTTTGGTACATTACTGTTCGTGTCCCGTATGTGAAAGTGTTTAGGATTCCTAAACTATTCTTTAGGACTTTCAGGTCTATTTCTTAAACATTTTTCAGATTTTTTTTTGCTAGACTTGATAGTTTGGGTTTTCTTTGAAACAATATTTACCTTTTTGTAGGACTGAGAGTTTTTTATAGGCCTGCCACAAACGTTTATTTTATCTCCATGATAATATTCAGCGTTTAGATCTAATCTTTAAAAAATAAAAAATCTTTATTTGGTAGTCATTTAGTTCAGTTGCGACTAATTCTCAACAGATTCTGCAAAAACATGAATTGTTTATCAAGTTTCTGCAACTTTCAAATTACTTTACTTACGCGTTAATTATTTTCATAATTAATAAATTATAAAATAGTATCAGTCTCATACATAGAAGCCACGAGCATTGATCACCACGCTTGCTCAAGACTCAATAAGTATAAATTCCAGGTTTCCACACGATTTTACATTTACTGATATTAATAATGTCTAAGATAAACATATAAAGAACATATTAATTAAAATATTGTCTAGATTTGAACTTAAACAGAACTTTTACTTATAAACTAGTCAGTCACAGGCACAGTTTCTACATAACCAGCCACTATTTTCACACAACAGACTCAATTCTAAGCATCAAAGCTTCTCTAAACAATTTAAGCCAGCGACTTTCATTCGTAAGAACAGCAAACAAATCCCGACAAGTCACTGGGGCAGAGATATTTAACATCAGCCCATAAAATAGTACAAGTGGTCAGAGGTCTTGCACCGCCCCTCTGTTTATAGCTCGAGGAATAATGGCTGAGAGAAATAGTCTCGTATTTTAAAATAGGTATCTTTTGTCGTAGAAGAAGTGGTGTGTGTTTAGTAAGAATAGTCACGAAAGCGCAGTGTAGTACAATCGAAACTTAAAGCGTTTATTTCAATTAAACCAATTACAGGCACTTTTGAGTTTTCAGTCTGTCAGTCAGAAAAATGAAGCTAATTTTCCATTCCGATGCGTAGCTCATGAAGAAGAACGGGCAAGAAAATGTATGGACACTCTTTTTAATCAAAATGTTTTAGAACCCAAGTCGGCCGGAGCAAAGACAATCTTCACGAAAGGCTCAAATCCTATGTGCGTGTGCGGCTTCCATCCTGTCACCTGCTTATTTGATGATCTTATAAGTGCATCAGTGAGGGTAGTTTGCGCAGCTGAATTTAAGGCTATACATGTTTGAACTTCGAACACCGATACGCTATAAAGAAGATTACAAGTTAACTATTTTAACATAGGAAATAATTATGTCATAAGGAATATGTTTTAATACTTAATTAATATCTATGGGTGATACGAATTTTGCTTATCGCATTAAAATAAACCAAAATGCTATAAGATAGTTGTATTTTCGATTCAAAAATTGTTCGGATTTGGGAATGTTACTGGGATAAAATTGTTCTCAGTCCTAACCTGTATGTCAAATTTCATCAAATTCTGTTCAGCTGATTCAGCGTCAAAAGGTCAAAGACAGGCAGTGTTATTTTTGTATTTAGAATATTAAATATGGATGAGTTTTATTACTCTTCCTATGTTTACTGCGCCAATTTTCGCGAGGTGATAACCAATTTAATACGTCACAGGCGTGACGTATTAATTCAGTTCTTGCTTAAAAAAAAAAAACTTCTTATCACCTAAATAGATCGACGTCATGAATAATGTAATAGTCTCAAGAAAAGCCATTACGATTGTGTTATGTAATAAGACTTCTAAGTGTAAAAAGGTTATACAACTTTTATGTAAAATTCCTTTCAGACACGAAGTAGCTTCTAGAATTTCTTTGAAATTATGTAAATAACTTATTTATGTAAACGAGTATCTAAATGTCAGCGTTATGAAAAAATAGAGTAATTTACTCGGCTGTGAGTGACATTCATGTTACGTCATACATGAATGAAGTAAGGGCTGTCACGGTGCTGTTTAGAAAATAATGTTATTAGTTAACTCCTGTTTGGTTTTGTTTGATTTGGAAACCAGCCATAAACAGCTGCAGATTTAACAAAATAGTGAAACAACAATGCTTCATGCATCAATTTTCCTATTATATAATATGGCAGTCGACCAGTTTATAAAGCGAAATTTCCATTAGTGTAAGTATATAAAAACTTTTTCCAAAAAGTTTTCACTTTGTAGTGTTTTTTTGGAAGTCGGGTGTTTTTTTTTTGGGAAAAAGTTTTTATTTTTTACTTTTTAGTCGTTCACATGTGCTCACCCCTTCACAACTTCACATGAACTGGTGTAAGCAATAGACAGACATGAGATTTCAGCAATCTCAGGTCATTTTCTATCATTTATTGAGAAGTTCCGTTGCCTATCTCCGAAGTTCTTCATCAGGTCTTCACCAAATTGAAATGGGACCACTCCGAGAAAGTATTCTTCCAAAAAATAACTAAATCGCTTCAAGTGTGCCTATAAAATTTGAAGAGTTCTCTCTATTTCTCCAGAATCCCATCATCAGATCCTGACTTGATGATCATGGGACCACCTGGTAAGTATACCCTTTCAAACAAAAAAAAATCCAAATCGGTCCAGCCATCTTCGAGTAATCGGGGAACATACATAAAAAATAGGTTCTGAGGAATCGAGAACCTCCTCCTTTTTGAAGTCGGTTAAAAATGGATGTTCATTTTACGGAACACTAATCCAAGAGGTCTGGAGTAGACCTTTTTTGGATTTACTAACTCTTTATGTCGAAAACGACGAGATTTTGCTCCCTTTGGCTATTATTCAACTGCTGATCGAGTTAATATCGATATTTGAAAGGCGACATAATATAGTAATGTTTCACAGCGGAATTCATTTAGAGGCTTCGCGTAATTATTTACGCGTTGGAGGCGTTATCACAACCTAACCACGTTGTTTCAAAATTAGAGTTTGGAACTATATTGTAGGTAATGGAACCAATGTCGACACAATGCAAGTTTCTTGCCTGTGGCATACACAAAAATTGAAGCAACAAGTGACTTGCATCATCTAAACACTGCTTATAAGGTTCAAATTTTATTGCTGCTTCAACTTATGGTATGGCACAAACCAATTAATCGCGTCGTGTATATGGGGTTTTATTTATTTGGACTGGATAAAACTGGAACTTCCTGTTAGAAAATTTTGTATTTAAACTTCTTATCGTTGACGCCTCTAATTATAAACAACGTTACTTACAAGACCTTGATGTAACTCAAGCATTTTAATTTCTATACAGCTACCTTACCTGCTTTAAACAACCATCCTTCCCTCCATTATCACCTAATTTACCCTCAATAACTTGCCAAAAATACAGCACAGAATAAAACTTGGGTGCGTGTCAACCCTAAATTCGAGTGAAATGGCGCTTAATGCCCTCACGCGCTAGGGCTGTGCAGTTTATTTCCACGTGACGTTTTATGCGTTAATTAAAGTTTTTAAAAGGGTGTACGCGTTGCGACTCGCCAATGTTTGAAGAGGCTGGCCACTTTGATTTTGTAGCTGTTGTTTTTTTTGTATTTTTGCCATGGTTTTTGTATGCTGTCTTTTAATTCGTGGATGACGCTGACAGGGGGGCACTGTTGTCAAGCTAATCATGTGTCAGTTTAAATTTTATGAATAAAAAAAAAACAAGATGTCGGCGTTAGTTTAATTAAACTTTGACCACGCGCCCAAAGAAGCTTGAAGCTTGAAGCTTGTTGTAATTCACATGTTTATCTTTGCTCCAACTGATGTATTAATAACAATAAAATTTGTTGACTATGCAATTGTCATTTTCAGTCATTCTTTTAAATAAACATTTGAAACCTTATTTCATAATGTAGGTACTTACAAAATAAAGTTAAGAACGGAGACACCTCATAAGCCAACAAACACCGAAATGAGTTATTAACATTTTATGTGGCTTAACATTGTGCTATATAAAAAGAACGGGAGGTTGCCCTGGACAACACAGGCTAAAAATACAATCGTGTAAAGCCACTAAAATATGCCTACACCTATTCACTTCTATTTTCTCTCCTCCTACTCTAACAAAACTTGACAGTGCAGTTACAACAAAAATAAATCAGGCACCCACAAAACTGCACAACATTCATCACACTACCGCACCATTTTTCAGCCACATAAAAAAGCCGCAACCTAAATATCGAAACAAAACACCGGAACAATTAAAAAAAAGCTGCAAAAAATAAAAAAAAGACTCACTTGAGCAATGTTACATAATTATACAATGGAGTTTCACGAGTTGAGCAGAACGCTCGCAACGTGTCAACAGTCGCCAACAATAAGCGGCAGGGGGCGCTCGAGAGCGTAATCACTGGCGCTACGAGTGGCGGCCGAGAGTTGCGTTTATGTTTTGTTTTTGTTTTAAAAGTAATTTTTAAATTATGAATTCTTGTTTTTTTTTAATATTTACAATTATTGTTGTGTTCTTTTTGGGGTTTGTGTAGTGGTCTTTATTTGTATTTTAATAAATGTGTGAGAGCTTAAATACTTGCGTAGTTTTTGAAAGTGCTTATGGGATTATTCTCACAAGCATAAAGTACCTTCGTTTATTAGTTATTAACGTCCCACTGCTGGGCAAAGGCCTCCCTACTCTCTTTCGACCTCTCTCTGTCTAGAACTTTGATGGACCAATCTTTATTAAAGGAGTCCAACTCATCAAAAAGCCACAACCTAATTATCGAGACAAAACACCGAGACAATTAAAACAAAGCTGCTGAAAATAAAAAAGACACATATAAGTACCTAAAATTTACAAATTATTCGAGAGAAAAATCTGATCGGGCACATGGCAAAAACATACTACATTACGTTTCCATGTCAACAAGCCGTGATCCCAATGAGATTTCCCATCGACAAAAATGTCAGATCGGTTATGTGTCAAAATGTCAAACTTCCATAAAAATTTCATCCCCTGATTAAATTTGGTATCGAAGTTTGACATTTCTACTTAATCGATTTGATTGCTCCCCTTTGGGGTAAAACTTTTCATAAACCATCCTAAGTTCTCACTTTCGCTTTACAAGGAACGTGTGTTGTCTGTCAAAGAATAAGTTTATTTAAGATTTTTTATTAAGTTGTAATTATGTAGGCATGAATCCATTCATGAATGTTCAGAAGTGGACAATCTCATGCATTATCGACCGAAACGATTCACAATAATACCTATTTTTTTTAGAGCTAGGAGAAATAGGTCAGTCACTGAAAAAAATCTTGTTAAATAAAATACATCCTGTAAAATATTATTAAAAAAATCGTTCCTACCAGCAATAATTCCGTAATAAAAACTCATAAAACAGCGATAAAGTGAAGTCCCACTCCAGCCGGGTGTTAGGGGCACTTCTCTCGGTAAATGATCTCCGCTCATTAGCAAGGCTTCAGCATCCTTCATCCGATCACTTCATACACGAAATAAACAATTTATTGTTTATGGAGATTCTGAAATTGTTTCGTATTTTCACAACAAGACTCGTAAAGTATATTATTTTTATTTCGTAAAGACATTGGCACTCGGGCCCTGTTCCATACGGATTTTTCTACCTGACAAAACATTGGGATTTTCTTAATAAATGTAAGTTTAATATTAATGTATTATACACATAAGCCTTCCGGAATAAATTCTCTAAATGATGGTGAAACCTGCTTCTAAATCCGTTGCGTAATTTAAAAGGACAATGAGGCCACACAATTGAATCAAATAGTGAACCTCGGATGTTCTTATGCACGGCAAGAAGGAAAAATCTACAATCATCGCGGTAAAAATGAGTTCTTGAGCGCACTTTGTAGTAATTTGTTAAAAGATGGCCGTGTATCGTATCGCCACTTAGTGATCTTTTCTTCTTGAATCACATCCAGCATTTCAGTATTTTATGGATGGGGAAAAGGTGACTGTTCTCTTGGAAAACGAATTCTAACAGAAATAACCAGAATAGTGACGTATTAATAAAGAAAAAAATACCTTGTTAGTTTGTATCCTTGTAATAGTTATTTCTACTCCATTTTAGCAAAAAAAAAACCTGACATAATACAAATGGTTATTTTCCTATTAAATAATACAGAATTCGTTGCCGCTATATTGTATTTATGGTTCCCAGTGGCACCCTCTGGCGTTATTGTTTTAAACTGTTGACCCGGCATCAAGTGGCAAGCGACGCTCCGACACTAGTGCCATAGTGATGTAGTCGCGGATACTTTCGGATAATTTGGAGAAACGCGGATATTTAAGGGATACCCAGAATGTTATCGTAAATTCACTGTGATGTACGTATGTTGATATTTTGTTGAGCTATTGCAGATTTAATAATGGTATTATTAAGGAATTTGAAGTAGGATTTTGAAGACATTTAAATAATAACAGCTTATTCATAAAATGCACAAAAAATCAATCACTAACATTGACGATCAAGTAGTACTTATTACAACAACAGCACAATGGAACTGAATAACTCTAAAATTAAAGAAGAAAATTAATTAATTATACGTATTTCCATTCTATTTGCCGTAAACGGTCGGAAAAAAATATTCGCTTAAATTAGCCGCGCTGCGGATACCGCTGTCACATCACTAGCAGAAATACGGCACAGCACTTGAGAGTTATAACAATGTTATATGAAAAATGAACTTATGAATGCTATTTTTTTCCCAGTCGCAATTTATACGAGTTTACGAGTTGAAATTTTGTATGTTTTTTGAGTGAAACAGTCGCAATAATCTTGTAAGTCAGGTTTTATTGTTTTGTAAAATATTTCTTTAATAAAATACTGACGTCTTTCATGCAGCACGAAAAGTAATTGAAAACAATGTCTATTTGTATGTCTATTGGGTCTACTGATACTAAACTATAGTAGATGTCTTGCTTAGTTTGAAAGAAAGAAAGAAAAAGTTTTTATTTAAGTTAAATAAGTAAGTAACATAGATAAGATAAGATAATTTATTTGCTTAAAACATGCCATACATAGATGTAAATAAAGAAAATGCGATTGTACATGTTTTGCTTAAAATGAAAGTATGCAAACTTAGTCGAATAAACAAATTTGAATTAAAAAGCATAATAATTTATGTTCAAAAAATTCCTTAATATTATAGAAATTATTTTCATTCAGCCATTCATATAATTTACTTTTGGATAACCTGCAATTTAATATTTATAATATTATTATAAATAAATAACATAAGATCACGCCTGTTTTCCCTGAGGCGTTAAGCAGAGCTCTACATAATATTAGTACTACATTACTTTTCGCCAGACATGTTTAATTATCATGTAATAAGGAGCGAGCCTTTTTCCATCAACTGAGCACAAATCCAGACTCCAGGCTGCTACTGAGAAATTCCAGAAGGAAAAACCATTGCACCCCATGTTTAGCAGTAGCGCTTATAACCACTAGACCAACCAGGCAATCATAATTAACCAAGAATTTAGCATGAACTAAGTTTATTTATTTACTGTTCCTGTTCACACAAAAGTAGTAGTACGTTCAGCACCTTTTGTTCCCAAGATAGGTTATTTTTTCCCATTCGCTGGAGAACGTGTGGCGGCATCTATTATGCCACATACAAACTAAGTTCTCTCTGACGTCATGTAAATCCTACAACGCGCAAGCAAACTTTCTCACGCGGTTACTAAACTCGACAGCCACCGTCGGGCGACGGAATCCTAGCATTATTATGGAGAAAGATGAACTTTCCATGCTTTTACTAAGTCCTATATAAATGACAGCAGCATCTTTCCATAATCTTAGGGTTCATAATATCATTTAAACGCAATCCATTACTCGCCTCTATACAGCAAAAACTCGCCCCACGATTTCAATTCCCCAATATCCCCGTATCATTTCTGTCCACTACCCCACGAACCCACTACTCCATAAAATTCCGAAGTCCCACTTCCCCTACATTATCCCAGCACATCTCAGTCGAAAGTGTAAAATTTAGAAAATAAAATTGTCCTTCTTCCAATATAGACTAGTGTATTGTAGTGTTCAAAACCGTTTCGGTACCGTGAAGTTGCCTTTTAGGGACCGGCATTTCCCACTCAATTTGAATTTATATTCGCGAATAAAACCGCTGGAAAACTTTAGTTTTACGTCGGAAATGTATTTTGAATATATCGGGGGATGTGCAGCGGGTAATGTGCCCGTGGACTGTGTTTAGAGCTAGTTTTTAAAGCCTTAAAGGAACAACGGAAGTTTTATAAGATTCCTTTTTTGTCCGTAGATCTATGCAACGTAGGAATTTAATTTGGCATCGTCAGTCAAAGACTAATTCTATCTTATATGCGGAGGATGAGATGCAAGTACATGAAAGTCAATAATATTCTGAACAGTCATAGATGTCTGATCTGATTTAGAAAATGAACAATTATATAAACGACGTCCGACCATGTGACGCGTAAGCGCTAATCAATCAACTCACTGTACTGCAAGTCTAGTCACAATGATCACCAATATCACAGTCGTTTTAGATCAATGTCGACTTCGATCGATCTCCGCGATCTTGCTTAAAGTTCCATTTTGCCGGGGTTACGGGTTAAGTTGACAGCTATCAAAATCGATTATAGTTTTTTGTTTGTCGTAAAACCTTTAGACATGAACTGGTTTTATTGACACATAGTACAAAATGTGACGTAAAAACTTTTTAGGAGAAATATTTTACTCAAATTCTACCCATGTTGTGAAGTTTTTTTAAAAAGTACTTTAAAAGGACTAGTTGTTGTAGTGTAGTTTTTGCATACGTAAATTGATTCTGTATAGTTTCAACCATTAAACACGTAGTATTTTTTTTGGCTGCAGTAATTTGATAGATGAGCGCGGTTAAATTCTGATCTCGTAGTCGAACTTTCAAAGGTGGGGCAATACCATAATATTAACCAATAAGTTACCAATGTATCATCAATGCCACCGTCGTAAGTGACGAAGATAATGCACAATAATGGTTAGCACGGTACATCATAACATCACTCATCACCTTAACCTCACTCCTTACCACTTTATATCACCACTTTAAACTGCTCACCCCCTCAAAATAAGCTTAGCATTACACTAAGAGCCCATTGTACCATAAATAGGCATCCAGTATTATCATGCTGCGATGGTTCGGCGCTACGCTGGCACACGGAATAAAATAATTCAGCAGGTTCGTTTCGAATAAGCTTAGACGTGTCATTTGCTGGGACCAACGGATAGATAAATCATAAAAAAGTACAGCTAAATGATAACTTAGATGAATGTAAAGCAAATACAGTGATGCCAATGTACAAAAAAAAAACACATTTTAAAGATATAAAGTGACACTTTGACTTTGACGTATAAAAAATTCAAATGAAGAACAACTCTACAGTCTAATGTGTCTGAAAGTTGCACCAAATGGGATTCCAGCTAAGTATGACACGACTGTAGGGCAACCTGACGCTGATATGAATAGAATATGGCTACCTAAACCTTCAGTTACCGTCCTGTCGCGATCTCAAATCCATAAAAAGGCAGTCCATCCAACGACTAACATGGCTGGATCACTGTCTCTTCAGTGTGACTATCTTACGGGTTATGTAAACGACTATAGTCCTCATTCAGGTTACGTCATTCTAAATTCAATATTTTAGAGAAAATCCGAGCATAGTTTAAAGCCCATCGGATCAGTTATGTGCACCAGCCACCAGTTTACGAGTGAAGTTTATAGTCTAACTATAACTTTTGCCAGCGGCTTCGCCCGCGTGCCGGTCGGTGTATTATACATTTAATCCTTTCTGTTGAATTACTCTGTCTATTGATGAAAACCGCAATAAAACCCGATGCGTAGTTTAAAAGATATAAGCGTACAGACACGAAAAGCGATTTTATAATATGTAAAGGTACTTCTTTTTTCCAATTGAAAAAAAATATCAACTTCATGCTAGCGCAGGTAAATTAAGTTGACTAGTATTCTCTCTTGTCATAAAATTCGTTGGCTATGAAGTAGTAGTAAGGTAGTTTTCTTTGTATTTTCCAAAAAATCAACATCTCTACTCTTGAAAATTTAGTTTGTTTCAGGGGGGCTACTCTCAAACTCCATCAACGAAAATACGGGCCCGTCCGAAAATAGTTCAAAAAATCGAAGTGACTCCTACAGCTGGTTAATTGACTTTTTTGGACGAGTAAAACCATATAGGGAGAAGGTACAACTGTCAAATCGTGTAGTAATTCATTCTTTGTTCGGGTCCCAAATTAACCATAGGTCCGTAATTGATACGGAGTAGGAAACGCCCGTAACTTCAATCGAGATTACAGATTTCGTGCTTAGAGAGTAGGCCCTCAGGATCAGCGAGGCGGTATCCTTTGGTGTTATCACAATATCCAATAAAAATCATTTTTCGTGATTTCGGGTCCCATTTCTTACGTTTCTCCTTGGGAATTTGAGTCATGACTTCAGAACCAAAGATACGCACATCACGCCTTATTTCTCCGAAGGTTGGGCACTTGGGTAGAGGTGTACCTACTGTTCACCCACATTTCGCCAGTTATGTTTAAGTCCTATGTAATAAGGGCGAGCCAATTGCCAATAAACTGGGCACAGATCCAGACTCCGGGTGCTACTCAGAAATGCCAGATACAAAAACCCAATAACGGTCTGTATTACTACAGGTAATTAGTACAGGTGATGTGTGTGTATGCACAGGATTCCGTGTGATGCCGGGCGTAAAGAATAGCACCATCCCATTTCTTCCCGTGGATGTCGTAGAAGGCGACTAAGGGACTTACTAGAGAATGGGCAGCAGCATTCTCTATGCATTTCGCCAACCCGCTTGCCAAGCGTGGCGATTATGGCAAACCCCTCCAAATTTGGGGAGGCCTAAGTCCAACAGTGGACATCTTTCGGCTGAAATGATGATGATGACGATTAGTACAATTTTGCAAAAAATAATAATATTATCAAGTACACATATTTGGTTACATTTTTGGAAATTAAACTGTGCCTGCAGTATAGTTTAGGTCGCACAGATCACTTTACTTACCTGCCATGTCTGAAACATTGTAAGTGTCTACTGGACTTTCTGTCCTTCCTCATACAGTGCTCTCAGCACTCGAGACGCGGGGATTAGTATTCCTCCGACGTTAATTTTCCAAGCAAAATTCAGGGAACTGAGGCTGTTTTTCGATCTTTATTAAAAGGCTCGTGTGCAATAAACAAGATATTGTTGTGTTTATTTTAACGTTTTGATTAGATAACTTAAATCATCACCAGACTGGACCTTTTAGTACATCGATAAGTTTATTATCAAATTAACTTCTAGAGAATACTGTGCACTGCTGTAAGACCAAGTCTAAAACTGATGGTGTCACCGCAATTGATGTACTGCATAGCTATTCACAACCATTTGATACGCTTCCTTGCGAAATCGAAGCTCATCATCGAAGGAGGTGCTCTAAACGCTGTTCACAAATTCAAAACTCGATTTTTTTTTATCGTTTAAATCAAACAGCCAACCGCTATATTACCGCTATAGCGTATTTGTAATCGAGGGAAAGACAAATCAGGTAACAAAAAATGTGTCATTTTCAACACGGCAGCCTAACGAATGGTTGTGAGTAGCTATGTATCATAAATCTGCATGTTTCAGTTAAATAAATAATTAGCTGTTAACAAGACTGATTGCCCAATGCCGACAACGACGTATGTAACAATAGTCACTAAAAGGTGCCATAGAAAAATGTAGGTAAATGTCATCAACCTGATGATTAAAATGATTTAGTCGTGATGTACGCCTCTCTTGTGGATTCAAATCCAAGCAAATATCAATGTGTTGTTTTCAATAATTTTTTAATTATTTTGGTTAAGTAATTATTACCTGTCAAAGTCAAAGCATTTATTTCGAATAGGCACTTCTAAGGCACTTTTGAACGTCAACATTAACATTAAAATAGAATTGATTCTAGTCGCCCCTTCCAAAATGTAGTTTCGTATGGAGAAGAATGGGCAAGAAACTCCACCAGTACTCTTTTAAAATGTTTTAAGTACAATATTTAACATTAATTCATTATATAAATAAGTGTGAAAACGATGCATCCAGAATAAAATTACTATACCAAAATAGTTAAAAAGAATGAAAGTGAAGCAATTGCAGATTAATTAATTTTATCTTAGATACATTGCGCTCACATATTAATTTACAAACATTGTAAAAGTAAGGATACGATTTTCCTAGAATATTAACAAGTAATATGTCAGTGAATAAGTTAAAGTAATCATTGAGTGTAAATCAATGTCATAAATATAATTAATTATACAATTCAATTAACAACCAGTTTGATTTCGTCTAGACTCTAGATTTTCCTATGGAGCAGGACCAGCATGTTTTCAAGCATTCTTATCTTGGATATAATCCTCTAGTTTGTAATATGCTTGTTTCCAAAGTTTGTCGCCAACCCGTTTTCAGCAAGCTTGGTGATCAAAACTCGTGCTTTCCCTGTATGAGCCAGAAGCTTTTGCCCTGTACAGGGTGTATAGGGTGGTATTATTAGAGTTCGTTAATAATAGCAACAATAAGAACAATAGCTCTTTACCACAAAAACTACATGGCGCGGTAAACCAAAATGCAACTAGCGGAAAATCACAAAGCTTAAACAGTGTAACGCTTTGCTGAAATAATCATGTTCAACGATTATTCCACAAAACGTTAATATTTTAAAAGTTTTGTGGGCAATTAGTGGAACCAGCTAGCTGGTAATTCAGCTGGAACGATGCTACCGTGCTGTGAACGAGCGCGGTGAGGATATGGTGATAAGAGGCGCGGTAGCGGGTGATTTACGTAAAAGTAATTTTATGGCGAGTTTTGTAACAAAATTAAAAGTTTTCAAACTCAAAACTCAATCTCAAAGCATTTATTTCAATTAAACCATTTACAGATACTTTTGAATTGTCAAAAAGTCGACCAGTTGGAAAGTTGAAGCTAGTTGCCCATTCCAAAACGTAGGATGGAGTTCAAAAGCAACAACATAGTTGATCGTGAGAGTGAGTTGTTTATGAATGAGTTCAATGGAGTTTCTTACCCATTCTTCTCCAAACGATCCTTATACACTTTGGAAAAGGCAACTAGCGTTATCATTCTGAATGGCCAACTCCTTTGACAAATCAAAAGCTTAAGGTTTAATTTTTTTTTCTATCCATAGGTAAGGATAGACAATACTTTGGAGACCTTAATTAAGTCTGTGAATAATAGCGACTTTAACATAACAAGCTTGCGCATTTTATTAATTCTGTCCAACTGTTGTGACTGCGTTGTTCTTTTACGCAATGGATTTTAATGTGGTTTTCATAATTATTTACAGAATTTATTAAGGAACATTTATACGTATAAAACATACTTAAGTTTTATATTTACATAATAAGAAGAAATCACAATGTGTCAAGTCGTAAAAATTGTGCGAAGCCGCCCGCGCCCGCGCCGTTCGCTAGTAATTTAATCATTTATTTAATTCCTATTAATAAATTAAGATTACAACTACGTGCTGCAATAATTTCCCGTTTAAATCGCAAGCGAATATTAGCTGACCAATTTTGTAGCGGTCAGTGAAGCGAAAACTGCACAGATTTACACTAGCACTGCAGTTACGTAATTGGAACTTAGGCAATATTATTCTAAATCTGCACATGTTGGGATGAATCTAACCGGAAATTAGCACAGTAGTAGGTAATAATTGGCAATTACGTAATTTCGTTTAAGGAGGTTTAATATTTTATTTATCTTTTATATACATTATTTTATGTTTTGTGAACGTTGTAGTTTTTGTAGACTGTAGATTCGTAGACCATTTTCTATTATTCTTTTATTAACCTTTGATAGGGATACCCGAATATTATATCAAACAAAAGTCCACGCTTCAAAGAGCTATTAAAAGTAAACCACTGGCCACCATCACTGGCTGAATGGCCAATGGCAACTGGCAGAATGATGTAGTATTGTGACAACTATGAAATGGTTCTATGGTGTAAAAGTAGGGTAGTAAGGGTAGACAACGCGCTCGCAAGCATTCTAAGAAATGTAATATTAACATACAGATATCAGTTGTAAACTTTGATGAATAGTGTTAATATGGATGTCGATCTATATACAAAAATTAATAAATATAATATAACTAGCCTATCTTCGTTAATACACTCAGCCTAGAATTTGTCTACGAACTTGGCACCTTCAGCGGCGTCCATCAACTCCTGTAGCATGCAAACATCTTTTACTATAATCTAAAAAAACATCGCAACGTTCCATACACAGCGCGACACCCGCTTCTCGCTAATCTCAACACTAAGCCGTAACCCTTACAACACGCGTTAAAAGGGCAACATCATCTGCAATGCAGATAAATATCATATTTCGTATTAAATTAAATTAATGAAAACCATTTTACGACGTAAACGACTGACACTTATGGCGACATCTATCCGAGTATTGGTGTACTACTTTATGGGTCGAGTTCTAGAATGGTTCTCTGTATCGTTGTTGCAATGAATTAACAATAGGTAAGAAAAAACCTAGAACCGTGCTTTGTTTCTATGGCTACTAACGGATAAATAAAACAAAAAACAATTGAAACTATTGAATTCTATTAACAGTTTTGAATTGACGGACAGGTCCACTCAAATCTGTGTTGTGCTATCCTCGAAATACCACATCGAACACTAATCTGCATGGAAGGACCATCAAACAAGCCTGATAAAAATGATGTCTGGATTTAAAATGAGACTCTAACGTCTGAGTTTGCTTCGGTCTTTATTCTCAGTCTAGTAAGATAGGAAACACCAAAGTCATCTAGTTTTAGTACATCATTTAGTTTTACAATTAAAAGTGTTTTTTTAATCAATTTACAGGAATAAATACAATTTATCATTGCAATTTTTTGGTTCATGAAGTTTGGAAATACCAGACAATTTCAACATTTAATTTAGGTAGGTAAGTATTAGGTTAGCAGTGTATTTTCGTTTTTTGGTTTATTGCATTTTATTTCTCTTTTCCAACAAATATCATAGGTAGCAAACATAACTTTTTGCAAATATTTTTCATCATACTTAAAACAGACTGATATCAGCTTATTTTATTTCATTCGATCCGCTTATCAACCCAACAATAATAATACTCACAGCCGAGAGGATTACTTGAGCTCCGTATTGTCCAAAAACAGCATTTAAAATGTAGCTTTAAATATTTTGAAATGATTTTGCGAAATGAGTAGATAAATTTAAGGGCGTTTTTTACTTTCTCGACGTAAATGTATTTTAAACATATACGTATAATTATACAAATTAATAGGAACTCCTATTGATTAATAGGAACTCCTATTAATTTGTAACAAAAAATCTATGAGAAAAATATTCAAAGTCTTAACGATTTTCAACCCTAAAAATTCGCGTGGGTCATTAAGACCGATAATTCGTTCCATTGTTACCGTTCTAAAAATCCGTTCACCCAAATAAAATTCAGCGTTGCACCTAGATTCAGTGTGCAATCAGCTGGTGTAAGGTCATAAGTCAAGCGGGATAATGTGCCCATAAAGTACCACCCGCATCCCACCCAGAGATTAATCAAGAAACTAACTTTTTCTAACTATGAAAATATGTGGTTGGCCTTTTTGAAACAGTAACTCTTTTCTCCTTTTGTTGAGAAAGAAAATAAAAACAGAGAAATAAAAATTTGCTATGTGTTTGTTTTATAGGAAATGATACTGTGTTTTAAGTACTGGTAAAGTTTTGAACGCTTTTAAATTGTGAAGGTTTGTTGTGTTCAATATTGAGTGAATTGAAATGGTTTTGTTTGATTTTAGAATTAGATTTGTGGTTTACTGTTTGTTTGTAAAATAAAAAGCAAAGCTTCCTTCTGGTGTTGTCATTGTATATGAATATTATTAGGACGTTTCACAATGCAATCATAAACATGCACAAAATGCTTTAGTAAACACCTATTTAACTGACTCTTAGTCTATCCTCGTGTGTAAATTTTGGTCAGCAAAAAAGTAGAATCAAATGAAATAACAACGAAACACAAGTACTTACACGACATACGACACACAAAAACTGTGAACTAAAAATATAAAACAGCCATCCAGCTGCCATTCTCATCACAATAAAAGTTGACGTGTTATCACGTCGTGTCGGGGGCACGTACCTTCGTGTCGTGTCACGTTCCTCGACACGTGAGATACGTACGACGTGTTACCGCCAAATTAGACGGCTCAGAACGTCCACTTCTTACACCGATGCGTGTTTAGACATAGACACATATAATAGTGGGATCTTTACAAGTGCAATGGGGTGGTTTTTAGCTGTTGTAGATTCCATGTACATAATTTATGTGATATTCTTTTGTTTTCCTTACGATTTTAAGTGTGTTACTGAATGTTGCGTTTTTCAGCACGGTTTAAGTCACTCTACTCGTTACATTATTGCTTAAAAGGTAACTTAGTAGGTAACTAAATTGTCCAGACACAATCTCTGCCCTTTACTTCATTAAGAAAACTCATTTTTAGACGTAAATTATGAACATTCTATTTATTTTAACAAATCTATTTATTTTATCTGACACTGCGTCATATTGGTCAAAAAATTACAAAACTGTGACTTTTTCACGACAAGTTTTAATACGTGAAATAATTATGAAAAAAACTGTCAATAATTTCAGATTATCCTGTTGGTTTAATTAAATACACCCTAGGCCTTTTTGAACTATTGACAGACTCATTTTTAGATACAACAAACAACAAAAAAGTGAACCTTCTACATCAATCTGTTGAACGTTCAAACGCGTACGTCCAGACGGCCGTGATCGGACCTTTGCCTGTCGACTTTTATTTATTAGAACGACCGTAGCATTCACACGGTTAAGTATTAGGTGTGTCGTGATTTTTGAAATAACCCTGAAATGTACCAAATGGTTGCATTCAGTGGTTGTCCGTCCCGTGTGGGTGTCGTAGAAGGCGACTAAGGGACTTACTAGAGAAAGGGCAGCAGCGTTCTCTATGCATTTTACCACCATACTGCGATCGCCAACCCGCCTGCCAAGCGTGGCGATTATGGCAAAACCTCCTTTTGGGGGAGGCCTATGTCCAGCAATGGTCGTCTTTCGGCTGAAAGGCAATGGTTGTCCAGGTTATTAGGTACACGGAAAACATAACCGGTAACACTTTTGTATAACACAAAAGTGTAACCGGTTATCTGTTAAATGTTTTCTGTTAAATAATTGATAGCGGTTAGATCGTTTGGTTTTTGAGAAACTAATAAAGTCTACTGTCAATTAATACAGGTAGATTCCGACCAAAAAAGGGTTCATTTTTCGGCTGAAAATGAAATTTGTCCTTATTTGCATTTTCACCCTAAAACTGTAAATATGATCATTGATAGGTTTATTATTTTTTAATCATTGAAGTAAATTTTCTTTATTAATAAACAATCTTTAGAATATTATACGCGAGAAAAAGCATTTGTACAGCATTTTCTCAGTTATTCTGCTTTTATTTGTTGTGTGTGTCATTTTATCTGAAGAAATGAATTGATTAGGAGAAACTTAATATTTTTCAGTCACTGCCTTTATAGGTATCATTTATATGATACCTATTTCTGTCCAACATGACTGAAAACTGAAAATGTAAAACAAATTCGGTTGGATTCTAAATATAGATGATTTTAGATGTTGTGATTGGTTTTCCAGAGATATCGGTTTTGAATCTTGCTTAATTGTAAGGTATTCTCACTCGTGATTGTACATGTACGACAGTAAGCCATGTCAGTAAATCAATAAAAAAAACACATAAATCACTCACGCTCCTAATTTGATAATCCATTGCGGGACATACAGAGGTGGACGCGTGATAAATCTAAATGAAACGCAAGTAGGTAACGTTTTTTATTCGATATTAATCATTTTCGGCCACCCATAGGGTGGCTCGAATCCTGAGTTGAAAACCTTTTTCTATATTTTATATTGAAAAGGCATGGTTTAAATTCTTAATAAGGAAGTTTTACGACAGACTATATCCTGGTCTTCTAGACCCATTAGTCTATCTCAAAACTGTCAGATGAAAATGTAAACAAATGGAACAGAAAACGTATCCATGCCAATTTGTAAAAAAATAAAAAATAAACAATATTGAAATACAAATCAACTTAGTGATGTTCATTTTATAATCTCAATTTTCGTTGATAATTCAATAACAATGTTATTCAAACAATCATTGTTGGAAAAATTATCATGACATTAGACCGCTCCGGACCACAGTGCAAGTAAACAGTAACACATACATGACGTAATCAGCCGATAATGTTCCCAGTGCTGGGACGCGAGTCACACAAGCTTCCTCTCTTTGAGAGGGAGAGGGCTGTAATCTACCACTCGGGCCTAGTGTGGGTTGGAAGGTGTCACATGCCTTCGGACTTTGGTTTTAGGGCATTCTTAGTACTGTGTGGTGAAAAAGTAATACGGCTACCTGATTTAGAACCGTCGAACAACTCACAACTACTCGTAAGTCTGAGCTATTTCCACTGGACCACCAGTGCTCTCCAACCAGTAACAAGTAGCTATTAACGTTTAGCCTTGACAAAGATTGTCTGATCACCCGAATTTTTAATTTCAACCAATCCAATCCTAGATGTTGAAGAAAGAAAATTGTATATGAAAGTACTGTCATGAAAAGGGATTTACTTTAAGTCAGGAATAATTATTGTTAAGCAAAATTAGTACCAAATTTAATTGCCCGTATATTCAACTCACGACAGTATTTTTTTAACCCTTGTATAAAATGTCTATAATAATTCAAATTGACGTGAGGTGACACGTTGGTTGCCATAATTTCTCTGAGTGTATACCCAAGTATTTATTGTATGGAAAGTTGGATGCCCAACTAACAAGACAATGATCAGATCAGTTCTAATCCTATGCAACTGATAGGCCCCTATTAGCTTGATAAAAGATTCCTAACTACCCCATTCTCAAAGAACACTCCAGACATCCCCAAAGCCAAATTTTTCTTTGACCGCAATAGTTTGGTTTTAACCGGCTGAGTATTAAGGGGCACATACATCAATTCGCGATAAAAGATAGGTTATCTCCGGCCTAGTTCGTATGCCGGTCGCGAGCTGTTCTGAATGAGACCGGCCGTCCGGCAGGGCTACCGAATTGACGGGAGGCTGCGATTTTATTTATTTAGTCCTTTATGGTTATGTGAGCGAAATCTAGTTTTTTACGTTTTTGGTTCTATTTTCAGGTTTCAATTGACGTGATTGTTGAATTCAATGTCTCAAATTTCTTTATTTTGTCAGAAATTTTAATTCAACTATAGTATTCTTATCTCAGAGATTTGGAAGAGACCTACACTCAGCATTGGGTGGCCAAGGGTTGAAGAAGAAGAAAAAGAAGAATATTCTTATCTCAATTTTGTGAGGTGATCGCGAAACGAATCAATTTTAATAGCTTGTTTTATTTATTCCCAAGTTATGTGTAGTAGATACTATTAAATTGCTTTATTTTTCACTTCTCATATTTAGACATCTGAATACTATCTCATTTATTTATGGCCACAGTAACATAACTGTTGCATAAAATAAATAATTTATAGAAATGGCTGTTTACCTAAACAAACAAAATCTCCGAAAAATATGTAATAGCATCCTCAACTAAACCCTATTTCACACGAGCCCCTAAACCAAAATTTCATAAAACCAATCCCTTACCAGCCCTACATGTAATCCGACCATTCATCTGGATTCAGGCTGATCGAAAGGTGTACCTTAATCGCTCTATTGCAATTTATTTGTTTGTTTCTTAGAAGATACAACACATAGTGAGGATTGCTGTGGATTGTTGCAGACTGTAGATTTGTAGATTATTTTGACAGGCCTAAACTGTCCTCCCATACCATTAAAGAAACTTCCCTCTTCTTTGCTAGATTTACATGTTAATACGTTTAAAGTACGTACAAACAAGTACGTTTTTACGTACGTTTGAATTTGAATTTGAAAGCTAAAGTAAAATCCAACCTTTGTTCTAAGGCATACTATTCCATCAACGACTACTTATAAGAATTGTTGGTCGCTGTGATTAACTCAAGACAACGTTTGTGTTCTTTCACCAGAATTAGCTTACCTACTGACAGGTCATATGAGTTACTTCACATCATTGTTTATTTTATTTGACTGTTTTTACCATATTTTTTTATTAATTTCTTTTATGAATGAATTTTTCATCAATTGTTGAATGTTAATTACGAGTACTTACCTATTGTATAGAATCAAATTCTTCCAACTTAACAGACAGCTGTGCTGCTGGGTAGTTTGTTCCGCCACTTCTTCTTCCCAGCTAAAGCACTAGGAAGTGGTGAAGGGCGGGCGTTTTGGGGGGACTGTCTTATGTAATTTTGACGTTCAAAAAGTGCTGACTCTCAGCCTAGTTTGAATAATTGGCTTTTGATTTTGATTAACACTGTAATTTGAAACCATTGTAAAAACCAATTATTTTTAAAAGAGAAAGTAACCGTGGAGTTTCTTGCCGGCACTTCTCAATAGGAAACAACCAATGGGAACCGTGCACCTAGCTTCTGACGCTTCATAAATGCCTATGTAGGTTTATGTGAAGTAAAATATTTTGATTTTGAAAGGATTTCCTTACTGCTCATTTACTGTCTCGTTGGTCTTGTGGTCGTAAGCACTACTGCTGAGCAGGACGTCCTGAGTATGTTTCCCTGGTCGCGCAGTGTTATCGGGAATTTCTCCGGACCGGCCCGAAGTTTAGATTTGTGATCGGTTGTTGGCTTTGGGTTCGCCCGTTCCATGTAAAAAACACATAGAACTTAAAAATTACTGGCAAAATGCGGGTGTACCATACACACATCTCTGCCCAACCCTTAGGAAAATACAGGTATGATGTTATGTTCTGTCATTACCTAAGCAAATCTGTTTTCGATCGAACAGGGCTCGTTTGTTCGCAGCCTTATTTGCGTGGAAGTCTGTTTTAGATACTTTGATACTTAAACTTTCTTTAATCAAGGGAGTTAGGCTCTACCTCCTGAAAGTTTTGCTGAAAGAGATTAAGTATTTTAGAGTTACTAAGGTTAGGTAGGTACGGTTCTTGATGTTCGTTAAAGTTTGTAAACTAGTAATTTACAGTTACCTACTTGTCCTTTTTCAAAATTTCTTGTTAACTCCTTCGATAAAGGTTAATAAGTTTATGTCAGAATTGGGTTCACGTCTGCAAGAACCCGTTTCTTATTGTTTTGAAACCATCGCCCCGTCATGATATTCAATTGACTATTCTTAAATAAACGTGTTCGTTCGTAATGTGGGTCTAGCAAGATCGCGCGAAATAAACCAAACTTAATTCGTATGATTTTAAATTAAAACATACTCGATTCACGCATAATTATAATTTACTTTGTTTAAAGATTCATGTCTTAAGCTTTATTTTGGATAAATGCGTTTCCACGGTGATACGATTGCTTTTTGATTATGGCAAAAAAAAAATAATGAAAAAATGCTAGACATAGGATAGTGGTACCTATTTATTACTCTTGTATTTGTTTTTGTTGTGACTGTCTTGTTGGTCTACCGGTCGTTGGTGGTATTGCTGAGCTTGGAGTGCTGGGTTTGATTCCCAGGTCGGGCAGGGTGTTATTTAGGATTTCTGTCTGGAATTTATCAGTAGCGACGGGGGTTATGATTTGGGCCTGGTTGATGGCAATAGGCTCGCCCCTATTACATGGGACTTGAACATAACTGGCGAAATGTGGGTGAGCCATAAGTGTACCTCCGCTCAACCCTTCGGGGACGCAAGGCGAAATGTTACATTATGTGCATTTATTTTCGATTACGTTTACGTCTCCTGGTCATGCTAGGGCCTCTGTCTGTTCATCATGCCTGCCTGTAACTTTGCCAGAGCGATGAAACACGCATTGATCAACATTTATTTCCTACTCATTACATGTCAGCAAGTTTACTAAAAGTTTTCTCAAAATTAGTCGTTAGAACTTTGTGGACAAAAAGGGCTCAAACACATCAGCCTATTTTTCCGCTGTGCCTAAAACTGGCAGCGTTTAACATTAATTACCACTGTGCTATCCACATTTCGTAGTATTGTACCGGGACATACGGCTAACATGGTCAGCGAACTCGCTGGTAGCATTTATTATATTAGATATATTTAAAGAACTTTTGATTTTATTTAGTTTATTACTTGTTTTATTCAAATCTGTAAAAATCTTGACTTGATTTTTGGACGTCGTTTTCGGGAGACAAGTGATAATCAGCGCTGTGCTGTGGGTCCCATAGCACCGCATAATGTTGATTGGAAGCCTTCTGGTCACAGTTACGGCGTGCAGCTACCGACTATTTATTTTCTGTGTTCTTTACTTTATATCTGTTTTGTTTTCATGTTTGTCTGAGATTGTCTTATTAATTAATGTGCATTTCATTAACAAGACCAATCTCAGATATCAATCAAAATTAACCATTAACAAACCTAGTAAGTTGTTTTTGCGCTCTCCTGGAAAATTTGGTTTGGAGCGTGTACTACATTTTAATGTGGGGCAGCCGTGTTTATGTGCAGTCATTTACTTTCAAACTTTCTCTAATACCCCTGACATAAAAGTTTTTTTCACTCCACATAAACCTAGATATACCTATTGATTGATTGCTTTGATTGAAATAACTTCACAACTAATCGAAAATTAGGTGATGCGAAGCAATTTGTGAGGATTCATAATCACTACGAATTGCGAAAACCAGCTCTCCAGGCTACCCGGCCATACTGCAAACATATAAACCGTTGCCAATGCGGGGCTCGGTGCAGCCCCTATAATTAATAGCGCACATTTAGCTCGCATACTTTACGCTCTGCCCTCTACATTACGACTGCAATGCTCGATGTATCGCGGTGTTAGGACGCTGTGGGTTTTATTACTTTTTAAGTACTACATCTATAATAGATATACAATTCTCGCTTCAACTATTCTCAAAGCGGTGATTTCTAGAAAACGCTCAAAAGGTGTTTTTTTTTTTAAACCAGTGTATCTCTTTAACCGTAAATAATTTTGAAAGAAAAAAAATATATGATATTTTCGAGTCTTTTTTGTATAGAGTGATGGAATTCAAAATATAATTAAACATACTTTAAGCATCAAAAAATCATCAAAGTCACCTCTTAATTATCTTTAAAATCAGTTTATCCCTTCAATAACAATTTTAATTATAATTAAAAATATACCATAAAATTTCAAATGCCAAACTGCATACAGTGATAGATTATTTATTATTAAATAGTTAATATCTAATTTTATACGATTTTATTTGCATTTTTACGACAATGCTTGCTCATTTATTATTCGAATTTATTAGAACAGATTTTAACCCGTATCGGATTGCAATAAGAACTACTATCGCTCATAACGACAATATTTAAAGTTACCAGGGCCTTAAGTGGCCTAGTGGACATGATTCGTCATAAGCTTTATTTGTTACTAGCTTTTGCTAGCGGCTTCGCCCGTGTTGTTGACGGAAAATATCCTTGGGAACGTAATACCGGGATAAAAAGCATGTTATGTTAACGGTCCAGGTTAAAACTATCAGTGGGCCAAATGTCAGCAAAATCCGTTCAGCTATTTTTACGTGATTGAGTACAACATCCAAACATACACACACACATACACACACATATACATATTTTTATTATTTTTTATGTGACAACGTTATAGGTCTTGTGGACTCATAGATGTTACGTTTTGCTGACAACTTTCTACTTGATTAACTAGTACTTGTTGAAGGCCTGCACTGTCATCTCATACCTACTAACACTGTAATTTGAAAACATAATAAAGCCTGAAGGCGTGCACCTAGCTTCCGACGTTTCTAATGCTTCCATGTAAGTTTAATATTATATAACATTACGCCTTGTTTCCCAGAAAGGTTGGGTTATGTTTAAGTGCCACGTAATAGGGGGCGAGCCTATTGCCATCATGCTACTGAGAAATGCCTCGTAGAAAAATCCAATAACATTTTGCCCGAACTGCGAATCGAACTCAAGACCTCATGCTTAGCAGTAGCGCTTGCAACCACTAAACCTACCGTGCGAAATAAAAAAAACATATTTTGAATTTGACCACGTGCTCGACTTGATCATAAGTCACAAGCATGAGCATGTGGTGACCCAGTGGTAACGGCGCGACTTCCGAGTTGTAGGTCGTGCGTTCGAGCCCAGCCAGGCGCATTACTTTGTGTAAATAACTTCATCACCACTGCTCTCAAACGGTGAAAGAAAACATCGTGCGGAATAAAGAATTCGAAGACATGTGACATCTACCAACCCGCACTGGGCTCGCGTGGTGCATTACGGCCCACTCCCTCTTACATAGAGGAGGCCTGTGTCCCAGCAGTGGGAACGTTATAGGCTGAGTATGTATGAGCATGTGGTCCTGGGTTTCTAAGTGGGACCGAGAGTTTTGTGTTTTGCCATTAGAAATTACTCAGTAGTAACATTTAGCTAGTATGTTTGCCCGATTGAAGACAACAATCTGGCTTCACTAGCGAAGTATGGGGTTAATTAAATAAAATAAATCTTTTACTATCATACATGCATTTTAATAAAAACAAATTAAAGATAAAAACTACACTCGGAACTGATTTTTAAAACTAACACCGAATAGGGGTTCAGACCTCTCCGTTGCGCAAATGACATTAGTCTTGCGAGGACACGTAAAACTTACGCAAAGAAAAGTATTACATACGAAGGGGCACAGATGTTCAGCAAACTACGATAAATAAAAACCGCTAAAGGTTTACAAATATTTTAAACTCAGTTAAAATCTGGCCCTGGTTAATATTTTTAACTTACCCACTAGATTTTTTGCTTCGCATGAACCTTTTGCTGTTACCTTCAATGTCTTGTTATTATTGCTGTCTTAATTTATTAGTTACTTGTTTTGTGCGTGTCATACTAGCTCTGCTCACGAATGTCATTATTATATTATAGTTAAAATATTTCTCATTAACTGTTTTCTTTTGAGTAAATAAAGATTCCTTACCCACAAAAATCTCTATCGACCCGTTCGACAAATACAGACTTGATCTTTTGTTATATCTAGAATCCTACTAATATTATAAATTTGAAAGTTTGTATGTTTAGATGTTTGGATATTTGTTACTCAATCACGCAGAAACAGCTAAACGGATTTGGATTAAATTTGGTACACATATAGTTAATAGCCTGGATTAATACATGGGTTACTTTTCATCCCGGTAGTACGATTCCGTGTTATAATTTTCGGCCTCCACGCGGACAAAGCCGCTGGAAAACCTAGTGTGATTAACAAGGAAGCATATCTGCTTACTTTCTACTTAAAATCCCGATACGCGATACGTAACAAAACATAACTGTATGTTAGCTAAATTATAACATTGTTATTATAATTAACAACCGTCTAATTATAGCGCGCATGTTTATAATACACGTATCTTATTTCAACTTACTAGAGGCCATGTTCTTCCGTGACTATTAATAGGTGGATGTTTGAGGAATATTGCAAAAGGATTGAATTACAACGAATACTGATAAACGACAATACCTACCCGGAAAGTGTGTAAGAATATTAAAATAAGCTGTGCCCGCGACATCGTCCGCGTTGAATTAAAAAAAAGCAAGAAAAATTATAGAGGTATATAAAAAAAAAGTAGCCTAAGTTATTCCTTATTACATCCGCTATCTGCCAGTGAAAGTCCCATCAACAAACAGATAGACAGACAAAAATTGTAAAAAAAAAATTATTTGGTATATGTACCGTGTTTACATCCTTGAGCTGATTTCGCTGATGTTGACTTGTTTGTTTTGTCACTTGCACAGTTCAAGAAACATATCTGTGAAAAAATTGTTCACATTTCCTCATAATGTCTATATTGCACAGATTTGCTTGTTTATTTTTAACCGACTTCGAAAGTTTTCTGTTCGAATGAGGTTTACTCCGAAATGGACGCATTTAAATTTTGTTTATATCTGATGGGTTTCGAAGTCGGTTGTTAAAAGTTTGTCTCACTTTTTGCTAAGTGTTGTGTAAATCACATTATAATAGTTAAATCTTTTGTTTACTTAAGTTTGCTTGTACCTACTTAATTCATTTTTTACTATATTATTTTGTGGATAACGGTGCTGGTTGCGTTATTACCTAAATGTTATATAATCTATGTAGTAGTATTAAGCATTATTTCGCAATTGTTTGTTGTCCCAAAGAAATAAAAATAAAATAAAATAAGCATTTTGTAAAAGCGGTTATTTTAATATTACAAACAGCCACTTCAATTTTATTTATCTGTATGTACATATAGATGATGATGATGACTCGTAGATGTATAGATTTAACTAAAACTAATTCCAATGGGAACAGCCGTGACTTACGAGCTGTAGGTAGTAGGTTGGAACAAAAATAGGCGCTATACTTTGTGTCATTTATTTCATCACCACTGCTCTCAATAAGGTTATCGAGGTATGAGGAACAGGGTGTAAAGTTCGCCCATACCCTACTGAAAAGGGCGGGTCCTCCGACCAGACAAGTGTTGTGTCTGGTGGGCAACTGCCCGACGGTTGATGTCGGGATGTTGTACCTATGCCAATCGCGCGGTAAACTTTAACTGCGCGATCTAGGATTTCTATGACGTGCGTTTTTGCGTAGTTCGCCTGTGGCGTTGTAGATGGCGCCACTTCTGTTTTTGTATTTTTAGATATTGTTGCGAAGTATTTTTCTGTAGTGCCGCTACAAGATGAATGAAAACATCGTGAAAAATCAAAGACATGTGACTTCAAACAACACGCACTGGGCCTGCGCACGCTTCCTCCCACCAAGAGGAGGCCTATGTCTCAACAGTGGGAACTTTATAAGCTAATTATGTTAATGCCCGTTCTCACTAACACCAGGTTTTTTTTTTTTTGAGGGTGGGACATCATCAAATAACTTCTCCCGCTCTGGGTGGAGCGGAAGGGCGTGTCAGACTTTTACTGACTAAAACCCACCCGTGTTACTTCAGTTGCCTGTGTGCCAGGGGCCACGGTACCTATTTCGAACAACCCGCACCCCTGGCAGGCATCGGCCCTTGCGGACCCCACCAGTTGGTGCTGACATCTCTTTAAGGCCGTTCCCACTAACACTTAAATGCATGACGAAATAAACTGTGCAATAATATTTAAGCGTATTTTAGCGTTAGTCTGTCTACTTTTGTGTAGAAATTTGATATTATTTTATTCATTACCATCCTTCCTGTATGTGTTATTCTTTGTATTTTCCAGCAGAACAGCAATTCCTATTTATTTTCAAAAGCGGACCATTTGTTCAGTCCATAAAGTATTCATTAAGGTCCGCTGCAGCGCGCCTGACAAATGAATGTCCACCACTGCGCGACACCGGGCGCCTCCGCGTGAATTAACTAGTCAATATTACGTGGCGTTAGCTTTTGCATACGTGGGGGAGCAACGGAAAGGCTACATTTGTTTCTGTAAGATTAAAGTTGTTTCCTAGTTAAGATCTTCTCATATTCTTCACCTTTTTGAGTAAAGAAACGCTTACATTTAATTTTCAAGGTATTTTTTCAGACAGTCTGATTTTGACCTATTATTTCAAAATCTTTACAGGACTCATAACTGAGAACTCACTAAAGGAATGTATAGACAACAATAATGGAATTTAAGTTATTGCGTATATTTTACTAGATTCATTTATTTGTTATTAATTATCTTATAATATGAAAGCTGCAACGTCAGCTGGATGCGGGAACCACAGAACCAGTCGAAGTGGCGGAGCCTGGGGGAGGCCTATGTCTAGCAGTGGAAGCCTTTCGTCTGAAATGATGATGATGATGATGATCTTAAATTAAACACTTGATTTAAAACCTAAGTCTAAATATAATAATGGATGAACGAAATTTAAGGCAAATTGACTAGGTACCAACACAAATCACAACAGTCATTCTTTGACAATTGAACAAAGTGGCCTTAACACGACCAATTGACATAGGGTGCCTTGTAGAAGTGAATAATTTATTGCATTTTATCCATCAAATTAGAGAGCCAATTTTCGCTTTCCTAGTCTGAAGTATTCATAATTACAACGCATCCACATTTCAACTGGACGCGCACGAAGCGACGCACGTCAGATAACTAACGTCCAACGCCCAGTTCGCGCGTCATCGCCTCAACTGACTTCAACATCCTGTGCCTAATATGCTGTAGTGGGTTGAAGATACACACGACTGCATATCAAGCTATACATTTCCAGTTTTAGCTGACCTCTTATTGTACGAAAATCCTATACAATGATTTTCGTATAGTGAGAAGTCAGCTTATTCTGGAAAATGTATAGATAGATATGTCGCTGTGCGTACTACTTTTAGGAATTATTATTTGTTGCGTATAATTTTTTTCAGATAGCTTTTGGTTAACAGATTGCAAGCTCCGGAAGTTGCTTATTCCTAATCATGATACCCTCAAAATAAGAAATGGGTTTATTCTTTACCAAAAACCTGATAAAAACTCTTAAATGACTTATTAAAGTAACGAACAATCAAGCAAGCCAGGACTAATTTTACATGACATAACATTTAAGCTATTCAATAAATGGTCTACTCAAAATTGGGTTTATTCTTTACCAAAAACCTGATAAAAACTCTTAAATGACTTATTAAAGTAACGAACAATCAAGCAAGCCAGGACTAATTTTACATGACATAACATTTAAGCTATTAAATAAATGGTCTACTCAAAATTCACATTACAGGATATTATCAATCTGACAATAAGTAACGTTACAATGTAGTAGGCATCGGATTAATATTATCAATTTGCGGTAGCACGCGGTCAGCGCACCTGCCCCCTGACGTCATGTAACGACAAACTTATGAGCATACCTTTTTTTTTTAAAGATAATAATCATTATTCTATTTTCCCTGTTCCAATTTATTCCGGGTTTATGGTTTATGTGTGCGGGTTTGTGTGTCCATACTTGTCAATAGACAAGTAGGAGTAGCTACTGAGATGGCCCCTAATAAGTCATCATCTCATTAATCATTCCCTTTTCCACAATATTATCCGTCGTTTCTTTGTACCTTTTTTGTAGAGCAAACCTAAAAAAATATGAACTAGTTTGATAATTAAATTATAATAAAACAATCAAAACTCACAGCACAGGATGTACCAATCACCAGTAGAGACGTCACAATGTGGTAGGCTTCGGATTAATATCATCAATCTGCGGCAGCGCGCGGTCAGCGCACCTGTGATGACGTCATGTAACGTCACTAACTTGTTAGGATCTGTCGGCAATTTGCGAAGGATTATGCTGAAATATCCGGTTTAGAGTTGAATAAATAAACGGAGCAGGCATGTTTTATTTATTGTTATTGTGATGGAATAGCAGTGAAATGAATAAGCCTTCCTGTGAGGTTTAACACAGAAGGATTATGTCAGAAGAAATGTTTATGAATAAAGCACTCATGTTTGACTGCGAGTCTGTATTGCGAGTCAACGAAACAATTTTTTTTTTTATATCTAGGCTATTATTGCTCCATGAAAAAAACTGTTCAACTGCATTTTTTAGACTGTAAGCTAGCCACAAAGTACTTGGAAAAAGGCTAGGCAGATGACGATTAGGTGGACGTCGAGGTCTATCCTCAGCACAAAAGAAAAGGAAGGTTTTTTTGTAGTTACCTTCATGCGACGTGTAAAGCCCCTACTTCTACCTACCCTAGCATTCATAACGTAGCTTGTAACCAATCATGCTTACGAACACTAAACCAACGATGCAGTACAAGGCAATACAAAATATGCGGAATTCATTCAAAGCCAAACAAAACAGAAAGTAATCCACAAAGCGGGTTGGGTGCACAAACGTATGATTGACGACAACACACTGCCATATGGCAGGCAGATAGAATAGCTTCACTTGCAACAAAACATTGAAAAGCCAATTATTCTGTTTTCACATTTTTTTTTTTGTTTTGTTTGTGTGTGTCACTGTTGTATTTAGCCAAGCTTGCAATCTTATCCGTCTCAGTACAAAGTAAGGTTTCTCTTTTAACCCAGGTTAAAAGGCAGGCATTTTTGAACTTCGAACTCTATTTCGACAAGAATCCGTCTCGGAACCGTCATTCGAATTAGAAAGTCAATATATAGCCCGACACTGACTTGCAAATTGTAAAAAACTGAAGATAATTTGAATTTCGTGGGCTGCCTTATCGCGTCCACCTTCATAATATGGAACCCTTGTGAAAATTTTAAGCCTCTAGGCCAAGCAGATTTATTTATTTATTGGATACAGACTAACTGTCTAGTTTGGGGATCACTGGCGAATAATATTTGTAACTAGCTGTGTGTAATAAGCTACTCAATATGTCGTCTCAACTTGTTGTTAACCTATGTATGCTTACTGTATTGCCTGGACAATAAATAATTTTCTATCTTCTATCTCCAACAGGGGCTACACAATTACATACAAGGATCCATAGAGTTGCATGAGATAAGGATGTGGGTTTTATGTTCATAAATGAATAATAATGTTATGAAGTAGATAGGTACATTGATTATTTATTTATTTATTTATTTAATAGTACACATACATTATTTTACTTTAGTTTGGTGCCAACATAAACTCATTAGAGTTTTACCGTGCACCAAGGTCATCGACTACATAATATTACTTAAAATCACTTAAGTAGGTAGTTAGCCTACAAACAAACGAAAAATAAAAATTACTTCGGGTATAAAATAAATAATATCTACATAACGCGAGACGTCGACCATCGGTGACCAATCTGACCGCCCATCGTTAGAACAAAAGTGGTGGTGGAATGTTTTAAAATTGCTACAGGCTGCTCCAGATATTTTAAATTTGTGTATGATAATTATTGTTAAGGATTATTTTTGTTTTAAACTATTTATCTATAATTAAAGTTATGTAAATTTTTATTAAGTAATTAATGTTTTATTATTTTCTAAAAAAAATGTTTTAATTTGAATTTTATGTTATCCCGAGTTATTTTGTCCCTCAATGATATTGTTAGTTGATTTATTAGACTAGGTATTACATACTTTAATGATCTCTTGCCGTGTAAATTCGTGTACTTTGGTAGTAAAAGCTTAGCATTGATGACGCTACGAGTCCTAATTTCATTTTTATTTAGGGATTTCGTTTTCTTTAGGCTTTCATTAAAAAATTCTTCTTTTAGCAGTGCAAATTTAGTGTTTTCATGTATAGGTATTATTTTACAGAATTCAAATAATTGATGGTAGTCATTTTTGTATCTCTTCTTAATGTTTTGCGGGACAATTACTTTTAAAATACGTAGTTGAAGTGCGTAAATTTGATCAAGGTGAGTCTTATATGTCCTACCATAGCTCGACAGACCATAGGATATTGTTGATTCCGCCAGAGCTTTGTATAGCATTAATAGAGTTTTATACGGAATTTTGGTTTTTATAATTGAGAATTTAGCAAAAATACACATCGGCTATTGTAGTACAGGGAAAGTGAACCTTCTATCCTTGCCTGTTTTGTATCATGAAGGATGCCGTGATTGACGCTGTAGGCTCAGAGCTACATCGCTAGAGGGGACAGACAGGCGACAGGCTAGTTTTGTACGTGTCACTCTCCAACGTGAATAGGTTTTTCTGTCTTACATTTGTTTCAATTAAAAGGTAAAGATTTTTTCGTTATATTTTCTGGAAATTCGCTTGCTATGTTTTTACTAAGAAAATTATCTGATAAGTATGCAGGATTATAATAAGTCGTTTTAGTCAGTTTACGTTTAGAATTACCTCTTTTGGACCATCAAAATTTTATAAGACAGTTCCCCAAAACGCCTTCACTACTTCCCAGTGCTTTAGTTAGGAAGAATTTAAGTACTGGTGCAACAAACAACATTGTTTTCGGTGGGTACCCCCAAAATGGTTTTTCGTAAATTAAACGAAATCGCAATTTGTTTGCATCGCAATCATTCGGTAGCGAATTTTTTATATTCATCAGTCAGTATTGATCATTAATTTGGTCTCACGATAAATCATTTGTTCGTTTTGAGGGACGTCACTGTCGTAGTTCGTATTCATTTTCAGACTTTAATGCCTGTCTGTTTGTCTAGATAGTTTATATTTTTAATAAAATCATCTAAATTGGTGTCTACATTTTAGCCAAAGATTTCTTCCACCTATTGAAGCAGTCATAAGATTGTTCAAAAACATGCTGTTTTATCGATATTATACTGTTGCTGATAGAATTTTGATTGCATGTGTAATTACCTACAGTAAGTACCTACTTAAGATATATTTTATACATAATAACTGTTGGTGTACCTTTATAAATAAATAAATACTACTACTTCTGAATCCATTGATTACTCAGATGATTAATTTTTAATTTTTCATATGCACAAAGATACCTAGATATACACATGTTATTTTTCAAACATATTGCAACAAGTGACAACAATATTTTGGTAACACCCAAGCAGACCCACAGTAAATACTAGTACATGCAATCTCACAAAAAAGTCATCGCTTAAAATTGTAAACCCCTACTGTCATTTACCATTCCCAATGCGTCGTTCACAGCGCGATAACGCAACTGCATCGTCGAGATTTCATAAAAAACACGCTTCCAATATTCACTAGTCTGGAATCGTACGTCCAAAGTTAATAAATTTAATTTGAAACGGATCCTCTTTTGTTTCCGCGCGTGTTTAACAGGCTTAATTGTTGACTTTCAATTTGCGATGGAAGATTTGTGAATGCGGTATTAATGTGGAGGGAATAATTGTTGCGGAAAAGATTAATTATGGCATAATGCGGTGGCACATACTTGTGCATAGCTTAATCAGTCTATAACTGTTCCCACTGCTGGGACACAGGCCTCCACTCGATTAGAGGGACTGGGCCGTAATCTGCCACGCGGGCCCAGTGCAGATTGGTAGATGTCATATGTCTTCGTTTTTTGGTTCTAGGACATAGAAAGAAAGAAAAAGTATTTATTAGACTCGCACAGGAATATCACAAACTTAACAACACAATATGCTTTATAAAATATAAATTTAAACAAAAAAAAGTAAAGTAAAAACAAAGTACCGTGCGAGGCCAAAAGGCCAAAAAGTTTCGTAGCGCTGGTATTCTGGGCCTCAAGTCTACTATTACAATAGTGTCAGAATGGTCTATCATTGATTTCATAATTGTTGATTTTGACAAGTTTGGTAATCTACTAATAAAATGGTGTCATTATGACTTTCCAATGATCAGCCACTGACACTCCATTGAAAGACATGGCATTTATTGGTAATCTCGTACATCATGACAATCGAATGACTAACTTCATTTACGAACTTCCTACTACTTTAGATTGCTTGTAACACTAATAAATAACATGTAAAAATATATTAAATGAAATCTGGCATGAATAAATGTTCAAATTTAGTAGTAGTTTTTTGAAAAACATTTCTACTAACGAGTTTTATAATAATGGCAATACGAAAATGCCATTATGACACAATTCTATTACAAGACCATTGACCGACCAATTATCGAACATTATGAATTTTGGCAGTTTACGAACTTTTAGCAAAATGACAAATGAATGACTATGGGATCGTGTTGGAATGACGAATTTATAAAAATAGCAGACTAAGGCCCCTGATAGGGCGCACACTGTGAATGCCATGGACAGATACAGAAAAAAAAAGATAATATGTGTAAAATAAACAAAAAAGAATGTACATAAATAGTAAAATTATAGTAATCCACGTGTCTGCACCCCATGTAACGTCTATTACTTGACATAGCGGTTTCCTCACGAAATTTTCCTTCACCGGTTTGACAGCAGTGGTGATGAGATAATTTGCACAAAGTAAAGCGCCTGTCGGGGTTTGAACCCATGACCTACAACTCGTAAGTCGCAACCATTACCACTGGGCCACCACTGCTCTCATGCAATTGTGCAGGACAGGGTAAATACACAATGCTTAGGAAAGTTTATCTAATAGTAATTCTAGCACTTCTCGCGATTTCATCGGCGTAAAATTAATGGTTTAAGCTTAAAAAACCTATAACACTTAGCAATAATGTAGCTTCCGATTAGTAAACGAACTTTCGGCATCAAATCAGTAGATCAGAAGATATCTCTATTTTTTCATAATATTAGTATTAGAGAGAACACAAAACTTATTTATAAGGTTGGTTTAAAAACAGAATAGATTGTTTAAAGTAACTTAATTTCTTTGAATTTTAATCTACCCAACACTGTCACTTCCAACCGGAAACGAATCCATAGTGCACTACGTATTTCCCTTTAAAAAAAGGGTCACAAAGATAAAAACAGAGCAATAAATCCTAGCACACTTATCGCATAGACAAATGCAAGTCGACAAACGCAGTGTTTACTCAACATGTGGGGCAAGCCGGGTCATAATATGGGCAAGCTGGGCAAACTGGGGCAAAGTGCAGGTGCCACGTCATCTGATTTATACGCCTATTTGTCATTGGTCCAAACCACAGTGACCGTTGTGTTACGACAATGTGTGGTCAAGATTTGGGTGGCCAAGTTAGGTGGAAAATGAACTCTATGGGAGAAAATAGTTCAGTGGATTAGCAGTCGAATGAGACACGTTTCAGAAAAAAAAGGAAATTCATCACACATGGTTATTAATGATCCACTTTGACACCTTTCCAGTAACATTAGGAGTTCCACAAGGCTCGCACTTCGACCCCATCCTATTTAACATATTCACTAACGACATTACGTCATTTTTCAAGCACAGAAGTTTCTACCTGTTTGCAAGTATGAAACCAATAGTAACTTAGATGCTGCATTTTTACAGGCTAATCTCGATAGAATGCGGATGGGTGTAGAGTAAAAAAATGTCGCTCAATGTGTCTTAATGTCGCTGTATGCAATTGTTTCGTAACAAAAGAGTGCAGCAGCGAACACCAAGAGAAGTAGAAGACGTTCATGACATACCAAATGCTTGGGGTAAACGATAAACTCTTTAATATACAAATAGATACTACCAAACTTCTTATAAAATACGTACAGGAAACCCACCGTCTACATTATTTCCGTGTAGGGAATAAGATGCCAATATATCTCCCGTAACCTGTTAGTGTTGCCAACATTTTTGAGGCTGAAGACAAAGCCACTCACGGGATTAGCGCAGTGATTAATTACAGGAAGCGTTTATAAGCAAAACTACGGAAATGTTGATCACACGATACAATAATGTGCGAGCTATTTTGGTTTTTTGAGGTTAGAATGTTAGGCAAATTAATACGTTATTGAATTGAATTGAGTAGTGTGGGACGCTCCAGTTAGATGTACTAGCGGCTTTAAGAAGGATAGTGGGACAGACTGGATTGCGCAAGGCGGAGGACAGGGTGTTGTGGTGCGGTTTGGGAGAGGCCTATGTTGAACAGTGGGCTGCGATAGGCCGAGTTGATAATAATTAAAAATCTGTTTAATGTCCTGTGATGAACATTATAACCTTTTTTAATTGACTATCTTTTGCCAGCGGCTTCGCCCGCGCGGAACTTTCATCCCCTATTTAACTTCCTTAGGGGTTTAATTTCGAAAATCCTTCCTTTTCCCTCGTTTACATTATAAAGGGAACCGCTGTGCAAAATTTCAGCTTTCTAGGTCCAAGGGCTTGAGCTGGGCGTTGATGAGTCAGTCAGTCAGGACTTTTCTTTTTATTTATATAGATTCAACTAATGGTTTTGGTATAATCACCGTATTTATCAAACACATTGGTGATTATCATGAGGTTTTCATCACAACAAACCTTTCCAGATTTTTTCTTTATCCATTTTTTTGCCACCTATGCTTTATGAAGTGGTATTTTATAAACACGTATACTTGTCTAACACTGATGCCTATATTCACCATATTCCAGTAATAATATTAGTGTACCGTCAGCAACGTACGACATAAAGCGAAGAACACACTAGGTGTCGGCTGGTAATTCGACTATTAATCACGCGACCGCGCGCCATGTGCAGTACTCACACTGCATCATAAATACTGGACGCTTTTAGATCGTGCGATACGGAGGCGATACGATTATGTTTGGTCGGATGGTGAGATTTATAACAAGCAGACCCACACACTCATCGCATTACATACTTTTGTGATTAAAAGTCCAATCCGTAATCACAAGTCCGCGAATCCAAAGGATTTTGAAATAAATTGATAATCGATTACTATTTATAAATGTATGTCCGAAAAATTCTTCTGCTCGACACCGTTAATGTTGCAATGAATGTTGTTGAATTGTCAAATTGAGAAGCATTGCCATTATTGTTACGTTATGCAAGTACCTCGCTGGACAACTGATTGACGTCACTATAATAATAAATCTAACGTTATTCGAGTTAGGTGTAGATGAAATAACGAAAAGTAACTGCATAGCTTTTGGTTGAAACAATAACTTTAGCTATGCAGCAGTTGACTATCGATCCGTCCCATGGAATGGCATAGCTGCATTATATTTCACCAGCACGTAATAAACTTAAGAAGAAAAATCTTCGATTATATCTAAACAATACGAAAAATTGGTTTCACTATTTCAAGGAATTCATTAACTATAGGGGCAGTTAGGTAGCTACTTAAATTATAGTTGTTGTCACTTGGGTTTTGAATCATTTTTCTCTGTTACGAAACCTGATTCCAAAATAAGCACCTTCTAAATAAGCTTTCCAGCGTCAAGGGGTCTACTTCCACCTATAACAGTATTGGGAAAAATTTGGAACAATACAGGACGTATAGCTTCATCTCTTTTCCACACTAAAGTAAGATTACAATGAAGCTATTATAAGAAGTAGTGGCAGGCTTCCATAATCCATTATATGAAACCCCATACCCCTAGACGTGAAAACCATAAAAAATATTACGAGTATTTTCTGGGTAAATTCACACCATTCTCCAAGAATATTCGTACTGAAATCGTGCATTATAAACAGCTTCTCCGAACCTTCATTTTTCACAAGCCACATGCATAGTTCACGAGGGAAATATTAGTAGGAAAAATGCTGAAGTTATATATTTATGTTCTACGTAGATGGGCTTGAATTAAAATTGTATGAGCTGAAAAACCGGTGGTGAAGGGATGAAATTAATGGGATGGGATGTGCCGACGACATCTTCGGGTCTTGCGAACTTGTGAATATGAAGAAAGTTGCTGATTTATTGTTTTACTGGACTCGGTAAGATAAACGGGGTATTTTTTTGGTATCTCTGTTATGTGATGTTATGGAGGTGGGGATTATGTGCAAGTTGAATGGAATGTACTTAAATAATAATAATAACTTCTCGCATCATGAGGAGGTTCCTGTCTCTGGAGCCCTAACCACCGGTAGGCTGGACCCTGCTGCCGATACCGGCAAACCACAATTTTTTTATATATTTTTTTTGTAATGTAACTTTTATAAAAATATTTTAAACTAATTATAGGAAATAATAATTATTTACTTATTTCTCACCACAATATCCTTATAAACGAGTTACATAGCAGAACTTAATTAATGAATTTGTTGATTATTTTGTAACTTATATAAGATTTGGCTGCAGGAATCCGCTGGATGCGAGAAGCTGAAGCAGAAGGTGCTTGGGGGAGGCCTATGTCCAGCAGTGAACAACTTTCGGCTAAAATGTTGATGATGTCTATGATTAAGTAATGTTTACCAATGGTAGAATTATTTTAATGTCATGTAAATACTGTCTTGTTCATTACCAACCAAAAAAAATTGACTTTTTCAATTTATATTCTTTCTGAGTTTATCTTGGATATCACTGACACCAGTGAAGGAAAGAAATGTCGTGACCGTGAGTAAACTTGGACTTAGTTAATACTAGCGACCCGTCCCTACTTCGTACGGCTTTTTGACTTGAAAAACATCGAGATATCTTTTACTAAATGTTAGTTTAATATTCATTAATTTTACATAATACCTTTTGGAGTAAATTTTCTAAATGGTGGTGGAAACCGCATCAAATTCTGTTGCGTGGTTTAGAAGAATTAGGCGCAAAACAGACAGGAATGACATCTCGCAGCTCAATTTAGGAGCCGGACTTGCCTGTGGCTGCCTCAAATAACAGGCTGGTATATTTAATAATAAATATACCAGCCTGTTATTGTCTGATATAGTATAGTAATATAGTACTCACTCACTTAATTAATGTAAGACATTTCACGCTGATAATAATTGTAACAGCAGCGTGGTAGCGGTTTTGAACACTGTTTGTACTGCAGTGGCACAGTTACGGGCCTATATTTTAACTAAAATGTGAACTAAAAACACATGAATATTCCATCGCTAACATTTTAATCCGATAGCACAGAGTTATGATATAATCCCAGTCTGCAAAACGGTTGCTATATGTAGGTTTATAGTTCGCACGCTTAGCTCAGCTAAAATAGTGCAAAACTAACAATAGTTTCAGTTGCAAGCCTATGTACCTATGTATGTATGTGTCGTGTATCTGGGTCAAAGAATCAGTATTGTTAAACGAGGCGAAACTGATAGATTTTTGTTGGTTTGAGATTATTTTATGGTGGTTTTTGTTTTTTGTAGCTGAAAGTTACAGATAGATGGCGTTCATGGTTTATTAATGTAAACGAGGTATAGTTGTTTATTTTTTATTTTTGAGATATATTATATAGGAAAATTGAGGCTTGAGGGATGGCTGCGTATCTCGTAAAGCACCTTAAACTGTGGGTCCCGGCTGTCGTTTATAGATCTTTGACAGCCATTACAGGTCGTCAGAACCCCAAGCCTGAAGGTAAGATAGGCAGGAGCTTCATGTAAAATACTGGTATTCAGCTGCATCAGGTTAGACTGAAAGCCAATTCCTTGGTAAAAGGCTCGGCAGATGATCATAGGAATAAAAATAACCAGTGCGCAAACTGTAACTATGAATTCAGTGTAATATGATTTTAGACCCCCTTGGGTAGAAATTTTTCGCCAGATATATAAAAAATATCCTGTTTATGGATTCATAATGACAGACAAGAGGACGCCGTTGCTCAAACTCAACCGTTACTGCCTAAATAATACGATATCTTTGTCATGTACATACAGGATTGGGTTCAACCAAGGCGTGGGAAAATCACCCTAACGTGTTACATAAAGTAAGCATCTTTTTCCGACATTAAAATTTTGAAACCTCGCACATATATCCGTCGAAGCACTAATAAAGACATCTCTAATTAATAATTAAGGTAGCAACTTCACAGCATATCAAAATGGCGTGCTGATCCATTTAATGGGAAAGCACACAGATTTGTCAAGCGAAGGTACGTAACGGCCCCAATTAGTGGCTCAGAGCTAACGAAGGGGAATTCCGAGGAAAACCCACCGGGGCTAATAAGGCAACCAAGGTACTGATCTTGTGGTGGAAGCTTTGGTTTTTGGTTTGGGTAAGAGTTTTGTATTGTAGTGGACGGGGAATAGATAGATTTATTGAATAGTGCTATTATGTTTTCCAGCTGATAAATTATTGTATGGTTTCTTTGGCAGGGACTAAATGGAGAAGAACTAGTCGGCTGCAAGTGCAATTTTTATAAAACAAGAGACAGTTAAATTTTCTCAATTGTGAATCTTAAAAGTGTTTAAACAACTATGCACTTACTACTCATGTAGAATAAAACATTAGAATAACCAGCCTATAACGTCCCCACGCTGGGATACTGGCCTCCTCTTTTCGAGAGTGGGCTGTAATCTACAACGTGGGCCCAGTACTGGTTGGTAGATGTCACATGTCTTCGAACTTTTGGTTCTGGTCCGGTTTCCACACGATGTCTTTCACCGTTTTGAGAGCAGTGGTGATGAAATTATTTACAAAAGTGAAGTGCATGTCTGGCACGAAAGCACGGACCTGCAGCTCGTTAGTCGGGGCCAACACTAATTCTAAACCTTTGCATTCCTGAAAATAAGGACCATTTTGGCAAACACACCAATCTGCTGCTCATGTATGTAAATCTGCTAATACAACAACACAATATCCCAGTTTTATTCCACACAACAAAAGCAAATCTCGGTGCAAGATACCATGCATAGCTCTAATTAAGTTTAAACAAAACATGAATCATTAAAAGCGGTGTAATGCATGCTGCGGGGGTGAAGGAGGGTGTGGAGGTGCGCATCCCCTCTTGATTTATACCCCGATTTGTCGTCGAGCCAAACCGCCCCTGATTCACCGCTGTAATGCCGTGTTTACTGATAAACACAGGAATACCGAATGGTCGTTGTAAATGAGTTTTCATTAAGTGGCGTATTTTTTGGGGGGTGAAAAGGGGTTGATTGGCTTCTCTAAACTTACGTCAGTATTGAGAATAAAAAAAAAAACAAAGAAAATAAAGACGGGAAGGGTTTGTGGCTGAGTATTAGCAGCCGCATGGGTCGATTGATTTAGATATGATGATTATGACGATTTATGATTTAATATAATAAGTATCGTATATGTTTATCCAGTCTATAAACTATATGTGTGCCTAATATCATGTAAATCCGTTCTGCTGTTTCTGCGTGATTGAGCAACAAACATCTAAATATCCAAACATACAAACTTTCACATTTATAAAGAGCTTTTTTTTTTAGCTTGTAACGTCCCACTGCTGGGCAAAGGCCTCCTTATATGACCGAGCTTGGCTTGGTTTTTTTTTGGTTTGACGTTTTCTAAAAATGAAACCTAGCTAGATCGATTTATCGCCCCGAAACCCCCTACATACAAAATTTTATGAAAATCGTTGGAGCCGTTTCCAAGATTCAGATTATATATATACATATACCTATACAAGAATTGTTCGTTTTAAAGGTATAAGATTAGTAGGATAAGTCCGTCTCTTTGACAAACGGATCGTTGTTCTAAACAGTTCTAGTGGGCCACATGAGCTTGTTACTAGCAAACTTAAAACCAATCAAATTAAATGGTTGAACAATAATACTGAAAATTATTATAGGTACCTACACAAGTATCTATTGATTTTTTTGAGTATAAACTACCGAGAACTTAAAGTATTGAGAAAAAATTAAAACGAAGACGAGATTATGCAAAATCTAACTACAGATAATTAAAAGATTTTCCACACCACATTCAGGGCTGACGTTGGGGTTTCAGTACCGAAATAGCTAACAGTTATGTTGGGTATTTATAATACAGCAGCCCAACTTTAAGGAAACTAAATATAAATAATTATATTGTAAAGGAACAAAAAAAAATCCTTTGTAAGTAATAGTTTATTTTTGTAATAAACCACACGACGAAAAAGACGATATAATAGTATAATCTAAATTAAATATAGCAATATCTAAACGCAAATTCACTGACGGAAGCAATGGTGTAACCATATTCATTAGCATAGTGCTAATTAGTAGGATTTGGACAAAGTGGTTAGATCGCAAACAAACCCGTATTAGTATCTAACGTATTTTTAAGAAGAAGAAAAGCCGCCTGACTTTAGGGACTGCCAAACTGATGCAGTTCTTAAAAGAGGAGTGAAAGAACACTATCTGTCCACATCGTCATAGTTGTGTATGTATTATTTTATTTACATTATTACCATTTATATTTTAGTGATATTTATTATTGAAGTGTGTAATTATGTATGTTCGTATATTCCCATATTGTTTGTTTAATTAATTTAGTGAATTATTGTTTTTAATTATAAATGTAGTTTATTTTCCCTTTTACCCTAAACACACGCTGTCTACATCTCTTTATCTTCTCTCCTATCGCAGGTATGCTGGAAGAGATTTCTATAGATTTAAGCATCACCTCTGTACCTATTTTCCTGTTCTAATCTTCTTGTTTGTTTATATATGTGTGTACATAAATGGTGAAATAAATAAAATAAGAAATATCATATGCAACTTTTCAAGAAACTCACACTAGAAAGTTTCCGCGGAGGCTTAAAACAATTCATCTGCGACACAAACCATTATACACCCAGGATTTTATTCCACAAATAAAAGACACAACAGGCCATTTAAACCCATCCATTCTCACAAGCACTTCAGTGTATAAAATCCAGCAGTGTAACTCTGCGAGTGGGTAAGTCGCCCATAAAGTAGGAGTATGTACGTGACCGCAGGCGCCGTGGTAATATAACTCATGAAAGCAGATTGCAATGTACCTGTAAGTAGTGTTTAGAGTGTTATTACACCTGTGTTTGTTGGTGGATAAGCTACTGGGTGGCAGGGACATCGACACTCAAACTGTGATCATGAATTCAGCACATGATTGTAGACCCCGCTAGCGTATTTCTTTTTTTGGTATATAAATAAATAATAGTTCAAAAAACACGCTTTAAAAACCAAACTTAAAAAGCAGAAAATAATTTAATTCTGTTAAAAAGCATGGGGTGCTTGATATTAATTGATTATAAAAATACCGCTAAAACCACCCCACGCTTTTTAATAGAATTAAATTATTTTCTACTTTTTTAGTTTGGTTTTTAAAACGCGTGTTTTATCTTTTTTTAACTATTATTTATTTTTTATTTTTTAGTTCTGCTAACTACAAAAGCGTGATTTTTCAGGTTTTTTTTTATTATTGAATTGTCATCGATCCTCGATAAGTCTACAAAGTTTAAAAGAAATCTGACCGTTTGAAGTGGGTCAAAATCAAGTCCAAAAAAGGAGTCGGTTAAAAACATACAAACACAGGTGCACTGAATAAAAGCGTGTTTAAAAAAACTGCTTTTTCATAGTCAAACTACAGCTTGTTTTACAGTCAAAATGTATGGAACAGCTACCGTTCAGAATCATTTACTTATCCACGGTAACAAATTGCGGTTTAATGTCCGTAATAGTAAGTAGGTGTAGATTGGCGATTGGAAGGTGCCTGAAAGTCTCTCATCTATTTAACAAAAATCTTGATTTTACTGACAGACAATGCACAGCCACTGGGTCTAGAAGCATTAATTTTTGCACAAGATTTCCTTGCATAACGAAGAGGAGTACTAAGGAGGATTGTTTTGAATTCATCCCTTAAAGGGGTAAAATAGGTGTCGGAAGTTCGTTTTTTTTTGCCGCTGGATGTCATCGGGCGCACGAATTGTAGGTAGCATAAAAATATTTTAGTTGTACAAAAACTATTCCGGAGGCAGTCAAAAGTAGAGCCATCTTTTTACTACACTTACAAGTCATCATTATCATCATCTGCCCAGCCTTTTCCCAACTACGTTCGGGTCGGCTTCCAGTCTAACTGGGTGCAGCTGAATACCAGTATTGCCATCGGAGCAACTCCCTATCTGACCTCCACAACCCAGTTACTGGGTAACGCGATACCCCTTGGTAAGACTGGTTGTCAGACTTTAGGGCTGCTGATGACCTGTAACGACTGTCAAAGATCCACGAATGGCAGCCGAGGCTAACAGCTCAACATGCTTTCCGAGGCACGGAGGGGTCTTGGTATGTAAATATGGTGACCCATCCATAGACCACCCGCGGAATACGTAGCTTAACTTGATCGATCGACCCATCCGGCTATTGTTACTTAGCCACAAGCCACTTCCCCTACTTATAAGTAGACAGAAAATAATTTTACAATGGACGGAAACGAATCCCAATTTCATTGTACCTGTTAACGTTAATCTGAATATAACAATGTATACCTCCTCATGACAAGGCAACTCTCCACTGAATACTCCTTTTCGAACCGTGCAATTATTTCGTACTAGCTTTTTCCAGCTGCTTCGCCCGCATGGATATAGAAAATTATCCCACGTGCACCTACTACCAGGATAAAGAGTATCCTATGTGTTAATCCAGGTAATAATCTATCTGTGTGCCAAATTTAATCCAAATCCGTTCAGCCATTTTGGCGTGATTGAGTAACAAACATCCAAACTAAGGATAGTAAGTTTTTAATAACCAACTCGTTGTCATCAATAACAGCATAATTAAGCACACAGCGAACACGACACTCCCGTGTTGATGTCTAGTGTTGGCTCATTAAAATGAATTATATGAGTCGGTACATGGCCGTGCTGTTGTAAATCATTGCTCACTTGTGCTAAAGTTGTTCGTTTTATAGAATAGGGATTATTTATTGGGCGTTCAGGGTGGTGGCTAAATAAAGTACTGTCTAGTTTGGTAAGCAATGTGGTCGGATTTAACCTTTGTTTATTTGTTTTTTTTTTTAAGCTACCAAACACAAGCATTTTTGTACAAAGAATAATTTGGGATAAGGGCAAGAGAATGTATCCTTCCGTATTCCACTTGGAAGTCCCAAAACCGTCTCCGAATTCAAGTGGGATGAAGTAAGTCAAATTTCGTAAAGCCTACCTCGACGGAAGGGTAGCTTGGTGTAGATGTGGAGCTGTTTCTTGCTGTGCTGAAAACTTATGCTCCACCTCCTATCTTGCCCTCTGTGCCCCAAAACGTGCAGCCAAGGTGACCTTTGCACTGCTACAGATAACGCCGTGGAAGTGGCGAAGGTTTGAGCCACCAAAATTAATTAAAATTTCGACACGAAGAAAAAATATAAAGCCAAGAGAATGATGAGTTATTGTACACACATTTATCTACAACCCTAAACATGAATGAATTACTATTTATGAAGATAATTTTATTCTTTTTAGGTAAATTTAACGATTGTTAGATAATTCTCATATTTGTATTTTGTTCTGTGCGGGAAACAAACCTAAGATCTGTAGCCCAGAAACAACCAGATAAGGCTATCTGGTTATTTCTGGGCTACAGATCTTCATCAGAAACACAGGACAAGACAATAATCACATAGGCATGTGATTATTGTCTTGTCCTGTATTTTGTTAGTAAAATAGCTGCAGTTTTCTCCACCTTCAGTTATGCAAGTTATTCTCCACATGGCTCCTGAAAAGGCCTGAAATGAATTATATATTTAGAACGTGGCGGCTGACGATTTTTAAAACTTGGAGATAAGTGTAACGCCATCTATGTGCAACACTAGAAAATACGTAGTAGAACTACTGCCGAACAAGTTCTTAATATAGACAAAAGTATGTAGCTAAGAGACTGATTTAAACGATTTACGAATTTTTTTATCTTAGTTTTTTTCTCCATTGTTAATTTTAAAGCATATGTTTTCAAAAGTTTTTCTTCCCAGAAGAGCGCACTGGCTCTTGCAATACTGGTTTCACACCTAGTACGAGTATGCTATGGATGTCGGTTATCGCGTAAACAACTAGCCTATGTCCTTTTCCATATCACTGGCTCTCTGGCAAGTTTTTCGGCCCTTGCAGACCCCACCAGTTGGTGCTGACAATTCTTTGAGGCGCGCGTGGAACACAACGCGCCGTCGACCCGAGCTGGTCCTTACCGGATAGCGAGCTACCTATTACTCGCCGTCTGCAAGCCCGCGCCTATGGTGACCGGGAATCAGCCTGGGATTCTCGACGTCCAGGGCGTCTGTGGTTAGGGCCGTGAGGGCGCATATACTGCTTTGCTCACGTGCGTCGCCTCCCTCTTCGCGAGAATTACTGCTTCGCAGAAGGAGGTGACGGCTACCCATACACTCTTGCTCCGTACCATGGCCTGGACCAGGGCCGGACGCGAGAGATCGCCGCCGCCGATCGCCTCCTCGAGGACACGGCAGTGCTCCGCCCAAGCCGAGCAGACCTCCACCTTATGCTCCACCGTGTCCTCAGGGTGACCTTCGCAGTGGAAACACCCGGGCGTTTCCCCCGCCTTATGCGAAACAGGAATCTCCGGAAACACCCAGGTCCGGTGAGGACCTGCGTCGGGTGGAAGGTGAGGATGCCGTGGTGCCTCTCAATCCACTCCTCAAAGAGGGGATTTACCGACGCAATCGAGGCGTGCCTAATTTCTGCCAAATTTCATGACGATCGGTCTAGCGGTTTAGGTGTGAAAGCGTAACAGACAGACAGAGTTACTTTTGCATTTATAATATTAGTAGGGATTATAATATTAATATTAATATTATTATTGATTACACCATGCAAAATTCTTGCCAGTGGCATAAAAGAAAATTAAAACAGTAAATGACTTGCAACCTCTAATCACTGTTCAGATACTGCAACTTTTATCGTTGCGTCAACTGATGGCATGCCATAGGGATAAGGGTAAATCAGAGTTTAAAAGAAAGAGTGATTTACCTCGCATGACAACAGCTGTTTTTCACAATAAAATATTCAGGTAACACAAATAAAAACATCCAATTTAAACAAAAAGTAACAGATAAAACTTTGTGAACATTACTTTGTCCAATTACCTAGAAATGTCCAAATAAATGAAGTAAACTTCCCTAATTAGAATTTACTTTGCAGGGGGATGTTAAATGGGAGATATTTCACGATACCCCGCCGAGGTACTGAGTAAATACTTGTTTGAATTCTGCGATCATTGCTTTGACAACGAAAACCTTCATAGATGGAAGATCATCACTTTTTTGACTAAGTAATTCTACTATGCTACTAATATTATAAATGTGAAAGTTTGTATGTTTAGATGTTACTCAATTAAGCAAAACGGCTAAACGGATTTTGATGAAATTCGGCACAAAGATAGTTTATAACCTGGATTAACAAATATAATATTTTTTATCCCGGTAATACGTTCTCATGGGATAACTTTCGACTTCCACGCGGGTGAAGCCGTTGTCTTAAGCTAGTACACAACTCATTCAGTATTAGTAATAATGACTTAAAAACAATGTTGGTAAAACTTACAAACTAACTTAACAACAAGTAGTAACTACGTCGCTCATCACATGTTGGCATGTGACTCCGAACCCCGTACCATTATGCAAAGTTGAGACAGAATATGGGGTTCGATGCCCAGGTCAAACAAAGTGTTACTGAGTTTTTTCACCAGGAACTAAGAATAACTTCTAAGTTAAAGCCGGGAGTCTAGATATATGCCCAAAGCATGGATTGATTGATTGATGATCAAAAAGACTCACCCGCTTACATGAGACTTAATCATAACTGGCGGTATGTGCGTGTATTTGTATATACACCTCTGTCTGACTATGGTTTTGTGTATGTTATATCGTGTATTAAATCTTATGGAGCGAGCATACACGAAAAATAATACATCAGTTCTGATCACAGAAAAATCTGCTGGCCATGCAAACGCTCAGAAAAAGAACCAACAGAATAATAAGAACCGTATCAAAAAATCTAACACACACTGCAGTCTTTATACCGCACAGTGGGTCGAACTTAAAAACTCTGGACAAAAAATGCCGACCGACGCTAGTCGGTTTAACTGCCAATATCACTGTCATTTGTCTCTGGCCAGCTTTGCGAAACAAAAATTTATTTTAGAGTTCCCAAACCTTACAATGAACTTTACTACCTTTAGAATAAAGGCAGATTTTCTGTTTTGGGGGTGTAAAATAGTAAAATTGTACGCCAATAACAGGCTCTCAGTGACATGTACGTTTTGAAAGCGTTTCGCTTTATGTCTCTAATTGCGTTAGGCATTGAAATATTTTTGAGTGGTCATATTGAAGTTTTTGACTTAAATGGTTTAGTTTTTGTGCACTGTGCAAACAACAAAGAGGTTTGTCATTGACATTTTCGTAATTTTTTTTCAATGTTTCATGAAATATAAACGGGTGTTATGTTTTGTTAGTTTGAGCTCGGATGAAGCATATTTGTCGAGAGTTGACAACAGTAAATTCATCGTGCATTGTTGGAAATTCTGTTATTGGCTGTTATTTGAAATATTTTTAACGTTTAAAATCAGGTGGATATTTTTATGATATACGAATACCTATTTAAATATTTACCTGTGATGCATAAAACAAATACATGTCAGGAGAAATTATGACTAGTGGTCGAAATTCGAATCTTCAAAAAAAAAATACTATCTGTGTGCCAAATTTCATCCAAATCCTTTCAGCCATTTTGCGTGATTTAGTAACAAACAGCCAAACATCTAAACATGCTAACTTTCATATCTATAATATTTGTAGGATAGTACCTAGGTTATGTAAGCCCGGAACATCATTGTCTCTCTCTCATACACAGTTTAAAATGTGCCCTGAATTACAAATCTTCCCAGGATTAGGGTTCAACAAAACTTAAAAAGCGATTCCCAAGGAAAATCTGGTGTTTACATTTCTGCAAAATTGGTAAGATTCCAATTTTCAAAGCAAAATAAACATCAAATAAAAGGAACAATACAACGTTACGCAATTAATTAAAAAATGTTAAAGAAGCCAAAAAAAGAATAAACTTTTTTACTGTTCATTTTTAATGAATGCTCCATCAATTATAATTAACGTTTTGCTTTTCCTTAATGAGAAAATTTTATAACCGTTTTATACCTTACGAGCGAGATTATTCCCGAAATTGAACTATCTGTGACTCAAATTTTATGTCTTCTTGAAAATCTGAACATGCAATTTTGCGTGAGATTCGTCAAAAATATAGCCTTGTGTGTCAACAAACATTATGATTACTGGCCGTCTGAATAGGTGCAGTGAACAAAATCTTATGGGTCGCAATCTGCCGAACTTTTGCCGAAATATATTGGGGTCGGCTTCCAGTCTAACTAGATTCAGCTGAATACCACTATTTTACATGGAGCGACTACCTATCTGACCTTCACAACACAGTCATAATCAGCCTATAACGTTACCACTGCTGGGACACAGGCCTCTTCTCTGTGAGAGAGAGTAGGCCGTAATCCACCACGCGGGCCCAGTGCGGGTTGATAGATGTCACATATCTTCGAATTTTTGGTTCTAGGACATGCCGGTTTCCTCTCGATGTTTTCCTTCACCGTTTTGAGAGCAGTGCTGATGAAATAATTTACACAAAGTAAAGCGTCTGTTTGGGTTCGAACCTACTACTTACAACTCGTAAGCCGCGGTCGTTACCACTGGGCCACCACTGCTCACAACCCAGTAACTGGGTAATACGATATCCCTTGGTAATACCGGTTGTCAAACTTTCGGGATACTACCACTCGTAATGACTGTCAAAGATGTACAAATAACACCAAGTGTGTTTTCCAAGGCACGTAGGAATCTCGATGTGTTATGGTTATGTACCCATCCACGAATGGACCGACCCGTTTGTCAAAGAATATTTGCATCAAAGTTATCTGAGACTACCAGGCCGATGCTATTTTAAACAACGAAAAATTATACTCAACTATAAACTTTCCTTTCTCTCACAATCTCTTCAAAAACATCAAATCTTTAAACTATACTTCTTAATTTCACAGTTTAAACCACAACCCGTAATTGTTTTCCTTTGTCGCAGAGTAAAAACCGCAGTTTTCAATATCCCCCCCGTCTCAGCTGCGCAATTTTCATAAGAAATTACTATTTCACAATCAAAATGGGAACAATTGTAGATTGTCAACCGCCGCTGTCAAAGTTGACAGTTGCTGTCAAGCTATTCAAAAGACAAGATGCTCTGAAATGTCCTCATCTTTTTTGCATTTTTCATTTATCGGATTTTATACTTACTTTATGCCTACTTTTGTTTCTTTCACTTGACTTCTTTGGCTTATTAAAATGTTTTGGGGTTTGTATTTGTGGACAGTGGGTGTATTTATTAAAATGCTTCATACGTATTTTGCCTTTTGTGAAATATTTTTGTACTAATGAGGTTTTATACATTTTTTGCACTGAGTTGAAATTAAAAATTCTTGTGGGTGTCATATTAATTTGATTAAAAAAGTTTCTAACATGATGTGGTTGAATTTATGCAGAGCACATAAGCTTAAAAATGTCACATGTAATAATAGCACATGTAGGAACACACACCATAGAAACAGAAAGTACAATAAATACTCGTTCCCTCATACAAATCTCTCATTCAACTTTATAATCACAACACATGAATCAAGCTGTCGACGAGCGACGCATTATCTTCTAAACAGTAAATCCAGCAAGTTTTTAACGAGAAAAGTAACCATTCCCGAACTCATCCTACATTATATTGCCGTAAACAAACGTGCCACATATTACAAAAGTCTCCCATACTTTTCTCACTTACTGGGAATAAATGACTGGGAATTGCCGTAACTCTGGTAGTCTGTGGCAACATTGTACCGCGCTAGGTCCACGGTCCACAGTCCACATATTTTGTTACTACATAATTACGTTTTTTTACGAGGGACTTTTAACAGCGATACTGAAAGGTCCTTAAATTATGTTTTAATGTTTATTGGTTAGGACCGTTGGGTGGTAATTATTGTATGCCTGAAAATTTAGTGGTGTTTGGAAATCGGTTCTAAATTTTATCATGAAAGGTTGTGTCTGTATTCAGGGTAGCAAACTAATTTACCAATTTTATTTAGGGGTCCCATTTACGTTTTTTTTAGCTACGAAATGTACTGTAAATCTTTGGCATTTATTTATTAGTAGTACTAGGTTCAGATAATTATTTGCTCTGCTATTTGCTAACTTTGCTAAGTTTCTACTCTCTATTTGAAAATAAAAATTTCGTCAAATTTTCTAGTGATACGTCTAATTCTTTAACCTGATTACAACTTTAAAATATTCATGAGATAATTAAATAATTTCATCTTATTTATATTTATTACTTAAACATAATTAGGTATTTATATTATTTTCAATCTGTTAGCTTATTAAAACTATGTAGGTATAATGTAAATCGTCATCATCATCATCATCACATTATTTTCCTGCCCTCATCCCAATTTATTTTGGGTACATTCTTTTTTTATTGGAAAAATAATCATTAATATATAAGTTAATTTCATTATACTTAATCAATACTCCACAGCCTATAAATATCTACAACCCAGAAGCATTAAAATTTTTCTTCCATCTCCAACCTAAATTAAAATCTTACCTTAATTTCGTGCCAATCCTGTAGCAACTTCCAAAACTGATTCTATTTACGACATTTCAGTTTAATTAAGAATTTATGAAAGTTGTCCTCGTTTCCACGGTGTTCATTTTAAAACGTCGTAACTGTATTTCGTGATTGTTCGTCCAAGTAATTGCGAAGTCGGAACTATCCTGTATTTAGTTGTAGCGACGACGGTTTAACGCCTTCTCTGACTCGTTATGAATAGTAATTTTTGGGTATACTGAATTTTGTAGTCTGTGTCTATAATTATGTTTTTTGTAGGAAGTGTTTTGTATACTTTCCGTGACTAAAATAAATAAAGTTGATAACATTATTATTTTCATGGCTGGTAGTTTATGGTAATAATGATTTCTTGGAAAATGTATCAGTAGGCGTTACACGTGTCTGTCTATTTTGATTTATTATTAAGGTTAAAGTAGATACTAATGATATTTAAAAAATTGGTTGAAAATAATAAGTACTAAATTTTGGTGTGGGTGTGTACGTAGGAATTCAATGAATTTTAGGTAAGTTTATTATTACTCTTTAGCTATGCATAATCAACCTATAAGGTTCCCACTGCAGGGACACAGGCCTCCTCACTTTGAGAGGGACTGAGCTATAATCCACAACGCGGGCCTAGTGCGGGTTGGTAGATGTTACATGTCTTCGAAAATTTTGTTCTAGGACATGTCGGTTTCCTCACGATGTTTCCCTTCACCATTTTGAGAGCAGTGGTGGTGAGGGATGATGTTATAATTTACACAAAGTAAAACACCAGTCTGAATTAAAACCTACGACCTACAATTTGTAAGTCGCGGCCTTTACCGACCACTGAGCCATCAGTGCTTTTTATCAGCTTTTCATCATTTGCATTGAAATAATAAAAATACATTATCCTAATAAATAAAAAATAGAAAATAAATAATAGTTTAAAAAACTAAAAAAACACGCTTTAAAAACCAAACTAAAAAAGGAGAAAATAATTGAATTCAATTATTATAAGCGTGGGGTGCTTTTGATGTATTTTTATAATCAATTAATGTCAAGTTTTTAAAATCTCCATGTTCCTTTCACACAAAACACTGCTATAGCAAATAAAAGCCACAGAAACCCGAAGTCTCCAAAATGGAATTGGACAACGTCTTAACGGGAACATTTTCGGTGTCCAACGACTCCCACTGCTGGCCAGTTTAACCCACTTAGCTGGATAGTTGGTTTAAGTTCGCTAATTCAATAACCAACTCAGGAACGAGCCGAATTAAGCGAGGAGTTAATTTTTTAAATGGCGAAAGGGTTTTGAGCGTCATCGTGCGAATTTTGTTCATGAAATGGAATAACGTTGAACAGGCGGGATGTTTTAATGTTTGTATATGAATTTTAGGTAAATATTTAGCGTTTTTAGCTGTTTACTGGTAGAAGTTTTGCTGTCTTAGTGTGTAATGGAATTAGGAAGATTGGTATTATTATTTAAGAAGTGGGTTCATATTTAGTGCTTAGCGTTACGGATATATTTGAAAACATAAACAGAAATTGTAATTTTATTCAGAACTGTGCTCATTTTTATAGTTTCAAGTAAAATATCTAATTCTATTCAACTTATAAAGTATTGATACTTAAATCTTGTGATAGTCAGGCGGATCGGTGATCGCAATTTTTTTTTTTAAACAGAATTACTTACGGTACAGGCGACGGTATAGGTAGAAAGCGAGACCATTGTTTTTTATTGTAAAAAAAAACACAAATATAAAGATAATTATCACTTCCAAAAATTTCGAAAGCTCGCTTTTAAGCAAATCATTTGCAAAAGACGAACGAAACCACAAAACCTACTTCTCAAACTTAGTTACAAGTAGCGCCATCTAGCGGTGCGCGCCGCAACCTCTTCAAAGAACCCCCAAACAAGGTTAGCTCTAGACGCCCCAATTGGATAGCGCTGCTGGTTTAATAGCCGGGGAGCGGTAATTTTGGAGGAGGTACTTAATGTATGCTGAAATTATTAAAATATATTTTATTTAGCGCCAGTTTACTGTTAAAGTGACTTTAAAACATAATCTTTTGCATAAAATCGATTCGCAAAATCACGTATCTTCGGATACATTTTGAGAAATAATTCAAACATACCGAACAATATTAAGAACCTGCAGACCGTTATTTTCATCAAAAACTTATAAGGCGTAATATATAACATAATATAACATCACGCCTGGTTTCCCCAAAGGTTTGGGCAAAGATATAGGTACCTATATAATAGTACACCCACATTTCGCCAGTTATGTTTAGGTCTAATGTAATAGTGGCCTATTGCCATCAACCGGACACAAATCCACACTCGAAAAACCCAATAACACTTTGCTCGACCTGGGAATCGAACCCAGGACCTCACGCTGAGTGGTAGCACTTGCGACCATTGGACCAACGAAATAGTCTAATAATATAATATTGCTAATTACAAATTCTCACCTGTTTTCAAGATGGTAGTTACCTTCTCCAAAATTACTGTCAACTCTTGGTCTATAATTACTGTGTACATTCCAACTTTTGAGGGGTGATGTGACTTTGTACGGAGGTGCTATCGGATGTTCGGTCTTTCAGTCTTTGGAAACTTTTCGAAGTTAAGAGTGAGGTAAAGTAAATCAGTTTATTTGATTTGTGTGACAGTAAACATTAAGATCTTTTTTAAGTTTTCTATACGTTTATGTTTTTCTTATGTATGATCAGTTTATTTATTTATTTATTTAATAACTATGGATGACTTACAGCTAAAGAAAACAGATTAAAAAATAGTATGTGAGACTGACAGCCAATTATCTAATAGTTAGAGCTTGTAGTTTAATCGGTCTTTAAAAAAATATGCTTAAAATTGAAATGCATTCATACTTTTCATGACTAATAAATACACTGTAACTGAAGAAATACAAGACTTCCCTAAATTGTTTAACAGCTATAAATTGCTGTAATAATCTAATTTAAATTCAGCATGAATAATTCACAATTATTCAAACGAAGACTCATAAACACCAGATTTTAACACTAACAAATTAAACAAAATGCAAATCTATAAGAAACAGCGTCACATTATCCGGTTGCAGCCGCCTTAGTCTGGTTATAACTGGTTCGCGCCACTTTCATCCGGTTATAACCACTCGAGCAAAGATTACAGGGTGCTTTACCAACTCGCGAGGGCTTATTAAGCATCTAGAGGCGAAAATGTAAATTAGCAATGAAATTGCGAAGTGATGTTCAACTTGATGACACTCGTTCGCGTTCTTGAGTGTGTTAAGTTCAGTCTGCAATCAGCTCGTGCGAACGTCTTTACGTTTTGCTAATAGCTGCCGCTTCTGTTAACGTTTAAGTCTATGTACAACGGGAAAGGAAGTTGTGTCGTCGTGTACAATAATGGCTGTTTGGTGTGTTTGAAAGACATTACAGGATACTGTTTTAAATATTTATTTGGGTTCTTCGTTTTTTTTTTGTTTGACTATCAAGGTAAAACGTATTATAAGGTATATAACTTTATCGTAGATATTTCGTAGTGAAAACAAAACTACGTCAAACGCACACGGAATCACAGAAATCTACAAATAAAAAACACTGCCACTCAAAAATAAGCACCTAACAAGCACCTGTAACCCACAACCAAATAAAGCAGTGTACACACAATCCGTAACACCATAAACCAAACCCAAACTTATTTTTCAGCCGCCAGCGTCGACGGCAATCGAATTAGCGCCGAGTTCGTGTGCCCTAGACGTTATGCCCCGGCCACACGTTACACGCTCTTAAGCAAACTTTGTAACGCTATTACCAACTTGCCACCACCACTGCCATGTCAGATTGGTAATGGAACCTTCGGAATACAATCTCGTTGGACTCTGGGACTTGAGAACTACAGTTCTGCGAAATTGGACGCGACTAACATCCGTGAAGTTAGGGGGTAAACTATTGTTGGGATAGTTGGTCGTGCCCGCATGCGGTTGCAGATACAAACTGGAGATTTCTTCTTTAAAATCCTGACTGCGTTATTTTCCCATGCAAAAGATCGCTACTGCACCCCAATTCTGTATGGTTACTCCCCACGGAATCTTACTCCGTTCAAACTACGTCAAAATCGTGTTTTGTAGAAACTAATGTAACAGTAAGGAATCGAAATGTCATATTCTGTATATTCCAAGACAATGTGTCAGGATTTATTAGCAGATGTCGTGTGAAATCTAAGGAATTGACGTGGTTTTGAAGTAAGGAATCGTTAAGTGGTCATAGTGAATTAGGACCCAGTATGTGGTTACTGGTAAAACAATTTTAGGGCACTTGTTTGAAGTTCCGAAATGCGGCTGCTGTACTTATAAAATTTGTGGTCTACATTAAAATTGAACTGTGGTTATTGAGAATGCGGTGGCCGCGACTTAGAAGTTGTAGATCGTAGGTTCAAACCCAGACAGGCGCTTTACTTGGTGCAAATTATTTCATCTACACTGCTCTCAAAGCGGTGAAGGAAAACCGACACCAATACCGGAAACCAGCATGTCCTAGAACCAAAAATTCAAAGACATGTGACAACCACCAACCCGCAATAGACCCACGTGGTGGATAACAGCCCACTCCATATCAGTGAGCGGAGGCCTCTGTCACAGCAGTGGGAACATCTCAGGCTGATTATGCTATTAACTAGTGGCGAGTTTATTGCGCCACTTCTTCTTCCCAGCTAAAGGCGTTTTGGAAGGACTGTCTTATGTAATTTTGACGTTCAAAAAGAGCTGACTCTCAGCCTAGTTTGAATAAATTATTTTAGATTTGATAACATTTCTAACATTTATCTATAACATCGGCGGGATCACAACTGCTGGCATCCATGGGACGGGACACGGAAACAATAGTGGCCATGATTTTTCCTGTAGTTTTGTTTCTGTTGAACTGAATTACGGTCTCGTTGTATAAAATTATGAAGGACGGTGAATGACGGACCCATTGTTGGGAGGATTGGCGTTCTTTATCGAGGAAATGATGAAATGGATTTATTTATATACGCAACACAGGAAATAGAGGGTTTGGGTAACGTAATTGAAGGCTGTAGTGTTTTAATTCTGGATTGAGGCGCAGGGCTGAATAAATTGAGGATGTTAAATTAGGTTGTTTGAAATGTTTTGTTGTTTGCTTTTTAAATAAGAAATCAGTGAAAATACACAAAACAGAAGAAATCTTGAGGTTAGTGTGGATTACATTATTTTCATGCGACTTATGAGTGAATCATATGACAGCCCTTTTAACTTGAAAGAAAGAATTAGAAAAATTGTTTATTCTGCACAAACTTGCTTTATTTTATCCACACCTTGATGTTGATTCATTGAATGGTTATCAATTCTAGTAGCAGAATTTCTTATAAATAGATTACCAGCTGCGCTTCTGAGAGCAAACATATTTCACGTCATCAAACATCATCATTATCATCTGCCTATGTTGGGGTCAGCTTCCTGTCAAGCCGAATGATATCAGTATTTTACATTGCGCGACTGCCCATTTAACTTACTATCGTATTACCTAGTAACTAGCTTGTGCTTTGGCCCTTCACGTGATCGATCCTATTAAATTAATTTTATTTCATGGCATTTTAATTTCCACTGCTCTTTTCAGATTTTACTCTAACCTAAAAATGGTTTATTAACACGCCCCTAAATTGCAAAAAATAATCCTTCAAAAACTCGACGCAACCCAATTTAAATTCACACGTAATCAGATTAAGGTGGAGGTAATACATCACGGAGCATATTTCTCTTATTCATTCATCAAAACTTGTGAACAATCAATCTTGCGAGGACAATGACACCTCGTTACTGTGTCATTGTTATGTCACCGTAGCTGGCAAATGATGGGGGCTCATTGCCCATGCTGGCCATTTTAGGCAGTTGGACATTTTAATGGGGGTTCCATTGTGTGATGGAGAATGGGAGGCGGTGTGGTGTTAGAAGTGTGGAAGTGAACTTAATGTGAGCTTGTGAGTTAATATGTCACACAGTGGTGACGCTCTTTTGTTTTGAAGCACTTGTGACACAAATTGCCTTTTCATAGGCCAAATTAGGACAGGTTCTCAGAAGAAAGTTTTCAAGTCACTATTATCATCAAAAATAATATATTATTATATTACTGCATAAACCCCCTTAAGTAATACTTTTGTTACCTACCATGTTTTTTGCCGATAAACTCTTGATGTTGATATGTGTTTTTGTTATAATTAGGGATGTTTAATGTCATGATAGAAAATCGGCACTTAAAATATACTTCTTTACATTATACTTTATTTAATTAAATGAATTTAAATTAATATTTTTAAACATTTAAAATATAAAATATACTAGTCCACTAGTATTGGGAACATGACCCAAGGTACAGGGCTCCAGAGAGGGGAATCTACCAGCATTACGAGCCGTGTTTAGAAGGTCAGCACAATGGTAACTGTTTCCACATCCCAAGTTGGAAACCTCGCGAGCCAAAGATACTTGATTTGTTTATCTTTCTCGGTTTTCACAAGGTTCCCGTCATATGGGACGGTTATGTGAACAATCATTGCGCGCTACTCTGCTCGATCCGCCACCACTAATGTAATTCTTAGTGGCAACAGTAGTCCCGTAAGTAATGATGGATCGATCTTCATACTATCATCAAAGTTAGCTAACACACTCCAATGTCATAGTTTTTGTTTAACAAGTAAAGTTACACCGCAACAGTATTTTTATATACATACTCATGTTTAAGGTTCACACACCCAAGGACAACGCCAAAGGTTTTATTGGAAAATCGCTCGGGCCAACACAAGCCAGCAGTAATCACGTTACCTCGTAAACTGGACTTGTACGTCGCTAGATCAAAACTATGTTACGCTAGATTTGTAGCCTCGGCTTTCAATGTGGTTAGAAGACATTGGTAAGGTTTAAAATGATGAAATGTGGTTTTGATGGCCATGTGTAGTCATTTGTTCTCTTTTCTGAGAAATAATGTGTCAGTTGGTCTGCTAATAATTGGTACACGAGTATATTATAAGATTCTGTGATTTGAAACAATATTTAGTCAAAGCTTCAAGATGTTTTTTTTTTAAATCGCAGGTCTAAGATTCGCGTCGAAAATACCTCAGTAAGTATTTAATACTTCATTAGATGATCACAGTTACTTGTGCCTGAGCTACGCTTGCTGCGATTAGTCCATCTTTTTAGCGTATCGATGGCAAAAAAATTCAAATATCTTTGGCCCAAAATTCGGCTGCGCAAACTCCGCTCGCTGCCGCAGTCATAAGATCGTCAAATGCACAAGTAATAGGGCATGCGGCGGAGGATGGAAGGTGAGCCATTGTCTGTGAGGAGGTGCCGCATACGCACTTGAGATCTGAGCCGTCCGTGAACCCCCATCTGTGGAGATTGTCTTTGCTCCGGCCGACTTGGGTTCGAAGTCTATTTAGAGATTTCCAAGTCGGCCACGGTAATGCGTGCCCAGGCGGAAGGCTCTCAGATTGTTCGATAAAGTTATCAGGGGGTTTATTTAGCTCCCGCCACAGGTTACATCTCACTGTGAAAGCTTCGCTATTGGCTGAACTAGCTAGACCCACGCACCCTATAAAACATTTTCGTCTCTTTGGCTTCTTTGGCATTGAGACGTAGTTGTTCATGGGGTGACGTGAGTCAGTCTGTAGTTTTGCCCTTTCAATATGGCTGGCTATGGTCCTATGAACGCTTGGTGGCGCAATGCCAGTCAGTGGATACGGCATTCGTAATATTAAGATAGCCACTAATAATCCGGCGCGTCTCATTTAGAGCTCTCGTATCCACTAGGTCAGCGTAGGCAGAACGGTTTCATACTGGACAGGCATATTCACCAGCGGAAAAGCAGAGTGCTATTCCAGTTTTTCGTGGGACTTGGGGACACGCTCCCTGTCTGGTGGATGTTAGGCGGCGTAGCAAGTTATTTCTTGCATGAACTTTCAGTTTAACATTTTAGCAGTTATTTTTTTAGGTAAGTGCCCTGCACTAAGCACTGTGAGTAATTGGTACCCTTTGCCATGAGATGTTCAGTTTACGACCCGCCTGTCTGTTACGGAGGTGGAAGACACATGATTACGTTTTAGAGGAATTCGGTTTCAACGCATTATCAGCTTAATAGTCGCTGAGATCAGTGAGAGCTGTGGAAAGATTAGCTTCAATCTCCTCAAAGTCCGTGGATGGGTGACAATCTTTACATACCAGAACCAAGAAAGAACATTAAACCGTTAGTCCCGGCTGCCATGTGTGGATCCTTGAAAGTCGTTATGGGTCGTCACAAGCCCGAAAGTCTGACAACTGGTCTTACCAAAGGGTATCGTATTCCCAGTAACTGGTTGTTGAAGACAGATAGGCTGTTACTCCTCGTTTAATACTGGTATTCCAAGATAGTTGGAAAAAGGCTACACAAATGATGATGATGAAGCCCGAGTCCATAAACTTCACGAGATTTAACTTCTACCATCCGTATATAATGCAAACAATAATTGTCGAGTAACATAATTGTAGCAACAAGATGTTGTGACATTTTATGTTTCACGTAAGTACATGTTGTACAACTTTTGTTTACCATGACCACGAAGTAAAAAAGTAGGCCAAAACAATTGCAACACAAACTTCTCAACCCCATAAATACAAAGTCAATACCTACCCAGCTTACCAGCGAACAGCTTCCAAGCTGGGCCCGCTCAACACCCACGGGATGGGTAACTCCAACATATCTTTAGACTAGCCGAGTCTGGGTAAATCGAAAAACTTTAAATGGGTCCAATTTCCAGAACCCCGCCTCCCCGCAGCCATGCCCCGCGAGACGTGGGGCAATTAAAAGAATTGCCCCGCTACGATTCAGTCCAACGACTAAAAATGAAAATATAGACGCAAATAATTGAGACGGGGACGTTGTGAATGTTTCTGAAGGACTTGGTATATATTGGTATATATATAATGGTAGACCTGAATGGTAGAATGGGCTACTAACTACTGCTACTTAGATATTTTGCCACGAATGAAGAAAATAATTTTATACCTACTTTTTAAAAGCAGCATCTTTTTTAGTGATCAGCAGCTAACGTAACTAATACTTCATTTGAAGTCCAACAGGAATAAAACAAAAGAACATTAATACTACGCCATAAAAATCTAATCTAAACTGAAACTGTGGTCCCTTGAGGGTAAACCTCCAAAGGTACACCTCCACCTCTAAGGGTGCCTCCAGAAATGAGGGTACGCCAAATCGGAACATGTCCATAAAAAAAGGAAATAAGAGACCGGCCTTGGACTCGCCCCCTCAAGCGACACCTGTAACCACTGAGGAATTTCGTGCCATTTTCCAAGAAGTTATGTAGGCGGAATTCACTTCCATGCTGCTGCTGTCAATGTCATTAACAAGGAACTCAAACCTATAAAGCATGATATTACAGAGCTCTCAACCTCATTAATTTTTCACACTAAGGAGTTTGAAGGGAAGGGGAATCTTAGAAAAAGTGATCACAAGTGGTATGTTCCATGTTGTTCCCATGAGGTCACTAATATTCTAACATTATTGCATAAGAAGATCCTTTAAAATTAACCACATAATTAAACCCCACCAAACTAGCAGCCACCTCCATAACTCATCAGCTATTGAACACCTATTATTGCCTCCACTCGAGCCGCGAACGCGCCAAGACGACAGCTCATAAATCACGCTCAATGGGGTTGTAACTCTACACTCTTGTTTACAGGTAATCAGATGCCGGCAGTCAAGGTTAATGACTTGTGCGTGTGTCTTTAGGGGTGTCACTTATTGACTGATGAATAAGGTCTAAAGAGATGTGTAGTTGTGTTAGTTCATTGTTCGTATTTGGTATCACTCAGTCGTAATATCATGCTTGAATTCCACGTGACGAATGGTCGGATTTTAGTATGTAATGTTATAAAACCCACATAATAGGGGCTTGTGACTAAGTAATAACAGTGGCACGGGTCGACCGACCAGGTTAAGCTACGCTTGCCGCGATTGTTCTAGTGGCTAACCATATTTAAATACAAGTCCCCTCTGTGCCTCGGAAAGCACATTAAGCCGTAGCTCCCAGCTGTCATTCGTGGATCTTTGACACCTGTTACGAGTTGTCAGAAGCCCGAAAGTCTGACAACCAGTCTTACCAAGAGGTATTTATATTACCCAGTAACTGGGTTGTGCAGTTCGGATAGCCAGTGGTTCCATGTAAAATAAAGGCTAGGTAAATGATTAGGGGACGAGTCTATATCCATTTAAATAAACCACCGCTTTAAAAAAAAACTGATGCTGCTTAGTTACCTACCTTAATCACGCCTAAAAGTGTGAACGGATTAAGATTAAGTGAATTAAACCATTGCTTGACTTGTTGTCTTGTTAAAATCACAGATTTTTGGGCATATTTACTTATGTCGCGGTTTTTGTCGCATTTTTCTAACAAAAATAACGGCGTTTAAACTCGATATTATGTCCCGTATATTCCAAATCAAAGATATCCACGATGCGGCGCTTGTTCTTCTACGTCGTTACACCAAGAATTAAGTCTTAATAGGCTAGTTGAAACACCTCCAATTACAACAAGAAAAAGTAAGGTAACTATCTGAGTAGGTATTGGATTGTTTTTATTGATGTTATATTGTTTGATCTGACAATGACGAATCTGGAAAATGACCCAAGAGCTAGATCAACACTATACTGAAGACATCCCGGACGTCAGCTTTTACGAGATTAGGATGGCTCTGAAGCAGCTCAAAATCAACAAGGCGCCAGGTGATGACGGAATCACGGCCGAACTCCTGAAGGCCGGCGGGAAACCCATTCTCAAGGCCCTCCAGAAGCTGTTTGATTCCGTCATTTTCGGGGGCAAAACGCCACAGGCATGGAACAGAGGTGTGGTGGTACTTTTCTTTAAAAAGGGTGATAATGCCCTTCTTAAGAATTATAGGCCCATCTCACTTCTGAACCATGTCTACAACGTGTTCTCCAGAGTCATCACAAACCGTCTGGCGCGCAGGTTTGATGACTTCCAGCCTCCCGAACAAGCCAGGTTCTGTAAAGGAAATATACATACGCTGCGGCAGGTTATACAGAAGACCGAAGAGTATAACTTGCCTCTCTCTTTAGCGTTTGTGTACTACGAAAAAGCCTTCGATTCGATCGAGACGTGGGCTGTACTGTAGTTCCTCCAACGGTGCCAGATCGACTATCAGTACATCGAGGTGTTGAAGTGTTTGTACGAAAACGCCACTATGTCAGTCCGACTCCAAGAACAGACCTCGAAACCTATCCTTCTGCAGCAAGGTGTTAGAGAGGGAGACGTTATCTCTCCGAAACTGTTCACCGCTACACTGAAGGATGTCTTCAAGGTTCTGGACTGGAAAAAGGCTGACATCAACATCTATGGCGAGTACATCACTCACCTTTGGTTTGCCGATGATATAGTTGTCATGGCTGAGACCATGGAGGACCTCAGTACAATGCTCGATGACCTCAGTAAAGCTTCCGAAGGAGTGAGTCTTAAAATGAACATGGACAAGACAAAGGTGGTGTCCAATACCCATGTAACACTCACTCTCATAACGGTCGGAGATATTGCACTCAAAGTTGTGGACGAGTACGTTTACCTAGGAATACTGTCCAGTTAGGTAGGTCCAACTTCGAGAAAGAGGTCAATCGTCGAATCCGACTCGGTTGGGCAGCATTCGGGAAGCTACGCAATATCTTCTCGTCCTACATACCTCAATGTCTCAAGATGAAAGTCTTTGACCAGTGTGTATTGCCAGTGATGACATATTGAACCGAAACGTGGTCGCTCACATTGGGCCTCATAAGAAGGCTTAAAGTCACCCAGAGGGTAATGGAGAGAGCTATGCTTGGAGTTTCTCTACGTGATCGAATCAGGAATGAAGAGATCCGTAGGAGAACCAAGGTAACCGACATAGCCCGAAGAATTGGCAAACTTAAGTGGCAGTGGGCTGGGCACATTGCTCGCAGAACAGATGGCCGATAGGGCCAAAAGGTTCTGGAGTGGCGACAGCGTACCGGAAAACGTAAAATTGGAAGGCCTTCCCACAAGGTGGACCGATGACCTTGTGAGGGCCGCATGAGTCTGCTGGATGCGGGAGGCACATAACTGGTCGAAGTGTCGGAGCTCAGGGGAGGCCTATGACCAGCAGTGGACGTCTTTCGGTTGAAATGACGATGATTGTTTTATAGCTTGATTTATTTGGATGCCATTGAAACATTAACCCATATTGGTTCACCATCAGCATCAAAATCAGCCTAGAATGTTTTCAACTGTGGGTACAAGATTCCTCTCGGTGAGAGTGAGTAGACCGTTATCCACCAGGTGGGCCCGTAGTGCAGGTCGGTAGATGTTACTTGACGTTTTCGAATTTTTGGTTTAAGGACTTGCCGGTTTCGCCACGATGTTTTCATTCACCAGTTTGAGAGCAGTTATAATAATTTTTTTTACACAAAGTAAAGTCCCTGCTTGGGTTCAAACGAAATATAACTCGGAAGTCGCGACCATTACCACTGAGCCACTATTTACTAATCTGAAACAAAAAAGCTTTTCCCAGCAAATGCAAAGTTTTCGTAAACCTTTAAATAGTACGTGAGTAATATTTTATGCAATAAACTTTTTTTATTTAATTGAAATTGTATATAAAATAAATAAATAATAAATGTAATAACTACTGACTCTCTAAAATAGAATTCCAATTCCAAAATCCCTTGCATTGACACAGTTATCAACTGATATTACAAATCCTACTTTATCCAAGACTTGCATTTCTAATTCCTTCCACACCTAAGAATGCGGAATCTTGAAAGAGCTTCTTGTTCAATGATTGCGTTTGCGATGGAGAAATACCTTCGGGATTGCCACTATCATGGATCGGTAACTGTACGGGGATCGAGTGGAACCGGTTACATTCATTTACTTGCACTTTGATTGTAAAAAAATATTAATGGTTTTATATTGGGATATTATGACAACTTAATGGTTATTAGCACTGTAAGTTATTACGAAAGAGTGGATTACTTGCACTGCTTTAAAATGCTGGAGTGGCTAGGTATAGGTATATTTTATATAACGAGTAATATAACGAAACTTATTTAATTGAAGCAAAATATCCCGAAACGATCGTAAGTACTATTTAAATTCTTTAGTTTAGACCTGTTACAGGACATTCATATTCTTAATTAAAGCATTTAATTTTCTTAAATTATACCTACCGTCATCTGCTTAGCCTTTTCCTAACTATGTTGGGGTCAGATTTCAGTCTCACCGGATGCAGCTGAATATCAGTATTTTATACGGAACTAATGCCAATCTGACCTCCACAACTGCTGACTTTTTCACGATATGTTTTTATAGTTGGGTAGTTACTGGGCTATTTAAAGGCACTTTGGAACGTCAAAATTTACAAGACAATATAATTAACTCTAGGAGCCCCTTTCAAAATGTAGTTTCTCACAGAGAAGCATGGGCAAGAAACTCCATACTTAATTACTCTCTTTTTTATACATAAGACAGTCTCCCAAAACGCCCACCCTTCACCACTTCCTAGTGCTTTACTGGGACGAAGAAGTAGAACAAACTCCCCAGCAGTACAGCTGTCTGTTTAGTTAGATAGACTTGATTCTATACAAATATAGGCAAAGTAATAAACATTAGGAGACACAGAATATTAATTAAATAATTTGCCATATGTCAGCCAATAAGCCAACAAATATAATAAAGACTTAACCAAGCACTAATAATAAAATAAAAAAGGCTTAATACCAAAATAAAACCCTCCTGGTATAGGGCGTGATAGTTTACTTAAGCAATGCTGGATTATGTGCATAATGCTGTTACGACCCGAGTTAAAACTTACAACTCGAGGCCACAGATGATAACCGAGGAACGAACGTAAAATAAATATGTAAACAGGTATTATAGTAAGTTATAGTAAGTATTGTACCTATATTATGCACCAATTACGACCCCATTTTTATGTCCACGTAATCATTGTCCATTCCAAGGTTGACTGGAACAGATCGCAGAAAGCGGTAAGGCCGCCCATTGTATGTTTTAGTTTTTAAAAGTTTTATTTTTGTTATGTATTTTCTGGTTTACAATAAAGCTTATATAAATAAATAAATGATACTTATTAGTAACAATAACAGTTAGTTGTGTCTGTTAACATCTCTACAATAAAAGCCCACACTTTAAAAAGAAGGCTCAACAATGTGTTGTTCAGATACTTAGGTAAACACTATTTAATGAAATTGTCTGACTTTGGCGCGAGGGTCGCAAGCAAAATAACAAAGCAATTTAAAACTTGATACTATTAGTGTAAAGGTATGGCCAGACTATAGCCGTTTTGTTATACAGAAAATACGAACGTTTTCGTACAGAAACAACTGTGGAAAGGTCTTTTGGCACGAGGCAGAATTGACGACGCCATATTGTTTTTAATACAATTTCACAAATATTTACCAACATAATGGGATCTTTTGTTGGTAAACATTTGTCAGGTCCTGCTGCAATGCATTGTAGCAGGACCTGGGTTGTCGATATCGGATGGTAATCTACATTATTTTGAGGAGGCTCGAAGGGTTTGAGGCTAAGTAATCACAGCCGCACGGGTCGACTGATCAGGTTAAGCTGCGATTGCTGCGGTTGGTCCGTGGATGGGTGACCATCTTTACTTACCAGGACCTCTCCATGCCTAGGAAGCCGTTAAGCCATTTAAAAAACTTTATCTTTGCTCAAACTTGCGTATGCTGGCACACCTATGGCAAATAAATGTAATTTTATGTTTTGTGTTTAGTAATATTAATTACTTACCTATTGTTGTATATAATCAAGTTCTTCTAAATTAAAAGACAACAGTGCTACTGAGGAGTTTGTTGCGGTACTTCTTCCCAGCTAAAGCATTAGAAAGTGGTGAAGGGTGGCCGTTTTGGGGGACTGTCTTATGTAATTTTGACGTACGAAAAGAGTTGACTCTCAACCTAGTTTGAATAAATGAATAAGTGCAATCAACCCCAGCCTTTACTATACTAGACATCTGCTTTGAATAAAAGAATGTTCCGAAGAAAGTAGTGTGTGTCCGTACCTTTACAAGGCTAACATAATAAGGGACGCGATTGGTTATAAACTTGCCTACTTAATGTTATTTTATTCCCTATAAAAGAATTCGCTTTTTTAACACGTCGTTTAAATTCACAGGAGCGTTTAGGTTATGGGTTTAGAGGCGAAAGGCATAAGCGATAGCGATTACGTAAGACTAACTAAAGCGAATCTAGACAAGATTTGGCATGAAATAAAATAGTGATGCTATTAGTGCCATTTTATTCTTAGTTTCGCTTATCTTAAACATAACTAAGAAAATAGAAAACTGGAAAACTTTTAGGGTCCTGTAGTCTAAAAAAAAAGAAATGACCTAAAATGAGAGATTAAAGAAGCAATCAGGTTTGTTTCACAAAAAAAGATTTTTGGAGAAGTAGGTAGGTATATTTTTTAAATACATATATGTATACATAAACTCACGCCTTCTTTACATAGAGTAGACAGAAATTACAGCACGACACCTGCTTCGATCCTTACATACTCCTTTTGTCTCGTTTACGTTCATACATCAGTGGCCCTAGTGTGAGTTTCACTTAACCATCTCGATCAAACGCATCGAGCGCGTTCGGCGCTCCGATTGGTCCGTCACCAACCCAGGCCCAATCGGAGTGCCAAACGCGCTCGATGTGTTTGATCGAGATGGTTAAATGCAACTCGCACTAAGGCCTCTGGTCACGCCGGTAGCATTGTTTTTATCTACTATTTAATGCATCTATCTGTCTGGATACTACAGCTCATTTATGATGGTTATTTTTAGTAAGTCTTGGGGTGCCTATCTTTTCAGCCTTATGAAGTTAACTAAGATTGAATTAATGAAGTTCCAATGCCAGTTGATTTGGATGGACTTTAAATCTGGTGGAGTTTGTTTTAAGATTTCCTCATTCAAATTTTTTCAATGATGGTTAAAAGAAGTTTTAATTCACATAGGTGCTCTGCTCATACAACTAGGTATTCCAATATTTCAATATTAAAACTGACCGAGGGCACAGTAAATGGCAAATAAACTGTAATAATAAATCCCCATTGAAATAATATCTTTACAAAAACATTCCTGTATTATTTACAATTTAATTTTCCAGTGCATTATACTGTGCCACTGCAGACACCAAATGAGTATTGCGAAATATTGGAATCACGGACGAAAGTTAAAAAATTAACAGTTTATTTAAATTGATACCTTGCCGACATTTGTCTACGAAGTGGAAGTAACTTTTAATGGTATACTTATTCTGCTTTTGTTACTTCATTAACAGAGTAAAAACGAGCATTCTTTACAGCTCACACTCAATGCGGTGTAATATATAATTATACTTACTAAAATTTAATTAAACGACTCAAGTTATCTTTCAATTTGTAGTGGTATATTTCGAATTCGGTAGTTTTCCTTTTTTTGTTTTGTTTACCACATTGACAGGAAGTTATATAACATCAACAACATACACAAGATGAATTAAAATATTTATTATTGAAGCTAGCTCAAAAACTACCAAAGCAAACTGAATAATATTCCTATGGGCCACCGCGCGAGTTTCCTCTACCGACTCAAAAAAAGAGTTTTTAAATCATTCCACAATTAATGAAAATATCGTCTAGAAATTGCCTCTCACACATTGTACAATGCAAGTGAAAGGGCACAATTATCTGTTTGGCCGCCATTTTTAATATGTCACTTTATTAGGATAGGACAGTTAAGCTTTTCAAACATCTTCCGCTCAGCTTATGAGTTGTGCCGAGTATCAAAATGTACTGTTAGTAAAAAACAGCATTTATTGGTGCGTGGTTGTTTTGTTTCTCTCGAAACAGTATTGCTATGAAAATAATAGACCCATCGCCTTATGGGATTGATATTATCTATTTTTGTCTATTATTTGTATTTCTGATGTGCTCTTATTTTCACACAATTATTGAACATAATTATTTCTTTGAGTACTTTCTGTTTTTTTTTTAATAACAATTATTGTTTTTTTTTTTGTGTTTTAAAGGAGTACTTGTATTTGATTCCCTGCCTCGGAAAGCACGTTATAGACCAGGGCTGAAGCCTTTAAACATGGTAAAAAATGAAAAAAAAAATATAGTAGGATGAAACCCATTGGAAAAGGAAAAGAATAATACAAAAATGAAAGAAAAAATAATTACGGACGATCTGAGGTCAGGAAGTTGATGGGGGTGAGTTTTTAAGGGTAAAAAACAGTTTATCTCGATTTCCGGCAAAACTACAAGTCCTATGAAAAAAAGTTAAATGGCAAAGTTATAGGTAATAAAAAGATCTACAGCTTTTGTATTTAAACTTTTTTCACATAACCTCAAAATTCATGTGAATAATTCAAATAACCAAGTTTTTGGTTTTTATTTTTACCATTTACAAAACAAAATCACGACAATTGGTGAAAACTTACCTTTAAAAATAAAGATAAACTGTATTTTTTTTATTTAAAATATTTATTTTTTCACCTTATTTTGACTTGATATCGAAAAAGCACCCTAATTTTCAATCGAAAATTGTCCCGTCAAAATATCTGCTTTAAAAAAAAAGTTGGTTGGCTTTTTGTTCGTTAAAAATCTCTACTTTCTGATGATGTAAAAAAAAATATACATTACATTGGTAATTTTTCACAGAAAATGCTTATTTGAATTTGTCACATATATTTTGAGGTTATGTGAAAAAAGTGTAAATACAAAAATTGTAGATCTTTTTATAACCTACAACTTTGCGATTTGACTTTTTTCCATAGGACTCGTAGTTTTGCCGGAAATCGAGATAAACCATTTTTTACCCTTAAAAAATCACCCCCATCCATTTCCCGACCTCAGATCGCCAGTAAATAATTTTTTCTTTAATTTTTGTTATATTCTCTTCCTTTTCCAATGGGTTTCATCCTACTATATTTTTTTTTTTGGTTTCAAAAATTATTGCCTCTGGTCTATTAAGCCGTTGGCAAAGATTAAAGTATTGTATAACCGTTGGTCCCAGCTGTCATTCGTAGATCTTTGACAGTCGTTAAGTACGGGTTGTCAGAAGCACGAAAGTCTGACAACCAGTCGAACCAAGGAGTATCGTGTTATCCAGTAACTGACTTGTGAAGGTCAGATAGGCAGCTGCCCTATGTAAAATACTGGTATTTAGCTGCATCAAACTCAAAATAGTTGAGAAATTGCTAGGTAGATGATTATTTGTATTTCATCTGAAACTCCTTTATTACGATCTTATGTCATATGGCAAATATGAATTCTGTTAAAAGACATCTACCTATGTAGAGCGGTGAAAGAGTTTGCCTTGGGACGAACTTTTAACATACACCTTTTTTACGCCAACTTATTTACTGTATGAAAAATGAATATTTTATCATAATCAACGAAGTGACAACAACACAGGTCTAAAACAGAACCAGTGTGATGAAAGCAGTACAAACAACCGCAAAATCAATTTCAAAATGTAAGCCGCAACTCAGCAACGTCCATTTTGTTAGTAACCATTTAGCCTTGTACATAATTTACACTAGTTATTTTACCTTTGTATTTATTAGTCGTGACAAACAAGCTGTCAAATATAACTAGTTAAAAATTAAACACGATGGAACAGAAATCGTAAAGATTTTTTTACCATGAATTCTGTAGTGATTCTAGATCATAAACGTTATTTTTTTTATATCACCTGTTCCATTTAAAGTTGCAATCAAATTTTATGGGACACTTAGGTCGATGGCCGATTTAGCGGCACTGAATTAGTGCGCTGGATTAAAGTACCGGAACAATGTGAATCAAAACAGATTGTATCGCAAAGGGGACAGCATACATTTCACGCTGACATCTTTTACTCTGCAACTACATAGCTCGTCATCTCTATCTTCCGGTCGGCTTTTAGTCTTACCGGATGCAGCTGAGTACCATTATTTTTACATGGAGTGACCTCCACAATCAAGTTACTGGGTAATACGATGGTAGGACTAGTTGTCAGACTTTCAGGCTTCTGACGACCCGTAACGACTATCAAAAGCTTAACGTACTTTTTGAGGCTCGCAGCAAGCGGAGCTTAACCTGATCGATCGACCTTTGCACCTGTTATTACTTTGCTACCAGCCCCTTCCAACTACAAACGTAGCTAAAATAATACAAATCCATTCTCTAATTACTAAATCACTTGACTACTCCAACTAACAAATCTCGAACAAATCGTGTACCTACACAGAATTACCCGCTACACTAAGCCGATTCAGTCGTCGAAGCAACAAAATGAGAATTTAATAACACCGTACAGTTCCCTCGTTACCTACACCCCACTGAGTTCATTTGCATGGAAATACGGATTTGAGCCGACACGACTAACATGTAGAAGGTTTAATATAAAAATGTCGCTGGATTTTTTCCTTGATTGTACTTTCTTGGCGTTTAGTTTATGTTTTTTTCTTCGTTAATAATGTTAAATGAGGTTGGTTGAAGATATTGAGTTTGTTAACTGGTTGTAAAGTTGAAATATTTTTGTGAACCATAGAGTCTGTTTTTTTTCTTGTGCAATAAGGCTACCTTCATGGAACAGAGTAAAGCTATGAGAGTGCCCTTTGCCCGGCAGTGCGACTATACAGACTAAAAAAAAGCAATCTGCAGCAAAACTGGTCAGAAGACAAGGCGTACGGCCCAATCTTCTTCTTGATTGTAGCTTCTGCGACAAAGATTTCAACTGGTCGTGCAACAAGCCGGGCTCAAGGCAGCTTAGTGCACGAGATTCCTAAAATGTACAAATAATTTTTCTCACTTTTTTTCTAACAGTGTTTATCTAATCTAATCTTATGTTGTGATGCTTTAAATGGAAAATCGATTCAAAGATTCGAAATCACAATCAGGCCTCCTCTCTGTGAGAGAGAGTGGGCCGTAATCCACCACGCGGACTCAGTGCAGCTTGGTAGATGTCACATTTTTGGTTCTAGGTCATGCCGATTTTTCACTATGTTTTCCATCACCGTTTTCAGAGCAGTGTTGATAAAATTAAATACAAGAAGTGTTGAGCCTACCTGGGTTAGAAGTCACGGCCTAAAACTAGTAAGTCGGGATGGATACCTCTGGGCCACCACTGCTCTACACAGATTCGAAGTAACAAAGTTGTATTTATGGATATAAAATCCAAAAACAATATTGTTTTGGTATCACAGCATATTACATTGTCTAAGTTTAGATCTGATAATTTCAAGTTTAGCACTTTACAAAGAATAACTATTGTATTTTGTGTCAACTTCAAAATTGGCTATTACAACTTTTTCTTCTGAAGAGTTAAATCAAACAAAAGAATAATCTAATATTACTTTTTGTAACCTTCAAAATGTTCTTAAACATAAGAATATATACTGCTAGGCCAAATATTGTTATTTAAGGTGAAAGCTGCAGGGTTGTCCGCGAAATTCATATTTTCTTGGGTTTTTTTGGCAATTTGCAGTGCAAGGTTATTAAAATTGTAGGTAGTCCAAAGTTATAATGTTAATTAAAATAAGATTCGCGACCATAATAAATATGGTTTTACATGATTATAATAATTTAGGTTATAGTCAGTTATCCACAAACAAGTAATTTTGTATTTGAATTTACACATAAAATGATAAAATTATAGCATATACAATAAAATATTTACACTTGAATTTTTATAAATGACATCAAAAATAAAAATAAACTATAAATTTACATTGCCCTCAATAGCATTTCGACAAATAATTTAAACTAACAATATAGTCATGGTCAATACCAAAAATCTAAAAATAATAACAATAAAATAATAAAATTAGCTTTAGATTGATATATTTACTTAAAAATAATAATATAAAGTGTATAGTTAGATCCATAAATTAGAAATAACAAAATAAAATAATAATTTAAATCATTTAACATTTAAATTCAAAATGAACAGCTCATGATTATCTCAATAAAATTACAGTTCTTCTACATCATATAGCTTGTAGGTATAAAGAACCAATACAGTGGGATTATTGGATTTAGTTTAGATGTAAGTTTAGCTACTTATTTAAAACTTCCTCTCTCCTACTATTTTTTGCTGTGCCCGACAGGGTCCTTAATGATCACTATATATTTTTATTTAGGCACTTTTTAACGCGATAACATCCACGCGGGCGAAGTCGCGGGCAAAACATAAGAAAATTTGAATTTCACGAGTTATCCTGGAGCTTCTACCTTAAAGTCAGCTGTCAGTCGTTAACCAAGAATATTTATTGAGTATCATGTCTCGTTCTCTCTTTGAATTCATTCAAAGGTCATCTTGAAAAGAACGCTTTTAACGATAAGCTTGCACCGCCCATTGTAACACCTTATGTAAAATTTTCTACATTTACATCTATAATTCGTATGGTGTACATAATAAAGAATTAATAGAGAACCTATTTTATTACATTCTTCTCCATAGAGTCAAAGCCAATCCAAGTTTTGGAACCACCAACTAGCTGCAACTGACCGACTCTTCCACAATTAAAAGTGCAACTAAATGGTTTATTGGAATGATGAATTGAGTGAGAGCAGTAGTGTAAATTATTTCATCACCACTGCTCTCAAAACGGCGAAGGAAAACATCGAGAGGAAACCGCCATGTCCTAGAATCAAAAATTTTAAGATATGTGGCATCTACGAACCCATGTGTTTATTTATTAATTTAATGTATTTCTTGCATTATTTTAGCACACTTTTTTCATATAAACTTTAACTGTGTCAAATTTTATACTCCTCCGTCGGCGTAATTTTCGTCAAATGTGAATCAATGTTTTTGCTTCACGTATATTATGATTGTTATTAAAAGATTTCAAGTGAACAAACTAATCCTGAAATTAAATTAATTTAAATTGAATGTTACTATGCCTTCGTTGTAAAACAATTACACTTTACACAATAGGTATGAAGGCTCGTGCAGATGATTGCGACGTTTGAAGCAGCCTTAACCCTTACACATTACCATCTCCCTCGACAACATAAACTATCAAGATGACATTCTTCTCGACCACACGATGAGTGCTGGCAGCAATATAGCCCAACATAGCCCAATATAGCACAATATAGCGCAATAACCCAACCGCGACGTCACGTATGATGTATGACAGAATTTGTACACCATACTATATTGTGGGCGAAATTATGTACATTGTTGGTTGTTGTTTCTGTTGCCATTTATTTATATACGGAGATAACTATAGGTGGTAATATTGTGATTGAAAGGCAACACTTTACAGCATAAATGAACTCGTTACTGCCCTAGTACTTTTTGATAAGAACTCCCAGTGAATTGTACCTGAAGGTTGTATCTATCTCAATTATACAGGCGCAGATAAAGTGCTAGAATGTTTGTTATAGTGTTAATTTATTCTCTCGTAACTATTTACTTCTGTATACTTAAATAGGCTAAGTTTTAGGTATTAATGTACCAATGTGTTCTTTCTTATAGTTACTAATAGATTACTTTTATATTCGTTTTATTCAAAATTGTAATGTCTCAATTTAATGGAAACGTTAACTGATGGCCTGGTTTAGTATAATAAAAATGGTTTAGTTAATTTTTTGGCGCTTTTTGTAATTTTATGTGAAATTTACTGCTGTTTGCTAAATGTACACTTTTTGCTAACGTTTCTATTAAATAAATTACTGTTAAATTAAAAAAGTACACATTTGCATTAGAGCAATGACGATCAACACTAGGCTGGCAGATAAATTACGAGGTGGTCTATACTTAACAAGCCACGAACAAATTCACAGTTTTTGTTTCCCCACGATGTTTTTCATAAACACGATATTCAAGCTTGGATTCGGTAACCTCTAAAAAATAGTGATTCGAATAAAGTCAGATTGGAATATAAATCTATATTTTGGCACGTTTAGAAAAAAAAATGTTTTAAACAAAACTATACCTCCATAATATTAAGGAGGCAACAGCTCGTTCATAATATTAATATGATAATATTCATACAAGTAGGCAAACATTCGTTCATCATCAAACTTTATCGAAGAATTTACATCATTATTAATTTACAACTAGTTGTACAACGATGATAATATATTCTCGTAATTTTAAGCATGCAAAATCAACATCCTAACAACAACACGCGTTGCTACGAGGCTACGCCGCTACGCCTCTACGCGCTACGTAGCATCTACGGTTTCCCGAGAAATGTTAATTAGGTAAAGTTTGGTAGAAATTTGTATGCTAAGAATTTATCGTATGTATACGTATATATAATATATGTGTATATGTATTGTATTGATAGCAGTTGCTTTAGTTTGCTGATGTTAGTTATAAGTTCTTAATAATTATAAGGTAAGGAATTTGTGTGTACCTTGTGACGGAGTTGGTTAGGAATTTATTCGACCTTTGAAATAGGAATATACCAAGACTGATTGGAAATGTAAGTTATAACTTATCCTTAAAAAAATCGCATGATGTCAGCACATTCCCTTACATAATAAGTTTCTTACTTAACACTATTGTTAACAAATAGTCAGTAATTAAGTGCAATAAAGTATGCAACATGTAGGCCTCACATGAAACTTACATAATACTAAAAATAATATTTTATTCAAGTCTATTTTTGAGTAAATAACTGGTAATAATCCTTTTGCCCAGAGGTCTGCAAACAAGATGTGTATAACTGCAACAGCTTTTATTAAAGATATTTTTATATCGTCGTACATATATATAACGTAAGTCTGTCTATTTTTGGGCGCTCCTAGTTAACTACTTATTTAATTATTGACGGCACAGCGTTTCAAACCACATAATAATTTGTGTGTCATAAATAGGCTAAATTAAAAGTATTATTAGAAAAGAAACCTAATAGTCTTATTCATAAAAGCATCTAGTATTAGCACCGTCAACTCAACACTGCGTCCTGCGCTAGCATTTAACTGTTAGCATATTTATTCACCTCAGCACCTGATGACCACTACGTCAACACGCGCCGTCATCACGTCAACACAGTGACCGCTGCAGTACGACGTTGACAATGCACTGACGTCAGACGTCTGCCGCCAACTAGTGCGAGTTATTTTAGTGTAAGAATGATTTATTTTAGGGTTGGAATTAAAGCGAGTGGGCTTTATTGTTGCATTGTCGAAAATGTAGGCTTGGTGAAGTATTTAATGTGGATAGCGGGTGAAAAAGGATGGTGGGATGTCAAAATTGAGTTATGGGAATAAAGATTTTTGTAAAATATTTCGTTTAAGGAAATGTTCAAAACAAACTATGATTTTATATACCGCAGATTAGTACTGTTTTAGGGTTTGTAGACTACAATGGGCACCAGAACATTACTGGTAGTAGATACTTTTAAGTTTTGTTTATAGTGACAACTTTTATGAATTAACACGTAAGAATACATCCTTGGAGAAGCAGTGGTAGCGCAGTGGTAACAGCCGCGACTTACGAGTTGTAGGTCTAAGGTTCGAACCCTGACAGGCGTTTTACTTTGTGTAAATTATTTCGTCACCACCACTTTTAAAACGGTGAAGAAAAACATAGTGAGGGAATCGGAATGTCTTAGAACCAAAAATACGAAGACATGTGACATCTGCCTACCCGCACTGGGCCCGCGTGGTAGATTACGGCCCACTTCCTCTCACAGAGAGGAGGCCTGTGACCCAGCAGTGGGCACATTAAACGCTTATTATGCTAATGCAAACATCCTTCGTAGACGCCCGTCTAAAAGTTAATTGCAGTAATAACCTTGACCGCTTCCAAACTCGATTAAAAACGTTACACAACATCATAAAACTGATATCATTCACCATAAATCAATTCAATTGCGATGATTGGCAGTTTTACAGTAAAAAACCTATGAAACGATTACTCATTCGAATATCGGCTGCCAATCGATTCAATCGATTGTGATAACCATTGACAGACAATTGATTTCGTGGCAGCATTCAGCTTGAACGTCAGACTTTAATTCGATTACATATTCAGTTTTGTAGTTATATTCGGAGTACGGAGAATCGGTTGGTGTTGCGAGTCGGGAAAAATTGGATTATTCCGTAACAGGAGCTGTTGAGTCGATATGCCTTTGCATGTAAAAATGGATAGTGCCATTTTTTCCATATCGTGCATTATTTTGGTGTAACTACTTTCAAATTAACTTAAAAGTAAATAAAAGCTTGTAAAAAAATGAATAATAATATCAATGCAATAACTGCTTAGTTAGGCCAGTTTTGATTGGCCACTAAACATTCAAAACAACCTAATTCAGGGCTTGGAAAATTGATTGCAATAGAAATCTAATTAAAATAATTTAATTACAATTCTAACGCAACCAATTTTTCTGATTTTTTTAATAAAATAACGTAATCATCAATTAAAGTACCACTGTTATTTAACTGAATAATATTATAGCCCCTCTAACCAGTAAACATTAACCCATGCAGGACAGTAAGCGACAAAGTTAACAACGACACTGCAGTTCAACAGTTATAATTGTCACGCTGGTTAAATTTGTTGGTCATTAACGACAGCTATCTGCGAATAACCACCAACATGAGGTTTAGGTTTAAATCGGTCAGTGTAAACCAGTCTGACAAACGTCAGATATGAGAGATTTATTTTGACATGGTTAAACGTATTATAATCCCGCGTGGTGGATTATTGCCCAATCCCTCTCACAGAGAGGACGCCTGTCTCCCAGCATTGGGAACAATATAGGCTGATTGTGAAACGTATAATAAGAACATTTTGGGGTAATCCTAAATGCCAAAGACAGAGCCTGATACATCATGGTTATTAAAGTAGTGATAATTATTATAATCAACAACGCAATAGCAATGGCAATGCCTTTCATTTTGTAAATTTAACAACATTTATTGGGTGAAGTCCGTTTTCGACCAGAATTTTTTTCTATCATATGAAGCAATGGATTAGCAATTTCTTTAAAAATATATACGTAGATAGGTTCGTAAACGTCGAAAACTAAATGTAGGACTTCCATTAACTAAATAAACTGAACCCAATTAATTTGACATGAAAAATCATCGTGTTTGGAAGACATGTCGATGATCGCTGTTGAGCACGCAGAATGTAACCTAGAATAAAACCCTATCGTCTGCAACCGCACCTACGATACTACGGTAAATTTAGCGTTTAGAAACGACTATTTCTATCATCTTCATCACGTTTATTGTTGACATTTGCCTTCCTCAAGCATCGCCACAACGATTTTCTATTTCAATCAATATCAATCTACCCAGCCTTTTCCCAAGTATGTTGGGGTCAGCTTCCAGTCTAACCAGATGTAGCTGAATACCTTTTTAATATGCGACTGCCTATCTGACCTCCACAACCCATTTACTGGGTAACACGACATCCCTTGTTAAGACTGGTTGTCAGACTTTCGGGCTTCTGACGACCCGTAACGACTGTCAAAGATCCACGAAAGACAGCCGGGACCAACGGTTTAACGTGCTCTCGGAGGCACGAAGGAGTCTCGGTATGTAAATATGGTCACCCATCCACAGACCAACCTCGGCAAGCGTAGCTTAACCTGGATTGACCCGTGGGATCACCTACATTTGCGGAATTACGATTTTTCACACAAAGCAATAAATTGAGTATTATTTTGTAACTGTGAGAAGGTTCTTCAGTAAATAGTGTGTGGTGAGGGTGAGTGGTAACCGCAGCTCGAAAAAGCTGGACGTCTGTGCTATTGCACTCGCGTGAGCGTGAGAACTTTGCTGCAGTGTTACGTAAAGTCAGAATTGTTGCATACTGTCCGGAAAGCAGTGTTGGGATTCATAACTTAACTGGTAACACCTCCGTCTACCCTTTCGTCTTAGCCTCCAACTTCAATAAATCAAAAAGGATGCATGGCTTTTTTTTTAATTTTTTGAAGTGAAGACATGTTTAGGCGCGTTGGACATTTTTTGAGATGGGAAAAAACAATTTATCACACGACACTGTTACTGATACCTCGGATTTTTAGTACAGGTATTTCAATAATTTAAGTCTTAAAAGGTAGGTTTAGGTCCAGAACTAATTGGAATTATGAAAATCGGATAACCCGTTTAGAAGATTTATGACCAAAATTATGATTATGAATCATGTCAAATCCTTGCGACATTGTTGAACGTTGAACGTTGTATAATCTGACGATTCAAAAAAATACACACGTAATTGTTCAAGTTTTCACTTTTGTCAGCACTCCCGGAGTGCCACTGTTATTTTTTATTGCTTTTGACCTCGATAACGCCACATGGATTCGATGAACGAGGTCTATGATAGAACGAGCGAGCCTAGAAGATGGTCCGTGACTCTTGCTTTGAAGGCAGATGGCATAAATGTGGAAGGGAAGAAAGACGCTGACAGAGAGTTCTACGCTTTGGTTGTGCGTATTAATAGTGACTGTAGAGGAGAAGCATTGAGTGCGAATGGTCGAGATATCAACCAAGTTCGGATGGTACCCTGCAGTACGTCTGGTAGTCTAGTAGTGAAAGGGTGATTTTGGGATCAAGTCGTGGAGCTCCTGCGCACGCTCACCGAAGTAAAGTCTGTAGAAGATCGACAGGCAAGCAACAATACGCAGCTTTTTTTAATGCTCTCTTATACATAATGCCATTTTAGACTTAAACACTGCTAACTATATAGAAATACCAATATTACTCCTAAGAGTAGATCTACCTACTACGCGCTAGCCGCGGAAGTGTGGCAACACGACGCATATTTAAGTTGATCATTAAAAGTGTAACTCGTAACATTGTATTGCTGTTCGTTTGTATGTCTATCAACTGTGTTGCATGAGTTTGGTTGGACTTTCTATTGAGTAGTAAAGGTTTAGTTGCTCTCTAATTGTCATTTTGTAAACAGTGATTTAGGTATTTGTGTAGAGGTTGGATTAACACTTCTCGAAATTGGGTAAAATGGACTAAACATTGTAATAGTAGATCTTTTTTTTTTCATCGCTAAATCATCATTTGGTAGGTGTACCGTTATTTTTTTTATATAAAAAGAAAACGTTGCCCCATACTTGGTATTTCTCCTGTATTGTGGGTGCGTTTACAAACATTTAAACTCACAAACACAAACAGCCAGACCCGCAAAAACTACTTGTAGGTCATACAAATATTTGTTCCGTGCGGGAATTGAACCCGCTAAACGCAGCGCAGCAGTAAAAAAAAAAAAACATAAAAAGTTTATTTCACAAGAAGCATTCACAAGAATTTGGTACATAGCACAAAGGTCAATTTTAATGATTACATTCGGTACTAAAAACTGATACCCAAACTAAGCCAGGGCTTGTATTTTGGGAGTCAGTCCTCAAACGTGGAGCATTTTATTGAGATCGTGTCAGCGTGAATGTGAATGGCGTAACGTAGATTATTATGTTAGCATAATAAGCACTTGTGAGTATGGGTGTGTTTGTGTATGGGTGTGTTTGTGTAAGGGTGTGTGGGCGTGTGTGTGTGTGTGTGTGTGTGTGCGTGTGTGGTGTGGTGAGGTGAAGCGTGGGGGTCAGAATAAATGTGGAATTGTGTGTTAAATGATATTATTCATTGCGAGCAAGTAAGTCTTCTGTAAGTTGGTAGTCTAATTGCTGGAGCCAGCCAGTAACAATGTTTTTAACGCTATGCCTAGAAAGTCCTACAATGCTCAGCTTTTGGTTGATGGTGTCGTACAGTCTACTACTCAGGCTGCTAAACTGCCTACTCGCAAAAGCTGTTTTACATGGGGTACGAGGACAGACAGGCATTTTGCTACGTCTGTTTGGGTCGGGAAGGGGCACAGATGGGTGTTTCCTCAGTATGGATTTCAGCACGAAGAGCTGACGAACTGTTAGTACTTTATAGTCAGAGTACAGTTGTGCTGTAGAGTACCTGTATGGTTTCTTTGTGATCACTTTCAGAACCGCTCTCTGTGCTCTCTCCAGACCAAGAAGATGCGTTTTGGCAGCACCTCCCCACACGGTGGCGCAATATTGAATAACCGATTGACATAGGGCTAAGTAGACCAGTTTAAGCTTGTCGGGGGTGCAGACTCCCTCAGAGATTTAAATATGTGGATCAAACGCCTCGTTCTCGAGGTTACAACATCTATGTGCTTGTTCCACCTCAGTCCACTATCAATATGTACACCAAGATATTTAACAAATTCCGCACGGTTGAGTACTTGGCATGTGCAATTACCTTGCGAACTACAGATATGAGCTCGAATAGAGAAATCATGTGATGGTTTTTTATTTTGGGTGATTGAAAAGGGCACATAGTTGGTTTTAGATAGGTTAAGCGTTAACAAATTTGTTTTTAGCCAGCTCATGACCTGTGATAAGGAGTATTCTGCTCTTTCCTTTACAGTCTGCCAACTCGGACCCCAGACGAACAGAGCAGTGTCATCTGCATAGGTGAATATTTTGGTGTATGGCAGAGACATTGAGCAGAGATCATTTATATACAGCAGAAAGAGAGTGGGGCCCAAAATGCTCCCTTGCGGAACGCCATAAGAAATTGTGTTTTCGTCACTGATGTGTTCATCTATTCTAACTCTTTGCTTTCTGTTATTGAGGTAATCACTAAAGATATTATGAGCGATACCTCTTATTCCGAGCTTTTCTAATTTAGCTAAGAGAATGGGGACAGAGACCGTGTCAAAGGCCTTGGATAGGTCCAAAAATATACATAGACAGCTATTTTTAGCATCTAGCTCCTTGACGACTGCGTTTGTTAGGTCCATCACTGCGTCTTCGGTTGAAACACCAGAGCGAAAGCCATATTGATTTTTGGCCAAAATGTTAAATTTGTCCAAGAATGATTTAAGCGCTCGGTTTAGTATTTTTTCCAGGACTTTTGACAAAGATGGAAGTATGGCTATGGGACGATAATTATTAACATAGCTTCTGTCGCCATTCTTGTGAATGGGATGTATTATTGTATCATTAGCAGTCAATCGCTTAACCACTGCGCCTATCGTGCCGAAGGGTTAGGCAGATGTGTACCTACCTATACGCCTAGTTCGTACGTACTTAATACGCTTACACATCGCCAATTATGTTTAAGTCTCATATAATAGTGGGCGAGCATATTGCCATCAATCGGTCACAAATCCAAACTCTGGGCTGCTACTGAGAATTTCTTGAAAGGAAAACCCAATTTAGCAGGTCATATAGGTACTAAACCAATTATAATTTACGATTTACATACACCATAAATTAATAATAAACAAAAACAGGACCAATGTCAATGTCAATGAACCCTTATGGTACATCAAATCAAAGATTCAAGAAACATAATAAATAAATAAATAATCGTTTATTTCGGAAATCAGGTTCCATTTTGTAAGTATTACAGTCTTAAAAATTAATGTTAGTACGCAAAATATTAAACTAAACGGGCATGAAAGGAGAACCACTCATCTCCTGATGCAAAGAGAGTGACACCCCATCCACGCCTGCAGCATTGGTGAATCCCACCCATACCTAATGACCCCAACAGAAACACAATACTCTTCGACCTTTCAAACTTATTTAGAAAACAGTAAATGAAGCCAGACGACTCAATTACCAATACTTGATAGCTAACCCTTTAAAAACGTCGTTAAACACCAGTTAAATGTAAATAGCGATCGGTTAATTAAACGAAGGCACCCGAACATCCCCGAGCGATGATTTGCAATCTCGGCAACGAAAATTAGATTAATACAGAAGGCTGAGTCCGTACTGCGAGAGAAAACAGGCGCACGCACAATTAGACGAGTACGCACGGCGATCACAAGCTATCTCAAACGAATGCTAGTCGTGAGTGCAATTTTAATTTAAAACCACATTGATGTGTTTAATTTGTCATTTGAGTTTTATTTCATAACCTCAATTTCCGTCCATTACTTTCAATTATCTACAATGTAATTATGTCATTCAAACAAAAATTGTTGGAAAACGTGTTGAGATATAAAGTTTTAACTTTCTAAATACAGATGAATGTGTTCATAATTCCCTTTAGAAAGTGACTGCGTAAGAATTTAACAAAAGCAGGGTTTGTTATCACTTTCAGCAGATACCTTTTGAACAGACCGGGTACGTGCGTTTTCGCTCGTTGTCTGAATCCGACCTACTGTAAATATCTGTTTAGTGTTGTCAATAAAGGTTTAATTAAAACCCGTTCAGAGTTTTTTGTCGTCAATTGAGTTCCTTTGTGAATCAAGGTTCTTTTGATATTTAGTATTAAATATTTTTTGTATGAATTTAATTTGTTGCTACGGTTTTGACTCTAATTATTTAGATATTTATAAAAGGCAGTCCTTGCCATTATAAGTCATCTGTAAATTACCAACTCCCGTAAGTGACTCCTGGTGTTTTATGGCAGATACCTAATTACATCGACCTCGTATAGCTTTTTTTTTAGATCGGCTTTTCCTATCTTACTATTCTGAGAGGACAGCTTTAAACAAACTCAATGGTCACAGCCTCTTTAAAAGTCCGTACATAAACTTGGTCAGATCACGTGAAGACCATATTGGTAGGTGTCTGCAAATGGAAGAATGATAGAAAAACACGGATGCGTGTTAATTAATTTAACATTAATCAATATAATTACGTCAGTACATATACACGTGCATAAATTCATACAGGAGAACACAGAACAAATCCCATTGTTTTGTTGAGCATAGTAATTTAATACCACGGAGAGTATATTATATATTTTATTTATTTCAGTCGATTTTTATGATACCTAAGATTTCTTATAATGGAGATATGCTAAGGTGGAAAGAGTTGTATAGGTGATTTTTAATCGACTTCAAAAAGAAGGAGGTTATCAATTCGACATGATATTATTATTTTTTAAATTTATGTGACTTCGGGCATAACTTCATCATATATAAACGGATTTGCAAACTTCTTTTTTTTTCGAACCAGATTTATTCCAAAATGGTCCCATTTAAATTTCATATAGATCTAATGATGAGTTTCGGAGAGAGACAACAGAACTCTTAAAAAAATCACAGCAAATCAACCGCCATCGCTGCTATCTCATAAATAAGCATTATTGTAACCCCAAGGATGATGACATTTCGAATTGGTGTGGGGTAGGTACTATTACTGAAAAGTGGAAAAATAAAAACTACTTGCTTTCGGAAAAACACTACTAAGTGAAAAATAACTTTAAATTGGGAAGTCGGTGACTTTGGAGTATTTTCATTTATAGTCACCGCCTTCCGAAATTAAAATAATTTTTCACTTTGTAGTATTTTTCCGGAAGTCCGTTGTTTTTTTTTTTGGAAAAGGTTTTATTGTTTATGCTTCAGTAAACGAAGCAATAGGAGCTTGTGAGGATCGGAAAAGATAGCATTCTATCTATAGTTTCGGCCTGCTTCCACTAGAAATATTCGTGATTGTGTGTATACTCGTATAAGTCGGTAAATAAATATAAGTGTCCGGCGCGTCAAACTTTTTTTAACCTCCAACCTGATCTGAAAATTAAAAAAGTGCCCAAGTGCGAGTCGGACTCGCCCATGAAGGGTTCCGTAGTATATTTGAGTTGATTGAATGAAAGGTAAATTGCGGTTTACGATTTAGGACGTATTAAAAAAAATCTACTACTAGATCTCGTCAAACCAATTTTCGGTGGATGTTTACATAGTAATGTACATCATATATTTTTTTTAGTTTTATCATTCTTTTATTTTAGAAGTTACAGGGGGGGGGGGCACACATTTTACCACTTTGGAAGTGTCTCTCGCGCAAACTATTCAGTTTAGAAAAAAATATATTAGAAACCTCAATATCATTTTTGAAGACCTATCCATAGAGATACCCCACACGTATGGCTTTGATGTTTTTTTTTTTTGAGTTTGAGTTCTAAGTATGGGGAACACCCAAAGTGTATTGTTTTTTTTTCTATTTTTGTGTAAAAATCTTAATGCGGTTCACAGAATACATCTACTTACCAAGTTTCAACAGCATAGTTCTTATAGTTTCGGAAAAAAGTGGCTTTGACATACGGACGGACAGACAGACATGACGAATCCATAAGGGTTCCGTTTTTTGCCATTTGGCTACGGAACCCTAAGAAAGGAATAATAATTTTAAAAATACTAATTTCACGTGCAACGTAGCGCTTACGCTTGTAACCGGAAAAGCGTGGTCATTAATTCCAAAGAACCCAACCAACGTTTCGGTCTTCGAAGTTCTATTATTTATTATGTTAAAAAAAACCTTCATTCTAAACAATAAAAAGCGGCCAGTAAAATACTAATTAAAAAAAATCGGAAACACGGAGGGAAAACGGACAAAATCAAAAACTCATACCTCAGCGACATCGGACGCGATGCCCGCCCAATTTAATCAGTATCAATTTCATATAAAACACATTTCCAGTCTCCCAGTGGACACGTAATATTTATGCGATTTTTTTATACGCCAAATGTACCGACACTCTTGTCCGGGAGTGCATTTGAAATTCAGATTTTTTTCCCCTCCCTAGCCGGGGTCTATTATTCAAATTTATTTCGGCTGGCCAATGAGGCACGGCATAGATAGGTACAGAAGATCGGTTCCATACAACGAGCAAAAACGCACGCATATATAGCACACTCCATGTACAACAGCGAGTGCAAGCGTACTCGCGACAGTAATTTGTTCGAGATTGCCGAACGTACATGAGTGGTCCTGTTTTCGTTCGTTATACGAAGCTGACCTTCTGTATCTGTTTACTATATGAATGAGGGAAGGCAACGAAACCAGAGATCAACACCGTTCCACTTGTTTGCCTCCAAATGGATTCGCAGCGAGTTTTTGATGAGATCATGATGTGCTGACGGACGATAAATAACGTAGGAGAGTGATAACTTTATCTGAGGTTTTGAGAAGACATTTTTGGTATTTAAATGTACGCTAGACAGTGAAACTACAATCTTTGGCATCGCAGTAAATGACTCGAGGTTACCGAGCCATCGTACTTAATTTTTAGATATTATTTAAACTTTCAGTTTTTGAAGATTTTGTAGCCTTTTTTGAGTTCTTCATTTATGTATGTTGTTAGTATATTTTTGAGTTGCTTTTATAATGTGCTCACTACGCCTATTCTATTATATTTTTCTTTCTATTTCTTCTACTTTTATCTATTCTAACAATCGGCTCTAGAACAGCTTTTTACATCCAAACTAACGAATTAGAAATGTAAACACTACAATCCTACCAGTACCAACCAAACGCACAAAAAGATAGATAGAAATATAAACGCAAAAATACCCTCTAAGTATAACGCAGCCAAAACTAAGAACGAGAAAACAAAAGAGAAGAGCCTGAAAAAAACAAAAGCTTTTAATTAACTGGATCGTGAATAAAATAAAATACATTCTATTTTCAGCTTCATTCAATGTCACACAACGCGTAAGAAAAGCGGCAACGTCGCGTATTATTATTGACCTAATTAGTCAGTGTTTCAATGAAAGGGTGCAACGTTGCCATTTCTCTGCGTTTGCCCCGTTCTGCATCCTAGTGTGAGAATAATTACTTCGTTTGTGTATAAAATATGTCAAGCGTGAGTCAGACAGAGGACTGCAAAATAAACAAATATAACAATTTCAGTAATTTTTTATCACAGTTTTCTTCGAACCAGTAAACCACCGTTAACCATCGAATGTTACATTAATATGATAAATAAGGCCAAACTCAGTCCATTCTCATATGTACACCCAGCAAATTAAGTCGGACGACATAAAAAACATAAATGTTTATTAAAGTGCTGAAACCTGGCATCAGGACTGTAATTTGGGATTTAATGCCACGCCACTGACCGGGGTTGTTACGAATAAAAAAGGGAATGTGAGATGGGCATCGTAAGATGGGTTCCGTGCGGTAATGAAAAATAAATTTAGAGGTAAGTGCTCTTCTTAGGTTAGGTTTAATAGGTGTCGCATGGAACGACTTGGGAAATTGGTTGGTATATAAAAGTCCCAAGAATACACGAGCTGCTGGTTTTTCAATGTTGAGTGAATCTCTAGACTGAATAAAATAAAATTACCTTGTCCCAAACATTTTTGTCTTCAGATTTCTTACAGTAGTTACTTATTTTTGAAGAAGTTCACAGATATGACGCGTTCATGTGTCGGAAAGTTCCCTTTATTTCTAGTTAAAACATCATGTTTTATCATAAACAAAGTTAATTCTAAAAACGTTCCGTTTTTCCAATTCAAGTGCGGAATACTAAAAGTAATCAGAATTCCGCACAACGATTTTAAATCAGACTGAAATACGACGCCGGACGTATTTTAAATTCACATTTGTTAAAAAAATCGGGAAAGTAATTTTAAATTTGGTAAAATTCCGTGTTTGTTATCCGGTTCAGGAAACATTATTGATAAATAATTATTGACTTCCGTACTGAGCGTAATTAAATAAATTGATAAAATATTTGCAATTGGTAGGTATTTGAGTTTTTCCTGTTTTAATTCGAGTTTGGAAAAAGGGGAATGCTGCCGAAAGTAGGTACTTCCGTATTGTTGATTTTTATTTTATGTGCAATTTTTCAAAAGACTTCCTTATAACTAAACTATAAACTATAATATAAATAACGAAAACGAGCACTAATGAAGGATTTTTTAAAATAAATCCCCTAAAAGAGTTAAATAGGTGATTAAACTTTGTATGGACTTTTGTCAATTTGAATACCCTGCCCACGGCTTGTCTTATTAGAAAACTAATTGCATAGCCTACATAAGGAAAGCCACATATAACTGTCAGATTAATCTGTACCAAAGAAATGTAAGCAATAATGACAAAAAACCATCGCTTCCCGAATGTTCTGCTAATGTCCTGCCTATTAACTTGCGGTCACGTTCTGCCCCTGCCATCCGAGACACGTGACTATATTGACATCCTGACAGAATCAAGTAATGAGCCGTTTCTTTGGAAATCCACTGTATTTTTTTAGCTATTCGGGCTCACGCTAGTAATTTTCAAGCTTCGCTAAAAGTAACTGCGAGCTATCGCGAAAGAGATTTTTACTTCGAAAATATATTCATTTGTTAGTCTTGCATTAATTTGTTGCGAGATGTTTCCACTGAATGTGGATTGTCCTTTACTGTTGCTATTTAACCCCTTCTTAGCCGAAGTATTTACACTTGAACTAGATGTTGATTTAATGCAAAGTTGAGATTTTTTGCAGCGTTATTTAACTTTTGCCATGAAAAATGTCAATACTTGGAGTAAAGAAGATTTACATAAGATAACATTTAAAAGCAGCGTTGCAGTGACGTAAGCAAAATATCGTTTCTACATAACATAATAACATACTTTGTTTCCCTGAAGGGTTGGGCAGAGGAGTACCTATAGTTGGTACACCCACAATTTGCCAGTTAGAAGTCCCATTTACTATATGAAAAAAGAAGCGAGCATATTGCCATCAAGCGGGCATAAAACTAGACTCCGAGCTGCAACTAAGAAATTTCAGATAAAAAAAAACCCAATAAACCTTTGCCCGAACTAAGAATCGAACCCAAAACCACATGCTCAGCGATCGCTAGACCAACGAGGCAGTCATAATTTTAATTAAATTTTAATATTTTTAATGTATTTTTTATGGATCATGTGGTCTGCAATAAGGTTTATTTTTAATTTATTATTATATACTACTGAACTAAAATAGTGATATCAACTATTTATTTATTTATCTATTTAAACTTCTCGGACACAAAAAGGTGTGTGTGTGTGTGTCGGGTGGGGTAACTATATAGCCCACTACACAACACATCACATCACGCACCACTACATACATTTTTCTTAAATATTTATGTAGATCTTAAACAAATAAACAGTGCACCTACTCATAATATAGTGTATGTTTCAGCCCTAAGGCACAGTACACTATTTATTATATTTTATTACTATTTTGTTCTAATTTTATTTACTCACAGTTAGTATATAGTTTTTCGGCAATTATATGGAAGATCGGAGTCTCCTAATACAGGCATTGTTTGCTTAAAAGGAGCCTCCAAACACGTCCAAATGTAATGTTCTGCTGATTGTGACACAATAAATTATTTTATATTTGTATATTTGCCAGATAACAATCTATATTCGTTCATAGCCTCCACAAATCACTACAAATAACTTCAAGATTAGACAACCGTAACTCCAAAATGTCGTATTTTTGCCACCTCAGTGTTCACGCCACATATAAGAGATAATTCACATTACAATAAGAGCGTTTCATCATGGTGGTTGTGATCACGTCTATCTGTCACTTTCGCTCCGTTTAACGTCAATAAAAGAATGAAGTTACTTTGTGGAGTAGCTGTAAATCTCGGGGATTGGGGAATTTTAGATCTAACGATGTTAAGAGTTTTTTTTTTGGCGTAGGTAGGTACAGCCGTTTGATCTTATTATACTTAGCCTATTTACCATCCAGATCCAAAAAAACAAACTACTTAAAGGCAACCAAAAAAATTACATAATTTACTGTGCTGTTAAAAACTATTTACGTTAGTATTTCAAATGTTTAAGATGTGGAACTAAGCGTGTATGGTAAGCGACGAAGATGTTTTATTTCTTAGCTTATTTACAACACGACCAATCTACCACAAATGTTACAAATAAGAAAAGAGATTTGAAAACATTATAAGGTTTTACCTATCAATACTCTGTTCATGAAACGTATTTGGCAAAAAGCGTGTCGCGTCGTCCCCGTATCGCGTCCTATAAAAAATCGTCACCATCCGCTGAGTCGGCGTCCAGACGCGTGTTCTTTATGACAGACCCACAAAATATCGCCGCATTTATTTGAATCGCAATGTTATCATCCTCAACTCGAGGGGGCTTCAGCCCTTATAATATTTTGTGTGTGTTTTACTTAGGTCAAAGCTACACAGCTTCGTTTAGTTCCTAATAAGTGACTTGCTTTAGTGAATCAATGCATGGTTTTACTACATATTACAATAGCTGCATTGACGTTTGGTGTCACGCTGTATCCATACTGCCATACTAATTTATTAATAGTAAAAGTAACTCTGTCTTTATATGTGTCTTTTAATTTTTCACCCATAGAACTGATCGTCACGAAATTTTACAAATAACTAGTATGTGACCTTGAGAAGGATATAGGCTACTTTTCATCTGAAACCCCAGACGAAGGCACGGTCAGCAGCTATCATCATTTGAGCCGAGAAAGGTCCAAAGCTGGTCGGAATGCCTTCACCAAGCATCGCCACTTCGACTGTTTCTGTGCTTCTTGTATCCAGGTTATTGGTCCACCTTGTGGAAGACTTCTGGTTCGCCATCGCCACTTCAGAACTTTTCAGCCCCCTCGGCCACTTATTATGCGAGCAATGTGCCCAGTTTGGCAATTCTTCGGGCTTTGTTAGTTACCTTGATTCTCCTACAGATCCATTCATTTCTTTTTCGTTGAAAGACAAATAGGTAAAGAATGACCTTGGTCAAGACATAGGGTACTTTTATGCTGGCAGTACGTACCTGTGGTATCAGTTCCGACCTTCAAACGAGTGATGTCGCTGAAAAAAGATAGTGACTTATAGGTTTTAACTACGCTACTGACCAAGCGTGGCATCAAGTGAAGGTCCTACTTGTGTGGCTTCGACCTTTGCTTTTCTTAAAGTCTAGAATTTTATGAGCACTTGATATAAAGGCTTACAAAGGAGTAGGGTTATGATGCTCTGCCGATAATAGTGTATCGTAAAGTGGAGATGTTTTAGTTAATAATTTGGTTTTGGGTAGGGGTCGGTTTATGGCTCAGATTTAGAGACCTTTGCTGTTTTTAAAAGTATGTAGGTATATTTTACATTATACACACACATTTTCACATTCGTTTTCACATTCTTTCTTGATAACACACGCGTGTTTTTTATTTCCATAGCTTTACAAATGAAATAGCTTGCATTTTTCAAAAGCAACCACATCATTAGCAGTGAACGTAAAAATTACATACACGTATTTAGAACACTCACGTTACATGACATCTACTCCTCCGAATTTAGCGCGAACTTACAACGTAAATACAAATACTAACAAAATCTAGACTAGCTTCCTAAAATAGGTATATAGTTCATAAACAAGTTAGGAGAACTACATTCTTATCGCAGTTCATGCATCATTAAAGTTTTCATTCGGTAAAGTACAGACGCGCACAAAAATGGTAATTTGATGTCGTACACTCGCTTTGCGATTTATAAAGGCAAACTAAGAATATTTTGTAGAAAACGGAAGAATGTTTTGTGCACAGCTGCTGGGAGTTTAAAGGGAGGGGGTTGTGGCACTTGAGGAAATCTTGTTTGAAGTATAAGCAGGTGTTATTTTTAAAAGATTTTTGCCTGATTTTGGGCAGAAGTGGCAATTGAAACGATATTGCTTACGTTTACGGAACTGTGGATACGTTTCATAAATTACGATGCAGAAACATAATAAAAAACTTTTCAAATAAATAAAGTCCTGCAAGAAATAATATAGATAAGTAGTTTATGAGTGGGTTATAAAAATAATTTAACGATTATCTTATTTTTTTTGGAATTAAATTCCATAACTTTGCTTACGGTAGGTTGAATGGTAGAAATCGTTAGGTACGTAACGAAAAGCATTATGCATGCTCCATGCGACCTCATGGTTTTCGAGGGTGCTAAAGCCAATAGTGGCGTCATAATAAAAGTCCAAGATGGCGACAAATTTATAAGAACTTAAAAAAACTTATACTAGATCTGCTCTGTATTATATACGCGTATTAAATTCACAGTTTCTCTCTCTCTTATATATGTATGTCTACATAATAAATTTAAATACAAAATAATTCCTCTGTTTCCGAAATCAATTTTCGAGAGTCAATTTGTGTTACATAGGATGAACAGCACTAATCGCTAAAATTGACAGAACAATGATAAAAGCGCCTATAGGTACTCCGAAACGAAGCGATATACGATAGTATCACTTTTTTTGATATTCATAATTTGTTAACACATAACGTCACATCAACTGCTTGAAGTAAAAGCCGCAAAGTATTACGAATATACAGCATGCTTTCGATGACCTATGTTTTTCTCAAATTTGGTATAACTGTGGGTATTAGACTATAAATAATTGATTTTAAAATGAATTACGCATAATACTAATCATAAAATTACTTACTGAAACGTTAACTTATTTTTTTCTGCTCACATTTGTGCAGTTTTTACAATTTATCACAGCGCAATTAGGCATTTTTGATTTATTGACTGACGTCCAACTAGCGAGGCGCACCGATGTAGACTCAGCAAGACAGTTTTTTTTAGTCGGGCATCTCGCAGTTGGCCTTGAGAGGCCGTGACTGCTTAGCCGGTCTTTCCTGAGGCTGCCATTAAGAATTAACTTAACGCCACCAGCCAGGACTTAAAAACGACTTAAATTAAATTAGGCGACTGCACGCTGAGGACACCCCTTGCGGGGCACGGCCCTCGGCTCAGAGCGCCACTGGTAGGGGGCAGCAAGTGGGGACAGGCTGTATCAAAATATTTGCATTATTATTATTAATCGGGGAATTTAACTCTACTGGCTCAGCTGCGGCACGGGCTGACACTTCAACGAGCAAGGGTCGGTCGGGTCAGCGCGACAATGGCCACGTTAAGCATTTTTTGCTTAAGCCCGGCACATGAAATGGATGCTTCTGCGTTATCTAGGTCTATCTATATCTGTGGTGTGCATGCATGAGTCACGTAAGCAACTGCGTTCTTGACGGGAGTCCCACGACCGCACAGGTTTGTGAACTTTTAGTTTGTGGTTCACATAACCTCCTCCCACACGTTTTTCAATTTCCTGTTGCTATTGATATAAAAACGACTAATAATGGTGTTTTTTTTTTTAATTTGGGCTTGCACCAAATGGCATCAAAACGCATCCACGTACAAAAGTGCTACGATTAGCACCCCGGCACATCGACGTATCGCAGATGTACCACTACGGGCAGTAACGCGCCATAAACCGGCTAAATCGCTTGTCAGCGGCCATTTGCATAAACATAAACCGTGCCGGAACCGTGTCGGAACAAAATAAGAACCGGGGACAATACCCGAGTATCAGTAAAAATGTAGTCATGTAGAACGAGCTTGTGGTTACAAAAATGATGGCTAATGTTCATAGTAGACTAAATAGGTAGTGGAGAAGTAGAGAGACTTCATTTTTAATAATAGGTAAACAATATTCAACTAGGAATGTACCCTTGAAAAAAGTCCCTACGTAAAGTGCAGAAAGGATAAAAAAATATTTCAGTGGCAACATCGGTGTTATGGAAAATATCAAACTCATTAAAGAAATCCTTCTGAAACGACACTCCTAAAAATTAACAACTTTTTAAAGGTCTTTGAAAATATTTTTAAAAACAACTCAAAAGTCACGAAACGGTCATTACTTATTTTTTCATGTCCAATAATTGAATTCCGATTAAGTTACTATTAAAGAATGAAACTGTAGAATTATGCAGATGTAAATGCTAAAAAGATTGGGGGAGAAAATGTTTGCGTCTCGTTCCAAAATACGTGTTTATTTTTAACATTTTTTTATGTTAATTATATTTGAATGGGTACATTTTTCTCTGTTTTCACGGGTAGGCTACATTTTCCCGCTACAGAATTTGAATTTCAAATTAAGAACAAATCCTGTTCCACGGTTATTCAGATTTATATTCGGTTGAGGGCCAATGACGCAGAAATATGAGTGCCATCTTTCATTTTACTTTAACTCAAATTTATTTGAAACACTTCTGTTCGTGATTGTACATTGGAGATGATTGTACTTTCCGTTATTGGTTAATTAAATGTTTACATAATTTTATTAATGTTTACTTGGGAGTCGGGCCGTCTTTATGTATCGAAATGGGAATGAAATAAGTACCTACTGGTTGTTACATAACTTTGTTTTGGAAAGCTTATTTTGTTTATGCAAAATTGTATAAATTCGTAAAATATTTGCCGAGGCTCTGTCCATCAAGACTTGTAGGTCAATAAAGACATTATATTTTATGAAAAAAAGAAAGCTAACGATTCCTATTCCATTCATTTAATTTTTATTATTATTCCTAGTATATTATCCATCAACGTATACATCAATACATTCTGTCATCTATCATTCGATGTATTTTAAAAATACCTCGATTCTGTACTACATACTCACTTATCAGCTAATTATCGACTGAAAATTAAACGTGCACTTAACATTTATATAAACGTTCGGACATTTGGAACAATCAACGTCATCGAAATAATGTCGTCGATTGACCAAACGACTTAATTTTTGTGGAGTGCAACTCAATTCTTGAAAAATTTCGTTTAGTAACGGTTTATCTTTAAAGGTGCGTATGTCAAATTGACATATTTATTCTTCAAATAGAAGTTATCTGACTATTGAAAACTCAGCCCTAAGTAGAATAAATAGATAACTTGACCTTTGTCATATTTCATTTTCGTATTATGATTAACGAAATTATAATTAGCACATATCAATTTCAGATAATTAATGGCGTAAAGCGGCAAAAGAAATTTAGGTAATCTTATTGCTAATCCGCTAATAAAAAGCAACATCCTCAAAGATCAAGCTGAAAACAATGCTAGCACGAACTTTCTAAAAACTATCCGAGTAGATGCCTTCCGTCTCCTTTGACGGGGTTAATTGCTAGCGAGTCAACACAGGCAGAACCTCATTAAGTCACAAGGGACGGATGCGATACCACCCTGTTCCTCGCTCCACTCCCTGTCTGTAGCCCAAAGGAGGATGTGCGTTTTAACTTTACCTAGGTAGATTTTATTTTGTAGTATACGGTGCGAAGGTCCTAGCGAGAACACGTGACGTAGACGTAACGTAAATTCAAAGGATTTTTTTATACGAAAACTAGCTTTGGCCAGCGGGTTCGCCTGCGTGTAGGTGGAAAATTATCCCACAGAACGTATTACCAGGAAAAAAGTATCCTATGTGTTAATCCAGGTTTTAAACTATCTGTGCGCCAAAATTCATCCACATCCGTTCAGCCGTTTTAGCGTGATTAATTACTTTCACATTTATAATATCAACTTGTCATGTCTTATATTATTATTTTTTCGACAAACACTATTATCTCTCCACGCGTTCGTGTTAGGTCTACTGTGCATATCACGCGAAGCAAGCGGAAAGAAAATTCTAACGATTTTTTTTATTGAAACTATTAGTTTCGCATATAATAATATTTAGTTAGTTATAAAAAAAAAAAAAATAGTTTTTCTTTAATGCAAATATATTATCTTCACAATACGTAATAATTGTTTCTTCGATGTGATATTTATGCATATCATTTTGACACGTAGCTTAAATCAAAATATTAAATTCAAAGTTGTTTACCTACACAGAAAATGTTTGATTCAATGACCGTTTTCCAAATAGAAAACAGAATAAAATAGTGTTCACACTATGAAGCGGGATGTCGTTTGAAAGGTGTCGGAACAAACTTGTTTGAACAACAGATGCGGCGTCGATCAGGATTGCACTCACACAAATTGATAGCAATTTATACACTGGGAAAAACAGTGTGAATTGCAGTGTAAAGGGTTTCACGGGTTCGACTCCCACGTGCGTATTTAAGTGATACTTTATTGCATATTAATATACACAGTAACACGTAGTGAGAATTGATTCCTTTTATAGATTGTTTTTATGAAATCGTAGGTGTCCATAGTCAGTCGTTAAAGTTAGCAAGATCGACTTTTCTTTTTTTTTGGGTTGGAAATCATCAAATAACTTCTCCCGCTATGGGTGGAGCGGGAGGGCGTGTCAGACTTTTACTCCCTCCCTCCTCCCTCAGTTGCCTGTGTGCCAGGGGCCGCGGTATCTCTTTCGAACAACCCGCACCCGGCTGGACGTGAAACTTTTGTTCTAATCTAATCGGAGACTATTAGAAAGTTGTGGGAAAAGTCTATTAAAAAGTTCTTATAATAAGTCAAAAAACCATTACCCATAACACCAACAACAGCTAACGTCAATCTCTATCATCGTCTCCCGAACCTTTTCCCAACTATTTTTGGGGTCAACTTCCAGTCTAGCCGGATGCAGCGGAACACCAATATTTTAAATGGAGCGGCTGCCTATCTGACCTCCACAACCCAGTTACTGGGTAACCCCCCCCTTGGTAAGGCTGTTGTCAGACCTGACAACCCGTAACCACTGATCCACGAGTGACAGCCGAGACCAAAAGCTTAACGTGCTTTCCGAGGCACGGAGGGGTCTTGGTATGTAATGACGGTTACCATTCACGGACCGACCGCAGCAAGCGTAGCTTAACCTGATCGATTGACCCGTAAGGCTGTTATTACTTAGCAACGAGACTCTGTAACGCCAATCTCTATAAAATCTATAAAAATATATAAAATACACTCCAGATCTGGATGTTAATAGGTGCGCCTGCGCGACGATACCGAGTGAGAAATATTACACCTTATTCGTTCTTCTTTAATTAAACTTTTCGATAGCCGCGCTCCGCCTGACGTATGGTAAGTAGCTGTAAGGGAAATGTGGGACGTGATTTATTTTAAATGGTTTTTGAGTGAGATGGTTGAAGGTTATATTTTTAATGTACATAAGTCTATAAATACCAGGGAAAATTAAACAACCGCCCGTAAAATATGGTAAACGTACTACTATAAATTGTCCGCGTTAGGTGATCATCAGTTTGTAACCGATTTCAAAAAGGAGGTTATCAATTCGACATGTTTATACAGGAAAAGTTTTTATCCAGTGCGCAAACTGTAACCATGAATTCAGCATATCATTCTAAACACCCCAGCGAAGAAATTTTTCGTCGGTTAAACAAAAAAAAAACAGCTGTTCCATACATTTTGACCGCGTAGGTATTGCACTTTTCTATGAAACATCTGATTTTTTTTTGTAAAACCGACGAAAAATTTCTTTGCTCGGGGGTCTAGAATGATATGCTGAATTCATGGTTAAAGTTTGCGCACTGAATAAAAACTTTTCCTTTATACTCGTATATTATATATATATTTATCGACAGATTTGCAAATTTTATTCCGAAATGGTCCCATTTAAATTTCATATACTTAGATCTGATGATAAGTTTCGGAGACAGACAACAAAACTCTTAAAAAAATGACAGCAAATCAACCGCGATTGCTGTTATCGCATAAATATGCATTGTTTTGACCCCAAGAATGATGACATTTCAAAATGGTGTGGGGTAGGTACTATAGCTGAAAAGTAAAAAATAAAAAGGCGGTGACAAAAAAAAAATATACGTATCCAAATCACCGTCTCCGAAATTAAAGTTAACAGATTGTTTACGATTTTAAGAAATAAATCGTTAGAAGGATTCAAATAGACTGAGCCTAATTATCTATTACAAAATCTAATTTCATCAACGTAGTACCTCGTAATACTAAGTGAGCGTATCAAATAGTAATAAAACTTACCTGTTTTATTATAGGTATGGGATATAATATTATGTGGGTTTCACTGTGGTACCCCAGGCACACCTCTGCCTAACACTTTTTTTGCATTATTATAAAAATATAACAAAACGGAACATTTTGCATGTGGGGAATACATAATACAAACTTGCACATACTTTATTCTTCAAAACAGATGTATTAGTTAATTAGTGCGAATTTCACCGATAATACTGAACGCGATCAGCACATCTGAACTGCGTTCATGACCTGTCAGTGTAATTTTCCACAGAAAATGACACTGATAATCCTTAAATGAGGTTTCTATGCTGATGGCGTTCAGTTTCTTTGTTTTAATTCGCCCTTATTGGTGAGGTAGACTGTGTCTGCAACTCGTTGTCAAAGCTCGTAATTTCTGTGATGCTTTGTTATTTTGGTTTCGATTTCCAGCTCTTTTCTGTATTATTTTTAAATGTATATTGTAATGTATTTGTATGAAAAAAAAAACCGTTCTATCAAATACACGTTTCCATTTCCTTAGCAAGTAATACCTACATACCACACAGCAGCTTCGCTGAAAGCAGTCACTGTGGAATTTGAATCAGGTTTCAATAACTGAACTGATCAATTACAGCTCTCAAATATATCGGACACATGTATTTCATTTCTGGGCTTAACGCGCCTATAAGCTCCCTGAAAATTCGTTTCAAGAGTTTCTCGGAATCATTATACCTTCATTATCAGCAATGATGAGGGCTTTTTCTTAGAAGTTCCATTTTATAAATTAATTAAATTTGAAGTAATTAATAGTAGATGGAAAATGTTCAGGAATGATTTTTATAAATGTATTTACTTATTTGTTCCCCCTCTACCCTCTGGTTTCCAGAAGTCTTGGTCCCAAATATCGTCATAATGATCAAACATAAAAGAAGCAAATGCCTGGTAATAGCTATATAGAACTGTTTAAGTATTTTAACGACGAATACAAGAGTAATAAAGTAAGTTTATACAAATAAGAAAATAAATGAGAATTTACCGTCAGACGCTTCAAATTACGCCCATCAAAGCTAATTAATGTACTTAACTATTTCTTATTCCCTTCCTACCTTCAAACTCCAATTTCCTTCCAATCCTTGTCTTCCATTTTATAATATTATTTCTCGCCAGAATTTTCTCAACATTATTATAAAATTACCGAAGACCACTTAGCACCATTATCGTTTGCCGAGAGGAAATTGTATGCAAACAAAGTACGGGGTAAAAAAATCCACGTGGACGAGGCAAGAGGGTTAAATGCGCGGATAGGATGCAAATTGGTCCCTTGGGTCGTTCAGGCCGCATTTAAAATAATACACAGTTCCCAGTTTCCAGTTCCCAGGGTGAGTACCGAAGGCGAATGGTTAAGTAACTTTTAATATGTCATTTGCATTTGCCTGTGTGAAAAAAGAGTTGGTAATATTTTCATAATTCGTTTATGTTTCGGGATGAATGTTGAATCAGGGGGATTTATGAGCGTTTACCTGTTCGTTATGAGTTGGGTGTTGTTAATGTAGTGGATGTGTTACGGTAATTGTGCCTGTTAATGTGCCATTTATCATCATTTTTCAACGAATACTGAATCAGCCTATAATATTTTGTCTACAGACTAGCTACTGTTTAAAAGAGAGTGACGTTAGTGGGCCGCCAAATCCTTGAAGTTACAAATAAGTGTTTAAAAGTCTTACTTAACTTGAGTTGACTGTTTTTTGTATTAATTACTAACTTTTGCATGCGGCTTCGCCCGCGTCGGGGTCCGAAATTTTCCTACGGGAATGTACTACTGGGATAAAATAGTATCCTAGATGTTAATCCAGGCTATAAAGAATCATCATTTCAGCCGCAAAACGTCCACTGTTAGACATAAGCCTCCCCCAAAAGAGGGGTTTTGCCATAATCGCCACACTTGGCAGGCGGGTTGGCGATTGCAGTATGGTGGTTAATTGCATAGAGAATGCTGCTGCCCATTCTCTAGTAAGTCCCTTAGTCGCCTTCTACGACACCCACGGGAAGAAATGGGATGATGCTATTCTTTTACGTCCGGTACCACACGGAACCGGATAAATTATATGTGTGCCAAATTTCATCCAAATCCGTTCAGCCGTTTTGCGTGATTGAATAACAAAGAACCAAGCTTTCACATTTATAATATTAGTAGGAAGCAGGATAGTAGGACTACGACACGACAAAATTGAAATCAAAATTTATTTTATTTCACATAAACCTACATGGGCGCTTATGAAACGTCAGAAGCTAGGTGCACGGTACCAATTTGTCGTTTCTTATGAGGAAGAGCCGGCAAGAAAATCCAAGTTTACTCTTTTTAAAATAACTGGCTTTTACAATGTTTTCTAGTTAAAGTGATAATAGGTATAGGTGGACAGTGTAGTCTGTTAACAAGTACCAGGTACTTAATCAAGTAGAAAATAGTCTACAAATCTACAGTCTGCAACAACAAAAGTAACTATCGCAATTATAGAGAATATCAAGCAAGTGTACAATCAACTGAATTTGACCACTTCGTACAAATTCTGTGCATTTCGGTAGCAAAGCAAGCGTAAATCTAAATAAATAAACAGAATAAAAGCGTATATTCGTCACCTAGCGAGACAAAGCTAAAATTGTGATGCTTATTGCGCGCGGACCGCGGCCCGACGGATTACAGTAATGGCACTGAATACTAAGCGCGGACCCGGACAAGCAAAGAGTAGGAAGTAACATGCAGACACGACAGTCGAATGTTGTTATGAAAAGCCAAGTATTGTACCTACTAAGTTGCCTACCAAAAGTATTTGACCTTCAATCCATCTTTAAAGAGAATAAGTGTACATTCAGCTTTATTTTGAAGTGTTCAACTTTATAACTCACCATTTTTTCAACAATATTATTTGTCTAACAATACAACAAGAATAAAAAGAAAATTGACTATAGAGGTTTTAAAATTAACCTCAATTGTCAAATGAATTATATCTTTAAGGTGATATATTCAAACAATCACATCAAATCACTCAATTTGTAAGTGGCACTACAAATTGGCACATATAGGTACGTTTTCTCATCCATCCGTGTACATTTGGAACATAACGTTGGACCACACGTAATTGTCATCTATTAAACTGTATCATTTTGTTAAGACTGAATGTGCAGGCAGTGTGTTTTGGCAAAATTAGTAGATCATCACAATACATTGTATCTCATTGAGCCCGGTTTTTCCAAAAGCTCATGCTTGTACCGAATACTTTCTGGTCCAGTTGCAAACGTTCAATTGAGCTTACAGGGATTCAAAACGCGTTCCTCACAGATGCACCCACGCAATATCTACAAAACTAACTAGCTGATTACCTAATATCATCTATTTAATCTAGATCACAAAAACAGCGAAAAGGCCGCGGGCACTCACGTTCCCATCGGCAACTGAAGAATAAACAGGATTACGTCGACACCAAAACTACCTTATGTCTTCTGTTGTTTTGTACAAAAGGTTATCTAAGGACTTACACTCGTTGGATAAAGTGGAAACCGCTATCTAGACTGGTACAATTTATTTTAAGCGTCGAATAATGCGATTTTATGACTTCAACTTTAACTTCGATCTATGAATCCTGGTTCTTCTTCAATCCTTTACTAGATGAAAAAGTTTTGCATGATGTAGAAGGTGCTATATTTCCTTCTAATATTATAAATGTTTTTTTTTATTTGGATGTTTGTCACTTCACTCAAACTTACTTCACGCACATAGGGCTGAAGGGATTTCTATAAAATTTAGCAAACAGGTAGACTATAACCTAGGTTGGGACAAAGGATACTTTATTTCCCGGTAATACGTTTCGGTGGGATAATTTTTCGACCTCTATGCGGATGAAGCCGCTGGCAAACGCTAGCTACGAGACCATCTGTTTCGGTGAAAAAAATGTAAATTTTGCAGTTTTAATTATATTAACACCATGTTACTTGCCAAAATATACATCAAGCAACAAAAGAGACAATATTTCTCGATAACATCTAAAAAAATAAATGTCTACGTACGGTCCCGTCCGACAAATGAGGACGTGACCTAAGGTTACCTAACAAAAACAGTTTACTGCATGTAATACCCTTAATATATTTTACTAGCAAAGGTCGGTCACGTTTTGAACCTAGGACATTTGTACAGACCCAGGATAGGGATGAGTCAGGAGCTTTGTCGAAACGTTTAGTTAGGGTTTTGACGTTTAGGGGTCGTGAGCATAGCGTTATGGATGAATAAGCAAGAAAAAAATGTTTTGTTAGTACCTTTGACATCCCCGCATTGTCAGACAGTACAAAAAAGCCATCTGACATTGAATACATAGAGTTAAACGTTTGAGTAATTTTGTCGATAATTTGTATTCGAGCTAATGTTGTCAGAATTGACTTGAATTGGCTTGTGAGCTATGCTAGCTCCAGTTGGTCCTATCTTAAAGCGGTGATTTCTGGAAAACGGTCAAAAAGATGGTTTTTCAAACCAGTGTATCTCTTTAACCGTAAATAATTTTTGAAGCAAAAAAAAATATATGATAAATTCGAGTCTTTTTGCAGTGATGGAACTCAAAACATAATTAAACATACTTTACTGCATCAAAAAATCATCAAAGCTGCCTCTTAATTTTCTTTAAAACCAATTTATCCCTTCACTATCAATTATAATTATAATTAAAAATATACCATAAAATTCCAAATGCCAAACTGCATCCAGTGATAAATTACTTATTATTAAATAGTTAATATCTAATTTTATACGATTTTATTTGCATTTTTACGCCAATTCTTGCTCATTTATTATTCGAATTTATTACAACAGATTTCAACCCGTAACTGATTGCAATAAGAACTATTATCGCTTATAACGACAATATTTAAAGTTACCTGGGCCTTAACATACCAACACCCCTTTCCGTGTCTCTGTAAACAAGTTAAGCCGTTGGTCCCGGCTGCGCTTCATACTTTAACAGTCGTAACGGTCATCAGAAGCCCGAAAAAATCAAAATCAAAATTAAAATATATTATTTCACATAAACCTACATGGGCACTTATGAAACGTCAGAAGCTAGGTGCACGGTTCCAATTTGTCGCTTCCTATGGAGAAGAGCCGGCAAGAAACTCCACGGGGAACTTTTTTTTTATAGTTGGCTTTTACAAAGTTTTCAAATTACAGTGATAACAGGTATGGGAGGACAGTACAGGCCTGTCAATAAGTACTAGGTACTTAGAGGAATGAATATAAAGGATAGAAAATCGTCTACAAATCTACAGTCTGTAAGGTCTACAACGTTCTCTCATTTACAATATGTAAAAGAATGTACATAGATAAAATGAACCTATTTAAACCAAGGGACATAATTTCAATGACAATCACTATCACAGTCTGACAATCAGTCTTACCCAGGGATATCGTACAACCCAGTATCTGGGTTGTCTAGGTCAGATAGGCAGTCGCTCCATGATAAACTGGTACTCAGCTCCTTCCGGCTAGACTGATAGAATAATACCAAAAAGAGTTTTGAATGTTTTGGTAGAAATTAAGCATAAATAAGCAGGTGTTCCGCTTTAGGTTTAGTAAAGTGTATCAAGAAACGTCTGTCCTAGATCGTACCCGTCAGCTAGTAACACAAATGTTTTCGTGAGTTATTACTGTCATTCTAGGTAATCAGACGCAGTCAAAGCATGTCAACGCTGAAATATATCCTTCCTGGTACGCATACAAGGTAAATCTCGTCAAATGGCGCGGCTCGATCTTTACCTAGCGCATTTTATTTTCTTGCGGCTACGTGTGAAATAAACCCAGTGTGAAGACTGTGCCTTTAATGGTAACCTCCGTTTACACCGTAGTGTGACAGGAAATATATTTGTTGTTTTTTGCACGAACGGCGCGGCGTTGCGATAGAAAAGTGGATTCATGCAATAATAGTGACCTATACTTGTTTCATGTATTGTAATGCCGTTGTTTATTTTTTAAACCTATTATTTAAAAGAAGCAACGGAATTGCAATACATGAAACTAGTATGAGACCCTAGGAATTCTGAAGACAATAGTTATATTAGGTTAAATTGGTTTTCTATCCATCTGGGCAGTAAAGGGGGTATTGTTGTACCTACTCAAAAGGAAACTGTTGAACTGCGCCATTACTGACAAATGCTTACTCATACTGGACAGATCCACTCAATCTGTGTGGTTCTTTCCTCAAAAGATCATTTTGGACTTCAATCCACATGGTTTTCACATGAACTGACCAAGATTATGTCTGGACTTTAAAATAGACTGTTACTTTTGAGTTTGTTTTGGTTTAGACAAGTCAAATAAGAAACGCCGTCCTCAACTAAAACTTTTAAAAATATGATTGACGTGTAAAAGTTTTTGTACAAACCTACTAACAGAAATAAAATCATTTATTATTTACTTATTTATCATTAAATTATAGAAGCATGAGACTTGCCTAAATTGAGTTACGCAACGGTGTGACGCGTGGCCTTTGTGCCGACTTACAAGTGAGCTCTCACAGTCATGAGTGTTTGCGAATGTCGTGCCGAGTGTCGTACGGGTAACAGGTTCTTTTCCGAGCGAAAACCTTTTTGAGACAAACGTCGGCGAGCGTTGATACGTGTTTGTGCTTGTGGTTTATATGCACTGGGGCTTACTATTAAATGTATTGACGTTTAGTTTATTGACTAGCTTTCGCTAGCGACTTCGGCCGCGGAGAGGTCGAAAATTATCCCACGAGAACGTACTACCGGGGGTAAAAAGTTTTAAAAATAATCCTGTGGATTTTTTTTATCCCGGTAGTACATTCCCGTATTAATTCAGGTTATTTCAAATTCCATCCAAAAGCGTTTAGCCGTTTTTTCAATAACAAACATCTAAACATCCAAACATAAACTTTCACAATAATTACATTAGTAGGATAGCAGAGTAATAGAGTTGAATGTTGTAAAGGATAAACATTTTAAAAAAATATAAGCAACCAAGCAATTATATTTTGCGTTTTCTCAGTATCAGATCTATCATCGTATACCTAAGTGTGTATTATAAAAGGTATGCATGTACCATGTTGGTTGACTATACTTGCAGTAGCAATAATAATGTGATTCCTGCAATGAAGGAAGCTCTTGACTTCACTACATAGTTGATGGTAAATAATGCAATTTTATTATATTAATATAAACAGAAATGTCATATTGTCTGCTTAAATTGGGTATTCAACCTATTCGCACTGATTTTTAGTTCATGATTTTGGATATTAAATTTATAGTAACAGATTGCGCGTCACTGTCCCTGCGATCCTGTATAGTGATAATCCATCCATAGATGAATTAAAAATTACTTGGCGGATGCTGGATGTAAAGCTTAGATATACATCCCTTTGAAGGATAAGAATCAGAATAATTATTATTATTTGCAAAAAAAAATTTGGTGACAAATAAAGGTATAATTGTCATCATTACAATTCAATCCAGAACATTCTACCGTAAGAAAAATTCAAAACGTTTATTTGTAAAATTCTTTCTACACTTAAGCCTCACAATTCAGGACACAAATCAAACTATCCTACAGCAAAACACTCACACTGCTGATGCGTCTCAAGAAAAATCGCCCGGTCCATGGAAACCAACAGTGACAAATAATAGGGATGTATACAGGGGGTATGCGGAACTACACTCATCTGACAATCGAACAGCGGATAACAGAACGTGAGAGAATCCGTGAACAGATATGTATTGAAGAATTTCGGTAACACGATGTATTTGTGAAATGTTCAGTTGTGCTTTTATTTTAACAGTATTCTCTTGTTTTAGGAGTAACAATGACGCAGTGGTAACGTAGTTTCTAACCCTGACAGGGGCTTTACTTAGTGTAAATTATTTCATCACCGCTGCTTTCAAAACGGTGAAGGAAAACATCGTGAGGAAATCGGCATGTCCTAGAAACTCAAAGACATGTAATATCTTTCAACCTGAACTGGGCCCGGTTGGTGGCTTACGGCCCACTCTCACAGAGAAGAGGCCTGTGTCTTAGCAGTGGGATCATTATAAGCTGATTATACTTTATTATAGTTACACTCATGAACGGGTGCTGCTTGTGGTGATTAGTCGTCTAGTTGACCATGGTTTTGTTGTTGTTAATTGTAAAGTTTCCCATTTCTTCCCGTAGGTGTCGTAGAAGGCGACTAAGGGACTTACTAGAGAATGGGCAGCAGCGTTCTCTACGCATTTTACCACCATACTGCGATCGCCAACCCGCCTGCCAAGCGTGGCGATTATGGCATACCGCCTTTTTGGGGGAGGCCTATGTCCAGCAGTGGACGTCTTTCGGCTGAAATTATGAATTGTAAAAACTTTTTAAGGACCTAGTTTAACTTTTGTTACTTCAAGTTATAGCTATATTTACATAATGCAGAATTGCATATGCAAGCGGGCATGCCCTTTATGCCTGGAGGCTTTTATTTCGATTGTAAGTTCTGTTTACGTTTGATTTATTACTGTTTATTTCTACTTGAGTATCTATAGTTTTCAATGTGTTGTTGATATATTGGCGTGTGCTAGGTGATATATGGCAAATTTAATGTTTTTTTGTACTTATTTCGTAATGTTAACTACCTAAGTACTATTCTATAGAATCAAGTTCTTCTAACTTAAAAGACAGCTGTGCTGCTGGGGAGTTTGTTGCGCTACTTCTTCTTCCCAGCTAAAGCACTAGGAAGTGGTGAAGGGCGAGCGTTTTGGGAGGACTATCTTATGTAATTTTGACGTTCCAAAAGAGCTGGCTCTCAGCCTAGTTTGAATAAATGCCTTATGATTTTTGATTTTGATTATTTTGTTTCTATTCTATTGTCAGGTGATTGAATCGGTGGGTGAGAATAACAAATGAACCTTCCACCTACATTCACATTGTGGAATGCAATAAATATGTATACTGGGTCAAATTAAACTAGCTAGCGAAACTTTACAGTCGTGATGGGCATCGATACCTAATAAAAAACATAATTGCGGTCGATGACTTGTTATCGTACGACAAAAATAATTTTAATTACCTACAGGGTTTGCTAAAATTCTTAAGCAACAAAATAATATACTTAGAACACTTTGCGGTTAGCGCTAATTAAACTTGGTGACAAAGATTTCAATTACCTGAGCTATTAGCCTACTGTTATACTAAATACCAAAGAATATATAACCAACAAAGCCCTCGAAGAACAGAAACGTCAGGTACATAGCACTCGTAACCAGCGTGCGTGTATGACCAAATGTATGAACATAATTGAAGCAAAAGGAGTATGTGAAGATCATAGTAGGTGGCGCTCAGTAGTTTCTCCCAACCCCGTGGGTTTCTCACCTTCTGGTGAGAGTATATTGTATGTAGTCCCACCCTAAAACCAACAATACGGTGCCCAACCCTAAACGCTCAAGCATAAAAATAACATAGGGGTACCTATAAAAAAAATCGCATCCATCCGTACGTCGGCTGGTTTCATCAGCCCGTATATTACGGACCATAAATTTCTCATAGTAGGTCCGTGTAACTTGAGTAAGTATTTACTGTGACTAAACCGGTATATATCACAGAGACCGACCAATTTCTTGACCGAAAAATTTATAACGGTACTTGGGAGGCAACCCTTGATATACGGACGGAGGACATCCCTTGGAACACGAATCACTCTTAAGTGAATGCGGGTATAATTCATATTGGGGGTTTACTAGTTATTTTGATGTTTGCATGTTGGGAAGGGTAGTTTTTGGCTGAAATGTGGAAGAGAAATTATTTACAATACTGTAAAACAGTGTCAACTAGTACGGGGGTATTGAGATTGTTACTGGTGGCTTTATATGCATAGCGTAATGTTGTATCACTAACAAATTGTGCACAAACAAATAAATTTCAAACTACATAATTTCGTAAATATAAGAAACAAATAAAACTTTGCACTATCACTTGGAAACTCCTAAAGTTGTAACACAATCATTAGGGAATTTCTTTGGTTACCTCGCAATAATTGGCAAATTTTAAAGTTATTTCACAAACATTTGGGAACTTTTGAAATAATTTCATAATCATTTTGAAAATGTATTTTTTGAATACCTAATACGGCAAGCAGTTTCTTATGAATTGGCTAATAGTACCTAGTATCTACTGACACATATAAATCGACTGAATCTACCAGTACGTTGCTTAACCACATCACATTATTATACTTAAATAATATATTCCATACCAGTATACACCCGCAAAATTACGAAGAAATCTATTCCAGTTTCCAAATTCAGGTTCCCGATGTCTTCGTCTCGTCTCCTACGCAAATATAACTAACTTCTTTTGACTGGTTTATAGGCTTATCAGACTTATTTATGCCTTGGAGATTGATAGAACTTTGAATCGAGTTAACGCTCAGAGCATTAGGAACAAGCGTACCTAATAATAGCTATGGAGTAAACAACGGAATACAAATGATTCGATACAATTTGCTTTGAGCGTTTCTATATATTTCACAAAAAAATGTCGTTAGAATAATGCGACGTGAAATCGTCACCTACTTTATGAAATTATACCATTAACTGCCTAGCCTTTTTCCCACTACGTTAGGATCGGCTTTTAGTCCATCCAGATGCAGCTCAACGCTAGTATATTACATGGCAGACTGCCGATATGACCTCCACAACCCAGCGCATTGCAAATGCTTCTGCAAACTTTGGACGGCTTAATGGTCGTGTCTAAATCTCCCACGACCTGAAGCTAGAGACAAAGCTAAGTGTGTACAAACCACTAATCTTACCTGTCTTTCTATATGGTGCAGAAACATGGTGACCCTACAAATCAGATATAAGGAAACTTGACACATTTCACCTTGAAAATTAAAATTAAAAAAAACCATACATCTTGAAAATTAAATGGCAGGCCCCCATTCCAAATACAGAGGTCCTGCGCCGTTCTAACATGTATGGCATGCAGGCTTTACTTATACAGCGTCAACTCAGGTGGTGTGGACATGTTCTTCGCATGGAGGACCACCGTTTACCCAAAATAGTTCTGTACTCTGAGATGGCGGAAGGTAAACGGAAGCATGGCGGTCAACATCTCCGCTTCAAGCATGTGTTGAAGAGGCATCTAAGCGCTCGCGCTATTGATCCAGCAGGTTAGGAAGGGCTTGCTTCAAACAGGTCGTCTTGGCGCTCCACTGTCTACAAAAAGATATAAATTTTCGAAAAAAAGCTCCTCGATACACTGAGCGCAAAACGTCAAATACGTAAAGAGAGACCTAGGCCCTCCTATACCTATTACCGAATTTAGTTTTAAATACTCGGTCACAACTAATACAATAGAGTTGGCCGGCAGAGTTAAAGGAATAGGTATAGGAGGTATACCTATTCCCTTAACTCTGTCGGCCACATGTGTGTGGGTGGGTTGCTCTGTCTGTCGGTCTGTCGGTCTCTGTCTGTTTAAAACTAAATTCGGTCTGGCGAGTCATTTAAGGGCCCACTCCAGGAAGTAATAACTGTTAAGGGTAGCCGTTATCGAAATCGATAAGAAGGACTATACTGGGTAATAAGATACCCCTTCGCAAGACTGGTTGTCAGACATTCGGGCTTCTGACGACCCGTAACGACTTTCAAAGATCCACGAATGACAGCCGGGACCAACGGTTTAACGTGCTTTCCGAGGCACGGAGGGGTCTTGATATAAAAAGATGTTTACCCATTCACAGACCAACCGCGGCAAGTGCAGCTTAACATGATCGATGAAACATGTATTCTTGAAATTATAATAAGTAGGTAGCCTTCAGTTTTAAGACGTAGAGCTTCTTTTGTTAGTAATGTGGTGCTTTTTTATTTAGGTAACTTATCCCGCTCTGGGTGGAGCAGGAGGGCGTGTCAGACTTTTACTGACTAAAACCCACCCGTGTTCCCTCAGTTGCCTGTGTGCCAGGGGCCGCGGTATCTCTTTCAAACAACCCGCACCCCTGGCAGGCATCGGCCCTTGCGGACCCCACCAGTTGGTGCTGACATCTCTTTGAGGCGCGCGTGGAACACAACGCGCCGTCGACCCGGGCTTGGTCCTTACCGGACAGCGAGCTACCCATTACTCGCCGTCCGCAAGCCCGCGCCTACGGTGGCCAGGAACCAGCCTGAGATGCTCGACGCCCAGGGCGTCTCCTGCGGCGACTACCCCCTTTAGTTATACATCCCAGATAGGAGCAGAAGGGAAGCTCAAGCACAGCTAAGAACCATCTCATACTCCAGAATTGGTTATATAACGTCAATAACCACGATTACCATTTGAATGTAAATGGTTTCGTGTTCCAATCATTCAGTAACATGCAGATACAGCCCAATTTCCGGATACACTCTCTTACTCAACAAATAATCACAAAAAACTCTCATCCCCCACCAAACTTAACCCGGGAATCGAATCTTGTAAACAGCAAAGGTTCGTATTAACAACTTTAATATTTCCGATGGGATATGTAAATGTCGGTCTGTTGGTGACACGCGCTCGCTGCGACTACATTTTAATATCCCGCCCGCTTTTTAAGAGATTATTTGCTTAAAATGTTGGATATGAGTGTGTGATCAGTTCCTGATTTCTTTTTTTTTTAGTTGCTGAAGTTTTTGATAAATTAAAAGCATAGGAGTATTAAATACTCAAACCAATGGGATTTTTAGATACAAAACTCTACAATTTAAAGGTTATACTAAATTTTTTTGATTACAACATGAAAATTGGAACGACTTCAAATTTTATTTTATTGGTTTGAAATCGTGTAATATAATATTTTGTATAACTTGAAACTATCAAGTCAATACTAATTAGGTACTTATAAGGTACTTGTAATAAAGAAAACTTTTATTAATATTCTGCGCAATTTAAAGTGATGTTTAAGTTATAAGGGCGCATCAATAGCTTTTTGACTATCATATAACTGCTATGAATTTTGCCTTAACATAATTTTAACTTGACTATGAGTCTTCATAATAATTTGTATAAGTTTAAACAAATTTTCAAATTTTAAGACGAAACTTAGAAGAGTTGTATGAGAACAAACCGATATTTAATTGTAAAACTCAGCTCATACTAACTTAGTTCTTACGCTTACAAGTCTTGAATATGTTTAAAATGTCGAGATTTTCTCAAGTGGATTTGTTGTGAAAACTCACTGTCAGAGCCAGTGTGGAGCTGCCAAGAAATGCGGAGTATTATGTAGCGGGAACTGTTATTTGTAAAGGGATAAGATATTGACTGCCTCGTTGGTGTAGTGGTCGCAAGCGCTATTGCTGAGCATGAGCTCCTGGTTTTGATTCCCAGGTCGGGCAAAGTGTTTTTGGGTTTTGCTATCTGAAATTTCTCAGAAGCATCTTGGAGTCCAGATTTATGCCCGGTTGACAGCAATAGGCTCACCTTTACTTCATGGGACTTAAACATAATTCGCGAAATGTGTGAACACGTACCTCTGCCCAATCTTTCGGGGAAACAAGGCGTGATGTTATGTTTGGATAAGAAATTGGTACAGAGGAAACTTAAAAAAAATCCAATTTAAAAAAAAAAAAAACCTATGAACCTAGAACTATTGGTCTAGATTACAAAGTTTTTCAATGCAAGAAATAAAGACACTAAGCACTTTGCCGATAAAGATTTTAATACAGGACCACATTCATAAATAAACTAAACAAAAGCCATAAAATACAAACTAAGAAAGAAAAAGTACAAAAGAACTATGACATTAACTAGAAGTGACGGCAATAACAAAATTGTATCATCACTATTTCATTCACATCAGACGACCCACAATAGGTACATTTTATTCCAATAGCTTATAATGAATCCAACATTATCATTTATCAGGAACAAATGTGGTAAATAATTTTCTTGGCAATATATTTTGAGAAAAATTTAATCAGTAAACTGGCTGTAACTCAGACATGAAATATATGACCAGTGAACAAAGTTTATCTCGTAATATACATATTAGCTCGGTTCGAGATAAAAGCGGTAGCGTTTTTGAAGAATTTTCCACAGTAAGGACAATTCAATCGCATGCGGTTACTGTACCACAGTACACGGCTCTGCCATTAACAGATAGGCAACAGAGGTAGAACTCATCATAGGATCATCTTTATGCACTTGTTTACGTTTATATGATAAGGGCGCTTATTACTTTGATTTTAAAAGACATATCTAAGAAATCATTCATGATTAACTATAGTTTTCTTTAACACCTGTAATAAAAATCAACGAAACGGAAGCTCATTTAATACGACGCTAGCGAAAACTACAACACTTTTTCGTCACTGAATCCCTGAATAGTTGAACCTGTTGTTTTCCCAGTAGGTAAACTCAGGGAAACTATTTAATTGTTATGCAAATCGACGCCAACTTAAAATGTCTGTGTATTTAAACCACAAACCGCTTAATGTTATTGTTTGACAGTTTTATGAAAAGGCAAATTGACGAAGGGTATTTTTCTTTTACGATTAATTTCCCTGACTGTGCTTATATTTACTATAATACAAACAAGAATTAACTATCCGCAATGAGCAATCTGCAAGTTGTCTTATAAGATGATTGCGAAATTGTACCAGGGTATTGGAGAAGATGTCAATGCTATGGGTGCGAGAGTGTGTTTCGTTACACGTCCTCATCAGACGGCGCAATGGCGCTGATATACGATAATTCTCGTTCATATCCAATCCCATGTTCATTCAATGTTCCAAATAGGCTTTCCTCTTATAACTCGCACCATGACCCAATCGTGGCGCTATGAGTGCCATCGATATTTGCATACAAATTGCCCCAACACCACTTCACTGACTTGAGCGATCCCGCTGCGACTCCACGATTATAAATTGTCGATATTATGCATAGTGACGTCACTATTATCGATTATATCGACCTAGTTCACGAGATGGGGATTGACGTGACAGATTGATATTTCTTATAATTTTATATTGGTTTAATATTAGTGTATGATATTTATACATAAACCTTCCGGAATACAATGCTCTAAGTTAAGGTAAAAACCGCAACGAAATGCATTGTGCAGTTCTGAAGAGATACGGCCACGCAGACGAACACGAAATGGGACTTTGTTGTATAGATTGAAAGTTTATAAAGCTATATTTAAGTTTTCTTTGGCAATCATCAAATTATCTACTACCACTAACTCTACTTTTTTATTGCTAAATGGCTCTGCTCTTGACGTTGATCACGCTTGATGGAATGCGACTGATAAGGTTTGTGGCGGAGCGAGGGAACAAACGCAGCACACGAACTGAACGGGATCTACCTCAAATAGATTGCAAACTATTGCCAATCACAAGTTACAAACTTTGTTAGTAAATATTAGTATTTATCACAAGTTAGTATTAATAAATTATTTTTTTTTGACGGTTTTTAAATAGCTCTATTGTGTATCTATTGCGATGAACTGTAACTTACGATGACTTACGCGAAAGAAAGCAACCATCATATTATCAGGTAGGCTAAATCCCTACCCTGGCGGGCATTATGGTTGCTATTGAAGTTCTGTTTGATTTAGTACTTTTTATTTCATTATATGGTGTTTTTTTATACTAAGTCACTTGGTACTTGTAGCCCTATTTTTTATACTAATTAAAAATATCTTTCCATGAGCAAAACCACGGAATACACTAAGTCTTCACAATATCAGCTATTCTATCAAGTATCGTCTAAGCAGTTTGATCTAATACATCGCCAAGCAGAATTAGCGAAGTCTCAAAGCGCCTATCGGTTATCTATCCGTTCATCCATCAAAACTCGGAAACTACTTACAAGCTTTAGTAATTCCCTGGAGCTTGCGGATCCCTGAGATCGGGGAAAGAGATAGAACCATGTTTCACTTAAGTTATCTGTATGTTAGTGTTATTAGAATGTTTGTTGTAAGCATCGTATTATTTAACTTGTATGCTTGTTGGAACTGCTCTCTCTATTTGTTTTCCCATCAAACGCGAAATTGTTGTTTGTGGTTCCAGAGACAGAGCGTTGGCCTGAAACTTCACGTACTGGCTGGTGACTTCTTGAGAACCGTGAATGTAAAGGTATGATTCTGAACTCCGCTGCACGCAGCAGCGTGCAGCGGAGTTCAGAATCATACCTGCATCATGCTACCACTGTAGTGCTGCGCAGTAGTGCTGCCTGCCGTGCTGATTCCGAGCAAGGCGGTAGTGTTGCGCCGGCAACAGACGCGACACTGCTGGTCTATCTCGGCGGTGAGGTGACACTGCTGCGCAGCAGTGCTGCCGCTGCATTGCTGCCGCGTCATTACTGCGTAGCTTGGAATGTAATCTCATATAAAGTTATAGAGAATATATAGGGAATAGTAGTGCTGCGGCAGCACTGCTGCGGTAGCACTGCTGCGTGCAGCGAAGCTCGGAAGCATATCTTAGGGCTAGATAGTGGCATTTCAGTAACACAATCTACTCCTAAACGCTTAGACATTATGTCTGAACTACAGTGAAGGAATTAAGAATCGTGGGTAGGTCTAGAAAGATAGATACCACTATGTTCTGTGCTGTACACCACACACTGTTAAATTACTGATCTATGAAAAGAAGAGCCAAGACAAACAAAGCCAATGAATTATTGAATTATTTATTTAGCAAAAAAAAGGTTTGTAAAGCCAACCGCATACCCATTGTGACAACTGGACATTGACAGACCAGTTTATTTCGTAGGAGAATGTTATATCTGACGTATAGTCTACCGTATAACTACTACTGACATCACGAATAGTCAATTCCATTTATCTAATGAGACGCGGACGCTGGTTTTCTCGATATTATTTTACGGCTCAAAGTCGTGAATAGAACAGAAAAGTAAGAATCTTTTGAGAAATGGTGGTGGCAAAAAAAATCCGCATACCATGCACCACCAAAAGAACGAACAAATCTATCCTCAAACAACCACGCATAAGACATAGACCATCCAGGATCTGTTACCAAAGGATTCTTGGTTACATTGGTCATACTGCCCGTTAGGAACCAGATAATCGTGAAAACTTAGTGGTGATGGGCAAGGTAGATGGGAAAAGACGTCGCGGACGGTCACTTTACCGCTGGTCCGACCAAGTAACTTCTCACTGGACTCTCAGTCCCGACCCCCATGAGAGAAGCTGAGAATCAAATGAAGTGGAAGAAGATCGTGCATAAAGCCAGGAAGGCCTTTCAGGGACACGACCTTCAGTAATGAAGTACGCGATATAGAAGGGAAAATGAGACGCCATGTCCACACATAGTATATCAATCCAGTAATGAGATATTAGATTCTCATTGTCTATTAGATGATGATATTAGGAGGAACGTAGGTATAAAGGAGAAGGGAGAACTAAACCAGTCTAACAAATGTTGTCATTACTCTCTTATCAAGAAATGTGTCTATTTGTTAACAAGTTAAGGAATATGGCGCTGCTTGCGTGAACAAAATGGTCTCGGCTAATAAAATGTTGTTGATGTAATAGACTTTGTGCATACAAGTTTCTGGTGACCCTATAATTATGAACTTTAACATCGCTGCCGTTCGATGAAAAAAAAACACTAAACGCAGAGAGCAAAATTTGTGTTTAAAACTCGTTAATGTTCGGCAGTATAATGAAAAGGCTTTAAACCTGTACTGTACTTTAAACTGTGTATCATGTCGGTAACAACAACAACAATATGCTGATTTGCATTATGTCACATTTCACTAACCCACACATCCAGCAGACTTAAAATTCACTAAATATAAAACTATACCTCACAATGCATCTTTAACCACACATTAAAATTCAGCTCACTCTAAAACCAGTATCAAGATTATACTAACACGCATAGTTTAAACCAAACTTGGCACATACAGACAGATAGATGGACGAACTTCACGGGAACGTATCGGGCGCAAGAGTGTCGTTAATAAAATCACGTCACGTCAAGCACGCCGCGTGAAGTATGGCGTGATACGCGGGATTATGACGTCATCGGCCGTGCTCACTCGAGCGGTGCGCGACCGATAACGTATGCGGTACACATGGTTAGGTAGAGTGACGAGCTCATTGGGTAGTTGCTTCTTCTACTGTGGTTTTGATTAAGAAAACAGTCTATATTCCGGCTAATTATGTGTTTATTATTTACATATTATTATTACAGTTTATTATTTACATATTATTTATTATTTACATGTGTGTGTATGCACAAAGGTTAAATGATCTTTGGTCTCAGTGAATACAAAGTTTGTGACACTTTTTGGGTCATGTACGTAGGTGCATCACTACGAAACAGAGATAATTATTATCACTCAGTAGAAAACTGCACCAGCCCGGTTTTTAAAGGTTGAGTGAAATTGATAGCCTGGTATGAAATAATGGAAAGATTCGGAAAAACGTCTCCAATAAAGATATTTACCTCCGAAGGACAATAACTGCGAGGAAATGTAAAAGCACACAGCTATTTGCAGATACCAGCGTATGAGAAGCATAATATTCATCCATATCTACTTAATTTCATTCTCTGACAGACAACGCACAGTTTAAACCACTAGGTGGATTTTAGGAAAATCATGTCTGGGTATAGAGAAAGAAAGAAAAAAAATACATTTATATAGCATAGACTAAAAAGCACACATTAGACAGTAGATAAAAAAAAATCCAGACAAATAATGCCTAACGCTGGTATTCAACTAACCTGAAGTGTGAGGTGACGGGTGAAAATCAGTGACGTGACGATAATGGAAGTTCGTTAATTTTGAAGTATGAAAACGAAGTTGATACTTAACCTTCTGTTATTGAGAGTAAAAGTTAGTTGTATCATCGATTTTACAGACACTCATCCCATGAGGCTCCTGATAAATTTCCGAATAGAAATACCACGGGGCACACGGGTTGCCTACAATGAAAATGGTCCTTTAAAGAATAACAAGTTACCCATATTCCAGTACCGTATGTCACCCCCAAACATATGATATCTGGTGAGATCGCTCCATGTGTTAAAGTGAACGTTTGTGCCCCTAACGGAGTCGTCACCGAGAGTGGCTCAACTTAGCGCGGTTTATTTTACGTCTCATTGTAAGTTCGGCAGGTATTGTTAGAAAGACTGATCGTTATAGATTCTGTGCGGAACTAGGAATTTGATGGCATAGGGACTTTGTGTTTGGTCGTCTTTTGTGGGGAATAGGGTAATTTTCACATGCAAGACTTCATTATTTTGCGATTTTTTATCACGTCGTGACAATCACAGTAGGTATTCCTCCGCCTTCTGTGCTATGGGTTGTGGGTCTTAAAACTTGTGTTCGATAAAAAGTTATGTTTTTGCCTCGTAACTGTCATATTATTTACTATAAGTTGAGTCGGTCCATGAGAAATAGTAGTATTCAGCTGCATCCGGTCAGACTGCAGGTCTACCCCAACATAGTTACGTAAAAAGCTTTGCGCAGATGATGATGAACTTGTATATTCTTTAATGATTTTCAACCTGATGTTTTCAGAATTCTAACACACAATCTCTTAATGAATGAACCGAACTACACGTTTGAAATTGACCACTCAACTCAACAAACCGAAATTCCATACAATACGTCAATACGTTTCACATAATACTCGAGACAGCCGTTTGTAAGGCACCTTGTAGACAGAATTTACCAAATGGCTGTCTTCTGTGTGCATGCAACGTGGCTCAAAGGGCATATAGTCTGGTGGAGGCGTCGGAAATTACGTCTTGTACTGTAATTAAACTACACAAGAAGAAGGTAGTAAAATAGTGAGGTGGTTTTGTTTAAGCATGTTTATTTGGGATATTGAGGTGCACTTTCTATAAGTAGACAAGATATAAGTTTGAGCAGTGGGTATAGGGCAAATAGTGTGATGCTTTTAACTAAATAATGTAGTTCAAACTTTGTCCGTCGTCGAAATAAGGTTCAAATAATATCCTTAAATACATTATCCATACAAACTAACCCTAAACTGAAGATTGAATTTACAGATTTTGACTTGTTAGTTTGTAACGTGAAGCAATAATTACAATTACATATTGGAAGTTAAGAAAAATACTAAAATAACTCTTCAAATACAAGTCACCGTAGTCCTACAAAACCTGTATCTTATAAATAAGAACGTCTAAAGAAACATAATAACCTAATATGAAATTCAATGAACTCGGAGAAAGCTTTGCTAAGAAACAAAAGAATTGCCATCGACTTGTCGCGACGGTTTCCACTTCTGTACCAAGAGTTAGGACTTGGACACACTGGTAACAAAACTATTCCACACACAACTTTTTGTCTATGTTTTGTGGACTTGGACAGAAGTGGCAAAATGGAACTCCAACCTGATTAAGTGGGGCTACCCCGACCTCCTACCTCGTGTGGATATGACACTATGTCGCAAACTCTCACCAACCTCCTGTTCTACCTTCTGTGCCCCAAAACAAGGACTCAAAGTGACCTCTGCGCTGCTACCGATGAGCCCACAAGATCTGAAATACAATCGTGCCAGAGCCATGAAGAAGAAGAATTTACACACAATTTATCAAGTACCTAAGCAGAAATATCGAAAAAGACTGCTTCATTGACCATGTTATTACAAGGGGTAAAAGGCGACGCACTTAAAACACTTTTTCTTTGCCCATCGTACTGACTTTATCGTTTATTGCAGTCTACTAAATAAGGTAGCAACACTTTGGTCTATGCTATAATTGTCCTGATTATCATCAATGTCAACCTTACCCTCAAGACGAGTAATTTGAATATGAATTTCTGGACAAATCAATGATTTTTCACAACATAGCCTGTATCTTAATCACACACAGGTGGCTTAAAAAAAACATACATCTAGAAATATATACAGTAGAAGCAAAATGAACTTAGCAAACATGTGGTAAAAGATCATTTGACCAACAAAAAGCCACTAGTCTGCCCGGGTCCTTGTGCAGTCTCCAGTTATTTCTAACGCGTCACTATAAAAAGTAGTAATTTAATTTTCCCTTTGTTGAAGGAAACAAGAGTATTTAATGCAACCGAGCGCCATCCTTGTTCTTTTATTGTTACAACTGAAAAATATTCCCTTTAAAAAGCAATATTGAGGTTTGCGACGCTTATTTTTAGTTTATAAGAGTTCTATTTGGCGTCGCGACGTTTTGTTGCGCTGACCAACTATTTCAAATGTTTAGCTTAATGGGTAGATTGAAACTCTAACCATTGTTTTCAAATACTATTTCAAATACTTTTGAATCGGCAAGAGGTCGGCCAGTCAGAAAAATGAAGCTAGTTGCCCATTCCAAAGCGTAGTAGGTTCTTATGAACGAGCAAGAAACTCCACGGACACTCTTTCAAATTGAAATATTGTTACAACAAAAATTGTAACTTAATGATACAATACACACGCCACCACCAACGAAACATTTGAGTGAGCATGACTTACTCTCAGTCACCAGGGCACATTCAAGTCAATTAAATATGTAGTTGAATTGGCCGTATTATACAGTCAAGAGGCTTCGGTGTTCTAATTGGACTACGAGGTAACATCATCTTTGTAAAATCACTTTCTCGAAAAAACAATAAAGTCCCAACAAATCGTAAAAAGAAACACGAAGTTAGAACAAATACCTATAGTGAAAATTTTTCCTTTAATCTTCCTATATAGCAGGAAGGGAAAATGTTCAAACGTAGCAACAAAACTTCTATTTTAAAAGTTTCACAAAAATCTTCTAAAAATACGCAACTTAACAAAAGACGTTGTCAAACAGTCTTTGACACAAATTACATTCCCAAAGTCAGAGCGACAAAGACATCAATCTAGCACAAATTCCATCCATTCTTCTCAGACATAAACGCACAATCACAACTTAATTACCTGTGGGGGTTGACTAACGTTACCATTTTTTAACCCTCTCACAATCCGCGGACGGGTACCCATCTAAATTTGCATACAGAGAGGCGGGAATGACTCAAAAATGGCGCGGTAATCGCCACCCGGTGGTGGGGGCGGGTTAACGTGGACTCTGGAAAGTTTGGATGTGGTGTCTTTTTGATAGACGTTGAAGGGTTTTTGAGGTTATTAATTTTGGATTATATACTTAGTCATTTACTGTGTAATTCGAAATGCGATGACTAACTGACTTGAGAAAATACCTACAATAGTAATAAGAATATAGGTACTTTAAAAATGCAATTTTTGTAGCTCTACAAAATTTCTACTAATGCATTAGGAGAAAGTGTAAGCTATTTCTGCTTGTTACTTACGCATAGTTTTACTACACATCAAGCTATACATTTCCAGTATAAGCTGATCTCGCATTGTATAGGATTCACGTACAGTGCGAGATCAGCGTAAACTGGAATTGTATAGCTTGATTTCTAGCCGTATATTAATCTTAATACTCGTAGTATATACTATGTGATAGTTCTAACACCTACGCAAACGACATCCACGACCACTCACTGTAGGTTGTAGCTGAAAATTACCTTCAAGTGCATACTGTGTTGCCATCTGACATTATGCTGAGCTGAGGCCCTTTTAACATTATTTTCATTGGTTCTGCTTTTTTTTTCCTTTTTTTATAAATGATATTATAATGCCAATAAACGCATCTATTTTTTTTCTTTTTTTCACTAGTTTTACTGATTGTTTCATTTAGCTAGTTTAAGAATAATCTAATGAAACAAAACACAAACATAATTCATGAAAACACCAAGTTTCATTGATCAATTTCCTGAAGGAGAAGTGATCTAGACTTGGAAGAGATCCCGATAGTAGAACATCCTGTCGGGTGGTCTTTATACCACCTTCATCTTTTCTACCTCTAGGCACTGCAATCTCAGTGCGGCTCGACACGGATATAAGTCAATTTAGCCGGGTGTAATACACCTTCCCGGGTATAACTGCGGATATTAATACTTTTTCTGATGTTGAATGTCGGGTTCAATGCTTTCATGTTTTTGTTGTGAACGGCTGGTAATGTAAGGAATTATTAAGGTGATTTTGTTTTATGTATTTTTTTGAGTATGTTGTATCATAACTTATTTTGTATTTACTTTTGTTTATGGACCTCATGATACATTTATGGTATGATGCAAAACAATTTCATAAAAGTTAATAAAGTCAAATCAAATCATTTTACTAAAATCCATAAATTGTTAGTAACAGATTTGCTTAAAACAGTATTGTTAGTAACTTAATCTAAAAACATATGGCTGAGACAACCACCCAACAACTAAAAATACCGACAAATGGCCACTAAGCTATCAGTCTTCTTACAAAATGGCTTATTATGGTGGAAGAATTGTCTGCCGCCACAGCCTTCAGGATGCTATTGTGACTGCCTCTTATTCTGCTTAGGAGTGAGGCCATTTTTCACGGATTCCGGCATGAAATCCATCGCTATGGTTTACCGCAAACATTTCTGAGGCACTACAAAAACGAGGCAATACCGTTCTATAATAGCTTAAGTAATAATTTCTACGATTGCAAAAGGAGCAAGTAGTACATTATTCATCTACACACAGCACACAGTTGAAAAATACAGAGCTCGATTTTCCTAACTTATTAAACAAGATCCCTTAAATATAACTAACCCAACAAGTAGCACCTTCTATCCGCGATCCTATTTACCGAAACAACAACAAAAAACTGCGATCTCTATAAAATTCTCCCCTATCATCTGAAACTCCATATGATACGACCAACGTAGAAAAAACCATTTTCTTTTGACCCGCAACACATTCCCACATACCCTGAAAATTAACACGACCCCTGAAAAATTTACTAAGTGTTTGAAGTAAAGAAGGGGGTGGGGAGGGTCTTCTAATTTTGGTCGTGTTCAGTCCATAGGGAAATATTGTATGCATGTACCCGCAACAGGCCTTGATCTTATATTAGTTTACGTAATTTATATACGTATGTTTGTTTAATAGAAATAGTGGGCGCCATGTTTTTTGTAGGTACCTACCTACCTATACTTGTATACAATATGGTTAAAGTTAATTCGATTTTGAAGGCTTTGATCTCAAATTTGGGTCTGTCTGGGTCTGACTATTTATAGAGAGAGGCTTAGGGTAATTTGCTTACGGACTAAATTAGATTTTTTTAACAAGACGAGTTCATTATTTTGATACCTTTGTGTGTTTGGAGTTATATCTATTTTATGTAAGTGTTATTTCAAAATAGGTAAAGAATGACAAAGTATGCATGAAGCGTTTTAAAATTATTTTTCTAACGTTGTAAGCTAGGCTGGTGTGACAATAACTCTGAATGTGCTAGTAGTTACAATAGGGTATTTTACTCTATACGAGAAAAAGTCTAAAAATATAATATTGAGATACCTAAGGCAAAATGCAGTCGAAAAATGTTAATTTTAGTTCATGAAATAACAAAATATATTTTATAATACAATTTAAAGATTTCAGTTTTTTTATCTGTTTTTGAACACCATGAAATAGTAGCCGCCATGTTATTTCGTCATACGGCATATCAACTGAGCAACTTTGTACTTTTATTATTTTATTAACCAAAGTAATTTTTATTTAAATAATATTTTGCATTCAGGAACAGCAAACCAACGATAAATAGAAAAATAACTCATTTTTTAATTATAAACATTTGTCATACAAAATATCAATGCATTCGTTTTTAGCAAACTGACGTCATACCCACAGAGCAATAATATGGCGTCTACTGCATCCAGCGTTTTCGTCAAATTACGCGCGAAATTTGAAAATGAAAATTTTAAATGCATATTTAAGGCACAAATCGATTAAATAAAAATGTTGAGTTTTTTTAGAGGTTTATTAGCACTCTAGAATCTAATTTAAACACTTTTCAAAAATGAGTGTTATACCCTATTTATGGCAAATACTAAAAATGGCAAATGCTTTTTTTTATTGGGTGGAAAATCATCAAATAACTTCTCCCGCTCTGGGTGGAGCAGGAGGGCGTGTCAGACTGTTACTGACTAAAACCCACCCGTATTTCCTCAGTTGCCTGTGTGCCAGGGGCCGCGGTATCTCTTTCGAACAACCCGCACCCCTGGCAGGCATCGGCCCTTGCGGACCTCACCAGTTGGTGCTGACATCTCTCTGAGGCTCGCGTGGAACACAACGTGCCGTCGACCCGGGCTTGGTCCTTACCGGACAGCGAGCTACCCATTACTCGCCATCCGCAAGCCCGCGCCTACGGTGGCCGGGAATCAGCCTGGTATTCCCGATGCCCAGGGCGTCTCCTGCGGCGACCACTGCGCGTATACTGCCTCTCCCTCACATGAAATACTAAAGATAATTACAACGTAGATTTTTATCTTTAGATATCAAGGTATCAATGACTTACTAGATAATGGGCAGCAGCGTTCTCTAAGCATTTACCACCATACTGCGATCGCCAACCCGCCTGCCAAGCGTGGCGATTATGGCAAAACCTCCATTTTGGGGGAGGCCTATGTCCTAAGAGCAGTGAACGTCTTTCGGCTGAAATGATGATGTTGATGATGAGATATCCATAAGAAAAGAACACCACAATCTCAGCAATAAACATAAGCATAATCAGCATGTATTGTTCCCACTGTTGGGAAACAGTGGGAAAAATCAAATCAACAACCTCTCGGTAAGAGGGGGTGTGCGTAATTCACCACGTGAGCCCAGTGCACGTTGGTTGATGTCACATGTATTCGATTTGTTGGTTTTAGAACATTCCGGTTTCCTAACAATGTTTTCCTTCTTCGTTTCGAGAGCTGCGGTGATGAGATTATTTACACAAAGTATACTGCCTGTTTAAGTTCGAACCTTCAACCTACAAATCGTAGGTAAATCACGGCTGTTCACTTGGCAACCAATGCTCTCACAACTCTCACGTAGGTAATAATGGTTCAATGGCAGGAAGAAGCAAGACAGCGAAAAGGGCAAAGAGATATAAAACTAGGCTAGGCTAAATCGTAGATAAACCTACCCAATTAATATCAGAAGCTGTCCTCCACATGTGAGGTGCGTCGACCATAACGCCAGCATTGTTGATGATGACATCGATCTGTTTGAACTGAGCGAGCACGGAGTCAAACGCGCTCGTTATGTCCTCTTCCTTGCTCACGTCGCATTTGATGAACACCGCCTTATTGCCGTGAACTTTGTTCAGACGCTCGGCTGTCGCCTTGCCAATCTCCACGGCAATGTCTAGGATAGCTACATTCTGCAAAAAATTAACAATAGTTCATCTTCACCTCTATTTAACCAATCTCAAGATACCCCATGCAATTATAGCTTCTAATTCCACGTACAGGTATTTATCGCTAGCAACTGCATTTAATATAATTATGTAGTAAATTATATATTAAATACAGGTCACGGTTGTAATACTGCAGTAACAGGTGCGCTGTAATTACATTAGATACGGCCACTATTAAGGAAAACGTTTGCTGTTCTCAAGTTATGTTCTGTGTTTATTGTGTTATAAATAATGTCTTGAAGGAAAATGCATTATTTGGTGAGGTTGGTGCAGGTATTTTCAGATCAGTATGTGTTACCAAAAAGGTTTTTTGGACAAGATAGAAAGAAACTGCCTTAATGAATAGACTTCGTTTAATTTCATACGTTTATGTTTTAAATCACAATGGTTAAGTACCTAAAAAAAATTTTTCTTCCAAGGTTTGCTGTCATATTCCACCGCTATTGTGTTTAGAAGTACATAAATTGTGTTTTTAAATCAACACACAATATATATGAACACAGATTTTTCCAAATAAATTCTTCTAAGTATAAATTGAGAATACCTCTTCACAATTTTAATTTCGTCACTCACATTTAAAACTGTCAGCACGCAAGCGGCCATTTTGAATTTAAAGGACTTTATTTTCAGCATCCACTTTAAAAATACGTGTTGCGATATCATTTACGGTACATCAAGAGTATCAAATAAAAGCGTAAAATGCTCAATTTACGAGGCGCTGGTATGCTCTAGGAGTCGTAATTACGCGCCCGGGGCACGGCCCGCATGAAAGGGCCTTAATTTTCTCCACAATTATACTAAAGACGCGCACAAAATCTAAGGAGCAGTGCTTGTATTTTTTTAAGGATCAAGTCGTTAGTGTAAAGCGGAATACCCACGGTCTGTTTCAAAAGATTCTGATGAAAGTGTAAATAAATCAATCAAACGTACCTGTGTCATGCCAATTTGAAGATTTTCTTCCGAATTGAGCGCTTTTGTTTGATTTTGTACTTCAGCCTGAAATTGTAGTTTTAAATGATTTTTGTTTTGTATATTTAAATAATTATCGATGATTTTTCAATTACAATTTAATGTTATTCAAACAATAAATGATGCAACAAGTGAATCAATATGAAGTAAAAGCCTTCTAAATATGGTTGAATGTGTTACTAATTCGCTTTAGTGAAAATAGCAAAAGAATTTTGGAACAGACTATACATGATTGATACGAGGCCTTCCCAATTACTTCCTTCATCGTATTCTTCTCACAGACTACTGTTCTTAAGATAAACGAGAAGGTAACATGGACTTTTTCCTCTTCAACTCATCCTGTATAAATAGATTGGTGAAGCATTATACTATAACAACATAAATCGCTTCCGCTCATACCTTACAAGGCACAAAAAGTGTAGCTCTAATTAAATTATCTAAATTCGCGAGCACTTCGCGCTTACTGCCGCCACACCCACTTTACGAGTTTCATTCACACATTTAGCTATGTGAAAATGTATTTACTACACTATGCAAATATCTCTGAAAAAAAAATCGTGGTGATAATTTGATTGCACCTTTTTTTGTGTGAGGAACGCCTCACAGCTGTCCTGATAGACTCTTAATCACTAAAACCACATGGCGTTCATCAACTGCAATGGGTAAAAACTACAATATGGATACTTTATATTTTTATTTAGTACCTTATTTATTATTAAATAGTTAGTATCTAATTTTATACTACGATATACAAAACAAATACAAAAAACAAAAGGACACTTAGGCGTCGAAGTATTAATTCCTCCGCATTGCTGTCATCAGGAAACGTGCCCAGAAGACTGGCAGAATTCCCACGTTGAATGGCAATGCTAATTCTTTGGCCAAAGAACGACCCAGCCCTCTGGTCACGTGAAGTGTCGAGTGTATTTATATTATAAATTATTATATATATTAGATTTATTAGGATTATGAATATCTTATTATTTAAATAAATATAATTTTTCCTCAATTTTCGGAATTACACCTACCTACCACTGTTTCCCTCTGCATGACAAAGGTTGACTAATAGAAAATGCCTATGGCACTGAGTCGGCCTCTGCTGGCTTAAAGAATTACATAAATTAATGATACGATTTCACTTCATCACCCACTCCTCACGGTGGTGAGTCTGACGCTACTGCCAACCCTCTTTGGCTTCGATAGGTTGAATTTAAATTCATAACAGTGGAACCTATTAAAACTTGTCATTATTGTATTTATTTCTATAAAAAAATGATGTCGTTTAGTGAAGTCAGGAAAATGTATTATTTCCAAAATTACTACGAACTTAGATTGTCCGTAAATCGAGATCACAACTTCACTGTCATTGTTTGTCAGCTGTATGAAATGGCTACATCACAGCAAATTCGATGTATCTACGTGCCAATATAATAAACAATTAATTTGCCTGATGGTCCAAGGAAAATAGCAAGTTGAGCAACACTCTTGTCCTTTTTCCCAGTTTATTTGCGGTTTGCACAGAATTCCTTCTACTTCCAATCATAATATGAGCCATAATGACATAAAAATAAAACATGGACCATGGTAAACTTTATAAAAGATCTTACTGGAGCCATTATTTATTTTCTATTCGTTTTGCTATCTAAACTTCTGTCCCCTAATCGCCTTTACGACAACCATCAGCAAGAAACGACCCATATTTTTCCCAAAACAACGCCAGAAAACTAGACCATAAAGCTGACAGGCGCAAGCTGTGAATATGAAACTGCCGTCACCATTAATAATCGCAAGTGTGTGTCTAAACTTAGTTAAATATGTTTGCGGAGTCTCCACGGAGCATGTTTTGACAGAAAACTGCCGTAGTTCTAGCGCAGTGTGCGACCAGCTCGTAAACTATAATAATATTGTGTGGTACGTGTGTGCCAGTGTGCATTTGCTTTTACACACAATGTTGGGAAATTAGGTATTCATGCTTTTTATTTGACGTCTTTATAAATAAGCTGACGAAAGGACTGTTTAGGTTGTAAGTAAGTTACAAATTCGCAAGTTTATTTTTATTTCGTGCCTGATTACGTAACCAGGAACTGCTCTGGGTATTAAATGTAGAGACAAAGTCTTTTTCTTCAATATTCAACCCTATTTAATAATTAAAAACATTTGTAATCGAATTCATAATAATGTATTGTATCCAATATTGTTATTAGTTATTACTGACTCAAAATTACAGTAAAACATCTTTCAAGTATTTAATTTTTCAAGATAATATTTTCATGATTTTAATAAACAAATGATCAGCTATCGCTGTAACAAGAAAAACATTGAAAAAGAAAACACTTTTCCTTAGTCGCACACTAACGCCATCTGTGATAAACAGCGTGAACCTAATCGGAAAGTCTTTCACGTGTAACCTCGTTACAGAATATCGTACAGCGCCAAGGTGGTAATAATTGGAACTAAATGTTTTGGTCTGCTGACAAAAGATGCTTGTACTGTGCTACATTTTGTGTTACGTTGCTAACAATGTTACACAATTAAATAAGATGTAAAATGGGAAATCCAATACTGTGGTAATGTTTATGGTACCTAGGTGGGAGGTAAACCTTCACATATGCGTTATATATAAGTTCGAAGAATTTGTTTGTGAATGTTTACTTTTTAGGTATATGGAACATAGCCATAGAATATCTTAGCCTTATTATTTGGTATGCAAATGAGTATGTTGTTCATGAAAAGATCAGAAGCGTTTCATGACCTTTTGAGGTACCTTATGCAGGTATCACAAACTATTATCTCATTAAGTATTGATGGTATTGATAGATTTTTTTTGGTGTTTTGAAGTTTCACTTTTGAACTAGCATAAGTATATATTATGTTAATTCAAAAAAAAATAACATTTTAATTCGCATAAAGCTATATGGCTATGAGCCTAGTGGTAACGGCCGCTACTTACGAGTTGTCGTAGGTAGCAGCTGTTACCAAGTTCGTAGGTTGCAACCCAGACTGGCGCTATACTTTGTATATTTATTACCACTGCTCTAAAAAACGGTAAAGAAAATCATCTTGAGGACACCGCTATGTCCGAGACCCAGAAATTCGCAAATATGTGACATATACCAACCCGCATTAGGCCCGCGTGTTGGTATACGACTCCCAACAGTGGGAACATGATACGCTGATTATGTAAAGGTACTTGGACACTTATGTGACGTCAGAAGCTAGCGCGGTTCCAATTGGTTGTTTGGTATGTAGATGAGCCGGTAAGAAACTCTACGGTTACTCTTTTAATAAGATTGGCTTTGACAATGTTTTCAAATCACAGTGCTAACTGCTACGGGAGGACAGTTTAGGACGTCAACAAGTATCAGGCACATAACAAAATAGGAAATGACCAACAAATCAAAACATCTTTGAGTTTACGCTCGTGATTTTATGTTAAACATTAATTTATATTTTCCAATGATTTAAAACAGAAGATTTGTCTAGTGTTTGTTGGTACACCATTATTGCAATTAATTGTGAGTTTCTGAAATTGATTCTCGCTGGTTGGTTTTCTCGTTGAACAGAATAGCAATCCTTGCATACCTATAAGATAAATTGCACAAACTCGTTTTTTTACTGACGTTAAACTTAACTTAATCTACAGTTATACAGTCTTTTACGGTTATTTTACCCCTGACTTTACATCACTGTCAAAATCACAGTGATCTTGACAGTCATTTCATAATGGTTGCTGTTTAGTGGACTGACAAGTCTATCAAAATCATAGTGATTCTATTCTCGTTTTATTAAGGTTTCTGATAGGTTGCTGCTGTTTGAGGTAAAATAACTGTATTCGAACATCGCTACCAAGTACCAACTCCTTATAATACAGGCGTGACACTAAACATTCAAATGATACGAATGGTACAAATGCACGTGTCAGTTATCTACAGAAGTTTGTTAGCACAGAAGAAACTTTGCACCTAATACAAAACTTATTTACTGTAATTTATATCCAGACTAACTTCTGTCCGCGGCTTCACTCGCATGGAGATCGGAAATGATTTCGCAAGAACGTCCTACCGGGGTAAAAATGATCCTATGTCCTACAACATTGTCATTATGATGAGAGCTAAGACGAAAAACGGACAAAATAGTACGCAAGGAATGGAAAAAGACGTAGAGGAAGAGAGATTTAGAGGTAGGAGATTGATCTACCAAAAGGTTTGTGGAGAACAGCTCTGGACAGGAATCAGTGGACAGAAATAGAGGACGCCTATGTTGCAAGATAGCCCGACCTGGTGGCTAAAAAGAGCTAATTTGCTAATATGAGAGTTATCAAAATATTAAACATAACATCACGCCTTGTTTCCCTGACAGGTTGGGCAGAGGTGTTACTATAGTACACCCATACTTCGAAAGTTATGTTTAAGTTTCATGTAATAGGAGGTGATTTGTTGCTATCAATCGGCCACAAATCCAGGTTCTTGGCTGCTACTGAGAAATTCTAGGTAACAAAACCCAATATCCCTTTACCCAACCTAGTAATTGAACCCAGTAGTAGTACGTAAGATAACATGTCATCTTTATAAATAAAAAGAAAAGTCTTGACTGACTGACTTACTCATCAACGCCCAGCCCAAACCCTTAGACATAGAAAGCTGAAATTTTGCGCAGAGGTTCCCTGGTAATGTATACAAGGAATTAGGAAAGATATTTTTGAAATTCAACCCCTAAGGAAGTCAAATAGGGGATGAAAGATCCGCGCGAGCGAAGCCGCTGGCAAAAGCTAGTTAGTTTATAAGAACTTGTTTATATACAAAAGGTCAGAAGATATAAAGGCTATTTTTATATTAATATATCCTACAAATCGCCACACAAATACTTTCCGGGTCAAAAATCTAAAGAAATGCATGCAGCATCGCATCAGACGAGTAGCACGTTATTGAAGTAGCATTGCATACACGGAATGTATTGGCACGTACTTCCAATACATAGGTAAGTACCCCTCCAGGGATCGACTGGGTGCTGCGATCTTTAGTCGGACATATTGCTGTGTTAAATTTCAGTTGGGAGAAAAGATAGGTAACGGCTATGTGCACTTACGTTACATACATCGGGGTTTAACTATTTCATTCTTTATTTACTTGGCTTTATAATACCTAATTGGTGACCATAAGATGGCCCTTATAAAATGGGACTGCCTCTGTCTTTCAGGAAATGCAGACGTGATTTTATGTTATGTGTAATGACAAAAAGGATGCTATTTTTGTGCTTTTAAAAGTTCAAGTAGGCCCACTGTGTCAGAGCTTCAGTGCCCGTAAAGTTACACGTCCATCGGAGAGATGTAAATTAAAATATTAATTTCCTCTAGTGCCAACACAAACTTTAAGATAATAAAGTCTTAATATGTTGTTTAAAGGTTTGCGAGTAAGCAGGGATAGTAATGAATCTAATCAGTCCAACTTACATCATACGTAGGTGTTTAAGTAGGTATTATCGCTCGTGAAACAAGGTCATAGAGAGCTCATTTTTAGACCTTTGAAACTCTATAAAACTTAAACTTTAGCACAGCATAATCTGCCTATAATGTGCCCACTGCTAGAACTCAGGCCGTCTCTGCTCGAGAGAGAGTGAATCACCTGGTAGATGAACATAACCCGGGAGTGCTGCAGCGGCTGCACTTGTACGTACCTGACCGTTATGTGTGGAGGCGACGGCCCCTGCCACTGCTGGTTGTACCATCAGCCAGGACCAACTTGCTGGCTAAAACACCTCTGACTCGAGCAATTCGCACTATCAATTACATTCTGGTCAAATTGGATATATTTACACGTTACTGGAGTGAATTCGCAAAAGTACTATTGTTTATATTATGTGTTACAAACAATGATCTTTGTTGTGTGCTTTAATTTTGCGTGTGTTACTTTGATATCGCATTAGGTTAAGACCTGTAAGGTTTTAAGGCCTTTAAATAAATATGTTTTCGAAATTTTGGTTCTATGACATGCGGGTTTCCTCACGATATTTTCCTTCATCGTTTTGAAAGCAGTATTGATGAAATTATTTAACACAAAGTAAAGCGCGTTCCTGGGTTCCAACCTATGACCTACAACTTTTAAGTCGGAGCCAGTACTACCAGGGCCCCGCTGGTTTCAAAATATAAACCACTTTCTATTTTTTCAATAAACACAACACTAAGATATCAACAAAAGAAACACGCAAAAAAAAACAACAAACGTGTCGCCGCCCTATCTAGAACACCTATCTCTTTCTGAACGTGACTCCTCGATCTAAAACGCATACACAAACAAAAAGGCGTATATTCCACTACTAAATATTCCAGCTGCGTCCAACCGAGAGCGTCTTTTTCAGCGTTTCAGGCATTGCTGTGAATTTTCAGTTGAAGTGCTGGGATTTGCATCATAAAGGGAGAGCTGTTTATCCGTCTGCCCCCCTCCTTTCACCTTGTTTGCAGTTTTTCATGAAAAGGTTACGTTAAAGGTATGTGAAACACAGAGCGGCGGTGTGGGTTTGAGAGGTAGTTTTATTTTGCATACTTGTGTGTTAAGCTTTTGTGTCTTTTGCCTAAAAAAAATGAGCAGATTCATCAATATTTACAAAGTTTCTGCGATCAGTTCGTGGCTATCTGACCACACTTTCCATTTCTATTGATCAGCTAGTTATATTGTCGGTTGCAGTGGCATGCGATTGAAGAGCAGTGGTAGCCCAGTGGTGTCGGCCCTGACTACGAATGGAAGGTCGTTAGTTCGAACCCTGGAAGAAATTTTACTTTTTGTATTTAATTTCATCAACACTGCTCTCAACGGTGAAAGAAAACATCGTGAAGAAACAAAAATATCCGAGAACCCAAAATTTGAAGTCATATGACATTTATCAATCCACATTAGGCCCGCGTGGTGGTTTATGGCCCACTCCCTGTCACAGCGAGGAGGGCTGTGTCCCAGCAGTGGGAACATTATTTATTTATTTATTTACTATGGATGACTTACAGCTAAAGCAAACAGATTAAAAAATAGTATGTTAGACTGACAGCCAATTAAAAGTCTTCACTTTTAAAAACAGATTGGAAAAAAAGAGTGTGAACAGCACAACACAGCCACCGAAAAGGAACAGCAAAAAACAGTATAGCATTGAAGCTTAAACTAAATTCGCATTTCATATTGATACAAGAATAAAAATAGAACATACAAAATCTTAATTAAAAAAAACCAAGGCTCAGGGACTTTCTGGCTGAGGACACACCTGTTGTGAAAGGATCAAAATCATGTTGTTTGCACATGCTGTTAAAGTTGCTACTTGCACGCACTATAAATGAATTCTGCCTGTAATTATAGATTGATCTATAAATGAATTCTGCCTGTAATTATAGATTGATCACGATGATGCGATCTAAGACAGATATGTGGAAAAATCAAAACCCAGAAAGTTTAAGAGCTCGTCTTACCTTGTTATTGAAAACGCATTTAAGTACCGTATTTAGTTTAACATGGCTTGGAAAAGGGTACAATGATGACATGACATAACCGCTATGCCTTTAAAAATAACGAAACCTTCACACGATTTACGTCGACAGCGCTAAAAATATGGGAACACTAAAACTAACACTTAACCACTTTATCTTACGACAAGCAACTTTAATAACCCTAAAAAGCCTGAACACAAAATTAATCGCTCGCACTCGATCTTCCAAAAACTGGGCAGTACCGTAGCACGGTGGCGCGTCAAAAACCGCCACAACGAATTATGTCAGTAATTGCTCTGAATTCACGGCTCCCTTCAGCAATTCCTTATGGAAAATTAAGGCTTTTCAGGTGAAAATTGCATGGCACCGGTGGACGGATAGTGACTTAAATTTAATCACAAGTAATGTAAAAAGCAAGAGTTTTACAATGTACGTCATATTTTTTGGGAAAAAATTTAATGATTTACAAAGTAATTTCGATTATTGGCGCTTTTATAGGCAGATTATTGCAACTCTGTACCTGCGTGTACCACAAAGTTAAATTTAGCAAAGAACTATTTTTCGACTACGTTTAAAAGTCTCTGGAAAACACTAACTAAAACAAAGATGATGATTGATTCTTAAAGTATATGACGTAACCATTACTTACATTCAAGAAACATGAGATATTTCAGTAATTGCAATATTAAAATTTGTTCGCTCGTAGTAGAAGTTATAACAAGCCTATTTTTCATCTAAAAAGCCTACGTTCGAGGTTCGCCAGAAAATAAATTGGTACCCAGGATAAGTTGGCTCATATCGCGTTACATCAATAATATTACCATTTATATTTTGATTTGAATATAATCGAAAAAAGTCACGTTGACGTATTGCGTGAATTTATTTTCTCATTCTTCGTTTTATCCTCGTCATAATATATTATTTGTTATTCAGTTTGGTTCACGCTGTTACACAAAATACAAAAATATCGAGAAAAGGGAGACGTTACTTGTTTAAAATAGCCATTTTTTAGAGAGTTATCACCGTGTTGAATGCTCGTTACTTCTCTGCATTCAAAGAGGTGCCCCATTATGCCCTTTTATGACTATTAGCCACCTTAATCTTTGCACCACCAGCTGAAATAGTCTGGTGTATAGAAAACTGGAAATATTGATGAAACATGCTAATATTCCATGGAACTATTGGGACCCATCCTCAAAACTACCATGCTTGGCAAAAGATTTGTGTATCAATAAACGCACTAACTGCAGCAAAACTTGCTTTCTGGATCATAGACAAATAACTCTGCTTCTCTTGACTTGGTGCTCTAGACCCGGGGGTCTAAGTTAAGACAACGATTGATTTCGACGTGTCAAAAACCACGTATAAAATTCCGTCCCGTCCCCGTTCCGCACCATAAAAACAGGACTATTTAAAGGAAATGAACGTCGGAAAATAATGACTTTCCACCAAGTAAATCTTAAATTAAATTTATCTCAGTTTTGAAGAGCATCGGTCTAGTGAAGAGTAATGGCCGATTTCAGGACTTTACTTAATTAATTGTACTTAAGAAACTTTTGACTGATATATTGTTAGGCCGCGCGTTTATGGAAACCTCGATGGTTTTGTTTCGAGTACTTTCAAAGGAATGGATACGAAATTCCTTTGAGTTGGTTGCAGAAGTTGCAAGGTTTTGAAATACTTAATATACTTTGAACATAATGTTTTGTTTTGTATAATTTTGAACGAACTCTAATGTTTATTATAATTAAAAATATAAATTAATTATAAAAACACATAAATTGAGATTACAGACAGACTACCTGTATAACCACCGAAATATAAGAAAGTGAAATCCGGTGAAAACTTATAAGTATAAATCCCTGTTGTACTTTGATAAAAGAATTTAGTTTTGTATAAACACACACAGAGTTGGCCCACTCATCAAACAAACACGATAATTAAATAAAACAGTTAATACAGAAAGGTCTACCAAAGCCAAGTCTGAAATCAACGCCATCTAGCGAAAACCCGCGTAAGATACCAACAAAACACTCCAAACATGGCGGCTAGTGTCCAAATTCAAACACGGACACAAACCGAACAACAGCTGTTTGAAGTTTTAATAAAAATAAAACTTATACTCTCATCCTTCAACGGAAGCGATCGAATATGAAATTTTTAAGTAAAAAAAGCGCATAACTTTTTTCATTTCAAACTAGTAACTTTAAATTACTTAGAGAACGTTGTTGGCTGCTTCTAAAGACACACTTACCTACATTCATGCTCCTTATACATCACAATTGTCTTTTGTTTGTTACTGAAGTTTGTTGACTTCTGGAAGTTCCGGGAATGTGAAGGAAGGTATTTCATTAGGTATTTAATTTGGTAAAATAGAGAAGAAAATAGAGAGGCTTGTGGCTAAGTAGTAATAGCCACACGGATCGATTTATCAGGTCAAGCTACGCTTGCCACGGTTGGTCCGTGGATGGGTGACTGATCTTACATACCAATACCCCTCCGTGCCTCAAAAAGCACGTCGAACCATTGCCCCCGGGTCATTTGTGGATATTTGACAGTGGCTACGGATCGTCAGAAGCCCGAAAGTCTGACAGCCATACGTACCAAAGGGTATCGTATTACCCAGTAACTGGGTTGTGGAGGTCAGATAGGCAGTCGCTCCATGTAAAATACTGGGATTTAGCTGCATTCAGTCAGACTAGAAAGCAACCCCAACATAGTTTGGGAAACGGATAGACAGGCAGATAATGATCATTTGTTGACGAGGACGAAAATGAGTTTGCATAGAGTTAAGCAAAGAAAAAGGAGTACTAGTCACTCGAAGCAATAACTTGCCTCGAGGCATTTGTACGATCGGGAATCAAACGCACAATGAGCCGTGCAGCTAATAATCTCATCACCACCGCGCCATTCGTTGAATAGCTATCCAATTTTTCGATATAGGTACTTTTTTTATTTCTGAACAATTACCTTTTCATGTCTATACGATTTAAAATCACATTGCCTCGTCCCATGAGCCCAGAAAATTACAAAAATGAAAACAAATAAACTTCAATCAGACTGCTATGAGTCTTATTCCCTAAGGAGTTGGGAGTTACCGTTTAATTTCATTTGTTGGTCATGCCTCGGGCCAGTTTTGGCTTAGTACTTGTGAGAGTTGGACTAAAAAGGGTACGAAAAAACTGTGTGATTAGAAAATAATTTAGGTGTTGAAATGACAGAATCTAACACAGCTGAATTAACTGATTCAAATTTGTTAGATTTTGGGGGAAATGTGAAAATATTTTCACAATTATGATGACATATTTATGTGTGATAAAACTATTATTTAGCCTTTTTTTACTATTAAGTAATAGATAGAATTTTGGCTCTCTTTACAGTGCATTCCATTCTTTTTATGAGTTTGCCTCTGTTTACAGTGCATTCCATTCTTTTTATGAATTTGCAATACACTTAATTATTTTGTTGTCAGCGCACTTTTGCTTCATTTAAATGATGGAAAGTTTGCAAAGTTCTTAAATATTAATGAACAAGGTATGCTTTTATTTAACTTGAACTTTAAAAGCCAAGTCAAAGGTTGTAGCTCAGTAGAATTTCAAAAGTAAAAGAAATTATAGATAAAGATAACTACTTTAGACGCCAGTAAAAGTTGTAAAGAGCTGGAAACTTAAGAAGAGCACAAAATAGATGGGTAGTTAAAAAGTTAACGTGGTAATCATCCTACGGTAAGATTCTAAACCGCTGGGTCCTAATTACTATAACTATTAACTACTATGGAAAAGCTGAACCAGCGGCTCTGTCCGTGACAGCTTACAAACTATAAAAATATAAATTAGACGCCATTATCGCGGATCGTTGAACAATGTAGTCTGGAAGGTATTTGTTTCCTCAAATAAGTGCAAACGCCACAAAGTAATCTTACAGTGCCGTTTAGTATTTTAGAACTAAATCCTTCCCTCTTGTTATTATTATTAATCATTTTAATTCAGAATTAATTATTACATTCCATAATTTGTTAGTAAATAATACTTAAAACTACGTTAGTAAAATTATTAAATTATTGTACAAATTGACCTACTCGTATTACATTTAAACAAAATTGAGCTACTTAATATTATAGAGGGCACCACCCGAGCCGTGAATTGAATTCCAGTGTCTCACAACTGGGCAATCAACCCTTTCCAATATGGTATTCAGAAGGCTGTTGGTGCTGGTGGTGGTTATTGATACATACTTTAATTTTATCGCCAATTAAAATTAAAGTCTTCAACTACGTATTGTAGCTAGCAAAAAATTAAAGCTAAGCAAAATAACATAGAAGACCGGTCAGTAAGCATGTAAAGTCTATTAAGAGCGTTCATCCCACGCGGGCTGGCAACGGCGCATTTATAGCAGTTTTTCGTGATTTTTTCATTAAATAAATACAAACAAAAGTAAACACTTTTCGTTAGTATTTACAAGTTTGTATGCTATTTTTTTACAGTTATTTTGGTACTTTTAAATATCGACATAACGTCAATTATTTTCTATTTGCATTACTTAGTAAGATTAAATGTTTAAAGAGTATATGTTAAAAATAATTATGAATACTAACAATCTAGTGCTTGGCTGAAAAAAAAATACTTTTGTCTGTAGGTATGTATTTAATGAAACTTCTATAAATGCGTTGTTGTCAGCCCGCGTGGGATGGACGCTCTTAAGTTCACAAGCATAAAAGCAGTAAGCGAAAGTAGATGAATTCAGTTTATGACAGTAAATCAGAATACATATATACACTTATGGGGAATGCAAATAACTTTAACGGTAAGCGAGTAGAAGCAAATCAATAGGTACCTGAGAGGCGTGCGCTACGCATTGACTGTAGTCGAGGGTAAGTCACGACTGTTTGGGGGCGGGTGCGCGCGCGCTTGCGGTCGGTAGGTACTACAAAACAGGTTTCCTAGAATCGCGCTTTTTCACTGTGCCGCAACGGCCTACCGAAATACCGACACAAAATTGTTTTATGAATTAATTTGTATATATCACAGTATTTTTTTTTAGATAGAAAGCGTTTTCTCTAGATAGAACTAGTTTTTACTAAATGCCTTTGTTAAAACTGGTTCGACGGGACTCTTCGCTGACAGGACACTTTGCAGACAGGACTCTTCGCCGACATGGCTCATCAGGTAGGTAATAGGTCCGGTTAAGTTAGAATTGTGACCAACCGCACGCGAGCCGAGCGAGCGAAGCGTGCAGTGTCGCGGCAGCTGCCGGCGAGTGCTACTTCGTTACTTGGCTGTTTAGTAATAGCGCAAGGATGAGCCTTGTCGGCGAAGAGTCCTGTCGGTGAAGAGTCCTGTCGGCGAAGTGTCCTGTCGGCGAAAAGTACTCTTGTCGGTGTTCAGTCTGTCATCGTAGTCTCTGTTTGCGTTGAGTCGTACACTCAAATGTATATCAGTTGTAAATTCTAGATTTGATTAGGTATTTCTAGTTTTAACTAAGGCATTTAGTAAAAACTAGTTTTATATCTAGGGGAAACGAGTTCTAATGAAAAACGGGTTTTAACTGTGACATCTATACCGATAAGTTGAATATGATAACAGCAATAAATTATAATCTCGTGAATATGATCCACTGACTGCACCAATTCATCATTTACGTTTGATAATTTCTGAACTTTCCCAGAAAATCATCACAATGTCAACAAAAACGATGCGCTACTTCAGAAACCTGATCGTCATTGAAAACTTCTTCGGCATCAGTCGACCCCACCTTTTCGGAGACGAAACAAGAACAAGACTCATTTGTGACGTCGTCTCTATTAGCGTTATCATCACTATCACAAGTCTCATCATCATGGATCTTATCAGTACCAAACTGAGTACTGGATGCAGGATTTTTGAGTTTATAATTTGCGTTGAATATTATGGGCTAGTTATCGGATCAAGATTTCGAAGAGAGATATTTTATGCCATTGACAGACTGGATGAAAAATGTGGAGTTGATGAAGATTATGGATCCAAAATTCGGGAAAAAAGTACAGAAATGATTCTGATGTTTATACCTTCAGTTATCATTGATATGGTTGGGCTGAAAATGTTAGAAGTTGATACTGGCTTTGCAGTATTCCTCACTGTGGCATTTGCTGCTCATGATGCGGAAATAGCTTTTGCCTCGTTGATGATTGAAACTGTTAATATGAGGCTTGATAAATTGAAAGATGCCTTGCCTATTGCTGGTTCAAGGATTTATAGGCATATTTTGATTGCTACAGCCCATGTGAGTGAGCAATATACGCCAAGAGTAAGTACTTTTACGTCAATCTTTTGTTTGTGTTCCGTTCTCTTTAGTAACATGTTGCTATATAATATGATGACTTTTCGAATGTTATTTTACCATTTCAATAGTCGATTAGTGCCATTTGGACATATCTTAAATTACTTTTATGTTTTTAGCTAATTCGTTATAGTTATCATAAGCCCAAAAGTCTGACAACCAGTCTCACCAAGGGAAATCATATAACCCAGTAACTGGGTTATGGAACAGTTGCTCCATGTAAAATACTCTACTCAGCTGTATCCGGTTAGACTGGAAGCTGACCCCAAAATAGTTGGAAAGGCTAGGCAAATGATGATGATTTTACTATTAATACATAATTATATTTATTATCTTTGGCTTGTGTGGTCACACTGCAGGGCATATTTTTTTAAATGAGTGCATATTGTTAGATCATCTGTACGTAAAATATGCGCTTTGACGTGGACTTGCGAACACCAGCCCGAATTACCTACAGTTAGATAATGTTTATTCTCTTTATTTTAATCAAAATCCTCTTTCAGCTACTAATGATGCTAGCAGTAACTCTGATGACAACAATAGCCTACGAATTCATCTTAGTCCTCGCCGACTCCGACAGAGTAAGTACAAAAACACAAATTACATTTCCCTTTTTTAATCTCGTATGAATAATAAGATTACAAAAGCTTCCCTACATCTCAATGAAGATGCCTTTTTAGAAAAATCCTTAAGTATATTCGTATTAGTACCATAAATCAGAGGATAATGGTTGTGTGTGGCCATTAAGTAAGAGAGATGCCAAGTTGAAATTGAAAATCCGCAGTATATTTGCTCAAGTTGTTATGCCTCATGATTATTTTAATAATGTGATACTGACCTGGAATTAAGATTAATATTGTGTAGCAGGACTGTGTCGGAAATATTATGGGGCGATGTTATGCATAGGCAATGAGCTGGCAACTTGTCACTGTTTGGAACGATGCATGTCGGCTTGGAAATTAAAGGGTTACAAGTCACGTGAATAAAACTTTACTATTATAAGCTTTATCTACCAAATGTAGGAAGCAGAAAACTGCTTATAGTGTAATGAATTGTCTCACTTTAAACATAAAGTATTTTTAAATATAGGTGGGAGACAAGCGTGGTGATTATGGGAACCCCCGCCCCCCTTTGGGAGAGGCCTAAGTCCAGCAGTGGACGTATTTCGGCTAAAATGATGATGATCTTGATAGATAGGTTAGATAGGTATTACTTCAACACTGGAGGTTGCAACGTGGAGGTCAGACAGGCAGTCCCTCCATTATATTAAATACTGGTACTCAGCTGCATCCATCATCAGGAAAATAGAAAGATAATTTCATCACTAATGTGAAGGTCATCTTTTTCATCATTCTCCTACCCTTAACCCAATTTATTTGGGGTCACAACATGTCTGTCTTATTTTTCGTTCATTGTTTCATAGTGTCATCTAAATAGTCACTCCCTTTTTAGCCATATAATTTTCTGGACAGTCCATCCATCGTTTCAGTATTCAACAATACCTACTACTATAAATGCATAAATTAATCAAAATACAAAGTTAATAAACAAATAGCAGACAGACGTCTGTATCTGTTTGCTATTGCGCTGCTAAATTAATTAATATCGACCGGCAGAGACTCGGGAACATTGAAGTAATTAAACGCTATTTCTCACTACATATGTACAGTTGCGGAAAAAAATGATATTGTACCTATGTATGTGTTGTTTTTATTGTAAAAGTTGTCTACGAATTTCGACCTTATTTAGGCAGGCAATTAAGTTGCATTCGAGCAGTCGAGCTAATTGCGAATGAGCATTATGAATTACTAGCTTCCATCCGCGGCTTCGCCCACGTGGAAGTCAGAAATTCCCGCGGGAACGTACTACAGGGATAAAAAGTATCCTATGTGTAACTTTTTTATTTTTTTATTAATAAATGGGCTTGCTATTAACCTTGATCACCCCTGATGGAAAGCGATTGATGAGGTCTATGATGGATCGAGCGTGCCCAGAAAATGCCTGTTCACTCTTGTTTTGAAGGTGGACAGGTTAAATGTGGAAGGGAACACAGACGCAGGCAGAGAGTTCCACACTTTGGCTGTGCGCATAATAAATGTGGAGTGTGAGTAGCGCTGAGTACGATTGGTCGGGATATCAACCAAGTGAGGATGGAACCCAGCAGTGCGTCTGGTAGTCCGGTAGTAAAAGGGCGATGGTGCGATCAGGGCCTCAAGTCTGCTATTAGAAAAGTGTCAGAATGGTCTATCATTGATTTCATAATTGTTGATTTTGACAAGTTTGGTAATCTACTAATAAAATGGCGTCATTATGACTTTCCAATGGTCAGCCACTGACACTCCATTGAAAGAAATGGCATTTATTGGTAATCTCGTACATCATGACAAATGAATGACTGACTTAATTTACGAACTTCCTACTACTTTAGATTGCTTATAACACTAATAAATAATATGTAAAAATATATATAAATTAAATCTGGCATGAATAAATGTTCAAATTTAGTAGTAGTTTTTTGAAAAACATTTCTACTAACGAGTTTTATAATAATGGCAATACGAAAATGCCATTATGACACAAGTCTATTACGAGACCATTGACCGACCAATGATCGACCATTATGAATTTAGCAGATTACGAACTTTTAGCAAAATGACAAATGAATGACAATGGGATCGTGTTGGAATGACGAATTTATAAAAATAGCAGACTAAGGCCCCAGGTCGTAGAGCAATCGCGATAATATTAAGTAAGGATTATTTGTTGTATTAGGACTGAAAGATAAGCACGTTGATGTAAACGCGAACGCTTGGACTAAAAGTAATAATTTTAATGCTGTTTTTTCCTCCATCGGCGCCGAAATACTAGTATTGTTATCGTTGTATGTTATTGTACAGTTAGGAGTCTAAAATTATGCCCCATAAGTGCCACGAGACATACCCCATATTACACAGGACTTAAACATTGATAAATGCCAAAATATGGATGTTTTAAACACTTTCGGTCTAACGAGGGTTTTCTGAAATGACATTCATTCACTAGGTGGAAGCACTGAGACGTCAGGTCCGGGCACCTGTCAAAAGTATCAAAGCGCCAACTGGGGAACGAAAGAATGAAACGAATGACATCAAATATTTTAAGTTCATTTTCGAACTGAAAGACCTCTTGTCTAAGTGACACCAACTCGTGGCTTGAATATTCATAAAAACCCTCATTACAAAACAAGGCTTTTGTTGTAACAACTTAGCCCTGTGCTAAGTTGTGTTAGATGTTTGGATATTTGTTGCGCAATCACGCAAAAACGGCTAAACAGATTTTGATGAAATTTGGCATACAGATAGTTTATAGCCTGGATTAACTCATAGTATACTTTTTATCCCAGTAGTACATTCCCGCGGGTTAATTTCCGCCCTTTACGCGGGCGAAGCCGCTGGCAGAAGCTAATTTCCAATAATAAATTATTAAAATATTCATTCCAAATGGATCATTATTAATTGACATTAAAAAATTAAATTGATAAATCGTATAGCAAAAATATTAGCAAGTTCATAAAACAGATTAATGTTAAAAGCCACATTTATAAATTGTTGTCGTTAATAAATCGTTGTGTATGTAATCAATACTTCATTCTATGACAGATAATATACCTATCATTGTACCTAATTTGGCGTGAATCAAGATCCATGTATTCTTTATGGATGATGTGTTCTGCCATTGCCAGGACTGGTACTATATGCAGGCAACTATCACTGTACTTGGCAGGAAGACTAACACAAGATCAGAGCATCAGTAAAGGTAATCTATGTATATTCTAGAGTAGGTTACATAGTTAGGGTGTAAAAAGACATGACATAGCCGTCAACTATGTATCAAAATTTGCTTTTTGCGGTAGTGCGCAATATAACGCACGCAAAACATTGTGCATTATAGGTGCATGTAACGGAACAGGGGTTTATTTTTTTTGAGGACGAGAAATCATCAAATATCTTCTCCCGGTCTGGGTGGAGCGGAAGGGCATGTGAGACTTTTACTGACTATAACCCACCCGTGCTCCTGAAGTTGCCTATGTGCCAGGGGCCACAGTATCTCTTTCTAACAATCCGCACCCCTGGCAGGCATCGGCCCTTGTAGACCCCACCAGTTGGTGCTAACATCTCTTTGAGGCGCGCGTGCTACACAACGCGCTGTCGACCCGGGCTTGGTCCTTACCGGACAGCGAGCTACCCATTATTCGCCATGATTCCCGACGCCCAGAGCATCTCCTGCGGTGACTAGGTCGGTGAGGGCGCAAATACTGCCTCTCCCTCACGTGCGCCGCCTCCCTCATCGCGAGCATTACTGCTTCACAGAAGGAGGTGACGGCTACCCATACACTCTCGTTCCGTACCATGGCATGGACCTGAGCCGGACGTGAGAGATCGCCGCCGCCGATCGCCTCCACATGGACACGGCGGTGCTCCACCGTACCTGGGCAGACCTCCACCGTATGCTCCACCGTGTCCTCAGGGTGATCTACGCAGTGGAAAAACCCGGGCCTTTCCTCCCGCCTTATACGGAACAGGAACCTCCCGAAACAACCGTGTCCGGTGAGGACCTGCGTCAGGTGGAAGTTGAGGACACCGTGGCGCCTCTCAATCCACTCCACAAAAAGGCGACTTACCGCCGCAACAGTACAGGGATCAAAGGGGTATTTAAAGTTGTGTTTTATCATTAAAAACTTATTTCCTAAAAAAAATGCAAAGAACAAAAAAAATGTTATATTGACGGGGAGTACAAGACAGTGACTCTCGGCTTCGTTATGTGTCTTTTTATACCTGAGATATATTAATAATAAATCTAAGAATGTGTTTGTTTGATTGAACGCGTTTAAAAGCTGCCAATGTCGTTATTGTCCGTTAACCCAGCTCTTCTTCGCCATTTAGATGAGCTGATCGGGTTCAGTTTTATTGGTGAAATTGGCACTCAGTGGTTATAAGTTATTTCGTTTAAATTGTCAGTGAATCCGTAGGCTTTTAGTGTCAGATTTAAAATTCATGTTAGTATTCAGCGGACATTTCAACGATTGGAAGACATATGGTCCATATGTTCTTTTAGGACAATTAGCTTCATTTTTCCGACCAATTCAAAAGTGCCTGTAATTGGTTTATTTGAAATAAATGCTTTGAGTTTGGGTTTAGTAAACAATAATAGTTCTACTTTGTATGAGAAGAGGTTTTGGCTGTTCAGGACTATCTCTAGCGTAAAGTTAACCATCCAGTGTTGCGTGCGTTGTGCAAGAAGAGATTTGCCATATAACGAACAACTAACGATAAATCTTTCCGTTATTTTTCACGCCAGCCACGAATTTGTGTGTAGTTTGGCCGTGGGTCATAGTGGAACCCATATTATCATACAAAATTAAACGTTCCTTGGGTTGCTATGGAGCCGTGCTTTAAAGTTAGAAGTTCCATTTATTCCTGACTCTTAATAAACCATTCACATTCACCATTAATATCGAAATATTTGATGTTTTCAGCAAAAAATCTAAGTCAATACAAGACCGTTCAACGGTGGTACTCCATAGTGATATCCCAACAGCCTCAATACGTCAGTGGCTCCATCCTATCCATCGGTCTTAGCACACCCATACTTGTGGTGGATCTGAGCATCAATTACATGCTGATAATGGTCCAGGTAAATAACACACAAATGAAATGAATGAACTACTGATGGGGCCGAGAGGTTCTGGGGTGGCAACCGAGTACTGAAATGTGTTTGCCTCGTAAGGCCTCCAACAAGGTGAACGGATGACCTTGTGAAGCCCGCTGGATGGTCGATGTGGTGACTGTTGATAGATGCCTTAAAATGACAGCTGGGACCTTGCACATAAGTAATGAATGGAAGTAACAAAAAGGGTCAAAAAAGCTGGTCCAGTTGTTAAAAGTTTTGATTGTATCTAAATACGTTTTCTGTAACTATATTTTTATAAAACAAGTAAAAAATTCTTCTTAAAGTTATAGAACAGCGCAATCCCCTATCACAGGTTGATCTACTTAAAAGGAGGCAACAATCACTAGTTTTTTTTTGTTTAAATAACAAACCATGTTGTTTGTTTTTATTGTCAATTTAATTTTACAAGATGGGTTTTTTTTTTATGGAATAAGTTGAATCAAATTAAGTATGTTAATAAGTTGAAAGATTTTACCACTGATTTAATCAATCATTTTTGTTGTTACAGATGTATCTTGCTTACAAATGAACCTAATACTGAATAAGGAAAAATATATTCAATAGAAAGAATGTTTAGTACAAAAGTCAATACAGTGTCAGAGCGGAAAGGATCTAAATTCATGTACCTATACAATGTAGGAATGGAACGTGGATGGAACTTGATTTAAATTAACATACTGATGAGGGTATTATCACTGTGTTGCATCACGGAACGTTACATAATATAATTTAGATTGAAAACATCTCATTAAAAGCTCTGCAGTTTGAATTTAATTGTCTCTTCATTAGAAAACATTAAAATGATCAGTTTAACACGGAGTATAAAATTATACAAGGGACATACTTTAAGAGGAATCTAGTCGCGGGCTCGAACTCATTGGTGGGCCTGGCTAAATAGCACGCTGTCTCACCAGGCTTCGTGTCCGACAGAGTTAGTATCAGTAATGAGCTGTTAGACGCTAGTCTACACACACAACGTTATTGAGTTAAATACAGGATCATTTATAGTAAGACAGGTACGTAAAAAAATAAGAAAAGTCCTTCGGAAGATCGGACTTTACGAAATAACTGCATATATCAATTAAGTACCAATAAAGTTTATTGAACTTTTCGATATTTGAACTTTGTCGGTACTGACTTGGCTTTGGAAATTTTACACTTCTTTTATTACTATAATACCTACACGCCCAAAGTTAGGTAAATTAGCAAGAAAAACTAATTAGCTCATAAATTTTTAATGGTATTTTAGTATATTCTGTTTCCGTACAGACAATATTAATAATGAGACAAAATCATACCATGTTTAATTTTTGATGTACATTGTCGAACAGTGGAGTAATTCACTCCTGAAGTTTGTATGGAAAAAATGTCGACTAGATTCACCTTAAGGGAGTTTATTTGATCTCAGTTTGAAAGCCTTGGGATGCCTATGCTAAAAAGTACAGTAACCTGAAGATTTCTGATGTCTAAAACTTAAATTTAAATACATTTTCTAACTTCTTATAAATAAAGGCTATTTAAAATTGAAATCTGAAATCGTGACAAAAAGTTGCTCCATACATTTTTGTTCACATAACTCGACCAAATTTTAGATAATCCAATACTATTTTTTTTTTCACTTTCATCATTACTCCCTTAAAGTATTTCCCTACTTTAACTTAATCATTGTTTTTAAACTGTTGCTTTAAATGCCGTGATGTTTTTTTTTATAACACAAATTTATATTTTGTGATTATTCTAACTCACAAACTGACTTGTTAAAATGTTAGAAAATTCTTATACATACTTACTTGCCTTTGCAATTTTTGTAAATATGTGAGCACCGTGTATCTATCATAAAGTTGATTCAGCTCTCATTGTTTAATTTTCAATTCTTTTAGCTGTTGGGGTATGGTCATTTTATTCTAGGTGCATCGTCTCCACATACAATTATGTAAATAATGTATACGAATATAGTAAAACATTTTGAAAGAGTAACGGTGGAGTTTGTTGCCCATTCTTCTCCATACGAATCTACCTTTTGGAAGGGGCAACTAGAATCAATTCTATTTCAATGTAAATGTTGACGTTCGAAAGTGCCTTTTATTGTGACTATTTGAAATAAATGGTTTGACTTTGAATTTGGTATTATTATTATAATAGCGAAATCAATGCATTTAAATGAATAATATATATTTTCCATGTAAAAAGAATTAATATTATGTTCGTGATGGAACCAGTTAATCTTCAAAGGGAGTACTTTAGCTTCCAGTGCCAGTAATTGGCACGAGGGATGAATTCTAGGAACTTGCTACATCGGATGAACTGGTGGTAGTGTAATCCTTTAGTCAAAGTGATGATTACATACAGTATGGATTTTGTTTGTTTGCTACAAACGTTTTGATTGAGAGTAAAAATTTATATTTTTTTCACCAGAAAATGATTTTAATTCTATAAAATTGTCCTATGAATGAATGGAATGCACCTACCCCAGCGTTGTTTTACCAGACTCGATTAATCGAATTAACCCCAAGATTTTCACTAGCTCCTAAAGCCTGATATTCATTGTATATCAAGGAGTAGACCGGCGGTACGAAGAGGTCTCCTTTCCTTAGGAAAGAAAAGGATTTGTGAGCTGTATCGGATATGCATCATAGAGTGCCTAGGCAAAATAAATTTTGTTGTTGTCCTATGACCCATAAAATACGTTCATACCTGAAACAGGATCAAACTTCACTGTAGCACCAAATATAACAAGTTTAGATACCGAAATAACTAGTTGCTACGTAATTGCTACAGCGCGGCGTAGCGGAAGTCACCGCTACGCAAGCTACGCTGTAGTTTTGTACGTGTTTTAGACGTGTAGTTTTGTTGATTATATTTAGCTTTAGTAAAAGGACTGTTGTTAGCTAGTATTTTTTTAATTTTTAAGCTGCATGTACAATACACAAAGTCAAAGTCAAAGCATTTATTTCAAATGCTTTGACTTTGACTTGATAAAAGGCACTTTTGAACGTCAACATTTACGTTAAAATAGAATTGATTCTAGTCGCCCCTTCAAAAATGTAGTTTCGTATGGAGAAGAATGTGCAGGAAACTCCACCATTATCTACTCTTTTAAAATGTAACGCTAATGTGCTATTACTAACATGTCACAATGTCAGAATTACTAAATAAAAATGCTGTAAAAAATCTCTTATCTTTGAATGACTTATTTTAACATTCTATGTGAGTACCATGCTGGGGATCTGAATATCGGTCATCGGACGTTGTTTGACAAAAAATACGGAACTTTTTTTCATAGAAACTAGTTTCTATTATGTAACGCATGCAGCTCTTCACTGGTAGTCACGTTGCACCAGCACTCTACCAAATTGTGCGAATAACGTTCGTAAAATTTTGTAAAATTCAACTATATTTTTCAATAGGTATCACAGTATGAAAAATCCGTGCGTAAAACAACACACGTATACAATTTTGCAGTCCTTTTTTTCACAAACCATACACCACGTATATCTAATATAGTTTGTATGTTCTGAATAGGTCGATAAAAAGTTCTTAATATTGATAATATTACAATACTAGCTTCCGCGGCGACTTTATCTGCATGGAATTTATTTTTCCCTCGACCCAACGCAACGCATTGGCTGCTCGCACTAGTACTACGTTTTCGCTCAGCTTTATTTCTGTTTTTTTTTTGCTCGACTGATAACGGTCCTAGTGTGATGATAAGTATTACGTCTTCCTCAAATTTGGCTATCAAATCCGACTGGTAGTTACAGAGATCAGCACGTTCAAACAAACAAACAAGTCAATTCTTCAGCTTTTATTATTCGCATAGATTAATACCAAGAACCATGTACAACCTTTTTCTATGTCAACATTAACATTTCGGAAAAAATCAAAGAATTTACCCGCAAGGATAGCTTGGAACAGAAACATGATCCCCAAAGACCTAAAGCTATTATATAAACCAATAAATAACTAAACCACTATTAAGTAACCCTAACACCAAATACCGGCGGCAATTACAATAAATATTTAATGGTCTAATAATAACCTCTAAACCGGATGTCCCTATACAATTTATGTACACGCAACAAATCAGTTAAGTGTACAGGGTAATATTGTATATTGAAATTATTGATTTACATACTTAAACATATGAGGCCTAAACAAGAGGTATACAATTAACTAGAAAATACATAATAATTTAGAGACAAAGATCAATGACAGTATGATATTCACCGGATCACACCTGAAAATATAAAATTGTAGGCTCAATGCATTGATGCATCATGCTTTTGCTACAATACAGACCATAGTGAGCCAGAGGTAGTATTGAACGAATTTACCACATTTGCTCACGTCATTAATGCTTTGAAAGCACTATCCAGTTTTAATGAACGAGTCCTTTATTTGCAGTTATAACCATATATTAGTTAAGACCTCGGCAGGTTATAAATAAAAAACAACTGTATTTGTCAAATCAGGGCCTTGTGGCTTGGTAATAACAGCCGCGCGGTTCGATCGATCAGGCTACGCTTGTCGCGTTTGGTCTGTTAACGGTGACCATTTTTTATACAGGAAAAGTTTTTATTCAGTGCGCAAACTGTAACCATGAATTAAGCATATCATTCTAGACCCCCCAGTGCAGAAATGTCGCGTGGGTTATACAAAAAAAAATCAGCTGTTGCATAGATAAGTGCAATACCTACGCGGTCAAAATGTATGGAACAGCTGATTTTTTTTTTTTGTAAAACCGACGAAAAATGTCTGCCAAGACCCCTCCATGCATCGGAAAGCACGTCAACCCGTTGGGCTCAGCTGTCGCTCGTCGATCTTTAGCAAGTAGTCAGAAGCTTAAAAGTTTGACAATTAGTCTTACCCAGGGGTAATGTATTAATCAGTAACTGGGTTACGGAAGTCAGACAGGGAGTCGCTCCATGTAAAATACTGATATCCAGCAGCATCCGGTTAGACTGTTAGCCTTCACCATAGTTGGGAATAAGGGTAGGCAGAAGAGATTTTTTTTTTGCTAAATCAATATAACGACAATAACCTTGCACAATTCATGTAGCTTACAAATAAGCAAGGTAACTTTTTTGATTGATATGTATCGGTACTTTACACTGGCAAGGTGCGATACAATCATTTACCAATGTGAATATTGCTTTAGAGGAAATTATTAACCGACTTCAAAAAGGAGGAGGTTATCAATTCGTCGGAACCTTTTTTTTTTTTTTATGTATGTTCCCCGATTACTCGAAGATGGCTGGACCGATTTGGATTTTGTTTTTTTTGTTCGAAAGGGTATACTTCCCAGGTGGTCCCATGATCATCAAGTCAGGATCTGATGATGGGAACCTGGAGAAATAGAGAGAACTCTTCAAATTTTATAGGCACACGAAGCGATTTAGCTATTTTTTGGAAGAGTACTTTCTCGGAGTGGTCTCATTTCAATTTGGTGAAGATCTGATGAAGAAATTTGGAGATAGGCAACGGAACTCCTCAATAAATGATAGCAAATGGACTGGGATTGCTGTAATCTCATGTCTGTCTATTGCTTACACCAGTTCATAACATAACATCACGCCGGTATGCTGTGAAGGGGTAAGCACATGTGGACTACTAAAAAGTGAAAAATAAAAACTTTTTCCAAAAAAAAAACAACCGACTTCCAAAAAAACACTACAAAGTGAAAAATAACTTTAATTTCGGAAGGCGGTGACAAAGAATTCAAATACAGCTCCAAAGACACCGACTTCCGAAATTAAAGTTATTTTTCACTTTGTAGTGTTTTTTTGGAAGTCGGTTGTTTTTTTTTTGGAAAAAGTTTTTTACTTTGGTTATTTAGCACGGAACTGATTCACTCAGTCCCCCGTACAAGTATAAACTGTACTATGGCGGTACAGTTCTCTTCATTCTCTGTAAATTTACTTAAAGTAGCAGACTTGTGCCAAAATTATTATTTTAATAACAATATTCGTTTGGTTATTAATAACAAAGCACAAAAACAAAAGTACCTGCAGCAAAAGTTAAATTTAGGTAGGTAAAATAATTTAAAAAAATTGTGAACTTGATTTTTGTAAAATTGTAGGTATATGTTGAGGTTGACACAGTATATTTATGTACCGTCAAAATGGTGAACAGCTATCTCTTTCACGTACTGTACATACGTAAATTTTATATAATAATGATCAAACAAATCATTTATTAAACAAATTGCCGACAGGGGACTATTTGCGCGAGTCAATGATAAAATTAATGGGGTCCACAGAGCTTCGTATCTGCCTTCGTGTTCGGATAAAAACTGGATTTATACATATTTGTAGAAATGAAGGCTTTATGATTGTTGTGATTAATAACTTTGCTTTTGGGAGTGGAGGACGAAAGTAAACGTAGTTTTATTATTGAACAATACATTTTAACGTAGCCATACTTTTCAAGTAATTTTTTTATTAAACAAATAAGACCAAAATGCTTCAACTTTTCAATATTAAATCAATAAACTGCATTTCATTTTTTGTTATGTGATACCAGCAAATAAATGTAAAAGCATTGGAGATTGCTTGAAAAAAGAACAGACACTATAAATTTTAATAATACTTCATTTCTTCGTATCTATTCAATGACGCCGATCTATACTACACGGAGCCAACTACGACCCCTATTTGCCCCTTTCCACCAAATGATCACCGCCACAAAACAAAATCAAATTAGCGCCAACAAAACGGTGTCATTACAAAAAATATCGAAGATAATGACACCAAACAGCCATTACGACGAGCAAAAACGCTCTTCCTAATGTTTTTACAAGAAACCCCATCGCTCTCCAGCAGCTGAGAGCATTAAAGGCTTATGCTCGAGCATTTTTCTTCATTCTCAGTAATATATTATTTCAGTGTGACGTCACGGGTTTGAACCATTAGTCATGTCGAGTTTTGACACCATGCAGTGCGGAAGGGACGGATTAGAGGTTTCAACTGACGTAGATCAGTGAATTGAAATAAGCAGACATTGTTTGGGTTGCCTTGGTTGACATGCCTGGTAGATTGTAGTAACCAACGGTCGGGGCGGAAAAGGGACAACTCTAAGCGTAGGTGTCAGAAAAGGCAACTTAGAAGTTAAGTATTTTCTTGATTGATGCCGTTGAAAGAATAAAGAGTTATGCTAGACTCTACCAGACTAAATCCCAAGTGTGCCTCCTGCAACATGAATGTATCGTGGTTCCCATCACGAGACATTACGGTACTTATAAACGTAATTATAATCAGTCAAGCATGTATTGCTTTGCTATATTTTAAGATAGATAGTGATCATGCATTGCTTTGCTATCTTTTAAGATATATGGTGATCATGCATTGCTTTTTTTTAAGCAATCACGGAGAGGCCCATGTTCAGCAACATTTTGGACTTAACATGTTGAATAGCAACATTAATTGATAAAATACAATAACAGACCTGCGTCAGTAATAACTATTAGTTTCTGTAGGAAAGTTTTTGGATTCCAACTTCGATTAACCGATAAACGGTGATTGGATTACCCCTAATTACTTTATCGGGTCCATCAACCACCATTTTCCGTAATCAGAGATTCATCTTTATGTACCTTTTGGTATAATCTATGAAAATAATAATGCATGTTTTACTGGGGCTATGTAAGTATTACACATACATATATGACATAAACTCACGCCTTCTCCCCATGGGGTTATGCAAAAACTACAGAACGCATTGCTGCGATCTTTAGATACTCCTTTTGCCTCGTTCGTAATTATTGTACGTACGTAAACCCATTATATATTCGCATTTATAAAAATAATCATATTAGCAACAGCTTCACTTCAAGTCTACAATTCATTGTCAATACTGCATACGGCCCTGGGGCGAACGCTCGGATCACACGTAACGTCCATTAGAACGATTTTTAATTCCAAATATTTGCAATTTGGTTCAAATTTGGTTTTGGTTCAAAAAAAAAAAAAAATATTCATCCACCACAATTACACCGGTATATATAAATAGAGTTTTATATAGCCAGTTGCAGAAACCAGCTTTAACTTTTAAAGCCGTCATTAAATACTAATCTCCCATTAACTTGTTGCAGACAGCAACATTCGACTCGATTTTAAAGGTTCTTTAATTTTAAATAATGAAGTGTCAAACGAGGCGATCTGCAACAGTTTTTGTTGCATAAAGCAAGCACCATTAGCGCCTTAAAGTTGTTTTGTGCAACATCATTAAATTAATGAAATAGCGTTAATGATCCATTATGTATGGTGGCGTTAATGTTTGTCTTTATGCAACTGGGAAAAAGCTAAGTAAATATTATGTACAAAACAAGGATTTTCAAATTTAGTATCGTTCGGATTTACTTTACGTTTACACTGAGCGGTAGAGATAGCCCTCAGATCCATAATATGCAACCAAAACACTTTGATAAAAAAAGTGACGAAACACCAAAATCAAATAAAAAAAATAATAAAAAAAAACTGTTTTCTTCGTAAATCATGGCACTTCCACAAGCAGCGACAGTACCTATTGTTATGTCCCGATGCTGATGGAAGCACCCTGGCACAGAATAATTGGCTGTAACAAGTCAATACTTTCATTGTCATGGAAAATTTCGAGAGCGATGGCTTCCTAAAAAACGTTTCGTACATTTTGTGAGCCGGGTTGACATCTAGTGAGCCATGAGGGTGCAGGGTGACAATAGATGGAGAATACTTGGGAACGTGATTTTGGAAAGCCAATGAAGGGGTACTTAAAACTTACGTTTATTTTCGAAGCATTTTATTTTACTGATTCGTTGGTCTACTGCGCTACTGCTCAGAAATGAGGTTTAGGTTCAACTCTCGGGAAGAGCAATGTATTATAGGATTTTCTTTATAGAGCTTCTTTTTGTTTTTGCCGTAAGTCGGCGCCATTTAAAGTACTCTGTGGTCGGCGCCTGCGTCTCATTACTTGTCACAGCGATGCCATAGTGTCACAGACACTAAAGGCATAGACAAGTAATAGATGTTACGTGCGGTGCACACACGCGGATTACAAAAAATACTTTTACGTACATAATTTTTTTAGGTAAGTATTTTACACATAATTATCTTATTTTTATTTATTATTTTATTTCTGTATCTGTCCGTGACATCACAGTGGGCCCTATCAGAATACCAGCGCTGCGACACCTTTAAATGTCGCAGCATCATGCTGAGATAGGGGCCTTTTGGCCTCGTACAGTGTTTTGTTTTTTATTTTTATAATATTTTAAATTTAAATTTTTTGTTAAGCATATTGTGTAGTTAAGTTTGTGATATTCCTGTGCGAGTCTAATAAATACTTTTTCTTTCTTCTTTCTTTCTTTCTAGAGTCTCTATCTAGAATCTCAGTATCAGCATGGAGTCTGCATTTGAATCCAATTGATAGGCTTGCGTTATTACATGAGACTTAAACATAACTGGCGAATTGTGCGTGTACTTACTACAGGTACATCTATGACGAAACTTTCGGGCAATGTAGGCGTGATGTGTTTACCCTCTTTCGTCCTTTCTTTGGTATTGTTTCTCTAGTAATTGAGCTCCTAAGTTCTGATTTGAGCTGCACAACAATTGACAATTGCGTGCTCTTACTGGACAGGTCCACTCAAATCTGTGTAGTTTTTTCCTCATAAAACCACTTCAGATACCAATCTACATGGTCCACATATGATCTGACCAAGATGACTTTTAACTGTCTAGACTTTAAATGAGACTGTGATCTCAGAGTTTGTTTCAGGCTTTCTTCAGAGTAGTCAGATAGGAAACGCCGACCTCATCTACTTTTAAAATATGATTAGCATGTACAAATGTTTGTACAAAACATCCTACAGAAACAATTTTTTTTATCATTTTATTTATTTAATGTAGAACACTAACAACACATTGGCTAAATGATAGGAAATATAGTAGTCTTATAAATAAAACATTAAAAACAACAAAAAGAAATAATTTTAATAATCAACTGGAAAAGTTACACGACAAATAAAATAATAAAATAATGAAATTAAATCAGACACAAAATGGGCAGAGGAACAATGTAAATAGGTCTAAGACCGCAGTCAAAATGGACGAGTCCACGCAGGCTTCCTCCTTTTATACACGTGGCCGCGCTGAAGGGGAGTGTCCAGTGTTGTCATCTAACACGGCCTCTCCTGACATGGCAGCGTCCTCGCAGCCTTCGTCAGTTCTCGATGATGGACCAGCTCCATCGTCCTCATGGTTGAATGTGTGATCATCGGAACCTGTAATCATAGTGGACACACACGTTAAGATCACATACTCAAAGTTATTACACAAGACAGCAAAACAGTTGCAATAAAATAAATAGTGACTTTATGTACCGAACAACACAAACACTTTGCACAAAAACCAAACAGTCGTTAGCAACGACTTTTCATAACACAAGTAGGATTTACTCAGGTCATATTCCCACACCAAATACCACGCGCATCAGGATTTACATCGGTTACAGCAGGTCAACCATGAGACCTACTTCAGGATTTACACTCGGTCTCTAGTCAGCATGGGCCCCACCGACATCAACCTCGATACCTTCACCATGAACTGCACTCACAATTGTACAGTCCATAGTCTGTGCCTCTCAAAACCATGTGCACTCAGGATTTACATGAGCCTCGGCACCCAACAACACAAAACAAATGCAACCAGTGATTGTTTGATACATAATGTCTATAAAGTGTAAGCAAAAGCTGGGTGCATACAACAAAATAAAACCAATGAAAGTTCTCAACTAACTTTCAAAGAAACCAGCGCATGTGTCAGGCGTCCACTCGCCGCGCCACAACACCATGAACCCAGCAGCTGCTTGACTGGTTTTGCCATATGAACCAGCTAGCAATTTTAATTCGTACCTATCGTTAGGTAGAACACTCACAACCCTATATGGGCCCCGCATACCGCAATCTAATTTGCCAGTACTTTGTGATCTCTTAATAACAAAGACTCGGTCATTAACACTGAACTTCTTAGGAGGGCTTCTATTTTTATTGACATACGCGTCTTGTTTGGATTTATTTTTATGTAATAATTCATCTGCGCGTTGCCTACGTAGCTCACGGATCGCTTCGCGATTAGGATTTGAGCCGTCAAACGTAACATCCCTAATTAAAGAGTTAATTACGGGTGTAGTGGATTCCGTACCGACCAATAGATTTAATGCGGAATATTGTGTCGTCTTATGTTTGGTAATGTTTAATATTAGCTGTAATTTCCACAAAACGTTCGGCCATTCGTTTTCCTTATTATTAACTTCGATCCTGACCATATTCAGCACAGTACGGCAATATCGTTCAACTTGACCGTTCTCCCGATGCATCTCAGGCGTGATGAAGTGTACTTCCATACCAAAATCAGTTAACCATTGTACAAAATCATGGTTATCAAACATCCGACTACGATCGCACACCAATCGCTTAAAAGTACCAAACAAGGATATAGTTTGAGTTATCACTCGCTTTAACTCTTCACAATCTTGTCTGTACAGGCCATACAACAAACAATATTTTGTATATGAATCAACCATTATCAGAACGTACTTCAATCCATTACATTCTCTAAGCGGACCGAGTACATCAGCGTGTACTGTATCAAACGGTATTGGGTTCTTTTGCCAAGAAGATATCGGCTGTAAAGGGGCACGGGGTACTTGTTTATGCGATATACATACGACGCAGTGTGTTATGTACTTAGTTACGAATCTTCTCAAACCCGGGAACCAAAAGTGTTTGAGAATCAAATCAATAGTTTTGTCTATGCCCAAGTGTTCATGTTCGTCGTGGAATACACGTAACAAGCTTAAACGAAACGCTTTAGGGACATAACATAGGTAACGTTCTTGCTCGCCGTCAACACAGTACTTATAATACAAAAGATCTTTACGTTTAATATAGCGACTTGAGTCTAACTCGTTATTATTTAACTTATCTAATAGTGACAAGGTTTCTTCATCACCCGCCTGAGCTATCTGCGCCCAATTAAGAGGTTTCTGAACGGCATTTACGATATTAACCGGATTTCGACTCAAATAATCTACGTGAGACATTAAACAACCCTTGCGGTATTCTAAGGTAAAGTCAAAATCTTGCATATAGATCCACCAACGCGCTACTCTCGGCTGAAGATCTTTTTTTCGTTGGGTCATTTTTAACGCGTTACAGTCGGTTATTATCGTAAAATGTTTACCAACAAGGTATTGACGAAAGTGCTGCAATGATTTTACAACAGCTAGGGTCTCGAGCTCATAACTATGGTATTTCGATTCCGCACCTACCGTCAACCTACTAAAATACGCGACGACGCACTTGCGACCGTCTTTGTGTATTTGTATCAAAATACCGCCGTAACCTATCGCACTGGCGTCAGTATGTAACTGCGTAGGTAGATCGGGATCGAATATCGCTAATAGAGGCTCGCTAGTTAAATAAGAAATAATTTCCTGCCTAGCTTTTTCTTGTTCATCGCTCCAATTAAAAACAACACCCTTTCGAGTTAAAGCAGCCATGCAGGCAGTCTTAATTGCGTAACTAGGAATATACCGCCGAAAATAGCCAGCCAGACCCAGGAATTGACGAACTTGCTTAACGTTACTCGGTCTTGGCGATCTAATCAAAGCTTCAACTTTATGTTTGCTCGGTCTAACCTGACCCTGACTGATTATTCTACCTAAGTACTCGATTTTATTTGTTAGAAAACTGCACTTCTTTAAATTTATAGAAAACCCGGCTTCTGTTAAAGTTTCTAGGACTGCATCTAGTAAGATAAGGTTTTCACTGATTGTATCAGATAGTAACAATACGTCATCGACGTACACGAGTACTTTACCAGATTCGATAAAAGATTTCAATGTTTTACTAATAGTTTTCTGGTATATAACAGGAGCATTGGCCAGACCATAAGGCATTTTACAGTATTCATAATGTCCTTCAGGGGTGATAAAGGCAGTTTTGTGAATGGAATCCTCACTCACCCTCAATTGGTGAAAGCCTGAGACCATATCAAGGGCACTGAACCATTTAGTTTTACCAAGCATGTCTACATGATCATTAATCAACGGAAGCGGGTGTCTAACTTTAACTGTAATTTGATTTAAGGCTCTATAATCAACTACCATCCTATCTGAACCGTCTTTCTTTTTCACAAGCAGGATCGGGCTAGCATATTCCGACTCTGATTCGCGGATTATGCCTTTCTCTAATAAATCTTTGACTATAGTACGAACGCGTATTTTCTCGTCATATGACAACTTATACGGTCGGTAATAAATAGGGATATCACTAGTCAACTTAATCTGCATTTCGCTATCCTTAACTGTGGTGGTTGCTGTACCAGTTAAAAAGTGACCAGAATATTTGCTCAACACGTTTAACAACTTTTCCCTATCTTGGCCAGTAACATGCGTTGATATATTTTCAAAGACTAATGATGTATCTATCTGCGTAATATTATTCACGAAATCACTACTATGAACGATATATTGCGAATCACCGGTACGAATATACGCGACACCCTTCCTATTTAAGACATCGGTACCAATAATTACGGGGACGTTTAAATGGCTTTTATCCACAACATAAAAATCAACTTCTAACGTAATATTATTTAATTGTATCGGTAATGTAATCATGGATTTTGCTACAACCTCCATTCCACCTAATCCTCGTAATAATTGGTAAGCCGGTTTTACTTGACATGAAAAGTACTTAATTAAGTCGGAAATTATTAAAGAAACGCCTGAACCGCTGTCAATAAGTACATCAACGGGTATATTAGAAATAACAGCCGTAATAATATCAGAATTTTTGCGTTCACCCTCATTTTCGCGACAAAAATTAACGGAACTATTATTTCTCACGCGTTCCTTAGCAAAACACTGACTTTCCGAATGACCTATTTTTTTGCAAAAACTACACTTGTCTGGACGAGGTTTTGTTGAGGAACTATTCGTATTATTTTCAGAATTATGGTTATGTGAATCTGATTTAGGTCGTTTGGGACAATATTCGCGTTTATGACCTACTTCGCTACACTGAAAACAACGTACCTTAGACGTATCGAAAGGTTTACGTTTGAACTGGCTATTACCATTACGATTGGAAGCACCATGAGCACTGGGTTTCTTATTAGAATCAGGTACACTATATTTTACAAAGCTTGATAAGTAATCCACTATGCTTTCTGGAGTTAATTTAGCATTCCTCGCGGATGCACGAACCTGTGGGTCGGTAATACCCCGTACAATAATTGCTGTTAGTAATTCACTACTTAACCCTTTAACGATACGTAATTTCAATAAAGATTTACGCGCATATTCAGCATAGGTAGAATACTTGTCTGACTCGGTACACATAACATTGTACAGAATGTTCGCGATATCGACAGACCGTGGGCACAACGCTTTTAACTCTAATTTGAAATTAGACCATGTACGCGTGGTGCTGGTCCACTCGCTAACCCAGGTACGGGCTTCCCCCTTAAGGCAACGACCTACGCGAGCAAGACATTCACCATCCTCCCAACGATTAAGCGATCGAGCTATATCAACTTCATCGCACCACGTGTCGACATCATGAACACTCGGATCGAAATCGGACACAAAATATTGGTTTGATCTCACCGGGATTGTCATCATGGCGTCTAGAAGACGTTCAGCTATGCTTTTGGCGTCGTTCTCCGTTGGCAGCGGTGTGGCGGCAAACTCTTGCGTTGGGGCGGTAGACGCTGCGGGTGCGCAGGCAGGTGTTGTGGCGGGCTCGACGTCTGGCAGCGGCGTGCTCGGCATGGCCAGAGCGTGGCAGGATCCTGGGCTCGCCACGAAAGTAGGATGCGTCTCGTTGCCACGCGTCCGTCCTTCCAGATCTTGGAGTCTCTTTAAAATCTCGTCTAACCTATTAGGAGGCGAGGGAGTACGTACGCGACGTCTCCCTTTCCTCTTGTTATCAGAAGGCATTGTGTCTCTGCCCAACTTAACCTCAAAACTACTGCTTTAGAACACGCAAAACAAATTACTTTAAATTTATAGAACCAGAGATGGTATTCCAGCGGATAAGGCCTTCATATCCCACTTCTGATCTTATAAATAAAACATTAAAAACAACAAAAAGAAATAATTTTAATAATCAACTGGAAAAGTTACACGACAAATAAAATAATAAAATAATGAAATTAAATCAGACACAAAATGGGCAGAGGAACAATGTAAATAGGTCTAAGACCGCAGTCAAAATGGACGAGTCCACGCAGGCTTCCTCCTTTTATACACGTGGCCGCGCTGAAGGGGAGTGTCCAGTGTTGTCATCTAACAGTAGATATACATTTTGATTGATAAATAATCAAAGCATCTGTGTCCTAATGATATCTTATTAAAAGCAAATAGTCAGAAAATCATTACTAGGCACGAGTGCTTTGAAACCTCCAATTTCAAATATATTTCATGTGCTGACACGGTAGTTGTAAATACGGCACATTTTGTATGCCATGCCAATATTTGACTCAAAGCGTGAATATGACGCGGCATCGCGGGCAATCTAATATTGGATCCGATGCGTGGATCCAATACATGTCGGGTGCATGGGTAGGTAAGTGTAGAACCTCTACTACAAAGTACTAAGTATGACAAGGTTTGTATCGTATACTAAAATGGTTTAAAACTGTTGGTACGTGCTAATGAGGTGCACGATAAAAATGTGCCTGCAGATATTTGTTCCAACCTGGATGCATGTGTAATTATCATTTGTCTGAAACTGAACCCACGAGCTAAAGCACGGGTCATTGAAAAAAAAACGAATGTAATGCGGTAGACCAGTGCAGGATGAGTCAATATATTTCAAAACAGTTAGCTTTGTTTAAAAAAATAAGAATCAGTCGAGAAAAACACAGGATTTACTTTATTTATTTATTAATCAAGGCACACCAAAGACATATTTACAAAGATAGGCGATGATAAATCTTCAGTACTATGTAAATACATCACTTATAGGCATGCATAACATTCTTATTAAAACTTGATTAACTATTCGATGTCATTTTTAAATTATTCAAATATTAGACATGAGATTGAATTATAAAATTAAATTAAGATTTCGTCACATTGCGCTAAAACAATAAAACCATAAAATTAAATTAAATATTCACACATAAGGTGGCAAAACTGAATATTGAATAAAATAACATATAGGTAAGAATTTAAATATACTTACCAACAAGGAGCAGTCCATTGCTGTATACAATCATTAATTTGCTCAGCTTCCAATACTATGAAACTAGAAGTTGATCTGCAGTTAACACAAATTATAGACACTTTCCCATTCCATGCTAACTTCGTAAAGTCCGTATATTAAATTAATGCCAAGTCGTCGTTCGTAATAGGTCCATATCAGCCAGAGGTCGATATTTCAAGGGGAAATCACAGTCTTTTTTTAATACAAACGGATACCCTAGATTATTTCTAATATAATGTTTAACATACGTGATCTGCTTGGGATTTTTTTAATAAATAAATACATACAACCAAAGCAGACCCAGCGCAGAAATGAGCATAGACAAAGCACTAAATGTACAAGACGAGTGAAAAAATAACGGGACTGTCATTACCATCACAAGTCAAAATGTCGTTCGTCAATTCATCGACTGTCGATGTTGCTTATTTCACTCAGCGCTTTCAATCATTTTATTCTGTTCGTCTTCGATCAATATTGATCGAAGCTGTTCGTAACTAAAAACCTCATTCATAATCAAGCGCTGAAAGTGCTGGTTTTGTAATTTTGGTGCACATTATACCTGCGCCACAAAGACTGGGCTGTATGAGCTTGCTAGCTTTTGCTTATTCAAAATGTCAAATTGAAACAAAAAATAATGGTGCCGGGAAATTAGACCGAAGTTAATTACTTTTTAAATCGTTTCATAATTAAAAAGGTGTCCGTCAATTATTACCTACTATAGAAATTGTAATAATTGTAGCAAAAATAAAAAGAATCGTATTATGGTAAAGATTTCGTAAGCCATTTTTGACATTTTCCTTTGGACAGGATAACATCTGTCGGAACAACTTTGAAACCAAAGAATAAGCCCTACACTATCTATATCTATATTGTATATAAAAATAACATGCTGCTCATTAGTCTCGCCAAAACTCGAAAATGGCACTGGCATGGTGATAAAACGTTGATAAGTTATTATGTGTGCGCCGGAGAAGGGTTCCAATAGAAGAAACGGCATAGCAACTCATTTGACACAATCATCTGCACATCTTTACCATGAATAAGACTAAAATTCGGAACAACTGTGTTAAATCCTTTTAATTACAAGCTAGTAGAATCATAAATCCATTAATTTTATTACCTACTCCAAAAAGCATCCACAACAAACAGTTTCCTCGAGCCTGTTCAAACAACATTTTCGAATGTATTTTTAAAGGGAGCGATCAACATGCGCCGGAAGTGCCCCTAGGCCCTAGAAACTACATTACCTACTTGTTAAAACAAGCTAAATGAGCATCTTTACCAGGAAAACTAATTGGGACCCCGGGGCATGATTCCGCTTCAGAAAGGAAACCTTATTAGGGCTGGGTAATTATATGTCAGTCCGGTGAGGGCACGGGAGTTTTGGACGGTTTTAAGGATTTTTTTTGGTTAGGTGTCAAAAATGTTCATAGGGATTTTATTGGGTTTAAGTACTGGACTTTATATTTTAAACTAGCTTTTGCCGGGGTCGAAAATTATACCAAGGGAACGTACAACTGGGATAAAAATATTCTATGTGTTAATCCAGGTTATAAACTATATGTGTGCCAAATTTCAGACGAATCCATTCAGCCGTTTTTGAGTGATTGAGTAAAAAACATCTAAACATACAAACTTTCAGAATTATAGAGGACTATCTTTCGCCCGCGTGGAAGTCGGAAATTATCTCGCGGGAACGTACTACCGGGATAAAAAGTATCCTATCTATTAACTTAGGTTATAATCTATCTGTGTACCAAATTTCATCCAAATCCGTTGAGCCGTTTTTGCGTGAAAGAGTAACAAACATCCATACATACAAACCTTAGCGTTTATAATATTACTAAGGATTTTTGAAGGTGAATATTGTAATTGCTAGAAGCATAAGCAAACAATCTAGAATGTAGATTCTACTGATTCTTCCTATGTACCTAATAACAACAAATAGCAATTTAAGTTTCAATTTGACCGATTGATGTAGTTGAGACCTATAAACAGTGTTTCGAGAAGGTCTAAATAAAATGCCAGAGTCCAGTATAAAGTTTGCTTTGACTGATAACCATGAATAATAAGTACAGTAACGCTTCTTACATAATCTAGACAGAACACAACTTGTTGCTACGGCGCGGTGAACATGACTGGTTGCTGTCTGTATGCGCGGGTAACATTGCATTTTGCATTGTTACCTAGTTCCTTCAGATGTCACTAGCTTCAGCTTAGTTGTTTAAATTTCTGTTTCATTCAGTTGATTCGCATTTCTCCAGCAAACACTTAATATGTGAAAATCAGAAAGATACCTTCTATTTAAACCAATCAATCCTATCCAACTTAGTTGCTCTCAATTTTATACCAAAGAAGTAGACACCATTGTTTTGTTTCTACATCAACAAAAAATTCAGAGCGATTTAGTTCATACCAAATGTTGTACCATTAAACTCCACATGCACCATACCTTGACCTAAGAATGCCTGGTGTTGCTGCAACGTGCACCGAAGGAAACGAGTCGTTATGCATCAATGGTGACGCGACGCCCCGGGGGAAAGACGATGGAAATTAACCCTTGATTGCTCGGGTGAAAAAGTAGGGGAGGAATTGTATGGATACGACTTGCTTATTCAGTTGTATTTTTTTAAATTGATATATTGTATCACAGTCATCACCTATTACTTTTAAATAGCTCGTGGCTGAATTATAACAGCCGCGCGGGTCACTAGAAGGTTAAGCTATGCTCACCAAGGTTGGTCCATGGATGGGTGAACGTCCATTACATATGTGGAGCCTCGGCAAGCACGTTAAAACATTGGTCCCGGCTGTCATAAGTATATTTAATTGTCGGTACGGGTAGTCAGAAGACCAGTTACCGCGCCGGCGGAGGTTCGTGTGTTCTGGTTCATTCGGGGGTGCTTCCAAACTTTACGGTTAATTGTGCATAAATCAATTCTTCAAACACACAAAAATTCTGAAGTCCTGCTATAATCATAAAAATACTTAGTAAATTCAAAACTGCATACCTACCACTTCTTTTCTTGACAGATCCACGTTAACATAGTCGATTCCCATTAAACCTATTTTTGCATTTTAAAAACGAGCGCTTAATGGCGACGCCTTTGTTTTCATATCTTTTCACTTACCTTCAATTAAAAGACGGAAATTATTTAGTTAATGCAATCATTATGCGTTTTTTAAATCATGTGCATTGTATTGTGTAGTTATTAGCCTGTTTGAGTCCAGATGACGCCTCATTAGTGGTTTTATTTCTGGGCAATGCTACCTATACTGCTATGCGGCTATGCTGGGATTGCTAGTATCCTTGGGGATGATACTTAAGGTTCTAGAGTGGTGACCACGTACCGAAACACGTAGCGTTGGAAAGCCTCCCACTAGGTATACCGATGACCTTGTAAGGACCATAGAAATCCACTGGACGTGAGAAGCATTTTCCGGTTGAAGTGGCGAAGCTTGGGGAGGCCATTGCTTGTTTTTTCTTTGAATTGGTTGCAAGGCATCTTCTTATATTGTCATAGCAGTGACACAGACACAGCTATGAGGTGATAACTTTAATGGTAAAATAAAAGGTTCACCCTTGTTTGATAGAACAACGTTTGATATAATATTACTAAATCGAACAACGTTTAAGAAAATCATCACTTTGTATAATATTAGGTCTTTACCTATGAAATTGCCGTTTTGCAGTACTGGCCATTTCAAATCAAAATAATTTTTGTTTGGGAAAGAATTCTAATTTCAAATTAATTTTATTTTAAAAACATGCATTTTTTTTCCAAAAGTAGTCATTTGTTTATTGATTAGTGTTACATTTTCATCGCATTTCAATCTTTTTCGTCATCATGGATACGTTAAAAATTCGAGTAATTATGGAATATGAGTACCGTCGTGGCAGCAACGCGGCACAAGCGGCACGCAACATCAACGACGTTTACGGAGCTAACACTACAAACCAACGCACCACCTGTTATTGGTTTGCTCGCTTCCGTTCTGGAAATTTCGACCTGAAAAATGAACCTCGCGGTCGTCCGAAGACTTTGGTCGACAATGACGAATTAAAGGCGATTGTGGAAGCTGATGATACACAATCTACGGCTGAATTAGCAGCAGCTTTCGACGTTAGCGTCAAAACAATATTGGTCCATTTGCGTCAAATTGGCAAGGTAAAAAAGCTTGACAAATGGGTGCCCCACGAACTCAATGATCGTCAGCGCGAAGTACGCGTCGAGACGTGCCTTGCACTGCTCAACAGACACACAAATGAAGGAATTTTGAACCGCATTGTTACCTGCGATGAAAAATGGATTCTGTTTGATAACCGCAAGCGCTCAGCAAGTTGGTTGGATCCTGGTTCAGCACCTAAACAATGCCCTAAACGAAAACTTACCCCTAGAAAAGTGATGGTCACTGTTTGGTGGTCTAGCGCCGGTGTGATTCATCACAGCTTCTTACCAAACGGGGTGAGCATTACTGCAGATGTGTACTGTGAAGAACTGAACACAATGATGGAGAAGCTGGCACATCTCCAACCAGCATTGGTCAATCGCTCGTCTCCGCTGCTCCTGCACGACAACGCGCGACCTCATACTGCACAGCAGACGGTCTCCAAGTTGCAAGAACTGGGGTTGGAAGCTCTCCGTCATCCGCCCTACTCACCAGACCTTGCGCCTACAGACTACTACTTTTTCCAGAATTTGGATAACTTCTTGGCGGGAAAAAAATTCAATACCCGAGAGGCAGTACAAAATGCCTTTGAAGAATTTGTTGCCTCCCGTCCAGCTGATTTCTTTAAGAAGGGCATCAATAAACTGCCACTGCGATGGCAAAGATGCATTGATTGCATGGGTGATTACTTCGATTAATACAAATAAAAAATACATTAAAAAAATTCGTTTAAATTTTTTCATACAAAACGGCAATTTCATAGGTAAAGACCTATTATCGTTTGACAGAATTTTCAGTTCATCGAATATTTATTTGCTATAACAACATTTGCGCTAATGATCAAAAGGTATAATGTTCATTTGATGTAATGTTCAGATGGTATAACCATGTATTTTATCGAATATTCAATTGGTGTAATGTAATGCAGAAAAAAAAACATTGTAAATATTTGAAAAATTATTTATTTTGAACAATATCCATAGGTTAGGTTAGGTTAGAACTGTGACCAACTACGCGCGAGCCGAGCGAGCGAAGCGAGCGGTGCCGCGGCAGCGGCCGGCGAGCGCTACCTCGAAATTTCAGTGTAGTGAAACATTAGTTTAAATAAAATTAGTGCATTTGAAAATTCGGCGAAATGAAATTAGTTCAAATGAAATTAGTTCAAATAAATAATTACGCTAAATCAAAATTTACCAATGAATTATTCGGTCAAATGAATAATTCTTCGAAATGACTTTATTGCAACTAAAATTCGATTTAGTAATATTATATCAAACGTTGTTCTATCAAACAAGGGTGAACCAAAATAAAAACCTGTTAGTCTAGGATTTGATTACGACTCAACGTGATTATGGGGTAAATAATACTTCTCGTAAATATTTTAGTAGGATGTACAGAATGAATTAGAACTCATCTCAAAAGTAAACCACTCCGTTAAACGATCAGTGGGTAGTGATGATATTACATACCGCCTGATGCATTCTCTAATTGTGATACTACAGTTAACACTCACTTGTAAAAGGTCCATTTTTCGTAAGTAATAAGTAAGTTGTTTTTATAAATTGTTTGATATATACCTACAGGTATATATCAAACAATTTATAATAATTATTAGTGGTGCACGCGCATGGGCCTACGATAAAATATACAGGACTTATAAACACAATTCGAACGAATACCAATATAAAAAGGTATTTCAAAGCCAAATCAAACAATTTTTTTTTGATAATATTGTTTTTTACACTTCTGCTATGAAGCATTAAAAAATATATTCAAAATTCTTTATTTTTTATTCAAATTAACTCCAATAAATTTATGTTTGTACTCTGTGGAGCACGTTTTGTCCATCTCCTTTGAAAGATTCCACTCCATATGAAATTAAAAAAAAATACTCGTTTCGCACAGAATAATTATGTTGTAAGACTTTTTTCATATCTATGTGTTTGTCGATAGATCTGAAACAAATTGCTATCGGATAGTTGTATTTTCGATTCAGAAATCACTCGAATTTAATATTACTTTTACGTTGCGCATTCGTGTTAAGGCCCCGAACTAGTTCGTTCACGTTCTTGAAACAATTTGGATAACATTAACATACAATGAATAATTATTAGTTAATTAACGAAAATCTTACGCCAAAATCTCACATGACTTCCACAAATAATCAGAGCCAAAACTACTAACAGCAGTATAATCAGCCTATTAAATTGCCATTGCTGGGACACAGGCCTCCTCTTTATGTGTGACAGTGGGCCGTGATCCACCACGAGGACCCCGTGCGGTTGGGTGGATGTCACATATCTTCGATTTTTTAATTCTGTGATATGCCAGTTTCTTAACGATATTTTACGTCACCGTGTTCGCTGACTCACCTCTGTACGGTTTGGCACGCCACGATTGCGGCGGTAAGTCCCCTCTTTGAGGAGTGGCTTGAGAGGCGGCACGGCGTCACCTTCCGTCTGACGCAGGTCCTCACCGGACACGGTTGTTTCGGGAGGTTCCTGTTTTGGATAAGGCGGAAGAAAACGCCCGGGTGTTTCCACCTGCTCCACCAGAAGAAGGCAGAAGGCGGCAGAAGTTATTTGATGATTTTCCACTCTCAAAAGAAAAACCTCTGTACGGTCCACCAGCCACAGACATTTTGTAGTACACAAATTAAGCAAAAAAATGTTATTCTGATTCTGGTTTAGTAAAAATTAAACAAAGGAAAGCATTTTCATAATTGTTTTTATTAAAACATTCACAATCATCGTTACAGTATATCACTATAGGTAATGTCAGTCGGGTTCGCCTAATAATAAAAAGTATTTTTTTCTTTTATTTTAACAACAAACAGGTTTTAAAATTTATCAATTTCATTTTGCCGTGCAATTATAAATTAAAATGTTGCAGTCAATTAAAAAAATCCAATTTAATTTACAATGACTAAATAAAAAGCTTAAAATAAATGTTTTTACTTTTTTAATTGCTTGCAACACAACACTTAGTTTAGTAGTATAATTTATTTTTGTATATTTATAATATCATAGTAACAACTATTTAGCCTAGGACATAGTCACTTTGTAACTTACTGCTCTTTTCGAGACTGCCTCGAAGGGAGCAATGCCTCGCGCCTTCGTCACAAGCAATTCAGCGATTGCAGGGTTAACATTTATAAAATTGACCGCCACCAACTGACTGTCTGTGAAATACCTAATGAAGACAGGAACCTCCCAAGATTATTAATATTTATTGAAGGAATAATCTTATTTATTCAACTATAGTTGTCTTAAGTTGAATACTTAGTCCACTCCAGTTTCACGAGAATGAGAAACGATTACCCACGTTAAAAATTACTGAAGACCACTTTTCCAAAAACTCGTCATTCTCCGATTGGACATTACAGACATTCCAACCGACGTTTCCATGAAATATTAAGTATTCAAGATTTCTTGTCAGCTCTATTTTATTAACTCTGTGCGACGCTGCGAGCAGATTTTCGATGGTTAGTGCTGAAAAGGTAAGTAAACGCCAGAAGAATTTAATGAAAGTGATTGACATTTGACAGTGGCTATAAATTACAGTTAAATATATACTCCTTTCCTCTGACTAGTTATTGTACCTATAACAGCAGCAACCCAACAGCAAAATTATTGCAACGACAATAAAGATCACTGTCATTTTGACAGACTTGTCAACGGCAGCAATCCAACAGCAAACTTATTGCAGCGGCAAAAAAGATCACTGTCATTTTGACAGTTATGTAAAATCAGAGGTAAATAACTGAAAGGTCTGTATTAAAATGCACCTGGTTTTGCAATGTGCAATTACCTATTTTAAAAACAAATAAGTTCGAAGTATTCTTAACAAATTAGCGGTTCTGCTCATGCTATTGGAAATATACCTGTTATGTCTAATTTTTTTGGAGTTTATCACTTATTCCACTCGACTTACCTCTCTATTCCCATTGAAATAATTAGATTACCTAACTCAACATTTCATACAAATGTTAATTCCTATCTAACGACTTGCTTGCGCGTCATGTCGCAATCAAATGAATTCAGTGACACATTAACATAACAAAATATGCTAACAGATCCTTCCTAGCATTTCAGAACGTAATTTGTTAACTAGTTTAATTTATAAATATATTATACCTTAAATATTAATTTATTCAATAATGAATTTACATTACAATATTAAAATTACTTTTCACATAATGTACAATGTTACAGGTGGCAGAATACGGCGACGTAATACTGATTAAATGAGCAGGTATTCAAATATTTTATAAATGCAGTATTGGATACAAAATATACATACCTACTTAAAAATTATATCCATTTCCACTGAAAATTAATACAATATTGCAATGCATATAACAAGAACACAGAATTTCGAACGAAATTTTTGCAAAGACCACTAGACCGATTAAATTATTTGAAACATATAATGCAATACAAGATGATGTTTTCCCCGTATGCGCTAACTATTGTCAATTTATTTAAACGTGATGCATTTCGCTATAAGTGCTGTGTACCAATATTGACTACAAATAGATTCAAAATTAACTACTAAAAGTTCTAAAAACAGTTGTTTTTCTTTTGACAATTTAATTAAAACAAAAGCATTATTTCAGTTGAGTGACGTTTACGTATCGACTACACAGAAAAACTTGCACATGAGAAAAAAAAAAACATGTAAAAAGCACAAACTCTATTAATATTACACGGTACACCATGATATATTCTGCAAAACGTGTTTCACGTAAAGGTAAGTGTACATCCGACCTCTTATTTACACGGGCGTGTCGCGCTCCGTCCGTGAGCAAAGCGTTGCAAGCGCCGAGGTGCGAAACACGACACACCTGTGTAAAACGCAGCCACTATATTTAACAGCGGCTGCGACAAGCTTATGTACTGAAATAGTGCGATGACGTATAACGTGTGATGTAAATTGCGTACATTGAGCCACTACTAGGTTAGTTTTATGCTTTAATAGCTTTAGTATGAATAGCAAACATAACATTTTGGAAACATATTCGTTTTCCAAACGACTGGCTGATTTTTATCAAAATTTAACAGAGATATATTGTTGGTCGTTTCATGATGTTTTGTTTTAACTGTTTCAATGTTTGGAACCCCAAACAATATTTGTTCTAAATTAACAACTGAGGCTTATAAACCAAATATTGGTACCTGGAATGCTGTTGAAAAATCCACCGCTCTGTACATTGTTGGTACGCTCTGCACCCAACTTTTGATATGCTGCGCTGGATGTTTGCTTCACAAAGTAAACACGCACGGCGTTGGGCTCACGCAAAGCCACACATATTAGAAAACATTGACTGAACTGGGCGCGAATCTAGGATAGGATCGTCGGTATTTTGTGATTAGCTGCCGTCAAAGGTGGAATTTAATCATCATGATCTAGGGCAACGTTAACTACGATCATGAGGAAGACATTTTAAATTATCTGTTTATAAACCGTATTTAAATCAACAATAAATTTGTAACAAGAACTAGATTAGAGGGGCCATTCTCGTATTTTTAAGAACGATCACATTCTATCTCTGTTTCAATTTGTCAAAAATACACCTAACAACATAAGCTCAGCGTGAGTCTATGTTGTTAGACATATAAATTTGCCTCGTTTATGTTCATAATGTTCATGTGCCTGGTTTGGTCTTTTTAAAAGTTATTGAAATTTGTTGTAACTAAGATGAGATTGCGAATAGATTTTGATCGTTGATGAATATATCTATGTACATAGAGTTAGTCTAAACATGCCTTCACAAACATGAAAAGTTTAAATAGTCTTATATACCAGCTATCTAAGATCTATCTGACATGTTTTGAAAGCTTTGTCAATATTTCAGTATCATAGGAATTTCAAAACACCAATTGAAAGAAAGAAAGAATACCGTTTATTTGGACACAGTTCGTAAAACACAAAATATAATTAACAAAGCAAAGAAGTGAAAATAATATAAAACAACAATAGTGTGTTTGCACAATTGCACGCTACATTTGGTGTTTCGAAATTCCTATGGTACAAGTCGCAATTTTTAGGTTTCCTGTAGAAGTTAATATTTTAAATTTAAGCCAAAACCCAATAAAATAATGATACAGATACAAGGACATAATAGTAATCGTTCTAACATTATTATAATAACAATTTCCATCGTCAACAGTGCGGAAAGTTCGCAACCCCGCCACGCAAAGTTTAAATTTAATCAATCACTCTGTAGCCGCGTTGTATTTTCCATAATCCATCTAATATTGTTTATTTTATAAGTTTATTATAACACCATGTAGCCAGGTGGTTTAGTAGCGACTGTGACTATACTGCGATCTGAGAGGTTAAGCTACGCAAGTAAAGTTATTAGCATTCGTAGGTAAAATTAATTAGGGGATGAGGTAAGGTAGGCCGCAAAGTTCGAATTTACTTACGTATTTAGCAATTTGTAGGTCAGTATCAGGTTGTGTGCTGGTTAAAATATGATTTGCACCGTAACATAATATGACATTACAGAAATATAATCATTAGAATCAACTATACAACCCCTTAAAAGTTAGAATTGGCCTCAAATGTCATGATTTCATGAAATAGTCATTCAAAAAGGGAATATGAACATAATAGTATGACGATTTTTATGATTATAATTCAAAAAATTCTAAATTCCATGTGGTGCTAGACGTAAAAGAATAGCACCATCCCATTTCTTTCCGTGGGTGTCGTAGAAGGCGACTAAGGGGCTTACCAGAGAATGGGCAGCAGCGTTCTCTATACAGTTTACCACCATACTACGATCGCCAACACGCCTGCCAAGCGTGGTGATCATGGCAATCCCCTCCCCGTTTGGAGCAGGCCTATGTCCAGCAGTGGACTTCTTCGGCTGAAATGATGATGAATTCTAAAAGCAAATATTTGTTACGATCGCGAATCATAGTTAGATCAACATACAATTATATTGATCTGCAAATTGAAAAGAAACGTAAGAAAATTTGAATTTCGCTCAAATTTGATTAGGTATGTACATTAGTGACGGCCTCAATTTAAAGTTGTTTTTTTAAGACTATTATTAGTGTGTTTGGCCCAATATTTAATTATACTTTTGCCATATTAAAAAAAAAAAATACTAGTTTCTAGAACAATCTTTTTTCACAAAATCATTCCATAGATTTTTGGGCGTTTTACCTTTTATTTAGCCGCCTCTTCAAAATCAATCTACCTCATTTTTAAGTGGAGCCCTACGTCCAGCAATGGGCAATTAAGCTCTGTTCATTTGATTGACCGGCTTTGCATATTAATGGGCGTTGAACGCCGAACCGAGTCCAATATGGACCATTGTTCTGCGCCATTAGGGACAATGATACTGTGTGTAAACGGGTGGAAGGACCACTGTAGGATTTGAAATATGTTACTAAGTGCTGTTGTGGGTACTTATATAAATAGGAGGGGCGAGATGCGCATAACTATTAAACAAACACACGATCACTCTACATAAGTACATGTTGTACGCTGTTTCATTCGCTTTCTAGGCAAAGTTCTTCATGTCCCAGAAAAAAAAGTATCTTATATGTTGATACAGGTTATAGTTGACCTATGCGCACAATTTCATTCATATCCAGTCTTTTAAGCGTGATTGATTAACAAACATACAAATTTTATTATTTTATAAAATTTGCAGGATACGAGCTTCCAACATTTATTTTCAGACTTTTTACGATTAATTTTATTATACAGTCAAGGTAATTAATCGTTTATCGAGGTGACACAGTACGTTAATCTGCCGCATTATAGCTATTTAAAAGATCTGTCAAAGAATGATATCTGTATGACAATGCAGTGTTATCGACGCGTCTTATTTATTTGGAAAAGTCTTTATGACGTCACATGCTTTACCTGACGGTGGGCCGTTCAGCAAACGAGTGTTTAGAAAAAGGCGTTTCACGAGTGAATGGAGTCAGTCTGCGCGCTGTTCTAAACGAGGCAACACCCTGTCCACAAGTAACAAGTATCAACGTGTGCATACGTCCTAACTTATTAAAAGTTATTTCTAAATTAGTATGTAACATAAAGGAAAATTATTAAATGTGCTGAATATGATTTGAAATGTTTTATGTATTTTGACACATAATAAATGTGTTTATATTAAACGGATATTATAATATACTATACGAATTTTATTATATATCGTGTTATTTCCCACGGTAACGATTTAGAAAAGGTTGATTTGTTTACAAAGTAACCGAGGAAAGTAAACGAGCTGTCAACTAACGCCGTGAACTTTAAATTACATTAAACTTAACCTGAGATGCCTATTATCATAATAAGCCCTACCTGTGAAGTGTGAAGCTATTTGTTAAGTTTTAAATTGTGCTGCTGATATTATGTGTCTGTGCCAAGATGCGTTAATATGGCCACATAAATTAGATTTGTTAGCAGATCTAAATACCCTGCACAAATGGATTTTATAGAGCCAATATTTATGTAAATGTTTATAATTGCGTGTTTCTTGCTGTCGGTAATTTTAAAATCAGGAGCTAGTAGATATGTAATAACCAGAGATCGGATATTCGGATGCATATTCACCTAAAGTTGAGATGTTGGCTAACATAAAATGCGCTTTTGTATCGGAAAAGTCTTAATTTAGGTAAGTAATTTGTTTATTTTTTGTTTTAACTCATACAAACCACCCCTCCTCCAGTACATACACATATTTGTATCGGGTTAAACATTAATTTTAAATTAATACACATCTGAATAGTTATGCAATCAAGAATCCCGGGGTTTTTAATAAATAATTTATAAAGCCGCTTCCGTATGGAAGCGAACATAAAGAAAATTTTTAGCTATGAAAGTATTTTCATAGCTAAAAATTATCTTTATGTAAATATGCATCCGAATATCCGATCTCTGGTAATAACAGTCGTTAATTAAGTTTTGTAGTAAAGTAGATGATGGCACTCTTCTAATGAGAACTATTATTTTCTGTATTATTATATATTTTTTTGGTTTCGCGTGCTAAACGGCTTATTTCCGCAAGTCTGTTTTTGTTTTAGTTTCGTTTATTTTAGTTTAGTTTATTAAATTTCAAGGCCGCAAGATATTCCAGAAATGTTATGTATGCCGTAATTCTCATGTTTATTAGTCCTTTACTTAATAAGATTATTTCTATCATATTTAAATTTTTATTTTATTTTCAAAACGTTGCCCCCACACTATGAATTTCTCCTGTATTTTGGGTGCGTTTACAAAAATTTAGACTCACATACACAAACAGCCAAACTCGGAACAACTACTTGTAGGTCATAAAAATATTTGTTCTGTGCGGGAATCGAACCCGCGACACGCAGCGCAGCAGTCAATCGCTTAAACACTGCGCCAACCGTGCCGTCAAAAGTCGTAATGTATGTGATGTGGCTGTCTTTCTAAAAATAAATAAATAAACAGCCTCACGGGTCGATTGAAGTTACGGTTGCCGCGATCGGTTCGTGGATGGTGAAAATTCATTACATTTCAAGACCCCTTCGTGCCTCGCAAAGCACGTTTGCCCGTTGGTCTTGGCTGTCATTTGTAGATCTATGATAGTCGTTAGGGGTAAGCTAGAAACTCAAAAGTCTGATAACCAGTCTTACCAAGGAGTATCGTGTTATCCAGTAACTAGATTGTGGAAGTCAAATAGGCAGTCACTCCATGTAACATATTGTTCAGCTGCATCCGACTGACATCCGACAAAGTGGGGAAAAAAGTCAGACAGATACAACTTCATAAACATAATTGTTGAAATTTTTAAATATTATTCAAACGTTTCTCCTGAATCCCTTGAATGCCTCTAAGAAATAACTCAAGTAGGTATTAAAAATTCCTCTGCAATTTTCATTCAATAACTTATTCCAATTTTCTTCGAAAACATCTCGTTGTTTCAACAGTTTTGCAAACTGTAAGATATCGTTATTAATGGCTGCAATTTGTTTCACGATTCAGCTGTGTTCATCCTGTTAGCGATGAGTTTTATTAATTATAATTGCTTTTTAAAAGTAATCCCTACATAAATTGATGGTCGACCTTGAAAACGCTTTGCTGAAAATATCTGGGTACACTGTTCTTAGACAGCAATATTATTAAATTATTCATAATCATAAACAGCCTGTAATGTTTCCACTGTCAGGACAGAGCTACGCGGTCACAGTACGGGTTGGTAGATTGTCACATGTTTTATACTTCTTGGTTCAAGGACATGCCGGTTTCCTCCCGATTTTCTAATTCGTAATGAAATTATTTAAAAAAAGTAAAGCCCCTGCCTGGGTTCGAACCTGCGACTTACAACTTGTAAGTCGGGGCCGTTACCACTGGGCTACCACTGCCGCTGTTAATATGAAAATCCTATAAAACTTAAATAATATTTCGTAGATCACATCATGACAAAACCGTGTATATCAAACTGTAAGGCTGCGTTTCCACTGAAGCGGAGCTGGGCGGAGCGGACCAAAGACGTCCAATGACAGACGAGACGAGTGGATGCGATGAGAATTTCAACCATTGTGATTGGTCGTCTCCGCTCCGCTCCGCCCAGCTCCGCTTCAGTGGAAACGCAGCCTAAAGCTGTGCGCAGACCTGAGACAAAACATTCTTTAGACTACTATAGACTATTATTAATTGCTCAGACAGTATAATATAGTCTAAATTAGTGCCCAGTTCATAGCAATCGGTTTGCCCCCTATTACATGGGACTTAAATATAACTGGCAACATGAGAGCGTACTATAGGTACAGCTCTGCCAAATCCCTCTAGGATAACAGACGTTATGTTTTTATGTAAAACTGTTTTGTATTGGCAAGATAAAAGTGTTTTGTCTAACACAGATAAAACTGTCTTGACTCTGGTGTGCGCACTGTCTTAGAAAGTGACAAAATTAGCAAGGGACAGCAAACAATTTACTTTTAAATTAATTTACTAATTGTGAAATAACAAGGCGGGTACTAAAATAAATTCACGATAGCTCGTAGGAATGGGCGGATGTTTTTAATTAATTACATTTAAATTACTTATTAAATACAATTTAGTTATAAATATAATCCGTGAACTTAACCGTCGCATTATTAATTTAAATTATTTATTTCCTACAACAGTTTTGTTATTTAAAAGTACGAACATACAAAAAGGTATGATCTTTGGATGTTATCGAAAGTTATTTAAAACTAAATTGCACATTTTTAGGAATAATATATGACTAAAATAACAACACAGAACACCTTTGGATTTTAGAAGGAAAAACTTTTTTTTTTTTCAAAATAAGTTAGTTATAAATAATACCTACCTGTTATGATCCCACTGCGGGGCAAACATTTATTTTTATCCTCAAGGTAGAAAGTATAATCTCAGCACTAAATTTACCTTAAAACTTTAATAAAAACCACTAAGTTTATCCACCGTAAAAATCTAACTGTTTTTTCCAAGGTCAAACTACCACAAACGTCCAAAGATCACCCTTCTTTTTAGGTTTCATATCACTATAAAGTCCTCACCACACAATCACTTACGACGCAGCGTCTATATGCAACTTTCGCGCACCTTTCTCGCGGTGGTCACTACCTCAGGTCTCCGCGCGGCGGCTATGTCGGTGCTGCGGGCAGTGACCCCGCGGTTCACCACACATATACTTACTGATGACTGTATAGAAAAGAGAGGAAATCAAATTATATACCTATAGATAAAAATAGCTGTAAATTACCTATTTCTATGGGAAGTTGCAGCGATGATATGGAAAGAGACAAAAAGAATTGGACAGTGAAGGCACAGGATAGAGAACCTTGATTCAACTCCTCTTGAGTCTTCACCAAGAAAAGCAAAAACTGCATGTGTCTTGTAAGATTATTATTATAAGTGTAATTATCCTTAGTTTAAGTAAAGTAGCTTTGCAGTTTTATTGTTTAGTTTTGAAATTAAAAGGCTTTTTAAATTTTATTTTAACCTATTTATCTGTGGTTAAGGTTTTCATGGAGAAAGTTTGTTAAAAAATTAAGGTATATGTATAAACTAGCTTTTGCAAGCGGCTTGGCCCGCGCGGAACTTTCATCTCCTACTTAACTCCCTTAGGGGTTGAATTTCAAAATTTCCTTCCTTATTCCTTGTCTACATTATAAAGGAACCTCTGTGCAAAATTTCAGCTTTCTAGGTCCAAGGGTTTGGGCTGGGCGTTGATGAGTCAGTCAGTCACTTCACTTTTCTTTTTATTTATATAGATAAATGAAAGAGGAAGGAGAGGCAGCGGTAAGAAAACGAAATATATCTAAATATCTATATAACTAAAATATAATCACATTATATAATTAACAACAGCCACATAAAATATGTCTCTTTCTGAATACACAAGATGCTGAAAACTAAACGCAATTCCCTTATATTTACAGTTCCATTTATCGTTTACTGTTTTTATATCCATTAATTTCTTTTATTATTTTTTTATTAAATTTTATGTCTTTGTTGCTCTTTTTTCTGATCAAAAGATGTCTTTGTTTTATAAAATAACAATGTGGAGACCTCACCGTTAAATACGGCCACGATTCTTGGAGGTGGAACTTAATGAAATTAGCAAACCTCTTAATTTAATGGATAAAATATTGTGAGATGAGAAATTTTAATCACAGGAACAGGAAAAAAATGTGTGGATACCTACTTACATTAACCCAGTAATTAGAATATGGAGGTTTGAAAGACAGTCCCTCCATGCTACTTGTATTCAACTGCATAGACTAAAGACCAACTCTAATTATAGTTGCGGAAAGTCTAGACAGATCACTGACACTAAATGCCAGTTTTGACTTACAGTAAGAAGTACCTCAATAAATGCACTAAATATTACTGCACTGATTAATTTAGGTGTTAGTAAATACGAGCATAAATAAATGTCGGTTGAATAAAAAATATGAGGTATTTTTAAAGAAACAAAAAATTTTAAGAATGTAATAGAATTGAATAAAAAACTATTCTTCCAAAAACTTCGTGTTTGTTGGCATACTTACAGCACTGGCAGGTAAGATAGGCCGATCGCTGAATATCCTGTGAGGATCCGAGTCCAGACCAGGAGTAGACAGCTTACTATATTCACCTATGGGTTTCTTATCTGCAACAAAATATCTAAAATTTATATAATGTGAAGAAAGTTGCTTGTGACATTTGCAATGGTCGAAAAAGCAAAATCCTAAATCGTCTTTTTGCAAAACAAGATTTATCTTCATAGCCAGGATTAAGTCGTCCAGCTGTTTTTAATTTTCGAACTTATATATCCCATAAAGCTTAAGTTCCAATTACAAAATAAAAGCGGATTAAAAACTGTTTTTTTTTAACCGAATCTAATACCTTGCTCGGAATAAAGTTCAAAATTAGACATTTCTACCATGGTTTAAGCCTACGTCTAAAGTAAGAACTCGTTTTATAATGAGATGGAAGGAGATAAGTGGAGCTCGAGCCTACGACATAGTTTGTCATGTTTCACTGTGAATGCAAAATAAAGCATGCTCATGCTTTCTAAAGTAACTGTAAGTAGAATTAGTTGTTGTTTGTGTGCATAAACTTGAGGACGAAGCGCTGAAGGTGGCCTCCGATAAGGACAGAGTTCATTACTTAAACATTTAAATTCTGGTCTGTCACTGACAAAAAACAGATACAAACTTTGTAGGCCTGTACGTTGACTGAGAATCACGAAACAATGAGACTTGTAGTCAAGAACCACAAAGTTTCAGACCTAAATAATCAAATCAAATATGAACAAATTAACATAATTGATTTGATTCGATTTGAGACTGCTCTTCATTCATTCATAATCAGCCTATAATGTTCCCACTGTTGGGACACGGGTCTCCCCTCTGCGAGAGGGAGTGGGCCGACATCCACCACGGAGGCCCAATGCGCGTTGGTAGATGTCACATATCTTTGAATTTTGTGGTTCGAGGACATGCCGGTTTCCGCACGATGTTATCCATCATCGTTTTCAAATTCAAATTCATTTATTGGCCAGAATATAGGTAAGTAAGTAAGTAATTTAGTTTAGGTTTACAACTAAGATCTTACAACTATAATAATAGCCCCTTTACATTCGACCATTACATACTATGGTGTGCAAATAAGTATTCAATTGTATACATTATATTAAAATTTCAAAAAATATAAAAATCATGCATTAGGATTTTTAAGGAACAATTTTAATAATCGATGTGAAAGTTGTACCTACGAGTGTGTCGGTTAAAAAGAAAAATATTATTTCAGAACGTAATAATTGTAAAATATGATTGTTAACGTCATGCTTATTATAATGTCAAACTTTTGATTGAGTAAAATTTGCAACATTAATCCCTTATACATTAATTAAGGAATATACGAATTTATATATTTCAGTTTCCTTCTCTGCGATCTGTCATGTCATTGAGATCATAAAAAGATTTTTCTTTTAACCATTGAGTTAACTTCAACGTTTAACGTTTTGAGAGCAGTGGTGATGAAATAATTTACAAAAAGTAAAGCACCTGTCGGGGTTCGAACCTACAACCACCACTCGTAAGTCGCATCCATTACCACTGGGCCAACACTGGTCTCGGACCAGACTGCTATTAAAAACCTGTTATTTTCTTTAGATACAACAAACAGGTACCTAAAAGAAAATCAAAACTTGTAGCACACTTGAATTACAGAAGCATTTTCTGCTCGTCCAGAACCGCCACCCGATAATCGTTAGTATCTACTACGTTAATATCATGAAGAGGGTCTATTCTATAATATAATAATAAAAGGTTCAAACCTTTTCCTAAACCCTTCCATACACTCTCTATTTACTGTCACAATTTTCATGAGTACCTTACTTACTTATTAGATGCCTACATACTAAGGTACATAAAAATGCTATATAAAAATGTGCAGTGCTACATAAAAATGTGTGTTTACCAATAATTTGGATTTTCATACACTAGGAAACTAAAGGAAACAAAATTGATTGGAATAAAAGCCGACACTAAAACTACATCTATCTTTGTATCTAACAGGCCATTGGCTTATTTTCTAACCAGCCACATTAAAAAAGGGTCGACCCCCATCAGGAACGAAGTTTCTTACGGTTTTTCTTCGTCTCCGAATGTAACGTCGTTTACTCTATCTTTAAAATATTCATTTCTTTGTCGGTTTCAGCACCCTCAAAAACCATGAAAACTATCTCACTCTCTCTTTCTATTATTAGATACAACTAAAATTCATATGGACGGGGCATAACGCTTTTTTGTAACGTGATGCTTTTTTCGTTACGTGAAGATTTCTACAATTTTACTCCGACCGCAAGCTGCGTTGAAGATCTTCATTCCAAAATAAATAATATGTCCAAAAATTAAATCTTACCATAATGGCAGGGTATAATATCAGGATCCGTATCTTCCCCGCTCCCTTCCATCTTCAGCTCATACTGGCTGCAGTAGTCCAGCTTCGGGGAGCCACAGTAAGTGTTCAGATTGTCTTGCTTTGAAAGAGACTCCACACTTTGTTCCATGTAGAGGGCGTTGCTGTGGAAGGTGGAATTAGCTGTAGGGTTTTAGCAGTAAATAGAGATAGATACCTACGGAAGATGTTTATGTTTAAAAGCATAGAAATAATTTGATCCTAATGATGGAAATGGTTTCAGTGAAACATGTTACGTGAGAGAGAAATGTATTTTTCTTTATATTCATGCGCTTAATTATAATTTGAATGGTGCTTTTGTGTGTTGTGTTATATAATTTGTTTGCAATAAATAAATGTTTTATTTATCTATCTAGAATTCAAGACAAAGTGACGGTTAATATAGTGCTAGAACTATCAACAAATTGCCAAATTACAAAGTTAATCAACTCAGTTATACTTCAAAAGAAAGATAAGGTCTCCCAGCAGTATAACAGTTCGTAACATTATAGGCTGATTAAGACTGATACCTCAAAAGATATTCATTCAATAAACGATGAATAGAATCAAATCTAACTCAACTCATTTTCTTTATCACTCGAATCTTACAAGCACGCATACCTAAAATACCTTAGATCTCTTGACACAATCAAATCTCCGAGAAACGAAACCTACTTTGAAGCGAAATTGTGAAATCGGAATTACAGTTACAGGATTACATAGGCAAAATAACAAAGAAAACTCAGGGCCAATCTAAATATAGTAACCAAACCTTGTTTAACGACAAAGCCTTCAAGATCCTCTTTAGATGTCTAATAATCTTAGGGCACATCCACACATCCCTGGAATGGTACACAGTCACACCACATCCACAAAAATCGGGCACACGAGTGAAGACAAGTCTTGCTGCAGAACAAAATTCTGCAGCGAGAAGAGTAGTCGCGTTGTACCACATTAAAATTAAACAAGTATTCTTTTTTTATTTATTGTGTCTGCGTTATAGTCTGTGCTGCATCAATATTTATTTATTAATGAGCGTGGAAGACTTACAGCTAAAAAACCTGTACAAATAACAACATAATCCTCAGAAAGAAAAAAAACTTCTTTTGTTTTTCTGCAATATAGTCACTCGTGTGCAGTATCGCTAGTTGTGGCTGCAATGTGATCGATATCGTCCATATGGCTGAGTTGGACGGCTAAATGTGGTCCGTGTGAATAAACCAAAGTATTTTAGAATTTTCCACCCGACCTTTGTTGTAGTGTGGTGTGGTTTTGGTACATGTGAAAGTGCCCTTATGTATTCATACGTATATTGTATATTAGATACAAGAAGCAATTTTCTTACACGGATAATCAGAGCTTTAAAAATAAATATCTTTTCCGAGGTTAAACCAACAGATAATATTTTTTGAGCGTTAGCACGTACTTTTTTGGAAAAATACTGGTTTCCATAAAAAGGTTAAATTGTGTAATGGTAGGTTGGATAGGTAGGTATTGGTTTTTATGATGGACAGCTATGTTATTTTAATATGTTTTTTTTCCATTCATCTTTTGATAAGATAAGATAAGATAATTTTTATTGTACCAAAAAAAAACAGTGCTTTACAATTCCTTAAAGTCTACATTAGTAACTATGTTAACAAGGAAAAAATAAAAACAGGAATAAGACGCAAAGGAAACATTTTGCTTATGAACTCCACACTAGGTCAAGCCTGTCTCGTGGAGTCCATGGGTGGTATTACCAGATGGTGAAAAGCGTATTACATTAATACTCATGGACTTAAATCATGAAAATGTCCATATTGATAATGTTAATATCCAAATTTTGCCTTAGATTGTAGAATGCAGAACAAAAATACCTACCATTTTCCTTAAAATAATATTCATGAAAATAAACATAGTCTCGATGAACTGAAATTTTCAAGAACTTCTTGCTTTATGATTATCCAATAAGCTTCGCTATGAGTAATACGCTTCGATATTACCGAAAATAATGAAAACCATAGGAAGGCCATTAGAAATAAGCATGATAAACTGCGCAATAATTATTTGCTAAGAAAATCTGCTGATTTGAGTTACTGCTGAAAAAAAAACAAATAGCCAGAAAATAATAATAATTATACTTAAAGTAAACTTACGTAGAAGGCGGATGCTTGTCGATATCATGTCTCCGGGCTGCGTGACGTCGATACAGTGCAGTGATAACACCACACACTCCCGTGCACAGCAGAGCAGCCACTGATAGGAGGGACACCAGCATTGGAGACAGTGGGATCGAGGTGCTCACTCCTGCTGGAAAAGATTCTGGTATGAGGTTTTATTTAAAACGGGTGTAAAAAGACGCTTATCAAAGCCGAGAGTTGCAATTTTTATTCCGTCACTGTGATATTTTTTTGGGCTGGACCATAAGTACTTGGTTACCGTCTGGTGACGTTTGTTAACGTTTTCTTATGAAAACAAGTTTAAAATTTATAGCTTAATTTAAGCCTGATCTGAGACCTGTGTATGCTATGCATGCCCTAAATTGTGCGCTGCCATAAACAGCGACATTGCACACCAAAAATAAAGGTAGCAATTATTCTTGTATAATGTTTCTCAGTTTGATGTTCACAATGCGCGGATGCGGTTTTGTGATGGGTTTTGACCATAAATAATGTAATGAAAGATCATTTCATGAGAAGTCCTGCTACTTGTTCCATTGACTTGAGCATTAAATGAAATCAGAAAAAAATATCCATATACCATCCAGACTAATTTGTAACTTGACACCTTTAAAACAGCAAAAATGACCAAATCTTGAGACGTGAGACCACATTTTCGGTAGGCCACTGTTTTTGTTTTATGTTAGCCTACACTGTCTTGCTGCTGAGCTGTTGTCTTGATGCTGCTTGCCTTGCCCAAATCCTTCTTTTTGAGGGCTACTTCGGTTCCTTGCGGTACGCGTCTAATGCCCGGTTTCTGAAGTTCCCAGTTAAACTCCCAATAACTATTGATTCAATAAAGTTATGTATAAGATAAACGTTGGTTAACTGACACTGGGTTTCTGAATCCGCAACAAGCCATTAAATAACTATGCAACCCATAACTAGTTCCTCAGTTGCCGCCAGATGGGTCTTTTCAGGATTTCGCGTTTAAAATTCGTTTTTGTACGCAGATGTTGCCACAATGCCATGTCGACATCATTGTATTCTTTTTTTTTTCAAAGAAGCGTTGCCTTTTTTTATTATTTTAAGTTAAAAGTGTTTGTCTTTCCAATCGTTTGTGCTTTATCCATTCTTTTGTAAAATATAATGACAATGGACATTTGCGATTCATAAGGGGAGCTAGAGCAAGCACATCCGATCATAGTGTTCTTATGAAATCTATATTATATGAATTTAAATTCTTCATCCGTAAACATTTCGAAAGGATTTCTCCTAAGTATCAAGTTTCTTGATGCCTACTGATGTATTAAAAATAAATATAATAATAGTCTGATTTGGAGCTCCTTTTATTCATTATACTAAAACTCATTGTTTTAGATTTTAATAATTAGCTTTTACTTGCCATTTAATACACGTTATAAGTATAACCCAAAAATTTGATATAGATTGACGATGAAATGAAACGTCAAATAGCTATGGAACCGATAAACGGCCAAAATTGGTCAGTTAACTTAACCTGAGTTTAAACGGAGTTTATATTAAATTGCAGTGTTCGGAAACGCACTTTCCCAAGTTATCGAACCAATAGCGCTAATGAATAGATAAACTGCCGATACGAGTACCTCAAAAACCGGGCATAAGTCATCAATTTTACTGAGCAAATAAAACTACATCAGCACAAGAATAATGTGTATAGCAGGGCACACTGTCAACATGGTTCTGCAAGGTAGAAAATAATGGGCAGTCCATCAAGATGTAGGTGGCAAATTATCCATAGGCGAGCCTAACCGTTCATAAAGTGGCCTATTAACTGACATAATTAAGTCATACTATACAATTCGCCGCAAATTACCAACCAAGAATATCACAATGACGCTTTGTAATTACGACAGACCACTAATTATTACCAATCTCGGTTTGCAAACCATAGGTCCCCATGGGGGCCATAAGAAGTTCCTAATGAACTGTACCAGGGGATCATGAATGGGCAGTAGCATCGACGTGTGAGCTAATAGCATCATTTCTACCTTCCAAGCACGATAATTATGGATCGTTCAAATAATAGGAGGGTAGGCAAACAGTGGACGTCTTCCGGATGGTATGACAAATATAATGATGGCTTTTTTTGGATTATGGCGCGGTTCTAATGTGTAGTGGGTTTTGTGTGCCGGGATTGTGTAATTGGTCTCTGAATTAATGTTTTGTAATAAGTGAGGAAAATAAATATGACAAAGAAATGAATAACCAGATTACACTGATTTACTGATCTTTTTGCGTTTGAATGACGTCAACTGGGGGTGCTGTTGGTAAACATTTGTCGCACATAATATACATAACATACATAAGCAGTCTAAAATGTTCCTACTGCTAGGACACAAGCCTCCCTTTTGTTTGAAGGAGTGGGCCATAATCAACCACGAGGGCCTAGCGCGAGTGGGTAGATGTCACACGTCTTCGAATTTTTGGTTCTAGATCATGCTGGTTTCCTCACGACGTTGTCCCTCACCGTTGATTAAATAGTTAACACCAAGTAAAGCGCCTGTCAGTGTTTAAAACCGATGAGTTACAAGTCGTAAGTCTCGGCCGATTCCACTCGGCCACCACAGCTGTCGTACTTCTTTGCAAATTGTTTAGCGAAATTCATTGAAAAAACAAGTTGAAGGTTTTTTTTTTGAGGTTGGGAACTGCCCTGGCACACAAGCAACTGAGAGAGGTGGGTTTTAGTCAGTAAAAGTCTGACACGCCCTCCTGCTCCACCCAGAGCGGGAGAAGTTATTTGATGATTTTCCACCCTTAAAAAATAAAAAAGAAAACCCGTGTACCTTCAATTGCCTGTATGCCAGGGGCCACGGTATCTTTTTTCGAACAACCCGCACTCCTGGCAGGCATACTGACATGTCTATGACCCCACCAGTTGATACTGACATGTCTATGAGGCGCGCGTGAAATACAACGCGCCGTTGTCCTGGGCTTGATCCTTACCGGACAGCGAGCTACCCATTACTCGCCATCCGCAAGCCCACGCCTACGGTGGCCGGGAATCAGCCTGGTATTCTCGACGACCAGGGTGTGTCCCGCGGTGACTAAGGCCGTGAGGGCGCCTCTCCCTCACGTGCGCCGCCTCCCTCTTCGCGAGCATTACTGCTTCGCAGAAGGAGGTGATGGCTACCCATGCACTCTCGCTCCGTACCATGGCCTGAACCAGGGTAGCTGCCGTCGATCGCCTCCACGAGGACACGGCGGTGCTCCGCCCTAGCCGGGCAGACCTCCACCGTATGCTCCACCGTGTCCTCCGGGCGATCTACGCAAGATGGTGGTGTTTGATCTGATTTTAACCACACGACAAATGATTCGTGTACAACAGTTATAACATAATAAATGGAGAATAATTAACATAATAATGGTAATTTGCATATACCAATGCAGAGAAAGCCATTGCACAGAAACCACTCTGAAAGTATAAAAAAGTAATATTTATCTGCAGGCAAACTGGATTACTGCAATTCAGTTTATCAGATATCGGAGCTGGCATGATTACGGATACACGAAACTTTTCAACATTTTTCCGACTGGCATATAAACGTGGATTTTGTATGTGTCCAGTCATCAGATAAAACAATAATGAGTGGTTTTAAAATAAGTATAAAAAATTACGTTTAATGCAAGTAGTATTTCGCATAAATGAATAGAGCCTGGTTTTCAAACGTGTAACAGCACTGAGCCCCATTAATCCGATGAAAGTTTTTTGTTTCATTTTATCTGCTTGGTTTTTTCCTAACTATGTTGGTCGGCTTTCAGTCTAACCGGATGCAGCTGAATACTAGTATTTAATAAGAAGTGACTGCCTATTTGACTACCACAACCTAGTACTTGGGTAATATTCTTACCGTAACAGCCTCTGGTAAGACTACTGACGGCGTTTTAATATGCAATAACCATTAGTACATACTACTATACGCCTGAGTAATCGCAGTATCTAATTGTTGTAACTTGCAAACTGCAGTGAACAACGCTCCCTTGCAGCGCCAATGAATATTGTACCACCAGCAGATTTACGAGTTACGACTGGTTATTTAACTTAGCATTGTATAGCAAGTTATTTATTGTATTATAACCTCAAGTTGGTGGTGCTTGTGGTGCGAGTGGAGGCTTATGTATGCACGGTTTATATGAGTTGTGTTTGTAACGAAGTGTCAGCTCAGTTGATACCGTTCTTATACGTTTTTGGTTGTATTAATCGTGTTACTTTCAAAAAGGCGGGTTGTTGTGTATTTTTAGTACATGTCTTGCATTTCCAGAAGTCATTTTTGCAATCAGTCTAATACAACTCCAACCATCAATCAATGAGCCTAGCCTTTCCCCAATTCTGTCACGGTCGGCTTACAAACTTCCAGTCTAAACAGATGCAGCCGAATTTTTGTATTTTACTGCCTATCTGCGGTCTGGTGTCTGTAATTGTCTGCCTATCTGACCGCCTCACACAGTTACTAGATAATACGAAACGCCTTTGATAAGACTGGTTGTCAGAATAATGCTTATTGTATTTATACCAAGCTTCGATGGATAACTATGTTACGATTCTGTATTGCAGGCCTACTGGCATTTACGTATATGATTTTGATTCCCGGAAAAAATATAAAACCTCTTGGCACCGCAGTCTGATCTTGTTTAACTAATAAAACGGTATTTTCGTTTACGTTGGCTTTTATCGTAAAGTCGTCTGTCGCGTTGAGCGTCATTCTCTCAAATAGAGTAAATTATCAAGGCTCAGACTGGTCGCCATTAATTTATTCCACTGTCTACTGAAGTAATCATTCCCGACTGTGAGCGACTTAAAAATGTATACCCAAATTAAAACTTAATATTGTTTTCAGTCGAAAGCTTTTCTTGAAACGTTAAAAGGACTGAAGTTTTAAATGAAAATTGGTTCCTTGTCTATATTTTTTGACATAATTGAAGCTTAAAATCAACAGTCTAGAAAAAGCTTATAAATGTAAAAATATCATTTTGTTACTTAGGTTAAAATTTTTGACTAACAAACGATCAGAAAAGAGGTCAATGTAGGTTCAATAATGACATGATTTTGTGTACACTTACCTACCAGTAGCTATAATAGCTATAATAGCTACTGGTATCTGACTTCCAAACCGCAGTTACTGAGTATTGCGATACTTCTTGGTTAGACTTTCGAGATTCTGACTACCCGTAACGACCAAACGACTGACGAAGACAAAATAACAAAAACAAAACGTAAAACAGCACTAATGCTAAAAAGTTTTATTGGCATTGCCCCACGGATTTATTTTAAAGTACCTAATATTATTAAAACTATGATTATTTTCCAATTTAAATCAAAATGCTGTTAAACCCGTGATGGTTTGTGTGATATGTTTAGCAAATAGGAGCACGGCTGTTCAATAGTTTACCGGAAGACATAAAAAAGTGTGACAGTGTAAACACATTCAAACTTAGATTAAGACAATACCTAAAAACATTTTAAATAAAATAATGCTAATGCAATGCTTCCAACACCCTAGAGGTGCCTAATATTAATAGTACCTACTAGTTATAGTTAATTTAAGTATCTCATTATAAGCGAACTGGTATTTTTTAAGTTCTTATGAGAAATAAAGTTCTTTAAACCCAAATAAATGTAAAATGTTTCTGTTTTTGATGTTGATCTAAAAAAAAGAAAAAGCTTGAAGCTAAAAAAAAAATGATTGAAAAAGTTATTACACAACTGACGACTTTCTTAGCGATGAATCACTGACCGAATGACATGCTGTTATTCCTTTTACATTTACATATATTTTCTTAGTGTATCCTTGGTGACCTTTGACATTTGACATTTTCGTATTATTGTGACATTTTTACTGTAATTCAAACGATTTGTCATGAATTTGTATCTTGTATGATGTAATTTTCCTTACTTATTTAAAAATGATAATATTTTAAATTTGTGTAAATCTAATATTTATAAAACATAATTTGCATGCCCATGTAACGGTAGAATATGGAGGACTCATAAAACAAAACATATGTACTTTATTACCCATGTTTGCAAACAAATAAATGATTTGGATTTGATTTGAAGATCTACAAATGACAACCGGCACCAACGACTTAAAACGTGCGTTCTGAGGACATCGGTGGGATTTGATGTATAGTACAAACAATTTATTAAATTAACATGTAATTAAACTTTTTGCCTCATAATTAGACAGTATCTAATATTTTCTACTTGGTAACTACTCATTTAATTAACCAAAAGCTTATTGTAAAGAAATAATTTTCCGAATTAAGTTTCACAAAGTAAAATATTCGTGTGATTCTTTCTGTTTCTGGTACGACCCCGGAGGCGTTTTTATTAATTTTCTTTTTGAAACTTCTTGTTTAAAACAATTTAATTGTAATTCCAAATTGTATACCTACTGTTTTCCTTTCTGAAATCATTTTAATTGTAAGTATGTTCCTAGTTGCTAGGTAGCAAACGATCATTTAATATTAAAAAAGATTATATATTATTTTAGGACCCTTATGGCAAAACAACTTACTACAAAATCTGTCAAGCATATCACTATTAATGGGGTTCCGTGACACAATTTTTTTTTAAGTTATTGGTTGGTCAACAAAACGACGTTGCCCACTTCATAAGTAGTTGCCACCACCTCTGGACATAAATAACATAATGCATTCCCAAAAGATTAGGCAGAAGTGCACCTATTGTTCACAGTTATAAAAAGTGAGCCTGTGGCACCGCCCCGGATTGGCTGAAGCCGGCCTACGTCATACAGGAAGCAGACGATCAGCCACCATCAGTTCCTGAGCCGCCAGCTCCACTTCCCGTTCCAGCAAAATAGAGGAGAGGAGGACGAGGTTCGGGCGTCGGATGTACTTCCCAGATTATTACCGCTCGCAGTAGCGGTCTATGCGGGGAAGTCCTGTGACACCGCCCCGGATCGGGTCAGCCTCGTGTGGCCGGTGGACCTCACTGCCTGCGCCCGCACGCCGGCAGCGCCCGCAAGCCCAGCGCAGGCGCCGACGCTGGTTCATTAAACCGAGATCGCTCGGTCACCCGCGCCCCGACCGACCCTTGCTCGCTGAAGCGCCAGCCCGCGCCGCAGCTGAGCCAGTAGAGTTAAATTCCCCTTCTAATAATAATAATGCCAATATTTTGATCCAAGCTGTCCCCACTTGCTGTCCCCCTATCAGTGACGCCCTGAGCCGAGGCCCGTACCCCACAGGGGGTGCCCTCAGCGTGCAGTCGCCTAGTATATTTAAGTAGTTTTAAGCCCTGGCTGGAAGCGTTAAGTTAATTCTTAATGGCAGCCCCAGGAAAGCCCAGTTGAGTAGTCACGGCCTCTCAAGGTCAACTACGAGATGCCCGACAAAAAAAAAAGAAAAGGTCATCCGTGCCAGTCGTTAGCTTACTCCGACGGCGGATGTGCGTGCTAATCGTTCTAGATGTTTAATTACGTTTCGTAACCTAGCTTTCCTAAAGTCTCAGTTTTCCATTCTTATTCTTGTTACTGTGTCTTCCTAGTGCTTGTTCTTCTTATTTTACTTCAAACTGTAAAAAACTAACCGTCTATTAAAGCTTCTATCTTCAACTTTGAAAACGCCTGTCATTTTTCCACACACCCTCCGAGCAACTACAAGCCTATTCAAATCCGGCGGTATCCAGGGTACTACCGAGAAATCCCTGTTGGTAAAACCCTATAAAACTTTCCCAATGCTTAGCCAACTAGGCCAGCAAGGCAGTCCTCAACGCATCTGCAGTTGTTTAGGCATCACATAGTACGTTTTCAGCCCAACAAAATCTATTTCCAAAAAAACCGAACAACCGAACTCCAAAAAAACATTACAAAGTGAAAAACAACTTCAATTTCGAAAGTTCTGAGCTAACAAACATAAAAAAAGAAAAACAGTCGAATTGAGAACCTCCTCCTTTTTTTGAAGTCGGTTAAAAATATACTGAATGTCCCATCTTCCTGCCCTGCTTATAGCCCTGCGGTAACAAAAATATAGGTGAGCTATGAAAGAAGCTCTACTACCACTCAAGACGACCAGTTTACTTCTAAACTTACCGGTATACTTGTCAGGCGGCCTTATAGCGACTGTATATAGGGTGACCTCTTCGCTCCTGCCCTTAGCATTGGCAGCATACAGGACTAGTGTGTAACTAGACCGGCTGTCCAGGTCGTGGACCTCAAAGGCAGGAGTGTGATTTGAAGAGACGTTCGCTCGGACCTAGACAAAAGATTTAAATACATAATAATGTTTTATTAAACCAAAAAGAATATACGTGGTACAGAATTCATATTTGCTACATAAACTTATGGATATAATGCCTAATAAGCCTATATCGTTCCCACTACTGCGACACAGGCCTCCTCTCGGCTCGAGAGAGCGGGCCGTAATCCACCACACGGGCCCAGTTGGTAGATGTCATATATCTTCGAAGTGTTGGTTCTAAGACATGCCGGTTTCTTCACGATGTTTTCCTTCACCGTTTTGAGAGCAGTGGTGATGAAATAATTTACACAAAATGAAGCGCCTGTCTGGATTCGAACCTATGACCTACAATTCGTAAGTCGCGGTCGTTACCACTGAACCTTCAATGCTCTTCACGTATAAAAATAAAAATAACAATAGCCTTTATTTCCTCTGACCTTTTCTGTAAGTATACACAAGTTCTTATAAACTAATAACACTTAATTTAAATCTATTCTTAACCTTAATATTAGCAGATTAGCTATATATAATCAGCTTCCAGGTCAGGCTGTCTTGCGACATAGGCCTCCTCCATCTCCCTCTATTTACTCTTGTCTAGAGCTGTTCTCCGCCAACCTTTTGGGAGATCATCTTCCCACCTTTTCATCTGTCCTTCCTGTTCCTTGGGTACTATTCGGTGACCCTTTAGGTCCATTTTTCCATCTTATTTGTCCATTTCCATTTAAGGGTTCTAGTTTTTACTTTTATATCTGCTACTTTGGTGATGTTCCTAATTTTTGTGGCTGTCCATTTGTCTCTTCACGTATACTTATGCTTAAAAGTAAATCAGATACAATATTATGTCTTATTAGCATCTGCTACTGTCATAGGTTTTATTGCCTGTGTTTCAGCACGCTTCTCTTCAAACCTTCGGACTGGTTAAGCAAGTATGAGTTTACGGTTTTTCAATTTATGTTGGGATAAATTGTCAAAACTGTTATTGAAAGATCCTATAGAACAATCATTTTTGAATGTAGCTATCAGGTCCATAACTTCATTTTCATCCGTGTCAAAAAGTACAAGATTTTGCTGAAGGGATTTTTTTTTTTCGGTGTCGTGGCTTGTACTCGCGCTATTTGTGTTAGCCAATGGTTTGCCAACATTGGATATAATATATTAACATTGGATATACAACATGTAAATAAGTAATTTGGGAGTGCCCGATATTGTAAGCAACCCCTTTGTACAGTTTACATGTTTTGCTGAATTAGTTATATGTTTTATTGTATCCCACAAATCGTTGTTACCGTTACCAGTTTTTTTAACAAGTTCTTTATCATAACTACGTTTAATTTTCTTTAAAATTGAGCCAATAAAATTTCTTTATCAGATATATAGATTTTTTTACCAGAAATAGACAGTCTTTGAGAGCCAGATATAGATTGGAAGACGCACCCAGATTCTCGAAAATTATGTCAATGTTAAGGCCAATCTCGTAATTAAAAACGTTCAAAATCTAGTCGCAGTCTCATCTCAGCGACAACCAAATGTCAAAAATTTATGAAAAATCGAGGTGTTTTTCACAGATTGACACTGAGGTCAGACTGTGAACATTCTTAAAATTACGGGAATTGCCCCTCTGATCTCCTATTATTGCAATATTTTTGATGCTAGATAATTTCACTAAAGTTTAATTAAGCGACGTCAAAAAAAAGTAAATGTTAGAATTAGAGGGAACACGATGAAAACCCAATAATGCCGAGTCTTTGTTACCTGTTTTAATGAAGAGGCAATTACAATGTCGTATATTAGGCACAAAAGCTTAGTTCTTCCTTTTCATACACAACGACGCCATCATTTTGAAGAGGGTTTGATGTAGTCAAAAATGAACAATAACGACTAATTGTCGGGATACAAGATACATAAGTCACCCAACTACAAATAATTAACAAAATATAAATTAATAAGTCAAGAGCTACATCGTCATTGACAGTTTTTTTCGATATTGGACCTTGTACCGTGTCAACTGTAATGAAATAAATTAACTATTGAAAAATCACAGTTCGAAACCTTGATCATGACATAATATAATTTGAAAATTACATTAATTTTTTTATTTCAATGTAGTTTTTATAAGTAAAAAAAAATAGGAATCGTGTAAGCATAATATATCATGTCTATATTTTCCTAAAATAACTGATGATCTCCAAACATTCTTCATCTACAGACCACTTACCATCAAAGAGGGCAGTTCCAACACCTCCATGTAGAACACCTGTGGCAGGCCTCCATCGAAGCCCTCCAGACATTCCACCAGCAGGGTGTCAGAACTCTGGTTCACCACAGAGCAGTTCTGCAGAGCTGTGGGATTCCCTGCTGAAACCGACTCGATTTAGGAACACTTAACACCAGATCACTAAGTTTGGCTGGGTTTTTAAGGTTAGGGAGACAAAAATTGTTAAGGTTTCTGTAGCCTTTTCTGTCATATTAATGACGTGACGATCGTGTATTGCCCAGAACGATAATTTTGTTTAGGTCGCGGCTTTCATCAGTGTGTGGTGGTTTTATACTTCCTAGGCAACTTAATATTCCTCCCATTTTTCTATTCGAATCTAGCCTATTCATCCGGTAGCTACTACAAAAGTAAGGGCAGCAGCCAAAGGCAAAGTCACAACATTTATTTTTATTGACTCTGTTGAATTTTTTTAGATTATCTCGAAACAAATGCGTTAAAACTGGCCAAATTAAGCTTTAACACGATTCACGGCACGTGCCACATTTATTGCGTTTACGACATGTGTTACATATTACGATGACCGGCGATAAAATATAACAACTTGTATTGCACAGTTTATCATCACTGCAGGCGATAAACAAAACAACAAACTTTCTCTCGCATGCAAACAGCCAACTTTGTATCGCGTTCTGCTATCACAAATTGAATTACACACACATAGAAGAAGAAATAACGGCTAGGTTAAAGATAAAGTTTAAATAAGTTGTTTTTATTGGTTTTTTTGTGACTAATATACACAGTTACTTTTCTCCAATTGTTTCTGCTATTACCAATATACTACACGCATTATTAAGCTTAGGTAGTGATTATAAATATTAATTTAGAGCTCTGCATGAATGAAATAATTATTTTAAGAAAGTTATTTAAAAATAGTCAACAGCAAGGTTTTTATTTCTACTTTTTAAATATTCTATTGCAATCACCAATCCATCTTCCAAGCTTGGTGATCATAAGATTAATTCCTTATCATCTTGCAGAGGTTCTTCGAAGGTAGAAGAATAGTGCAATCACCATAGCCTCTGGATAACCTAGTGACGATAGCCACATAACTAACATCAGGCCTATAGTCCCCGAAGGTTAAGGCTGAGGTGTAGATAGAGTACACTCGAATCTCACTGGTTATGTTTCAGTCCCATATGTAACAGGAGGCTATAGCCACATCTCTGAATATCTGCTTATATGTATATTCTATTCTATCAGTTGTTACAAGGATGAGGATCTTCAGTTAAGGGCTGTCATAATGAATTACCTGCAGCAACGAGCTTGTACAAGCATGGGGCCTCCTGCCTCCCCACAGAGTTGGTGGCCGAACATAGGACTGTGCCAAAGTCCATGTCGGTTGTCGGAGTGTACCGAAGAGTTGAGGTGTTGCCGTACGCCGTGTACAAGCTGGTGGAAGAAATGTAATGGTGAGATGATAACAGCTAAATAAAAGGCCAAATTAAGTTATTTAGCGAAATTCCACAGACGATAACTATCTTGACATGAGAAAAAATAAGATATTTTGGGTTCAATGGCTGCAGGTTGTTTTTTTTTTTTTTTTTTTTTTTTTCTTGTTTAGGTATCGTCACCCATCATATCTTAGGAGTTTTGCTGACTTAATTAATTTGAACCTGTATACAACAAGGGGCTTTATATTTTCATTAAAATTGAGGTCAGTATATTTCACTTACAGGCTAGAAAAAAAAACATCCTGTAAATAATTTCAGTGTTCAAGTCGCGGAAATGTTTACCCTCTAGCTGGAAGAATATTTTGTATGCTCGACATTATGTATAACTGTTCGGGCAAATAAAATTAACTCACCCAAGATTATTGCACTAAAAAAATCAAAAACCAAAAATCAAAATATTTTATTTCACATAAGCCTGCATGGGCACTTATGAAACGTCAGAAGCTAGGTGCTTTTTAAAAGTCTGCCAAATAGGCACAAACTATGTATTACTGATTCTGAATCTAAATCTGTAATTATCGAGTTAAAGTTAGAGTCAGAGAGTTAAAGTTAGAGAGAAAGTTAGAGTCTTGAGTTGCTGCTATCAAAAAACATAGGTATCAACCATACCTACCTATGTTTTTTGATAGCAGCAACTCAAGACTCTAACTTTTCAATCACGTGTTGGTTTTCTGTTGCTTATTTTAGTACTAAAAGAATTTGATAAGCACAAAACAGATTTACCTTCCAATCTTTCAATACCCAATGTCTAAAATAACTAGACTCAGATTTAGGTATTTCGAACCCGTAATCAAGGCTTCTATTCAAGTTCAAATGCCAAACTAAACTAGGCGCAGCTCAGCAAATTCAGTGGCACGGTAACAAAGCGCACGACCGTCTACTTCAAAGCTCCGGTCTGTACTACGTGTGGCCACAAAATAGAAAGGTACAAGAAGGCTAAGCTCCATACACTGAGCGAAAACAGGTGCACTCATCATAAACGCCCACGATCGCCACTCCCAAGGGTGCAACACACATGTAGCGGCATCTATACTGCAACATTCGAACTACGCATCACATTGACGTCACGCAAAACCCTGCATACTGAAAGCAGATTTTACCGCGCAGCATATATACAACGTTTCAACAGCAATCGTCGGGCAGTTGCCCAACAGACACAATACCCGTCTGGTTGGAAGATCCTCCCTTTTCTATAGAGCTTCGATTCGGCAGTATTTGTTGCACCACAAAGTCAACCCAAAGCAATTAGCTACTACACATAATATTCTGGTTGCATTCGGCTCATGCCGATCGTCAAACTTCGTTCGGCATCTATCCTCGCTAAATCATGTTGGGGTCGGCTCGGCACAAATCGAGATCGGATATTGGTGGATGCGAGTAGCACTGGACCGGTCGAAGTGGCGGTGCTTGGAGGAGGCCTATTTCTAGTAGTGGACGTCTTTCAGCTGAATTGATGATGATGATGACTCGGTTATAAAATTTTGCCACCCAGAATCTTGCCGACTTTTGCACAAGTGTGTAGTATCCCTCAAACGAATGCAAGTCAAGGGTGTGCTTGCATGCAATGTACTTACGTGAAGCTTGTCTACGTGTGCGTGCGTTTTCACTCACTACATGAAGCAGACCTTCTGTACCTATCTACTCTGTGACCAGGCTGTAGGCGTATGACAACGCGTGGTGCTAATTTCTAGATTGTTCACCCTTGATTGGCGAGACGAATTCGTGCGCTTCCGTGCGAATGCACTTTGGTTCTGCGTTCAAAGTACTGGTAAACTGTTTGTTTATCAAATATAGTAATTTCAGACCATAATTCCTCGTTCCCACTAGACCAGTAGTACGCATTTCATACAACAAAAAAAATGGCTGATTGTTGAAAAACAAACAATATTTTTGTTTCATTACGAGTACATACGGTACCGTTAACATGTAGGTAGTTCCTATTCGTTGACTGCCCAAAATCATGAATTGAAGGCTAAAATCAACTCCCGTATTCGCGTAGATATTCTACAGTTACACCCACAAATCGCGTACACATCAGGATTTGGAATTATCATTCTGCAGTTCCTAGAAATGAACAATTCATAAGAGAGTTAAACTTTGATTCTCTCATGATACTTCGCGCATTAGAGATGCTGTAGTAACAGCACATTTACGCGCGAATCCATGTCGCCACACAAACACTTAATATGCATGAGTATCCCTAGTTCGGAACAAACATGCCATATAGAACTATCGGCTTGCACGACCCGCGTCGAACGCACCTACAGAAAAGGCTCACAGCGTTGAAATGCAGGCGCATAGCCACTGCACTAATTAGAACTCCGAGTATGGACGTATTTAGTGACCAAAATTCCAACGAAAAGCTGCCTATCTGACCCGTTAGCAGCTTAAAACTTGAGCTTCTCTGAGCCGATTTTCATTACTGTTTAATTCTGCGAACTTTTTCAGGCTTTGTTTAAGTTCAGGTCAGAAATAAACCAGAATAGACGTAAGAAACTTGAGGTATATTTGAAAAGTAGGAATTAAGTTTGTTTAAAATCTGTTCTTCTGAGAAATCAATATTCTGAGAGTTAAGTAATTTATTTTAAAGGTCTCCGAGATATTGATTTTGTAATATAATTATGATCATTTGAGAGATAACAGTATAATTTTAGACTTGACACTAAATGAATAATTCGTTTTAGCAAAATAATCATTTTGCTAGTGAAATTGGATTGTTCCTTTAGGAATTACATAGTAGGTGTCCAGATTTTTTATGTGTACCAGATTGATGGGAATCGGTTTGCCTCCTAAAAAGTAACTTTCAGCCTTATAACCGCCCAATGTAAAGTTTGCTATTATTCACACGGTGGTTCAGAGCAACACTGTCAATTGAAATATTCCTCTATATTCGCATATGTACCTACCACTGCGTCAAATTCTGCATTTATGTACAAATTGCTTCTCAATGTCAGTGCCGACAATTTGATATTCTGATTGAATTATTCGCCGAAATTGTATTTCTACAACGTTCAAATGGTTGGTTGTCAAACGGTTTTATTTATATGCGAATTCAATTATCTATTCCACAGTTTAAAATTGAAACAGTCGGCATATGAGAGGGTTATTCAATCTGTATCAATTTTGTTGCAAATAGCTATATATTTTTACAAAGGTTTTTATAAACGTTCGCTTTTGATGTAACAAATACTGTTGAAAACAATTGCACATTTGTTTTCATAATGAAAAATCTATTGTGTGCCTATGTTTTTACTTGCATTTTTTGAGTTATGCTGACTAAATATCAGGCTGAAACAGAATGGGTAAATCGTCAACGACTCGCAATTTTTTTTTAAAGGCTCTCTTAATCCCTTACCTTGGAGATATCTCAGCCTGCTCCCCGGAACTGTTGAAGAACCAGCTGAAGTACGTGGGAGGTGGACTGGAATCCACCACGCATTGTAGCATGACTGTTTCCATCTTGAGAGCCCCGTATACCTCGCCATCATTCAGAGTCTTGCACATTGGAGCATCTGGGTGAAAAAAATATACACGTAATGTAAATTTTACAGGCAAGAATAAAATGACTGAATCATTTGAAATAATTCTGAGGCCTTTTTTCAGAATTATGTACATGTCATTCTGCGTTGTGTCTGCCCTAAAAAAAAGCAACGAGTATTTCTTTATCAGAAGCGTCTACGCTTTACCTAATCATACTGGTGCATAGGATATGATAGTGAACACCTTTTTTTCCGTTTAAACTCCGTTCGGCCTCTGCCCTTGCTGAATCATGTACAGGTCGACTAGGGTCCATACAAGAAAAACCGACAGGCTTTAAAAAAAAAACATTCATCTACACTTTACATTAGATTCGGTTTATTTTGATTATGGCCGATAGCTAGTGGAGCAGACGAGTCCTGGAGTGGAGACCGCGTATCGGCAAGCGTAGTGTAGGATGCCCGTCAGCTAGACGGACCGACGACCTTAAGAAAGTGGCTGGGACAGACTGGATACAGAAGGCGGAGGACAGGGTGTTGTGGCACAGCGTGGCAAAGGTCTTTGTTCAGAAGTGGACTGCAATAGGCTGAATTGGATTGATTGATATTCGATTTTTCCGCCTAGCATGTTCAAATCCTGCCAGTTCAAAGATGTATGTATCAGACCTAAAGTCAAGTGCACATTCCAACCGTAACGGGCCTCAGCGCAACGCACTTTGATACAAAAAAGTACATTGCTGCCCGCTTGTAGAGTGCGTTGGGTCATAGAAAATATACGGAAGTGATGAAATAGTATTTTTGCAAAGCGCTGCGATGCAACATGGCCCGCCTTAATCCGCTTTAGCCTTTAGTCCCAAACTTCAAACGTTCGCAAAAAATATAAATCTAAAAAATATATACTGGGCTTAAAATCCATATTGGTGATAGAACGTTTAACAACCCACGCGTATACACAAGTTACATCCACGTCCCACCTGATACAAGCTGACATTTCTATGGGTACCTACTCGCGTCAAATCGCTAAATATATGCACGTCTGTATCTAACTGTACACCATTTGTCTATTAATAGCGCGTATAAATGCTTAGAATGCAACGTCTAAAATATATTTTAATTGCGTGCACACAGTCCCATATTTTTCCATGGGGATAGAGAGATGGAGGGGAGGATTGGGTAGAACTAGAGAAATACTATGTGCTACGATCCATGAATACTTTTTTTTGCTTCGTCAAAATACGTTTTTGTAAGGTACGGTGGGCTGCATCAATTGGGTACCCCAGTTGTATTCAAATCTTAATACAACTGGGGTACCCAATTGATGCAGCTCACTGTACATAAAAAAAACCAAATGGTAAATGCTATTACCCAAATTTCAGGATACGGCAGCCGTATGTATACTAATAACTTTCCAGTTCTTTTTTCTATCAAATTACATAGAGTTCATTTCAAATCAACGACATGAAACGTCGCCGTCTATCTAATCACAAGACAAACCACAAAACCTATCTCAATTTAAATTAGGTCCAACGTATAAATCTGCTCACCCTGACAATCCTGGGCTGATTCAGTGCTCAATCTGCTCGTAATCCCGGCGGGTTTCCACAAACTGCTGCAAACAAAGTCTACAGACCACATCCATTTCATTTTGAATCTGGATTTCTTCCAGTTTTCCAACAAGTCAAAGTAATATAATACGCCGTCACGTTTGTTCCCCAACGGAGACGACAGAGGCGTAGTTTCATGTTTTTGATTATATTTTTCATGCTATGTATTGGATACGATTATCCGCTACTATACCCCATTTATTATAGCTTTAGAAAAAAGAGGCTCGTAGAAGCAGGAGTGCAAAACATTTTATTTCAAAGTTAAGTTCTAACTTTTTTAGGTAGATTTAAGACAGTACTACATACTGAGATAAACGAAGTAAAAGTAATTTTTATTTTAAATAATGTTCTATTTATAATAACATCTTCATCACACATTAGAAACCTATAACAAAACTAATGAATGAAATAAACTATCACATGATGATTTAAATTTAATTAAGATTAAAGGAAATAAAATACATTTTTTTTACAATACTTTATTTTAAATAACAACTTACGACCCACAATACGTTGGTAAAACTTCGTCGTCATCAGCTAATTTAGTTACACGGTGTTGTTCACTCCTGCTTCTTTTAGGTTTTTAGCATTGACACTTTAATTTTTTTGGCATTAATCGTAACTGCAACACGTTTAATGTAATTTTGTTACGAAGTGTACATGAAAAAGAATCTTTTTTAACTTCTGTTTATTGCTATTTTAAATGGAGTATAGGTGATTCTCATTTGCATTAGTTACATCGAGAGTTAATTCTGTAGACGTCTGTACGTGACATTTCACTATGTAAAACTGTCAATTTTGGTAGAGGGGTTATTCTTTTTTTTTAATAATGTTTACATTATAATCTCAGTTTATCTCAATCTAAGGCCGTGTCTTAACCAATCAGATCGTCGCGCAAGTATGAGATCGTCGCGTTTAATTTTTTAACAATCTTTTTGGTTAAGACGTGGGCAGACGTGGGCGATAGATTCACTGTCAAAAATACCTCCAATTTACCGACATTTTGTAAAGGTTTTCGATATTGATTGTTGCTAAGATGAGATAGTGACCATATCTGGAACAATTCTTGAATACGAGCAGCGATTTGCTGACTTTTAGACACATAACTTGCAGCTTCGTTAATTTGCCTCGCTACTTAACTAATGCAAATGTAAATCAACTATTAGGGTAGTTAACCTCATCCATATCGATCTATTGTCGTAGTTCACAGTGTTTGAATGCGACACTGTTATCACAATTACAAAACATCATAACATCATCACAGCTAAGGATCAAATTGAGAGCAACTAACATTAGCAGAGACACAATTCATTGACATTTTTCATTAACATTTTCATTCGTTGAGAGCATTAACTGCTGAGTTGTTAGAGTTTATTTAACTATGTTTATTGAATTCGCATTGTATACGAACTTTGTTAAATCTAAATAAATCATTTAAATAATACTTTTTTGTTTAATCAATTTCTTGACAACCTGCAGCAACAATAAACAATATTCTATTCTAAGCTGCGCTTTATCACCAACTTTAATTGCTCAAATCTGGGGAAAATTGGGCAAACGTACATAATAATACATAACTTGTGTGGTGATTGTTGCTAGAGATACGGTCATCATACTTTATGGAGCAACTTAATGTATTAGGTAGTACACCATTGATTCCTACCCTTGTATCTACCTCATATTGCTTTGGGTCGGTGCAATCAATTTTTGCTTCCATTCTCTAGTTTCACTCTTCTTTCTTTTATATGATATAAAACCATCCCAAGCAATCCTCAAAAAAAAAACCATTAGGAATGTCATTTGATGATTTCCCATCCAAAAAATGGGCGTTGAATCTTATACTTAGTAATGTTTTGGGGCTAGCTTTGACGACTTGGTCACTTTATATTTATTAAGATCCGACCAACCTAAGCGACATTATTTTGCCTGCCACAACTTCAAATGGCCACAACTTACGAGTTGTAGGTCGTGGGTTTGTGTGGGGGTTTGAACCCAGACACACGCTGTACTTTGTGTAAATTATTTAGTCACCAGTGCTCTCAAACGGTAAAGAAAAACATCTTGAGGAAACCGGCATGTTCTGGAACCAAAAATTCGAAGACATGTGACATCTACCAACCCGCACTGGCCCGCGTTGCAGATTACGGCCCGCTCCAATTCACAGAGAGGAAGTCTGTATCCCAGCAGTGGGAACAATAATGTAAGGCAATGTAATGGCAATGTAATGTAATGTAAGGGCTGATTTTGCTAAGCGTCATTTCTGGCCCCACGCATCTACTCGAATCACATTCAACGTACCGTACGTTCTGTTCTAGATGAGTTACTTTATTAATATTTGTGGAATAAGAAAAAAATGGTCATTTAGATAAATCTTCAGTCATTTCGTGTTCTATTGAACTCTCAAGAGTGTTTGAAAACATTTTTGATAGATTATCTCCGTGAAATTTATAAGCAATCAAGCAATACTGTAAGCAACAATACAATAAGCAATACTGCTGTGCATTAGGCCTTGGATTTGATTACCAGGTCGGGCAAAGTGTTGTTAAATTTTTTCATTAGGAATTTCTCAGTATCAGCCCGCTGGTGCCCAGTTTATGGCAATAAGGTCGGCCGCTTTTACATGGGACTTATAAATATTACTGGCGAAATGTGGGTGATACACCTCTGTTTTACTTATCTAGTTTTTTTTTGTCTAGTTTTTTTTTAAAAACGTTGCCCCACACTAGGAATTTCTCCTGTATCGTGGGTGCGTTTTACAAACATTTAAACTCACGTACACAAACAGCCAGACCCAGAACAACTACTTGCAGATCATACAAATATTTGTTCCGTGTGGGAATCGAACCCGCGACACGCAGCGCAGCAGTCGATCGCTTAACCACTGCGCCAACCGTGCCTTTATCGGGAATTGCAGGGGTAATGTTATGTTACCAATGTCAAATTTGCATTTTTAGAGACTCATTCATAAGCAGCAGGCTGGGAGCTCAAAAAGCCAATTAAGACAGGACATCGTCTGTCTGGTCAGCTAGTTATTTATATAAATCAAAACAAATTTAGCCGTCTCAAATTTTCAAATTTCCTACTAATATTATAAATGTGAACGTTTGTGAGGATGAATGGATAGATGTTTGTTACTCTTTCACGCAAAAACTTAAGACGGATTTTGATGAGATATAGCTGGCTAAGTGGATTAACACATAGATTACTTTTTATCCCGGTTGTACGTCCCCGCGGGATAAATTCCGACCATCGCGCGGGCGGAAACGCTGGCAAAAACTGGTAATACATATTTTTTTTTAGTATATTATGTTACCGGCCAAACCCGATTTCAGGCCAAACTAGTTTGTCCTAGGCCAAACTGGTTTCTAGCTTAATTAGCCATTTCGTTAACAGCCTTTGGAAGTAACGCTCGCTCGGCTCGCGCACTTTTGAACCAGTTTGGCCTAGGACAAACTAGTTTGGCCTGAAATCGGGTTTGGCCGGTAACATATATATAACTTTAAATAGGTATCTTCTCAGCATACGTCTAAGGTAGTTAGGAGAAAATAAATAAAAAGAATATCATAACGCAGAAAACTAAATTATGTACTAGTAAGTAGTACTCACAGTTGATCTGCAGTGACACCGGGTTGCTCGTGGCACTGCCTTCATTATTATATGCCAGACAGCTGTAGTCCCCTGCAGCTGACCTGGTCACACTCTGCAGCACCAAACTCTGGTCACTGAGGATGACCCCAGCACTAGCATTATGTAGGATTTCTTTCACCTGTAAAATATTCCAGACTTTAATCTGAGTGCTAAACCATTTCAGAGAATTTATGAGTTAAGTTTTTATGTTTGAGTAGATCAGAAAAACTTGTTCGCATGAAAATTAAAAAATAAATATCAGAGGAGTTTTTGCGTATAATTTAAAACTATTGGATATTGAAGAAACTTGCTGACGTCACACTTATTCAAGGCAAAATCGTAACAAAGGGAAGACCAATCCATTATGACGATGAGGTACCTATGTTTATTTATACCCGTTTAGGATAGTTGTCGGGAATCGAGCACAGTGCTTGAAATTAGCAGTATCCAACAATAGGCTAGATTTTATCTGCTTTTTCCAATTTAAATGTCTTATCATCACAGCATTTAAAAATTATCTATCATCAGCTGTGTAGAGGGAAGGCCTATGACAGTGGTACCTAATCATATTCAAAAACAAACTGTCGTGCTGTGTAATGTTACTACTGGAACGAAATCATAAACCTCAAGTTCAGTATAAATAATGTTTATTCACTTTTTGCAACATAATCAGGTATTTAGCTATCACTTATTAATAATATGAAAATAACAAAAGTAGCACGGATCCGTAAGATATGCTTACGGCTCAATGCCTCAACATAGACTGACTCTGTCTGAGCAAATGAGTGCGAATGTTCTCCACTTTAAACGGAAGTGAAGACTCAGCCAGTTATACGACCAATCAGAGCAGAGTAAATGTATACACAATCACTTGACTAACTAAAATACAGTGGCTTACGGTTAACTTTAAATAAACATCAGTACACTACGAAAAAACAAACAATGTTGTAACATAATTAAGCATTCAAGAAACTCACCCCTTTATACCACGTAAGTTTCTTCGCCTTGGGGTTCGCTTTGACACTGCACTCAAAGTATACTCCATCTCCTTCCTTGATGTAGCTAGGGTTCAGGTTTGAACCAAGTTTGAGAGTCACGATTGGAACATCTGTCAAACACACATGAGTAATTTAGTTAATAAATACTGCTGGCGATGGATGATGATGATGACATTATCAAAAGCATCGATTCAACGAATCGTTTGACTACATGAAAGTCTCTGATTACAAAATAGATGGTCGAAAATAGTGGATTGCATTAAACCTCCACGAAATGGTAGTGTTCACCGTTGTGAATGTGTTGTGTATCGTTATACACCCCACAATGAAGGACAGGATACTAATCCTGGATGCAACTTTCTCAAGATAGTGATACTAAATCAATGAGGCAAACGAATTTTGGAGGCTAAAACGGATGAAATTAATTGTTCAAATTGGTTACCAACTAAGATAGTCCGTAAATTCAAAACACAACTGGCATTCTTTGACTACAAATGAAATAGCTTATTTTTTACTTTTTTTAATTAGCTTACACTGTCCCAGTGCTGAGCAAAATGAGCCTCCCCCAAATCTTTCCACGCATTCTTTTTAGAGCCTCTTCGATCCAACCTTGAAATACGCGTCTTGGTCGTTTCGCCACCTCTTCCTGGGCCGTTCTCTGTGGCGGCGCCGAAATAGGTTGCACATGGCAAATTGGCCTAGTGTGTCAATTTGTTAAAAACGATTGTTTTTTACTGTACCTGTGCTGTTAAGTTTAAAATTTTACTAAACCGATTTTAATAACACCCTTTCAAAACAAAATGCGGAACGGATGATCCGTTAATCACAATTATATATCGATTATCATTTGCATACCAAGTTGTAGTGCCGTACCGTACTGATTTAAATACTGCCAGTAAATAAACATAATATTAAAATTATTTTATATTTGTTTTAAAGCTAAACGGTTTGTTTGATTTTAATTTTACCATAAAAAAACATGCTATCAAATCATTTAATTGCGGAATGCACCTGTTTTGTTTACGTTTGAAACAGTTATTTAAATCAAAGTAAATAGTTATCCTGATATTGGCTGGACCTTTCTGCGAACTATTTTAATTAGTTTGTGATAAAAATGTATTTAATATTGAATATTTTTTCATACTATGTGCAAGTTGCCTACTAGATCCACGGATCACATGATAAAATTAACTATTAGACATAAGACGTTTTGCCCAAGTAAATGTTCATTTTTTGCATGTTTCCTTCATTCCTCGTTTATACGACAAAATAACAAAGGAATGAACGTGTTTTTGCTACTTACATTTCATTTATCGATCATTCGGTTGAAAATGCCGAAATCAAACACCGTTGAATCAGTTTACGATTGTTTTTTTTTCACGTATGACTCATTTTATGTTCAGACGTTTCACTTCGAATGAAAGACAAGAGTGAACAAAAAGTGAATCGTCTGATATTCTGCTTAACTGCTTATAGAAAATCACATCTCGTCAGAAATTTGTTTCAAGTCTATTGTCTAGTAGTAACTTTATAGACGATATGCAAGCACTGAGAGCATACTTATAACTGCAAATAAGGATCGCATGCAGTTCAAAAGGATGTTGTTAAAGTTCAATTCTCTTTGAAACGGATACGTCTTAGTTACATACAATATTATGAAACAGCGGGGCAATCGCATAGCACACTTACAATGTCAACATTTTAACAATTCAATAACATTTTATTGCGTTATTTACCTTGTCAAGCAGTACTCATCAAACATATGAACCAATGGATTAAGAATTTTCTTCAAAATGCTTCGGATTGTAATTGAAGGGTGTTTTGCAATTGAAGTGCAGCTCATGGTACTTACATTGCACATTGAGGAACCATCGGTCTTCTATAACAGCGTTAGGTACTCTGGGGTTCTCGGCGCGGCAGACGAGGTACTTCTCATGGTCTTCAGCCATCGGCACCAAGTTTAGGGTACTGAGTGTCGCGTTATTGTCAGAAAACTGTGTGAAAAGAAATGGTAATATTATGACCAAAATAAATAAAAGTTTAATAAATCAAAGATTTAAACCGTTAGTTTTGCCCTTACCGTACATTGATCACGCGAAAAGTTATAATGAAATACTACATATAATAATAATATTTATTTAGATACTTTGTAGTACATGAGGGACTTAGAAAGTTTGTATTATTAATTACATAGTGAGGTACAACGAATTGTCAAGTGAATTGCTGCTCTCCTATCTAGATAGGAGAGCAGCAATTCACCTGACAATTACAACAGGTTACTCAGTGATCTAGATCACTGAGTAACCTGTATTTAGGAGAGACAGTTTCGCCTCCAGATTTCAGTATCATAATAATCATGTTATAGGTTTTGGAGCTTTGAACTATGAAGTGTGAACTCACACTCAAGCCATTAAGACATTATGTATGTACATATGTCAGAGGTGTCAAAAAGAAACACGACCATCTGTTTACCCGGTAGGGCGAATCTAAAGTTTTAAATCTTTGGAAAAAAATACTGGTGAGTAAGAGGTCGTGAATTCAATTCCAGTCCGTTGCACTTGTTATGTTAAAATCTATATGGGGGTTAACTGTGACCTAAACAAACAGTTTGTATTTTTTTTAAGAAAGTTACATTTAAGATAAAACCTACATGTGTAGGTACCTACAGACCAGATAACACTAAAACTGATTCGCGAAAACATCCGAATAAGCAGATAGTAAAGTAGAGCAGTGGAGGCGCAGTGGTAACGACCGCGACTTATGAAATGTAGGTCGTAGATACGAACCTAGACAGGCTCTTCACTTTGTATATTATAGTATTTCACCACCATTGCTTTCAAAACTGTGAAGAAAAACAACGTGCGGCAACCAGAATGACATAAAATAAAAGATCCAGCACAACCTAGTTGGGAGTTCGTGTTCACACACGTCGACATGACGCATTCTGATACAGGTCATCGAATATGCCTGTATCACACTCGTGAGGCTGGTACGGCGCCTAGGTTCAGCAACGCAACTGGCCATCAAGCAGCCACTCACATAACAAGCAAAGATTTGAATATATGTAACATTTGCTAAACCGCATTGGCCCGTGTGGTGGATTATGGCCCACTCCCTC